>OY728143.1:1892022773-1893272773 GCA_963277665.1 Viscum album | reverse complement strand
TTTACTTCTTATCAGTAGTTGGATTATTTCATTTTAAAACCATTCCAGAAACAGTTTCTTAGATATGAAGGGATTATCTCAGTCTTAATGGTAATTTTTGATACCCTCTTAGTGTACTATCATCTTAGTTATGATCATTCCCATTATGATGAAATAATTTATGGTATGTTAGGAGAGAGTCAATTATACACTGAGCATAAGAATGAAATAAGTTTAATGTATTTATTTCTTGATGAATAGATTCTATGGGAGTTGATATATGGGATTGTGGAGAATGATAGTGGAATGGTATCTCCTGAGTGATATTGGGATTCTAATATAAAAAGAACTTGAGTAGACACATGGACACCACCCAATTCCCAAACTTGATCACCATGTGAGATACCTCTATTTTTCTATGTCGGTGATCTTGATATGTGGAAATATTTTTTATATACCGATGTTACACTTATAAAATCATGATAATAGGCTACCTTGTTTGATCTCCATAGACTCTAGTAGTTGATTTTGAGTTTACCCCATACCAAAAGTAGGGATCAAATGATTAGAATGTGATGATCAAATGATGTTGTGTTAGGATTACACTCATGTTTTTGTAAGGGAACTACAATAGAAATGATCGGTTGGAATAAAGATTCCCCCAAAAGTTGGTTTATAGGTTTCAGTTATTATTTTCAAAAAAATATTGTGGTGCCTTGGATATAAGTTGCTGGGATTATCTTATCGATGCATCGACTTTTAGATAGGAGCATTCTTAGAAACAGTTTACTGGTAGTGGATCGACTTCAATTCAATTTGTCTGGATAGATGTGGTTGGTGATGAAACATTTCTGGCACATCGTTTGGATGCGATGCGTTTACTAAAAGGTTATGATTTCTTGAACTAGATAAATACTATCTATTAGGAATTAATCATTCCATCAATTAGGAGTCATGTTTGGAGAATATTTATAACACTGAAGGCCTAATCATTAATCAATTTTGACAGTGTAATATACCATGGATGAGAATTGGACATTGAATAATAAAACCTATGGAGGGAAGCACTATATGCCAAATGAAGAATGAAATGGTGACATGATAATGTCTTATGTTATATGGTCTTGGGTAATAATTTTTTTATTTATAATTTTTGGATACAAGAATTGGATTAAGTTTTAATGAATTTGGTACCAAATGTTTGAAATAATGATTTTAGTTGAGTTGGGTGAGGGAAAAAGCGTAGTCATTTTAAATGGAATTCAAAACCCAAGTCGGTTGTGTTATGTTTAATTATTCCCTTAGGATTCTTGGGGATGATAATTTCTAAGGTGGGGTTATTATAAGATCATTCCTTATGAGCCAAATGAAATGTATAATGGAATTTGAAATTTCTGATTTGGTGGATGGCCAAATTCTTGACCTATTCATTGGAATATACATTCTTGTGGTGGAACACTTAAAACAATTGGTCAAGGTATAAGACCTGGGTTGTGTCTCAAGAGTGGGGATGAGTTTCAGGACTGTAGGGATAGGAAAACTCCTTATCGGGAGTAAAAGGTAGGGGTCAATGATTTATTTAAACTATGTGGACCTCCAGGAGAAACCATGTGGACTCATTTAGAGAAGATGAGGGTGTAACAATGTTTGTTATAACCATGTGATAGGAGGCTCATTTTCGTGCAAGCCATTTGTAGAGAAATATGTAGGTGATCTACATGGGTTTCCCACAGTTTAAAAAATGGTGTTCCTGGCCCAGATAGCTAGTGCAGCTTACCTTGTAGCACCACATGGTCAGATCACAGTTAGACCTAGTCGGGCATCATAACCATGTGGGGAGTGGTAATTGGGATGTGTGATCTACATGTTTGGTGCATGGTTATCCAAATGGTGTGGACTAACCATGTTACTCATAAAAATTGTAAAATAGATCAATTTTATCCTTTGAACATAAGTGTGATTTATCCCATTTTCCTCTCCAATTGATCTAGGATTCCCCCAAACACACCTCTCTTTCCTCTCATCTTCCTTAGTGGGATATCTTTTATTTGTTCTAGAAATCAATCTTTGTTAGTCTTTTTGAATCCCCATAGGTAATTATAATAATCCTTTTTCATATTATCTAATTTTCTCTTGACATATCAGATCCTAAATCCTTGTGATCTATTTTGCCCTATTTATTAGGGTGTTTTTGTAATCATTCAATTTCTCTCGAATTACCATGAATCTTAACTTGGTATTGGATGAGTGAATAATCCTTATTATAAATTAGTTGGTCTATAACTTCTCCTTTAAATTATTATTGTTTTAAATATACGCCACTATGTCACATGAAATAATTTTGAGGTGTTTCCTAATAAATATAAAATTTATCATATACATTCTTATCCTTAATTTTATGATGTCCATGTGTGTTTAATATTCATCATTAGTGGTTTTTAACCTCATACAGATCCACCCATTTTAGGGAATGTTGTTATTTTTCCATAACCTTGTTCTTTAAATTTGGACATAGAATCCCTCTTTGAATAAAATTAGTTTTTCTTTCCCCAAATGAATTGATTTAATGGAATTAAATGATTTATAAGTGGTGTGAATCACTCACATAGATTATGTTCTTCACTTATAATATTCTAGAGCCATAATTTATGAAAGAAATTGATAACTAGAATTCAGTGGGATTATTAAGGTAAGGATGTGCTATTTTAATTATAAAATATGAAATGGAATAATTGAATCCTTCATTATTAAGTGAGGTAAATGTAATTAATTGAATTGTTTTTGTTTGGGTCAAATAAGACTTATAGTGATGAACTGTGTCAGACTAGATATTTCCTTTGGCCCTCAAGATATTTATAAATTATATATGTTTTAATTGAGTTAAGGAATTATAAATGGAATGGGCCTTCCCATGACCTTCTTAGTAACATATAAATGAAACATACCTTATGATATAAATGATGTTTAGTATGACCTGATTACTAATTGTGGCCTATGATTTATTATAAATGGAAGTGACTATTTTATGTTATTATCCAAAATAATTGGGCATTGATTCCCCTATTTATTTATGATACCAAGGCCTGGAATCGAATGTGATTTGTGATACTTGAGAATAAAGTCTTTTATTTAAGTATGATACTCAAGCACAGTATCCCTTCTTATTTATGATACTCAAGAATGGCATCCCCTTTTTGAGTATGATAGTCGAGCATGGAATCCCTTGTGATTCATAACACTTAGGAATGATATCCATTATGATTTTTGATACTCATACATTAATTACCTTATGATATGTGATACTTTGGCATGCAATTACTTATTATTTATAATACATGGTAATGACATCCATTTTTTCTTATGACACTCATACATGGCTTCCCTTACTACCATATGATACCATTGTGACTGTGCTTTTATACCTGAGTTGCGTCTCGAGTCTTGGGTAGCATTATGTATCTATATATATGGTTATCTATGTCACTACATATATAGAGAATTATCACACACACACAAATATATTTATTTATATATAGACACCATCATATGTATTCTAAATTATCCCGAAGCTGGTAATGTCAGTCGAGGGTCCTTTTGGGTAACTTGAGTCTGAATATTTTAAATTCATTATTTACTACTTTATTTATATTATATACACACTGATTTATTTTATAAACATATCATTAAAATAATTAGGAACCATTAGTGGTGGCCTACTAGGTATATCTCACACCATGTTCAGTCCTCCACTACATCGGTGTACCTGAATAGACCTCATGGTTTTTGGTTGAGGATCGTGGATTTATGCATGTTTTGTTACACATGTGTATTTTATATAAGAAGAATATTTTGAGAATGATATCAAGATTCTCTTAAATATATCCATTTGGATTGGTTCTTTTCCTTATATATTGTTTTTGATTTCTTATTCAATGTTCTCTTGCACATTGTAAATTCAAATGGACATGCAATATATTACTATTGGGAATTTTAGGTTTTATAATTTTTAAATCTTTATATCAATTGTACTATTATTTTACTAATTTATATATTTTGTTCTATTTTCATACTCTGATCATGATGGTATATTCCCTCCACTATATCATCATTGGACCCTCACTGCTAGTTAGGAGCCTCTGGCGTATAGAGAGGCTCCATTGATGACTTAATTCCTAACAGAGCATGGATCTATATAAATTTCTCCTATATTGGTATATGAAAAAGCCCCTAATATATATTTCATCCATGTGATGTGGTAAGAAAAATGAATCACATTTATTCGTAGTGGTGGTAATATACATATACGCATGAACGATGTCATAATTTTTCTATGAATGAAAAATGTAAGAAAATGTATGATATTATACTTTTCATAATCATAAATATGTTGTTAATATAATATATATACATAAAATCCATCATAAAAAATAACTGAGGGGGGGAAGGATGGAAATTGAATTTGATTGGTTCACAAAGTTGTATTACGCCATATACATGAACGATCGTTTCATTTGACATTTTATAGAAGAGAAGATTGATATAGATTATAAAATTAACCTAATAACATCTCAATATTTGGGAGATACTGGTAATTTTTTTAGAATGGTTTAATAATATTTTATGTAGGTTGAATACGAAAGAAACCCAAAACTCTCAGCTAGGACCGATTCCTCTTCCTCAGACCACTTCGTTGGGATAATACCTAAAGTCTTTTTATATTCGATTTCTGATCATACTATGGCCTCTAGGATGTGGTTACAGAAGTAAGGAAGGTATTTGGGTATGGAATTTTTGGAAACATAGGGATTTTTAGTAGTGTAAATGAGATTACAGGTGGTTCCCTTTTATAAGTGAGCTGGAGTGACATTTTGGAAAATGCCCCAAACTATCCAATAATGGGATGCTTCTCTCAAGACAAGTGCCACCTAAATTGCTAAATAATTTATTTTTGGTGAGATATTTTCAATAGAAACCTACTTCATTAAAAAAATCAGGTTTTAAACATTTTATTCCATTTACCTCTAATGTTACACATGTTCACTATTTTATTTTTCCACCATGGTAACTAGTATTTTTTAATGTTTTTACTATTCATTATGATGAAAAACTAAGTTGATATTATTATATAACATTAATTATTATGATTCCAAATATAGAATCAATTTGATTAGGTTCAAATAAAATAATTGGTATAATTTAACTTAAAATTAAACCACATATATGAGTTGAAGAAATGGTTTTTCAAGAAATGCATTTTTCATGTAATAAACGATCTAAATTTAACTCTATGACTCAAAATCATCATTATATGAATTTAAATTTATATAAATAGATATATATAATTAGAAATTCTATTTAATTATTTACTTAATATGGGTTATATTAATTAATTAAAATGGATATACTATATGCACATAAAATAGTTTGCAGAAAATTGTGTTTTTAATCATAAAAACAAAGTCATACCAAAATCATGGAAGTTGATGATTAAAAATAAAAAAATTATATTATTATTAATTAAATGATTTAGATTTCACATTAATTCAAAATCCAAAATATAATTTTATTTTTAAATTACATTATTTAATGATAATAAATGAAAGTATTTGAAAAAATGTTAATTCTCACTATTCATTGAAAAATCAATCATTCTAGAAAAAACAAAAAAATTCAACCTAAGTTAGTTTTGATATGATTATTTCAAAAATTATTCTCATGTTATCAAATAAATTTTCTATTATTTATATAAATTATTTATAATATTTTCTCATATAAAGGAAAAAATGTCATTTTTGAAGGTAACATATTTTATGTTGATTAAAATGTCTTTATTACAAATTGAGTTCTTATTTAATAAGAATTTATCAATGTATTTAAATTTATTAATAAATTTATATAAATTTAATAAATCTATAAATAATATTAATAACATCTAATTTAATAGATAGGTTATATCGATCATGTTTATATAATAATATTTTAATAGTATATTGTGGTTTCTTTATACTCAGTGTTGTGTGTTATATATTCTATCAAATGTATTGTTTATTTATATATATTTATGTTCAATTATACCCCCTTAAATAAATTTCATACATTGAATTTAAATTTCTTATCAGTAATCTAGGGTTTGACATTCAAAAATTCCATTGTTGAAAATACACACTAAAATAGTGTTAATAAAACATTATCAAGAAAAGTGGTAAAGGGAAATACAATGGTCATCTAAAATTACAAAAAAAATTGGTTTCCACATAAGAATAACATTATTAGGAAATAAAAAATAATTATTTTCAATGATGTTCTATTTAAGAGAAAACGTTATACATTTTTTAGAGATAGAAGAGAACGTCAATTTATTAAAAAATGAAAAACATTTTTATTTCAAGATCCTTTTACTAATGTTGAGGAATACTTTTTCAATATATATTAATAAAATATGGAAATATACTTACTATAAAAGTATAATTTCATCTTTTAATCATTTTTTTATCATAGTATCATCTGTTTCTTTAAACGATGAGTATTCAAGATGAATTCGTTATGTTCGAAGCACTAAAAATGAACTTCTAATGGATCAAATGATTCCAAAAAATGATATCAAGATATTACTTTTGTATTTAGTCATTAATCGAAACTATAAATGGTTGACACAATGTAATATATTTCCAAAATGAATATAACTTTATATTAGTCTGCAAATCCAATGTCTAACTTAAATCATTCCATAACTAAATAACAACATAACCCAAAGAACATCATAATTAATGGATTTAATTTTTTTCTTAAAAAATATTCTTTCATGTTAAATAAAAACATAGACATAAGGGTTAAATATACTTCAAACTGATATAAAATATCCCAAAATATCATCAATCACCTTAAAATCCTAAAAATTTAGGAATATTTGATACTAATATATATTTCCCAAATTCAACATTATGTTTATCTATAAAATAATTTAAGTAGAAACAATATCATAATTACAATTATATTACATAGTCCAGTGGTAGGTTCTTCAAACTTATTGCCCTTCGATTGTGGGTTTAAGTGTTATGACCATGCCAAATGCGATGGGTTGTTGCCAGACTTTCATGTTTCACTTTTTCTAAAACTATGAAAAACAAAAGTGAAATTAATATTAATAAATCAACACAATCCTATAAATTTTTTAATTATATGATGAAAATATTCATAAATAAAATTATTCATCAAATAAATTGTGGATTATAATTCTATTTTTTTATCCAACTCATTATTTTCAACAAAAAACTAATTTTAATTAACTACAATAAAATCAATATAATGTACGTATTAAATATTATTGTTTAATAAATCATGTCTTTTTCTACAAAATATCACCTTCCCATTAAACAAAATTTCTAGGTCATTAATACCATTCAAAATATAATTGAAAATCCTAAAATAAAAACTACTGTAGAATAATCCTTAGATGTTTCATGATTCTTATGACCATAATACTATTGATAAAAATACTTCAGCAACACGATTCTAGAGTTACTACACATTAAAACATTAATAATTCAAATTAAATGATTTTCATAACATAGGACTATATTAATTAATCATTAGATTTGGGAATTGACTCAGATAATGACCATGTTCCCCACAGCTTCAAAATTGAACTACTAGTGTTGCCTTAGTTTGAACATTATTTCCATGTAACTTGTTAATGAAACTCTTCATTATTATTTGAAAATTACATAATTTATGACCCATTTTCTGACAAATAAAAATATTCTAATTCCTTAAATACATTTTCCATGAAGCATATTCTAACATTATTGACATGTAGCAAATTTAAACTTATTTTACTTATCTCCATTAACACATGAACGTACATGAGATACCATACTTATCTTATTTGATGTGTTTTGAAATTTAAAAATATCTCATTTGTTAATTATAATTTGAGATATCACATTTCTCATGATCATAATATGTCTAAATTTAATTCCCACCAGGATAGACATATTGTCAGTAAAATCATTATATTTCCCATCTCATTTGTTGTTAGAATGTTTTCTATTATTTCACGATATTAAATATAAAATAATAAAATAAACAAGATGAGAATGAATTAATATAAAATAGGTGAAATTATAAAACTATAAGGAATAAAATAAAAATGTTAAGTATATACTAACTTATGAGTCTCTAGATTTTAATCTATGTTATTTTATATAATTTTACCTATTTGGTTGTATAACCTTACAATTTGTTAAAATTCTTCATAAAGATTTTGTGAATATACAAATCATAATGTTCGGGATTTTTAAACCAGGTTTGAAGAAATACCCATTATTATGCATCAGGTGATGGTTGATTCAAGACTAGTTTACCATTTTCATTGTTATTACCCCTAGGTATAACTATGTTAGAGCCACATACAATTATAGCATCTAGGTAGATAAGTATTTTCTTGGAAACTAGTTACTCAAAAATTACCAAAATGTTAGGATCTTTTCCTATGTTTAGTGTTATCCCTCAGGATTTCACAATGTTTTTATAACCCTAATCCCCAAAAATAACTATACCATTCTTTGATACTAACTATATTAACCAAATCCTTTTACACATTTTATAACATTATTTTTAAAGATAAATTTCTCATAAGTACAACCCAACGATCATGAGGACTAGAGTGTTTGGAAGACATGGTACATTAAACATCAAAATAAATTAAAAAATAAAATATATTTTTTTATTACCCTTTGTTAGATCCTAAATATCATTGATCTTCTAAAACTACATAGGATATCGTGGGGAATACATAATAGAAATGTGTGATCTAATAATATGAGTAACGGAATTAACATCATAGGGAAACATATTTTGTGAGTCAAAGGTAAAATATGGTATCATAAAATAGAAGGCTCGTGAGTATTCACATGGAAGTATAAAATAAAGAATATTGTATCATAATATCATGGTAACATAGGAAATGAAGAAATGACATATAAAATGACATAATAATGAGTGAATACTAACTATATATATAATATCACATGATTTTCAAATTTCCATAATGTATGAGGTTTACTACAAAACTCATACATAATGTCTCATGAGACTAATGCTTTACCCAATGCTTTGGAGCACAATCTATGTGCCCCTATAATAACATGTTCATTCATTATGTGTTCTATATAAATAAATAAATCATAATTCATAACATAATAAATACCCATAGAAATAAAATGAGTTGCATAATCTTTCCTTATATCATAATAAATGAAATATCATAATGAGTGCATTTGAAAAATAAATGTAATACATGTATTACCCCATCAAAGGAATGAAAAATAACCATGGTATATATGTGAGAGACATATATAAATAATTTATAATTGATCTATAACATCAATTATTATCTTCATATATGAAAACATCTTTAAAATATCACATTATATATTTCTTGAGGAAAACACCACTTTCACATTAAAATCACTTCTTCAAATCTAAAAAATTCAAAAATAAATTAAAGAAAAAAATTTATTTAAGAGGAAATATAGAAAAATTAAAAGGAATTTTTATGTTATTGAGTTTTCATGATTGTGTTTATTTCTATTTCTATTTTATATGTTAAAACAAAACATTCCTTTTACACTTTTGTAAAAAATAAAACAAATACCTTATTTAGAAAACAATTGCAAGATTCATTTTAAACAATTTTTTAAAAATTAAATTATTGGTAAAAATATATTTTTTAAATCATTATAGAATAAAAAATCAATATTTTAAACATTTTAATGAAAATATGGATATTAAAGAATAATCATTTTTGAATAAAAAGAAAATTAATGTTTCTTTCCTTAAAAACATTTTCTCCACCATTTTAACAAATAAGAGATAAAAACGGTACTATTGGATGAAATATTCATGAATAAATAGAGGACAATAAAATGAATTGGTTTTATTATACAAATATCCAATAATTTCTATCAATGTATGTTCAATAATAAACAGTCCTGATTAAAATTAAATTGAAGCATAACCCCTTATGTTATTAGTAAATTCTGAATTATAACCCATATTAATGAAATAACATCCATATAAAAACTAAATAAAATTAATAAAACGATATTAATGATATAACATATCAAATTGAAATTAGATAAACCTCATAAAAATAAATATGTGTATAATACCAAATATGTATCAATGGGGTGGAAATTTAAAAGAAAACACGTACAAATATCACACCGTCTAAGTGGATATTAATCAATGTATTGATTATTTGTATCAAATTTAAATAAAAATAAAAAAATTTACACACAATATAAAATAATAAAAATAAATTTGACACATAATATTAGAATATAAAAGAAAATGATGAATTAATGTTACCTAATTAAAATTAATTGAGTTATGAAAATTTCCTTACCCCATGGTAACATTCAAGTCAAATCACCTTAAACGAAATAATTAAAATTGAAACATGAATACCATGAATTTTTAAATTTTCATGATATTAAATGTAAAATATGAATTATATAAATCATATAAAATAAATTGGTACGTAATATTAAAATATTCTTCAAGGAAATGAAATTGATATGAAAACCCTTACGGGTTAAGAAACGTCTTTATAAAAACCTCTTTGAATAAAGACAGCTTGAATTTGGAATTATAATACCAAGAATAGAAATAATAAATTATTTAAAATATTAAATTTTCATTATATACTCCTTCAATAATAAATTATGTTCATAAAAGAACAGGTCTCAAAATAAGTATTTTTGAGATGAAAACCCCTACCTCAAATCCGGACTTTTCGTGTATGTAATTTATCTACTATATAATAAAATTTTATCAATTATTTATTTTCATAAGAAACTTCTACAAGTTAAATAAATTATAATTAATCCATTTAAATAATTTATTTTAATTAAATATTTAATTAATTAATCCGTTACTTCCACATTGGGATTTTTTAGTATTCTTTGTTCATAATTTCAAAACAAAAATGATTTCTTAACTGTGGTCAAAGGAGTCATTTTTACAATATCCCTAAAATAATAGTGATTAAACAATTACATTATTTATATATAAATTATAATTTTAAAACCAACCAAAAATGGTTATGAAAAATGATGTATTTTACAATCATGGATATGGTTGGTCATACGTACGCATGAGTAACATTTCCATTTGTTAATGATCATGATGGAATGATGGTAAGACTTATTTTATCTTTACAAAATTATATTTATTTAATTGAATCATTAATATAATAATATTTCTTTTAAATGCACTTATATATTCCATCTATGGATGTTGTAAGGAAAAACAAATCACAGCAATTTAGGGAGGTGGTAATCCACACTTACGCACGAACAACACTATCATTTTTCTATGAATGTAATGGTAAGAAAATATATGATTTGTTAATTTTATATCATGATAAATATTTAATTAATATCCTATATATAAATTAAATCAACCACCATAAACATCCATGACAGGTGAATATAGAAAATGAATTACATCGGCTCAAAAGGTTGTAGTATGTCCTACACACAAATGATGGTTTCATTTCCCATTTTATAGAAGAGGAGATGGATTTCCATTTAAAATTAATTTAATAATATATAAATATATGTATATAATTATTATATTTTATTATTAGGGTTCAATAATATTTTAAGGAGGTAGAATAA
Source organism: Viscum album (assembly GCA_963277665.1). Lineage (NCBI taxonomy): Eukaryota > Viridiplantae > Streptophyta > Magnoliopsida > Santalales > Viscaceae > Viscum > Viscum album. The sequence continues at coordinate 1,893,261,110 of OY728143.1, read as the reverse complement.
GTGGCCAAACAAAAACTCTCAATCAGGAATGATACATCTTCCGTAGATCGCCTCTTTCGGATTATATCTAAAGACTTCATAAATTAAATATAAAATTAACAAAATGTGTCTAAAATATTTGTATGGATGTGAGGAAGTTATTTTGAATGATTTTTTATTAACAAAAATTATTTAAAAATGTTTAATAGAGATTATATTAGGTTTTGTTTTATAAGTGAGAGGGAGTGACGATTTTGTACATACCAAAAACAATTCAATAATGGGAGGTTAGTATCAAGAAAGGTTCCTCAAAAATGGTAAATATTAGATTATAGGGGTTATATGGTTGATAAAAACCTAAAAAACTAATAAATACATGTGTTTTAGACAAGTTATTCTATTTACCTCTTTGGTTACTCTCTTTTACCATTTTAGTTTTCACCACGACAATTAGTTTTGTACTATTTTTACTATTCATAAAAAAATTAAATTGACCAAATTAAATAATATTATTTATTCTTATTTAAAATATATAAATCTTTTTATCATAATAAGATAATATAATTTTTCAAAATCAATTTAAAATCAAACCTGCAAAACATGTCAAAAAAACAGGTTCTCCGGAATTGCATTATTTAAGCAATATATGGTCTTATCTAAACTCTATGACTAAAAGTCATCATTATATGAATTAAAATTCATATAAATAGATTTAAAATATTATTAAATTCATTCAAATATTTCATTATAAAGTTTTATTTTATTTAATTAATATGGATAAAATTTAATCACTTAAAACAGTTTGTAGAAAACAATTTTTCTATGCATAAACATAAACTCATTCCAAAATCATGAAAATTTATGATAAAAAAATTAATTAGTTTATTATAAATAAATTGTTTATATTTATCTTTAAAAGAAAATTTAAAATATAACGGAACTTTTAAATTACTTTACTTAATGAAAATAAATAGAAATATTTGAAAATTTGAAAATTTTCACTATTCTGTGAAAAATCAATCATTTCAAAAAAATAAAAAAAATTTACCAAAAGTTTGTTTTCATATAATTATTTAAAAAATATTTATTATTTTTAAATTGAAATGTCTAAAATTTCTAGAAATGTTTTTTATATTTGTTCATAAAAATAAATAAAACCCACTTTTATTTGAAATGTTCTTTTTATAGAATAAAATGTCATTATTAAAAATTTGAGGGATTATTTATTATGAATTTTTCATTAAAAATATTTTTATTCGGACCTATATATAATTTTTTGCAGGTGATAATTCTTTTCATACTTATAAATTCAATGACTAGGTTATATCGATCATGTTTAAATAATATTATTTTAATGGTTTATCATGGTTCATTTAAATTCAAAATTATATGTTATATATACTATCGAACATAGTGTTCCTTAAAGTATAAGGGTGTCAAATACCAAACCATGACGTTTTTTTTTCTTTCAAGCACTAATAACTTCCATCAATATTTCTTATAAAAACACCATACGCCACACCATTTTCCACAATCTATTTCCCATTTTCAAGTAAAAAAACATAAAAAACGTTTATATGAGTTACCTCACCATTATTAAAAGTACTATAGAACATTAAATATTACACAATAACTAGTATAAATTTGGGGTTATGCAGTGCTAGAAAAAGGGCTGATAATGGCGGGCCTTTATCTATGCTAAAAAAAGAATAAGTTATAAACGAAGCCCATTATCAGTGCTAACAAAAAAGCATAGATAAAGGAATACCATTTGTCAGGGCTAATAAAAATAGCTATTAAAGTGAGATATTTATCAACCCTATAAAAAATCACTCATAAGGGTGTGTTTATCAGCACTTTTTTATTATTGTTAATAAATTCCCCTATCATCCCACTTTTTTGCTAGCAATGATAGGTGGTATTTTTAATAAAAAACCTATATGTAATTAAAATATATTTATATTGATATAACTATGATACATTTCATTAAATAGAATTTATATAATATTAAAACACATTTACACTTAATATATACTATATTTAGTGCTAATGGATTATAAAAAAATTTAAAATGTATTAATTAATAATTATCTAATTATTATAGATTAAAACCCATTTAATAATAATTGTATGACATAAAAATTTAATAAACTAAAGAAAATTAAAAAATAACCTGAAAACAATACTTGATCATCAAACGATCATAACTTTTGAACCAAGTGTCCGTTTTGGTTCTACAATATATCACATCAAAGCTTGCGAAGATTTCAATGCCATTTTAAATTTGGAGGAGGAACCTAGTAACTTATATTCTAGTTCAAAAGTCCTGGAATGCCTACAAACATAGTTTTTAGTTGGGAAACCCTAATTTTTATTTTCAATTGTATTTCAAAATAATTTATGAAATACATTTTATAATTTTTTTAGTAGTGACTGAATCTATTCCTAGTTATTACATTTATATAAATATTATTATTTTAAAATATTATTGTTTTTCATAAAGTAGTTTTATTTATAATTAATTCTAAGAATATTTTTTTATATTTTCTTATAAATAATAAATTATAAAAATATATATTTAAACATACTTGTTGAAATAATATATTCACTAAATATAAATAAATATTTTTGATCCATTTTTTAAAATAATAAAAGTATAAATTTTATTTACATTATAAAAATGAATTATTATGTATATATATACCTATACAAGTAATGTTAATATATTAACATGTCTATGTCAATAAAATATATATATATTTATATATATATTTATATTCTAATATATTTAAATAAATACATATATATGAAAATATATTTATGTGTATGTGAGAAATATAAATCTTTATCCATATGTTTAAATATGTATATATGTGCACGTTTATCAATATTTTGTATTTTCATCTTATCTAAATGTTTTTGTGGATATATAATTATCATTAAATCTAGTATATAAATGTATTTATAGTAAATATTTATAAATCAATTTTAAAAAATATATATCTATGTATGAAATTACATAAAAATATGTATAAATATATTTATTTAATTTATAAAATGTATATCATAATATATAGATATATTTTAAAAAATCATTTAAAAAAAATTATATAAATCATATGAAATTAATTAGAATCATTTTATTTAAAACAATATCAGACCATTTTTTATACATTATAAACATATATGAATATATATATACACTTATACAAATGTATATATAATGTTCCTATATACATATATTTTTGTATTATTAAACATATAAATATACATTTATATTTATATTCCATTATACAAAAATAAATATCAATATATAATATATTTAAATAAATATAAGTGAGTATATATAAATAACACACTTCTAAATAAATATTAATTAATATAAATATCGTAAAATATAAATCAAAATAGGCTTGGAGGACTGGTAAAGGGAATAAAACATTGAAGGGATGTCATATGATCATGTCCTGATGTGGAAGGGATTTAGGGGATCCCTTATAACATTGAGGAATGGTGGTGGTGTAGAGGCCCGAATCTTGACATACATGGACATTACATTACATTTTCGGAATACTTAATACATAACAAAAAACCAAAACTCAAGGATCGTAATAGTTTAGTGTCTTTGGAAACTCGGAACATAATCTTCTAGTCATGGTGAAAGATCTTCAACATCTCCTATAAATATCTTCCCCTTTTGGTTTTCTTACCTAAAACGTTTCTTTAGGTCTTGGGGAAAAGAATACATATAAATGGTGAGCTCAAATTCTCAGTAAGGGTAATTATGGATAAAATAAAACAAATCATATATATTTGAACTTAAAAACATGAACATAATTTTTAAACATCAAAATCTTGGGCAATGACATAAAACATGGCAGTACATAAGAAATAGATCATAATGTAACATGAATCATGATTAAATATATTTGAAATATAACTTTTAATTGTGTAAAAACATTGATCACATTATATGATTTCAATGGTAGCCAACACATTACTGACAAGACAATCTTAGGTGTCAAAGTCCCTTTCTGAATCGAGTTCACTCCTCGTTTCAGTCCTGTAACACTGAACCATATTAACTTACCATTCTAGCCATGTCTATCTAATGAGATATAAATCATTACCCAATGAATTGTATGGAGATATAGGTCCCACCCATATCATAATGAAATCATTCTTACTTGTTCCACAACATAAACATAAATCATTAATCATAACCCAAAGAATAAAAATGGGTCTCATAAATATCATCTCATCATAACATAATCCATATAAAACAAATGGATATCATTTCATCATAATAAAAAAGTGAAACCATTTAAATCAAAGAGACATTATACTTGATACATACACATATGAAATAATGTCATCTTAGATGGAAAAGTGGTTTTGATAAAACACTTGAAATGAATTCTTGAGGAAAATATCCTTTCTTCTTCAAAATCAATTTCTTTTCACAAAACGTCATGCAATTTTAAAAGAATGATATTTTTTTTAAAATAGTCTTGAAATATTTTGGTGGAAGGTTCATGAAAATAAGGATTTATAAAACCATAAAAATCCTTTCATGTCGTATAAGTTAAAAAAACATTCTCCTCGTACTTTTGATAGAAAAGTCAAAAAGTATCTAGAAACGTAAAAAAAAGAAACATTCTTTATATACCATGTAGTAAATGAAAAATGGGTAAAAAGGAAATTAAAAATACATAAAAACACTTTTAGAAATCATGGACTTGTATGATAACAATAACCCCAGCAAGTACTTACGAATAAATAATCTCGGATAAGAATGAGATTGGAAAGGTTATCCCTTACCTAAGGTCCGATATGCATTGTATGTATCGGAACCTCCTATATAATTATTTAAATAATGTCATTGACATATTACATAATCATATTAATTGTTATGATTTTATTTATAGTTCACTTATGACTTGATATTACCCATTCATTTGTAAATCCCATGTTAAAGCAACATTTTGGGTAAAAGCAGCTTATTTATCGTACGTGTTTGGACTTGTTGTTCTTGATGTTATTATTACTTATATCATGATTTAAATACTTAATCAATGTAAATAATGATTTAAATATCATATATATTCATTATATATCCAGTATATACATGTATTTATAATAGTACATGACATATGGAGGTAAGAAATGCAAGACACCATTCAAGGAGACGTTAAGCCGTACGTACGCATGAACACTACTTTCATTTCTATTTCATATTTTAATGGAATTAAAAAATAATTATACATAGGAATATTATAATTCCAGTATAATATCATATATAATATCATTAACTCCATACTTTATACATTCCACATAAGGCATTAACGAATCACATCACTTTGAGGGGGCGGTAGTCCACACTTCCTCAAATGAGATTATCGTATTTACCAAATATGGAAACCATAAAGTATTGATATTATTTGGATGTAAAGAAGAATAAAGAAAATAATAAACATTATATATATCATATATAAATATAGTTTCATTATAATTTCATCCATGAGAGGTGGTAGGAGAAAATAGAACGGCCACCGTTTCCTGAAGCGTTAGTTTTCCATCCACAGAATCATTGTGTTCTTCATAAATTTGATAGAGGTGTGTGTAAGTGTAGTTATAATCCATCTCATAACGACATCCTAGAATATTTAGGATACTGGGACTGTTAAAAATGAAAGTATTAAGAAGATTTTAGGGGTTGGAGAAATATAATAAAAGAAAACAACTTAAGAGAAATTGTTACCTTTAATTTGGGTAACTTCATTTGGATTGAACAAAAAAGGACTTCTTGGACTGTCTTATTCCTAATTTAAGGCTTCAAGGGAGATGATAGGGATGTATGGAGCTTAGTTAGGCAGAGTTTGGATGAGCAAAAAGGCTTGAGATGTTCTAGGAATTGCATAGAAGTGGTCCCCTTTTATAATGGAGTGGAGGACCTCTTTAGGAAAGTGTGAAAACATTATTTTATTATAAAAATATCTTTGGTATCAAGAGGTAAAAAACACATTAATGTCGAATATTAGAAGACTAATATTCTAAATAAAGTCATCCAATAGGAATTTTATAGGTTTTGGATGATATTTTAATCATTATAATCTTATTTATTTAAATCATTTATTAATGAAGTAAATACTGAATCATTATTGTGTCATAAATTTTTTTATTTATTTGATGTCTAAAAATTATAAAAAAATACCAACATGTAGGAATTATTTTTCTCTTTCCAATTAATATTTATAGTCGAAACAATAATTTATATAGCCCCTTATAAATATTAATTACTAATGGATTTTTGTTAATGCCAACTTTGTCTTTACATTAAATTAATTAATCTAATGTTTCATTGTCTTTCATAAGTGGCTCAATGGGGTCCCAAAATCTACCCAAGGATGACCATGGTCGGACATTACTAATCCAATAAGGTTTTAACAAGTGTTAAGGTAATTTTGAATTATTATAATATTCTTTTAACCTTGAATTTCCCTATTTACTTTTAATTGTGGTAAAAAAAGTAAAAAGTTACTATTCCAAAAAAAATTTATCTAATTGAACCACATTTAACTCCTTGATATTAACCATGTTTCTCGGATTTTTGAAATTCAACTCAAATAATTTGTAAAATTGTGTTTTATGAATAATTTCAAATGCTCCTAGGAGGTGGGTAAAAGACGGTGAGAAGTTCAATACAATTTTTATAAATATAAAATTATTATAAAATGATTCAAATGAATTTCATTGAACATATATAGGTATTATGAATCTATTTTTACCTAAAATAAATTTAAATAAAATAAATTATTTTTTAAATAAAATGTCGATTTTAACCAAAAACTTAGTGTTTTAACTATTCATCAATAATTGTTGTTTTTCAGAAAAATACCAAACATTCTGCCAAAGCTATATTTGATATTCCAATTTCAAAAATGATTTCTATTTTTCCAAATTCAAAACATAGAAGTGGAATTAATTAATTTTAAAAGTAGTTCCCATTATGAAAACAAATAGCATGTTTTTAAGAAACGATAACTATCGAAAGATAATCACTTGTTTATGTCCAATTTCAAAGTGAAATTAATTCCAATGACCAACATTGGATTAAATGGTAAAAATATATTCTAATTACACTTTCAAAAATGATAATCTTGCCATATAAATTATTGCGATGAAAAAATTTGTCTTCAATTAAAATATAGTGTGTTTTTACTATTCATCAAAATATGAAAGTTATCAGAATAATATGAAAAAGTTTTCCAAATTATATTTTTATATCCTGATTCCAAGGTAGAATTTTATTTTTTCAAATTAAACGTATAAACATGTCAACAACTATATTTAATTTGGGTGTGCCATCAAAAGGCGGCAAAACTGCATTTTTTGAAAAATACTTATTTTACCCGAAAAATTTATTTTGTTCCCATAGCATGTTCTAGAAAATATGTAAGATGAATAATAATGTTATAAAATTAAAAATGTAGTTAATAATATTCATAATGGATATTCCATAATAAAATTATAACAATATATTGTTGTTTAGTGAAACCTGGTATTGCGTACTGCACACGCTATCGAGGAAGGTCGTGATTGTGTGTAATGCAAGACAAGTCAGGTGGCGTGTAGTGCAAGAATCCTTTGTTGTTGCGTATAAAAAATTACAACCATATTTCATTTATACATTAAACAAAGTCTATAATTAATTTTGTGTAGAATAATTTCTACAAAACGAACTTGAAATTGTGTGTAACACGAGCCAAGAATAGTGTTGTGTATACTGCAAGCTAATACGGTGTTGTGTATAGCGCAAGATAATATTGGTGTAGCAGACAACACAAGAAATAAATGAAATTAAAAATAATAATTCTCATTAAATCTTAGGTTGTAACATTCTACCCCCCTTAAAATGAATTTCTCCCTCGAAATTCGTCAGGGTTATAAATGGTTTATTAGATGAGAGTTTCTTTCATAGAAACCCACATCGTAATAGGATATACCAAAAAATATATTTAAAATCTAAATTAGGAAATGGTACGGTTACCCAAATTAACTAATCACTAGGTTAAAACATAGGAGAACATAGGTAAAAATATGGATATGGAAAAAAAATCTAACCATCATGTTATGATGGAGAGTTGTAGAGAACATGGATATGAAAAAGCCTCCAATCACAAAGCCATAGATTTGTGATTATCTAAGGTACTATCTGATTAATTAGATATAAGAGTACTAGAAAAACATTTTTTTGAATTCAAGATAATTTCCGTAATTTTGAAGAATTTTTGAATAAAAATAAATTCTTACTTTATTATGGTACAATCTCATTGTTGTTCATGTCTTGAACAATTTACACATCATCTCTTAAAGAAATGAAGTTGAATTTCTTTTCCATGCAATGTTAGTGGATCATGCGATAGAATGATAGGTCATTCCATCTGTCCCAAACATAAGGTTAGCAAAGGTTATATATAGAAGTCCATCTATGGTGATATTATTCGTATATGGTTCCAAAAATTGAATTATACTTCAACTATCATACTGCTTAATAATATAAAACTAATTTATACTAATCAGGGACTTCATGTAGGCTAGTGGTAGGCGTTAAAGGCTTATCACACATCGGTTGTGGGTTCGATTCACACAGCCTTGTCCGACATGATGGGTTGTCGCCCATTCTGCAGGTTGTCCCTTTTCTTAAACTACACTATTATAACATTCTATCAATAATATTGGAAAAAATATATCCTTAAACAATACTAACATATGTTCAACATAATCCATTCCAATCTTTATGCTTATCAAAAATACTTCTTTCCAAACTCATATTATAAAGTGAATGATTACCAAAAAGGTCATATAACAAGCACATGAATACCATCATTTATCCCTCATATATCAAAAGATATATCTTTTTGATTGCATTCCAAACATGTGAATACCTTAATTTTGTATGCTCTTGAAAAATGAATACCCATTGAATCTTAGTGAAATCATGAATGCGGTCAAAATTCAACTCTTTCCAAAATCCTAAAAATTCCATATAATCAAACTGTGATATAACCTTGTCCTTATATCATTCATGATCTCATGAATACTATCAACCATTTAATTTTATCCTTATCCCTTGATTATGCACATATCATCTGCTTTCCAAAATATTTGAATCACTTTTCATGGTTAGTGGTACCATATAATTATCGAAAATCAAAATAAACCATTATATAGATATTCTAATGTTCCATAATACTATAAATTAGATTTCACAACATTATTTTGGAATCCCTTTACATAAACACATAACCATTCCACCACATCATTTTCATACTCAATATTGCAAATAGTGATCGCATGTGACTTCATTTGTCCTTTTCCTTAAGAGGTTGCTCATGTTTATCATCATTAACCCTCGGATGAGGGCATTTATTATCATAATTCCCCATTTACTTGCACTTGAAGCATTTAAGTGTTAGTGGAGTGTTCTCTGTTTTCATTTCTCTATTCACATCATTAGTAACCTTTTTCATATTATTTTGAGTCCATGGAATGGTCTGAGTTCATGAACTTATTTTTCAATAAGTACTTCCCTCGTATTCTTTGAACAAAGATAGAGAAGGAGTTTTTTGAACTAAAGCAAAAGGATGATGAATCTGTTGGTATATACGAAGCGAATTTTACAAGGCTTGCAAGTTATGCATCTAGATTTATCATTCAACCTGAAAGTAAAGTTGATCGATTCGTTAGTGGCTTAAAACCAAATCTTCGAAGGGCATTAGCTATAAGAGACTTCAGTAGCTATGAAGAAATTGTGTGTTCTGCTATCAAGGAAGAAATGGAAGTTGGTGTTACTTATCCATCTCATAGTTTTGACAAGAAATGAAAGATGGAGTTCAAGGAGAAATCTCAGAATAATGGTGAAAAGAATATGAATGTTTCCTTATGCTCAAAGTGTGGAAAGAAGCATGGTGGAGATTGTCTTAAAGGGACTAGAAAATGTTTTAAGTGTGGAAAAGAAGGTCATCAAGTAGCTGAGTGTCAAAGTAATGGAAAATGGGTTTCTAATGATGTGAATAAAGAAAATACTGCAGAGAACGCACCACCAACACTTCAATGCTTCAAGTGCAAGGAAATGGGGCATTATGCTAATAAATTCCCTAATCCAAGGGTTAGTGATGATCGACATGAGAAACCACTTAAGGAAAAGGAAAAAGCGAAGTCACATGCGATCACTTTTGGCGATGTTGAATATGACAACGATGTGGTGGAATGATTAAGTGTTTATGTAATGGGATTCCAAAATAATTTTGTATATAGTATCGTGGAATATTGGAATATTTATGTATTGGTTTATTGTGGTTTTCAATAAATTTATGGTACCGGTAACCATGGAAAGTGATTGAGATATTTAAAGAAAAAAAAGATGATATGCGCATAATGAAGGGAAAACGAGAGAATGAAATGTTTGACAATATTCTTGAGCTCTTGAATGATATAAGGACTAAGTGATATCATGGTTTGAGTATATAGAAATTTGAGGATTTTGGTATGTGGAAAGAGTTATCTTTTAACACCATTCATGTTTTCAATAAGTTTTAATGGGTATTCATTTTATTTCAAGAGAATACATGATTAAGGTATTCACATGATTGGCATGTGACCAACAAGATATATGAGGGATAAATGATAGTATTTACATGGTTGTTATATGACCTCTTTAGTAAGCGTTCTCTTTATACTATAAGTTTAGAAAGAAGTATTTTGGATAAGCCTAAAGATTGGAATGGATTATGTTGGACATAAGTTAGTTTTGTTTAAGGATAAAAGTTTTTAGATATTATTTATGGGATGTTATAGTAATGTAGTTTTAGGAAAAGGACAACTTGCAGGATGGGCGGCATACCATCGCGTCAGACAAGGCTGTGGGAATCGAACCCACAACCGAAGTGCGACTGGCCTTTATCACCGAACACTAGCCTACAGGAAGTCCCTGTTTAGTAGAAATTAGTTTTATTATATTAAGTCGTATGATATATGAATTATAAGTCCATTTTAGGAACCATATATGATTAGTCAAACTATAGATGGACCTATGTATTTTTTTGATAACTTTTTTACCTTTTGTTTGAGAGAGATGGAATGACTCATCATTCTATCAAATGATCTTCTAACACATCACAAATGAAAAATTCAACTTCATATCCTTAAGATATGAAGTGGAAATTGTCCAAAGAATGACCAATGGTGAGACTATACCAAAATCAAAAAAGTATTTCTTCTAATTCCAATTTCATCAACTTTAGGGAAATGATCTTGAAAACCAAAAATGTTGTCCTAGTGCTCTTATATCTGATGAATCAGATGGTACCTTAGATTGTCACAAATTTATGGATTTTTGATTTCTGGATTTTCCATAGCCATGTTCTCTACCACTCTCCATCTGAACATGATGGTTAGATTTCTCTTCCATATCCATATTTTCACCTATGTGGAAACCCAGTGATTAGTTTATTTAGGTAACCGTTACATTTCATACTTTTGTTTTTAAATATTGGTTTTGGTATTCCTTTTTATGATGTGGGTTTCTATAAAAGAAAATTTCGAGTAGTAAACCCTTTATAACCCTGACGAATTTCAAGGGAGAAATTCCTTTTAAGTGGGGTAGAATGTAACACCCCGAGATTTTATGAAAAATATTCTTTTTAATTTCATTAATGTCTTCTGTTGTACGCTACACCAAATGGAGCTTGCACAAAACACATCCTTGACTTGCCTAGCATTACACGCAATCACGGCCTTTCTCGATAGCGTGTCTAGTACGCAATACCGAGTTTCACTAAACAATGATATGCTATTAAAATATTATTAAAACTACCTATTATGAATAGTAATAACCACTTTTTGACATTTCTTAAATATTATTTTTCAAAATGGACATCATTTTTGGATTTGGAATATCGAAATTAGCTTAGGGTTAAATTTTGGTACTTTTCGGATAACTATCATTTTCTGATGAATAGTGAAAATTACTAAATTTTAATTAAAAACAACCTTTTTAATAGAAATATTTAATAGTGATAAATTATTAATTTGAGTGGTTTTAAAGTATATTTATAATATATTTTTACAATTTAATACAATGTTGGTCATTGGATATAATTTCACATTTAAACCAGACATAAACAAGTGTCAATCTTTTGATAGTTGTTATCTCTTAAGAACACGCTATTTGTTTTGACAACGGGAATTAATTTTTAAATTAATTAATGCAACTGATATGTTTTTAATTTGGTAAAATAGAAATCATTTTTGAGTTCATAATATCAAATATATCTTAGGCCTAATTTTTTGTATTTCTCTGGAAACTTTCATTTTTTGATGAATAGTGAAACCACTAAGTGGTAGTTAAAAAAATGAATTTTTCATAAAACATAATTTTACCGCTTCTGTGAGTGGAATTTCAAAAATCCGAGAGACACGGTTGATTTCAGTAAATAAAATGTAGTTCAATGAGATGAAAATAATTTTTGGTGAATAGTAACTTTTTACTTTTTTTTACCACAGTTAAAAGTAAATAGGGTAATTAAGGGTAAAAATGATATTATTATTACCCTAACACATGTACTAATTCTATTGGATAAGTGTAATTCGAACAAAAACAACCTTAGGAATAAAATATTACCATTTAAGTCGACTTGGATTAGATTTGGACATTTATTATTAATTTATTTAAAGAAGGGTTAAAATAATTAAAATGAAAGTTTAATAAGTAAATAATTATTAATATAGGGTTATACATAAGATAAATTAGACTATAAATATTAATTAGAAACCTAAAAATATTTCCTACATAATGATATTTAATTTGTAATTTTTAGACATTAAATAATTTAATTTATTTATGACATAATGATGATGCAGTAATTATTTTATTAATGAAATATTGACATAATTGATGTTATAAATACCCAAATAAATATAATTTGAGACTTTTTATGAATTAAACTAATTTTATAGGTTAATATTACATGTTAGTATTGATTTAATTAACCTTTTTCGAACTAATCATTCTGTTATTATTTTCACAAAAATCAATTACTAAATAGTGTCAAAATTGACATAAAATAGTTTTTAAAACAAATATTATATTATTAATTGTTATTTTATTCCTAAAAATCTATGGTTCTGCCAAATGACTTAGATAATGTTATATATATTAATAATAAATAACTTTGGTTTCGTTTGGCTTGTTATAGTACGTTTGTTAACCTTATAGTGTAAGAACACAAAAAGACACAGTAAAAGTAAAATTATCTTACTTAAAGTTAAATATAAATGATATGGTTAAAATAGGAACCTAAACTTGTCTAAATTCTATTGTATGAGAGTATTTCGACCCATCCACAACTTATCTTCTAAATAAATCAATTTGGAGTTATTCAAAACCGAATATGACTTTGTAATAAAATAATATTTTTAGTTTTCCAAAGGAGCCCCTATCCTCCCTTATAAAAGGGCACCTCCTCCCTCTCTTCCTCAAACCACTTTGAGCCATAAAGCTCGGCCAACCCCTACCAAATTCTCTTCTACACATCCCTAGAAAAATCCTAGAGGTCCTTCTATTCTTCAAAGACCAATTTGAGTGCTCTAGGAGGAGGACTCAAAGAGGCGCTTCAAAGAAGAGGTAATGTCCGTTACCGATTCTTTCAACATTATTTCTTCTCCCACTTCTTTTTATAGGTTGTTTCATAATGAAGTAATAACATCAGTATCACTCATATACTGATATGTTATTATAATTATAAAAAAAACTTATTTCACCATCTATCCATCCTACGGAAAACGAAATCACCGCACGTGCGTACGTACGGAATACCGTCTCCACGCCGTGGTGTAATATATTTTCCAACACCACCTTACTTGGAAGGGTATAATGGTGTACATAATAACTATATATTTTTATTTTAAAGTTATATTTATTCTGAAACAGTATACATACACTCCAATACAATTCCACGATCATGAGAATGATATCATCGCTCGTGCGTACGTACGGACTACCGTCTCCATGACGCGATGAGATTCATTCTCTACGTTAACCATTCATGAATGATTATAAAGTATATATAATAAGTAATCATGGAATATATTATATAATAATGATACTGTATTTATGTGTATATATATGTATATCATGTACTTAATTCCATTCAACTCAATAAGGAAACAAAAACAATGTTCATGCGTACGTACGACATACCGTCTCCATGAACGATGTATTTATTTCCATTTACTGATCTATTATATATATGTATATTCTGAATATATATTATATATAAATCATGTTTTATATTCTGTAATTAAGTAATCATGATCTATGTATTCATATGAATAATTAAAAGTCAAAACACGGACGACAAATGAAACGATTTTACACAAAACGCTCTTTAACATGGAATTTACAAAAGAACGGGTAATATAATGTCATAAGTGAACCATATATGATATCATAACAATGAGTATGATTCTGGAATAAGTCAATGACATTATTCAAATCATTATACAGCAGGTCTGGACACTTATGAAGCAAATCGGACCTAAGGTAAGGGAAAATATCACAATCTCATTTTTATCCAAGATTGTTTATACTTTGGTATTTACTGGGGTGTATTTTATCATCCACGTCCATGTTCCCTCAATATTTAATATTGTTTCAATCCACCTACAATTGTTTAAATCCAATTTTACCCTTCGGTGAGTTTTTAGTAAAGGATATGAAAGGAATCTTTTGTCGTTTTTCATACGAGGTACTTTTGACTTTTCCGACAAAAATAGGAGAAGAATGTTTTTTTAACTTATACGGCATGAATGGATTTTTAAATAATTATTTCAAAGAATCTTACTTTAAAAGACTTCATGTTTATTTTTAATCAAATTCTTTTAGTTTAAAATTTTATGACATGTTAAGAAAGGAAAAATGTTTTTGAGGTAGAAAGGATATTTTTTTCAAGAATGGAGTTCAAGTGTTTTATCAAAATTATTTTCCATCTAAGATAATAAAGGGTTCTGTTTCTATCCCTATTTTTACATTGATTTCATTATGGTATTATGGAATTATTTTTATGATGTCCTTTTATCTTTTATGGATTATGTTATGATGGCATGATGTTTCAGATTCCCATTTTTATTACATGGGTTATGCAATGATGTATGATTTTTGATTTTGTGGCACACATAAGAATGGTATCATTATGAGATGGGTGGGACCTACATATCCCTCCAATGCATTGGGTAAAGATTTTATATCTCATGACATAGACATGGATGGAATGGAAGATTAAACCAGTTCAGTGAAACAGGACTGAAACGAGGAGTGAACTCGATTCAGAAATGGACTTTGACCACTAAGATAGTCTTGGAAATGAGTCTTGACTAATAAGAAATGATTCTCTATTATTATGTGTGTATGCCAAAAAGTTTCATGTTTTATGTTATGATTATTGGGATTACATTTCACTACTATGATTTATCCCATGTTATTATATTATGATCTCTTTTGTAGGTTAAGATTTCCAAAATGTTGTGTTCTTATGAATATGATGTGATTGATAGTTCTTTTGTTTACCTTTACTGAGCATATGAGCTCACCCTTTTATGTTTTCTTTTCCCCAGGATATAAAGAAAGGTTTTTGGTAAAAAAAAGGAATATCTTTATGGGAGATGTTGAAGATCTTTCACCACGATTAGAAGATTATATTCTGAGTTTCTAAAGACACTAAACTATTACGATCCTTGTGTGTGTGTTTTTTTATGTACTAAGTATTCCGAAAAATTAATGTAATGTCCATGTACGTTAAGCTTTGGGTCTCTACATCCATGAACAATGAAAATGATAATGTTAACAAGAATAACATTTTTATCCTTACCTATAATCCATGAAAGGTATTCAACTCCACAATTAATAACTCATCATTTAATTTTAAACCATGATAAAAACCATAATTTTTTAGCTCCCAATAACCTAAAAATATTTCTAAAAATTAAAATTAAAAATACCAAAATGTTATAGACCGTGATCGTGGGTTTAAACCATGACATGGGAAAAACATATTACAATTTGATTTTATCCTTATTTAATAAATAGATTATAGCATTATA
This sequence comes from Viscum album, assembly GCA_963277665.1. Classification (NCBI taxonomy): domain Eukaryota; kingdom Viridiplantae; phylum Streptophyta; class Magnoliopsida; order Santalales; family Viscaceae; genus Viscum; species Viscum album. The sequence goes on along the minus strand of OY728143.1, from coordinate 1,893,244,970 downwards.
TATATAACATTAAAAATTAAAATACTTCTTATAATTCTATAATACTCTAGATGAAAATTTTCAACTTATCAATTATTTCATAAAGAATAGTCCATGGGTCACAAATCATCAAGTAATATCTACCTCTGGAAACCATAAATAACCTTTCCATGAAAATAATGATTAAACTCTCCTTAGATAACATCTCTATTTTTTCATAATGGAATCATTTATACTTTATTTCCGGATATTTAAGGTATCAATATTCTAAATCATTATATACACACCAATGTATGCCAATTTCATGTAACCTTCTTCATGAATTTTTACCAATGAATATGATAAGACTTTCTATCTTCACAAGGTATAGTTCCCATATATGAGAACAATCGACATCACTCTTCATGAATTGATATAATTATAATAATAACATTTTATAATCTATATTTTTACGTAATAATAATACTTTTTTAACATGAAAACAAATCCAAATCCTTGATTAACAAAAACACTGGAACATATTGACAAAAACTCTTTCCCACTACCACTAGATTCAACATCAAGTGTATAATTTTTCAAAATATTCTTTATAAATATTTCAATTTAGATGGATAATTTTTAAAAAAAATATGGAAATATCTTTTTTGTATTTTTATAAAAAATTGGGTAGTTTATATATTTACGACTAAGAGTAAATGAGAAATTAATATGTGGGGAAATTATTTTTGATTAAAGAATAATGAGTTGAATTTTATTTTTTTGAGTAAATTTGTCAATGATTTGGTGTTTTGGAAAATTAAATAATGATGATTTAATAAGTAAACTGATAGGCGGTGATAAAATAAAATGTTTTTGAAACTATTATTTTTTTATTTTAATATTTTCGAGATTCTATTTTACAAAATATATTTATTTAAAATTTATCGTATGAGTTTAATTTTAAGAATTTAAAGTTGTAATTTCTTTAATATATTTAATAAAGCATGTTTTTAATAATAAATTTGAGACTCTTAATAATGATTATTATTATTAAAAAACATATTAAAAAATATAATTTTAATAAAAAACATTTTATTAATATATCATTTAACCCCTTAAAATTTTCTTATGTTTTCAAGAATCGCTTAAAAAAAGAATCACTAGTAGTAGTCACCTTTTTAATAACAATGGTAATAATGATGATTTTATTCATTTTTTATGAATTAAATTATGACTCTAACTATTGATTATTATTAATAAAAATTGTTTTATTATATTTATAAACATGATAATTTTGAATTTAATATTTTTTTGAATAACATACAATTAATGTTAATTTTTTGTTTTATATGGGTTGAAAGAAATAATTATATTTGTTATAAAAATTGAGATATTTCTAATGTCAATTTTGAGAAACCATAAGATTGATTAAATATTTTATGAACATTAAAGTTAGTATTGCTTTAGAAAGAAAATATATTAATGTGTGTGAACTGTGATGAAATATTCTATTATTATGAAATAATAGGGTTCTTCAAAATGATGTGAAGTTGATAGTTATATTAGTTTTGTTGTAGTAAGGGTTTGGTATGAATTTTTTTTATGTTTAATTTATGAAATATTTAAATTGAGATGATATTTATGATTTTTGTATAGTAGATGGGTTAAAGTTAAATATTTTTGTATAAGTAGAAAAACTTAATTTTAAAATATTTTATGAATAGAAGAAATTGATCAAAATAACTTGAATTTTTATTTTAAAAAATACTAGACATTTTATAATTGATCAAATTCTATAGAGAAAATTAAAAAAAATTGTGATGTTATAAGTTCCATTTTGAGTATAACGAAATAGTTACATTTCCAAGAATTTTTCTAAATAAAATAACACGATAGGGTTATTTTTTTGAATTTGATAATAATTTTTTTTTATTATTATCATTTTAATTAAAAATTTGACTCTTAAAAGTGATTATTATTATTAAAATTATGATTATATAGAGTACTTGATGGTAAAGGTGGAAAATATTGTATAATATAGAATGCATGAAATGTTAATTCAATTTATAAAAATTTATTAATATTTTATCAGTTTACTAAAATATTTGATCAAATAATTATAGAATATTCGATTCTAATTATGCGTTTTATTCATGATTTTTTTTATTTGGATTTATTTTTATATGATTATAAATATAAATAATTTTTTAAAGTTAAATGATATCTTATTAGTTTTTGAAGTCCCATTTTTATTGAGTGTTGTATTTGTTGTTAATGTGAAAGGGAATATATGTTGAAGTGATGAGTGATGGATTGAGTAACCACCCAAAAGAAGTGAAGGACTTTCCTGTATAGTTTACGAGTAAAGAAATGTAAAGATACTTCCATGATAAATGGAAGAGTATAATTAAGAGTTGGATACTACCTATGAATCACATCTTACCAAAAATTTTGGAGTTCCAAACCTCAAATAAAAGACAAGTTCTAGTGGAGGAGAATGTCACAACCCCCTCCACGCGAGGTGTATCCCTCCTGGGCCAGAAATGTGAGAATGGAGATAGTGACACCCAAGTCCCACCTCTAGTAGGCCCTGGGTTGGAAAATACTACCGAGGGTATAGTAAACACACAAATGGGTGTCGTTACCCTTCAAAAGAACGCATGTGAAAGGGATTGATAAGACAGACCCCAAACAACTCCAACTGAGAAAACAATGTAAATGAAATCTCAAGTACATATATGTAATTTTATGAAAAACTACTACATATGAAAGGGTAAAACTAAAATTACCCAAAATAGAGTAAAAACACCATCAACCGCAATCCTAAATAGCTCTTGCTACCCCAATCTAGTAGAAACAAGATTGATCTCCAACTTGCTCCAAGTGACCTGAAAAATAGTTTATATATACATAGAGTGAGTATAGCAGTATACTCAGTAGGATCCTATTGTGAAAATGTAAATAAATAATGATAAATCATAGTGAACAACAAGTAGAACTAACTCATTACCTAAACATGTATACTAAATTCTCATCCTCTCCATGGCTACTCTCATCAATTATTGTATACAAGACAATATAATATAATTAATAATATCAAGGGTACCCCACTACTACTTTCCCACTGGTTTACCACTTTTCATTTATGTCACATGTCCTAAGAAATCTCTCTCTAAAAAGACTTGTCTGCAGAGACCTGGGCGAAGCACCACCACATGCACCTCGTGCAACAAAACCACCACATCCATGTAAGAAAAGTAACCAGGTAGTTTCTGGGAGCCATCATAGCTTGCATAATATGTATCATATGTCAGGCATTATACCTCAAGCCATTACAGCCCACACACCGAGTAAGAATCCTCATCCTATAAACATTACACCTATATTAGTACATACTAAACTATATCCATAATATATGTGTGTGAATAACCACAAGCCATTACATCCCTCTACAACCATATATGGGGAAAACTAACTTTTATGCCTACCAGTCCAAGTCACTACCATGAAAAGAGAGTGGGTCCAAAGGGGGTACCAATCTATCCATCCTCCCACCACGATGTTGGGGAAAACACCCCCACCCCACAGGACATAGAATTCCAAGGCTGTCAGCTTCCCTAATTAATGGGGTGGAGTAGCGAATAGAAACATAAAATGTAAAGGATATAATATAGCATAAAACCATACTATGGGAATAACAAGGTCTTAGACTCACCTGCAGCTAACATTACTCGGACTCCTAACATCCACTTCTAAGACAAGGTATCTTATAAAAACTGAACCATTTAAATTAAATAATTACATTCCTTCATTCCTTTTTTATCAGTTTCACTTTATGTTCAATAATCATTTAAACATTATTTAACCATTATCAATTTTGACATTATATTTTATTATAATCACACTCATAGACCATTGTTTCTTCAAATTACAACATCAGAATTGTATACTAGAAAGATCCAACCCCATGGGTTAACATAATTTATTTAATCCTTTATTAACAACATTATTAATTTCCAATATTCCCATGAATTCTCGAAAAAATTATATTCTACTCAACCATAGGGGATCGACATAGTTAGTATGTTAAATACCCGTCGAGTATTGGACACATATTGCAAGAGAATAGACACATAATCTCTTGGGAAGCTAAACACGGAAAGCATGTGGCGTACCTCACACATCTTCTCTCCTTTTGGAAGAGGGTATGAAAACTAGATGCCTTGAGAAATGGGTAATGTAAAGAAGATAAATAACCAATAAGAATCAGAATGCATACAAACATTCACATCCAACCCCTTCCATGTTCTATGGTGTCCTCCTAGACACCCAAATGCATAAATTGATGCATCCTTCCACTATTGGATTCAACTGCTGGAACCACCAATATGCATCCTTACCCCCACATATCACAAAATCCATCCAGGCTCACATCACAACAAAGAAATTAGAAAACAAACAACATATCAATTGGGCTCTTGTCCATTTAACAAGCAAGAGGGTAACTAAAAACCCTATAAGGAATTATCTTTTATCAAAGAACCAGTTCTTTAATCCATATTTAATTAAACTATTTATTATTTGTAGCTTCAATCTTCAAGAAAACTAAATATCAAGCTATAACATATTGATTATACATTCTTACTGCATAAATTTTATTAACACCAAATTAAAACAACAACATCCAGATTCATTTATTGGCCTCTTTATCTTTAGCCAAGCCATTATCAATTAATTCCATATTTACTATAACGAACCAAACATTCATTGATGAAAATTCTTCTTTATAAAAATAAATGTTTATATAAAATGTGATCTTCATTGGTTTGTTGTTTTTGGATTTCAAAATATCGTTAAGAATTCTGACAGTTTCTAATATAGCCATTGAATAGTGATAACATGATTAGTATAAATATAGGGCTTTAACAAATCCAATTTACTTAGACAAAGGAAGTGATTGCCTCATCCAGTAGACATTCCCCATATGTATACCATTTTCCGGAGCTCAAAAAGGATGTGGCATCATTGGGCTTCACTATTGAATAATCTTATGTCGAGCTTCAACATGTCAATCTTGAACGAAACCACCTTCGAGATTAGTGGAAGTTAATTGAGATTACCACCCAACAAATGTTTTCTAATCCACCATAAGAGTCTTTCACCATCACACAACTTACTCTTTGGACTTATTCATGTGTTATAAGAGGTTATCTAACAAGACCTTCTCACCTTGATTATGTGCATTATTTTTGTATATAATAATGAATATGGATTCATTTTATTATTGTTACTTTGTAAATAGTTTTTTAAGTGTAAATAGTATTTTTAATTAATATTCAACTAAAAAATATATTTTGAAGAATTAATGGATTATTGAATTAAATAATATATAAAATATTATTCTTATTATTAAATTATTATTTTTTAAATATAAATGATCGTAGAATTTTATGGATGCAATTGTAATGCTAATTATGTTTTGAAATCCGTTTTTGTCACAACCAATAAATTTTTGATAAATGTCATTTTTTTAAAAGTAAAAATTCACATATGTATTAAATTATTTAGATAAAATTAATATTATTTTTGGAATCAGGTTGTTGAAATTATCCAATGGTGAATTTTTCATAATTTTCTGAGACAGTCAAATTTTCTGGTTAAAATTAAATACGGTTTAAATATATAATGTGTTTTATGATATCATGATGATCAAATAGTGATGCAATAAAATACTATAAATGATATATTCATACAATATAAGTTTTATCATTAAAGTAGTGGGATTTTAGGATTGATTTATTTATTTTACAAAACATTAGTGGACACTTCAAGAGTTACAAAACATTTTCACTTTTTAAATAAATTTCTGTGAGAGTGTGACACAATTATACATAAGAAACCCTATTATTTTAAGACGTTCGGTCATTTTTCATATAAAATATTTTTTTCCACTCCCATTTGGAAACCACCATGGGAAAAACATTTTCTGGTTTTTGTATTTTTTATTTTAATGTGTGGTTACCCAATCCCAAATATTAAATAATTCCCTCTCCTTTCCTATATACACCCACCAAAGATCCAACTTACTCTTCACTCAAAGAATTTACTGTTCTTTTAAACTCTTCCCTCCCATATATATAATTATCCCAAGGCACCCCATGCTCCTAAGAAGCCTTTCTCAAGCCTCTCCCAAGCCTTTGGAAACACACTTCCATGTAAGGGATTTCCACTTTTTTCATTTTTGACCAAGTTTACTAATATTGTTATTCCCTTTCATTTTCAATTATAAATTTTGGGGTACCATTTTTCACCTCCCCCATACTTACCTCTTTATTTTTAAATGTTTAAATACCCTTTTCTCTCTCATCTATGTCTTCCATGTATACTTGTTACCATGCAAAAATTTCTTAAGGAATTTTTCTCTCATCATTTACATTCAAGAATTTTTTTTATTATTAATGTAAAATTACATTAATCATGTTAGTAAATTTATCTAAATGTCTCCATTACTATCCATTTCATGTACATATGATAATACACTCCCTTCTCTCCAATATACCAGTTTTATGAGTTCTTATGGCATGTTGTTACGCGTCTAAAATTGCACCATGAATTTCCAAGCCAATGTAATTTTGTAGTGAATACCACACTGATTTATCTATAAAGGGTATTCACCTTTATGCACAATTACATATTTATTATAGTGTTTCATGTATTAATTCCACATTTCCTTTATTTTGGAATGAATAACGTGGTCGAGTGAGTCTATGTCATACGATCCATGTGGCACATTTATGCATGAAATGAAATGTTTAAGAAGGGTGTTCACTGATAGCACTCCAATGCATTGGGTAAAGATTATTATCATAACACATCATGTGCAACGAGGGTTTACTCATGCGAATTAAATTGCAATGAGGGTTACTCATTCTCCATGTGCAATGAGACTTGGCTCATGCTAATATCATGTTAAATGTTGTTTCCACATTTCTATGTTATGTTAATCATGTTATATAATGCCTTTATGTTCATGATAATCATATTCTATATTGATATGCCCATTTTATAACATGTATTTTATCATTCATGTTATGTCTTGTTCACTCCCTTACTAGGCTTTATAGATCAGCATTTTCTTATGCATGTCCTCTTATTTTCCCATGCAATGCTAAGTATGAGGGAATGTAGTGGTCTTGTAATATAAGTTTTCAATAAGATGATTTGTCCTATGTATTATGTTGTTATGTAATGTTCTAAACCCCAAAGACACTAGAAATATCGATCTTCTATGTTGTATCAATTGATGTTTTCTATGTAATAAATCAGGTTTAATTTTGTAATAAAGAATGAGATTGTCATAGTTGGTATCAGATGATTTGTTTAGTTATTTTGGGGATTAGGATTAGAAAAACCTAGTAGACCTTAGATACAACACTATGTATAATAAAAAAAAACCCCTAAAGTTCGGTGAGTATTGACTAAGTGGTTTGTCAAGAAAATACATCCATGTCTGGATACGGGCAGGTAGAGGTGTCTCTGTCACAGATGTACCTAGGGGTGAAAACCATGACAAGGAGTTTCAAGCTTGACCCCGGGTATCCTGGTACATGACAATGGTACTTTCTTCACTCATGTTATGACACTCCCAGTGGATATGCTTTTGTAAATTCATAAACATAGTATGAACCCTTATTAAGGGAATTTAAACAATTCCCCTAATAATAAATGTTAGAAATTAGATCCTGAATAGCATATATTGAAGCCCATATATTCATAAGATAATGAATAAAAGTAATTCATATGACATCCATTTTTTTCTTTGGATTAATCTTTATGTGTTACCCCTAAATTTCCTTTTATTCCATATAATGGCTGTTAATAGGAGGACTGGGGATAACAACAGATATGAAGATCAATGTGATGACTATGCTAACGAGATGTGCAATTTGATGTGAGCATGAATCATGAAATTTGTCATGATTCTCTCTTAGTTAACTCAGGATTTGAATATAAAAATGGGTCAAGATGAATGTTCAACCCCCCACCCTAATAAAGAACAAGTCAGTATCGAGAGGATCATTAAACAAAGGCCTCCAACTTTTAATGGATCATTTGATCCCTCAATCGCCAAAAAATGGATCAATTCTACTGAATATATCTTCTCCATCGTTAATTGTTCTGAACAAGAGAAGGTTATTCTAGGTGTTTATCATATGGAGGGTGAAGAAAGTCAATGGTGGACATTGATCAATAACACAAATCCTGGGGAGGAGATCGAGGCATTGGAATGGAAGGACTTCTGGAAGATGTTTTTCTTTAAATATTTTCCATGCACCCCCTCACATAATATTGAAAGGTACTTCTTTTACCTCAAGAAAAAATATAAGTAATCCATCGGAGTATAAAAGGTCAAATTCACAAGGATTTCATGATACACATCTGTCTTTTTCGTTACCCCCGAATGTAAGGTTGACTGCTTCTTTTGTGGTCTGAAACCCATCCTGTGGAAATCCCTTACAATATGTGACTTCGAAAGCTATGTGGAAATTGTCTGATGTTCCCTCAAAGTCAAAATGGAGATCAAGGAATCTCAGGGGTATCAAGGGGATAATAAATTTAAGGTGGAATTCAATTCTGGTGGTCCAATGGACAAATCAAACAATGATAAGAAAACCTCATACCTTACTAGCCAATGATGTTGAAAGAAGCACCCTAGAAATTTCGTGATGGGGATGATGAAATGCTTTAGGTGGGGAAAAGATGAGCACCCGGATATTAACTATCGGCACGAAAAACCCAAAACATCAAAATAGTAGAGGTATGCTCTTCTCTACCCTCAATGCATTGTTCATTTCCTCAAAATTAAAGAACCCTGGAACATTACAAACTAGTGCCCTAAGACAAGGGTTTTTTTTGGAGGCATCCAATAACCTCTATGGTAGCATGGGAACTCTTTTTCCCTCAGTACTGCTGATGTGAACCCTGAAAATGAAGTGGTGATAGGTACGGTAGTTATTCATCCATGAATAGCGAACATACTTTTTAGATTCTGGTTCAACGCATTATTTTGTATCTAAAAAGTTTAGTAGAACAATCAAATCCCCTACCAAAAATCATGGAAATAAATATGTCAGTGAGTACGTCATATGGGGAAATCATTGTATCCCATGAATATAACTCATCGCCTATCATAATATGTGGACTGAACTTCCCAGTGAACCTTATCATACTCTCTTTAGTGAAATTTTATGCAATTCTCAGCATAGATTGGCTTTCCTTATATAGATCCAACATAAATTGTCGGGAGAGGGAAATAACTCTCCATGTAACGAATCAACCACTGATTCTATACATGTTCAAGGAGAAAGATGCATCTTCTTTATCTCCATCAACACAATCATTGATATTACTTCCCTATGACCACACGTATGTAGCTCAGATGATTGAGTCCAATGAAGAAACAATCCATGAAGACGTGTCTATTTTGAGAGAATTTGCTGAAGTGTTTCATAGGTATTGCATGGTATTACTCCTAAAATAGATGTTGAATTCTCAATTCATCTTATACATGGGGAATTACCAATATCCAAGACTCCGTATAGAATTGATTTTTGGGAGCTTGAGGATCTGATGAAACAACTAACATGAGAATTTAGATAGTAGGTTTATACGCCCAAGTGCTTCACCATTGGGTGCAGCAGTCCACTTCATCAAGAAGAAGGATGGATCAATAAGCCTTTGCATATATTATAGTGATCTTAATAAAATCAAAACAGAGAACAAGTATCCTCTCCCACGAATTGATGAATTGTTCAATCTGCTGTGTGGAGGACAATACTTCATCAAGGTGGATTTTCGGTCAGGATATTATCAAGTAAGGGTGAAGAATAAAGATATCCCAAAGACATATTTTCATAAAAGATACGGGCACTATGAATTCATAGTAATGCCTTTTAAAACCATAAATTCTCTAAATATATTCATGGACATGATGAATATATTCTTAAAAGATTACCTTGAAAATTTTTTGGTACTCTTTAAAGATGATATTCTAATATACACTAAAAAAGGAGGATCATGAGGAGCATCTAAGAACTATTCTAGAGACATTGAGGGTAGAGAATCTCTATGAAAAGTACAAAAACTGTGTGTTCTAGTTGAAAGAGGTCTGATTCTTAGGCCATATCATCACAAGTAATGGAATATCTATGGATCCCTCCAAGACAGCTATAGTAAAGGGATGGCTGAGGACAACATCAGTAACAGATATCCGTTGATTTTTGGGGTTAGCTAGTATTATCTAAAATTTGTGATAAATTACTCACGATTGTCCAACCCTCTTACAACGCTAACTCGTAGGGGAGGAAATTTTTCTTGGAGTGATGAATGTGAAGAAAGCTTCAAGGAGTTGAAAATGAGGCTTATCACTGCAACCATGCTCACTTTACCCACAAGTGGAGAGATTTTTGTGGCATTCAGTGATGCTTTGAATAAGGGTATAGGATGTGTGTTGATGAAAAATAACAATGACATTGCCTATGATTCGTGGAAATTGAATGTTCATGAGTAGATTTATCCCACACATGATTTGGAGCAGTCTGTTGTGATCATCAATTTAAAAATATGGTGGCATTATCTCATTGGGGTGAAGTGTGAAATATATACGGACTAAAAATTTCTCAACTATATATTCACTTAGAAAGAGTTGAACATGTGCCAACGAAGATGGTTGGAGCTGATCAAAGGATTTTTATTTCTCAATCCATTTCCACCATGGGAAGGAGAACATGGTGGTAGAGACTCTAAGTAGAATGGACCTGGAAATTCTATCATTAATGAGAATTGAGAAGGATCAAATCATCATACATTTGATGAAGATGGAAATGGGAATAATAAAAAAGAGAACATCATTAATCCTTTCACAAATGATTTCTTAACCGTATCTTTTAGAGAAAATAACAGATTCTCAATGAAACGATGTGGAAATTCTGAAAAGGGTGGAAGCTATTCAAAATGGGAAATCCTTATTGTTTGTGGTTGATAAGGATGGGATTGTGAGATTTGGGTCACGATTATATAAACCATCTCATCCAGATATAAAGAAGGAGCTTCTGGATGACACACAAAACTCAACCTTCTCTATTCACCTGGGAGGAGCAAAGATGGAACAAGATCTCCAAGAGAACTTTTGGTGGGATAATATGAAAATGTAGATTTTTGAATATACAAAAAAGTGCATGGTATGTCAGCAACTGAAGGATGAAAAGAAAAAGTATAAGTGGATGATGCAACCACTATCCATACCAACATGGAAGTGGGAAAACATTAACATGGACTTTTTCATTGGACTTCAAAGGACATCCAGAGGAGACAATGCTATATGTGTCATTTTGGATCGTCATACAAAGACAGATCACCTTATCGTGATTCGAGAGGACTTATAATTAGATCGACCTGCATGTATTTCCATCAAATAAGTGGTAAGGCAGCAGGTAGCACCACTATCTATTGTATCTAATTGTGATCCGAGATTCACATCAATCATCTAGAAAAGTCACCAACATGCTCTAAGAACAGAACTGAACTTCAGTATAACCTATCATCCTCAAACTGATGGACAATATGAGATAACTATTCAATCACTAGAAGATATATTATGTTCATGTTTTATGGACATAAAAAGAGGATTGGACAAATATCCTCCACTAGTTAAATTCTCATACATTAACATTTTCAACTCGTGCATCCAAATGGAACAATATGAAGCCCATTATGGAGAAAGGTGCAGAACACTGGTGTGTTGGGATAATGTTGATGAGTGTAAGCTGCTAGGACAAGAAATGGTCGAAGAAATGGTGGAGATGGTGAAAACCATTCAACAACATATCACGACATCCCAAAGTCAATAGAACAGTTATGCAGATAACTGACAATTATAACTTGAGCTTAATGACAGAGACATTGTATTTATACACATATCTTTGTGGGACAAGGTCATGAGGTTTGGAAATAAAGGGAAGTTATGCCCTAGGTACATCGACACTTCGAGATTCTTGATCGTGTGGAGGTTGTGGCCAATCAACTAGCACTTCCACATACTATGGCCAAAGTATATGATTTCTTTCATGTATCTCTCATAAGGAAGTACATATAAGACCCTTCACATGTACTCTATTCAGAGGTGGTACAATTATAGGATGATCTGTCATACATGGAGAAACCAATGAAGATCATAGATTTTAGAGACAAAGTTCTATGAAATAAGACAATCCCGCTCATCAAGGTGTTGTGGAGAATCCAAAAGTTTGAAGAAGCAGCGTGGAAATCGGAGGAAATGATGAAAAAGAGTTACCCACATCTATTTTAGTGTGGGAAAAAGAAAATTCCGAGGGAGAAATTTCTTAAGGGTGGAAGATTGTAATGGCACAAACATTCATTAATGAAAATTCCTCTTGATCTAATGAAATGTTGATATAAAATGTAAACTTATTTGGTTTTATTTTTTTAGATTTCAAAAAACTGTTAAGAATTATGACCATTTCTAATATAGTCATTGATAATTTATCACACGATTAGTATAAATATAGGGCTTTAAATAATCATATTTACTCAGAAAAAGGATGTGATGGCCTCATCCAGTAGACTTGCCCCATATGAAGGCCATTTTTCAAAGAATGTAAAGAAGGTGGCGTCATTGGGCTTTGATCTGGACAAAGCCCAAGCCGATCTTCAACATGTTGATATTGAACGGAACCACGTATGAGAGAAGTGGATGTAGATAGAGATTACCACCAGAGAAATGTTATCTGAGCCACCCCAAGAGTCTGTGACTGTCACACACCATACTCTCTGGTCTTATGAGGGTGTTATAAGGGGTTATGTAATAAGACCTTAGCACTATGATTATGTGGAATATTATTTTATGTAATAATTAATATAGATTCATTTTATTATTGTTATTTTGTAAATTTTTTTATGCGTAAATATTTTTTTAAGTTAATACTCAACTATGAAATCTAATTTGAAAAATTAATGGATTTTTTAATTTAATGTTAATTTATTAAAATATTATTATTATTATAAAATTAATATTTATTAAATATAAATGATCGTATAATTTTATGAATTCAATTGTAATATTTATTATGGTTTGAATTTCGTTTTGGTCAAAACCCATGATTTTTTTTTTAAATGTGGGGTTTTATTTTAAAAGTAAAAATTATCATATTTTGAAAATTATTTAAATTAAAAAAAATTCGAAATTAAGACATCAAAATTACCCAACGGTGAATTTTTCATACTTTTCTGAGACAGCCAAATTTTTGGGTAAAAATCAAATATCGTTTAAATATATAAGGTGTTTTATGACATCATAATGACCCAATAGTGAGGTAATAAAATACTATAAATGAATTGTTCGGACAATATATGTTTTATCATTAAGATAACGTGATTTTAGGTTGTTTTTATTCATTTTACAAAACATTAGTGGACCATCCAATTGTTATAAAACATATTCAATTTTTAAATGAATTTCCTTGAGAGTGTGACTCACCTATACATATATAACCCTATTATTTAAAGATGTTTGGACATTTTCCTTATAAATTATTTTTTCCCACTCTCATTTGGAAAAAACCATGGGCTGGTTTATGGTATTGATTAGTTTAATGTGTGGTGACCCAAACCCCAATAATATAGAATTCCCTCTCTTTTCCTATATAAATCCACCCAAGCTCCCACTTAGTCATCACTCATAGCCTTTGGTGTTCATCCAACCACTTTACTACAATCTCTATAATACTCTCATGGATCCCCATTCTCCCAAGAAGCCTCTCCCAAGCCACTCCCAAGCATTTCGGATCACACGTCCAAGTAATGGATTTCCTCTTTTCTCATTTCTTCCAATGTTTTTTAATATTGTTATGCCTTTTAGTATTCAATTATAAATGATGGGGTATGATTCCACACCTCCCCCACACTGCCCTCTCTATGTTTTAATGATGAGATACCCCTTTCTCTCTCATCTATGTCTTCCTTGTATACATGTTTCCATGCTGAAATTCTATAAAGAATTTCAATCTCCTCATTAACATTCAAGTAATTCTTTTTAATTTTGAACCTAAAATTACATTAATCATGTTGGGAAATTTATCTATATAGACCCCTTACTTTCCATTTAATGTACATATGATGAGACACCCCATTATCCATCACCAACCAATTTTATGAATTCTTATGTCACACTGTTACACTATTGAAATTGCAACCAGGCTTTCCAAGCCAATGTCATTGTGTAGTGAATACCATGACCATTTCTCTATCAAGGGTATTAACCATTATGCACATTACATATTTATTATAGTGTTTCATGTATTAATAATAAATTTCCTTTATCGTGAAATAAAGGATGAGATTCAATGAATCCATGTTATATGATCCATGTGACACATTTATGCATGAAATGAAATGTTTAAGAAGGGTGTCCCCTGATAGCGCTCCAATGAATTGGGAAATGATTAGTATCATGATACATCATGTGCAATGAGGGTTGACTCATGCTATTTCAAGTGCAATGAGAGTTTACTCCTGCTCCTTGTTCAATGAGCCTTGGCGCATGCTAAAATCATGTTATGTGTTGTTGCCACATTTCCATGTTATGTTAATCAAGTCATATGATGCCTTTATGTTCATGATTCTCCAATTAACTCATGATATGACTATTTCCTAACATGTATTTTATCTTTCCTGTTGTTACTTTTTCACTCCATTACTAGACTTTATAGGTCACCCTTTTCTTATGCATGTCTTTAGGTTATCCCATGAAAAGCTAAGTACGAGGGAATGTAGTGGGCATGAACATGATGTTTTCAATAAGACATTTCATCCTATGTATTCAGTTGTTATGTAATTTCGTATGCCCCAAAGACACTAGACCTATCGGTCTTCGATGTTGTACCAAGTGATTTTTTCTATGTAATAAATCATGTTTATGATTGTAATAAAGATAGTGGTTGTCATATTTATATTCATTACAAATTTCCATCATGAACAAAAAGATAACAAAGCAAGCATAGAAATAACACTATCTAGATAAACAAGAGGAAATAACATATGATCGATATCAATTTATTTATTCGGTTAAAATATATAATTTGTCAATTCCATTATGATCAAGTCAGCTAAAACATGCTAACTAATCAGTTGCGCATAAAATAAAAGAGAAGCAATGGATCCCCTACCTCAAATGGTTTGTTACATTCATTTTACGAGAATGATCCATCCAACGGGTGACGATCTCCTCCAACCGTGACAATTGTATCCACCCGTGGATTAAGATACACCACATTATCGGTCTGCACGCACGAATATTCCATTAGGAACAGGGAGATAAAATTACATAATAGATTTCATGACCCATCCCTCAGGGCCCGTGCTGTGACTATCCCAAGACCGCCTTTTATAGGATAGGGGCTGGCGACTAGCATCAAATGCCTAAATCCCTAAATTGGGAAGGAATTTCCTTTATAACTGAAAATTCTGTCAACAGAGTACACAACTAGATATAAAACACTAAGTAAAACTGTATAACAAGAGAGTGCTGAAATGTAAAGGGGCCGGAAATACAAGCCCAACTGAAAGTACAAGTACAACTGAAAAGGGGAAAATATCTAGAAGATGGAATGCTGCTCCTGGATCATCCACCACGGATCCTACCAGAAGGGTAGGTATAGATAGCCTCCTCATCACTCCACGTCCATCATTCTCTTCTGGGTAGCAACTTGTCATGAGGTCCACCTTTGGGTATCGTCCAGTCCTTGTACCCCCATTCTCGGCCAGCGCTGTCTGTCTTCTTCATCTAACACAATGATGTGAAGGCATATCCCATGTAGGGGTGAGTATAAAAATTATCAGTAGGGACCCCGAGACCCTCAGGGTCTCACAAAATCCAACAAGGATAATCCTCAAGGTATGAAATCAACAGATAACCCCACATAGGTATATGCCCATACATATACCTAATTTATCTAGTAATCATTCTCAATCAAGAGGAAAAAACAATGTTACTGACTCAACTCACACAGGTATGATGTAACACACCATGCTTCCACGATACGCTTATCTTTCAATAATGTAACTGTTTTCATTGTACGCATGTTCGAGATTCTAACACACCGCGACCAAAAAATGTAGCCATTATGAATAGTAATACCCACTTTTTGAAATTATATAAATTTTATATATCAAAATGGAAATCATTTTTGTATTAGGAATATCGAAATTATCCTATGTTGATTTTTTTGTAATTTTCTAAGAACTTCCAATTTTTTATGAATAGTGAAAAGTACTTGAAAAAAACTTTTTTAATCAAAATAATTTATAGTTATAAATTATTCTACTAAGTGGTTTTAAAGTATAATTATAATATTTTTTTACCATTTTATCCAATGGAGGTCATAAGAATTAATTTCACTTTGAAATTTGGCATAAACAATTCTCAATCTTTGGATATATATTGTTTCTTAAAACCACACTATTTGTTGTGACAGTGGGAATTAATTATAAAATTAATTAATTCAACCTATATGTATGGAATTTTTTAAAATATAAATCATTTTTGAATTAGGAATATCAATTATATCTTAGTGTGATATTTTGGCATTGTTCTGAAAAACATCAATTTTTTATGAATAGTGAAACCACTAAGTGGTAGTTAAAAAAACTGATTGTTTGTTTAAATGAAACTTTACTGCTTCTATGAATTGAATTTCAAAAATACGACATACATGGTTGTCCTTAGGATGTAAAATGTGGTTCAATGGGATTAAAATAAATTTTTGTTGAATAATAACTTTTATGTTTTATCAATCGCGACTAAAGTTAATTAGTGAAATTTAAGGCAAAAATGATATTATAAAAACATAAAAAATAACATGAAACTTGTCCTAAACTTATTGGTTTAGTCATTTCCGACAAATAAAATCCATGGGTCCACTTGGGTACCAATGGATGCACTTGGGTAAGAAAATTACATTAATAACATTTTATTTAAAGTAAAAATAAAATTGTCACAAACATGTGTTCTTTTAATAAAAGAATTATTACATGGTGTTATATAAGTAAATATTTTGACTATAAATATTAATTGGAAGTATAACACGATTTCCAACATCATGGTAATTTTATTATAATTTTTATACATTAAATAAATTAATTTTTTTATGACAACATGAAGATGTAGTGATTACCTCATTAATTAACGATTTTAATAAAATAGAAGGATAATTTAAAATCCAATACTTACACATGTAAAAAACCTAGTTTATGAGTATATTTAGATCCCTTATCACCTTATCCTCTAAATATATCATTGATGGGGCTTTATAATCGAAAAATAATTTCATAATAAAGTAACATTTCAATCTTTCCAAGAGAGCCCCTCCTCTCCTCTTATAAAAGGCCCCACCTCTACCACCTTATTCACACCTTAAAGCCAATTGTCTTGGACATACTCTACCCAAATACTCTCCAAAATTCACTATATTACTCCTAGAAGCCTCACATTAGGCATAATACTTCCCAACGAATCTTTTGTCTCAAATCAAAAAGAGTTATCTGATTTTAAGGTAATGTCTTCTTTTATGTTCTTTTGTTTTATTTTGCTTCTCCAACCCCCTAAACTATTTTTATTCCTTTATTTTGTAAACATACTTGTATATTAATTATAATATTATGTTTTTATGTTATTAATTCGAGCTACACTTACACACACCTCCGTCTAATGGTTAAAGAACTTATTATTTCTAAGGATGGCGAATTACTGCCTCACAAAATGATGATTGATCTATCTTCTCATACCACCTCTAATGGTGGCCATTATGATGGAACTATATTTATTTATGATATAAATTATATTTATTTCCTCTCCATTCTTCTTTATTTTACATTTAAAACATATCATTATGCTTTTCATGTTGTGCAATTGCTATAATTTCATTTGAGGAAGTGCGGACTACCGCCCCCTCAAAGTGATTTGAATCGTTAATTCCATATGTGGGACGTATGAAGGATTGATTAAGTGATATTATATATGTTATTATACTGGAATTATAATATAACTTTATATAATTATGTTTAATTCCATTAAAGTATGAGATAGAAATGAAAGTAGCGTTCATGCGTACGTATGGCTTACTGTCTCCATGAATGGTGCATTTCATTTCTTACCTCTAAATGTTATGTAATATTATGAAGAAAATTATATACTAGATATATTTGAAATATATGATATATACATCATTAATATAATTCTGGATGTAATGTATATTTTACCACAGGAACAACTTGTAATTATAAGAAGTTTATTTTTGACTCAAGTACCAAAGATCGACAAAATGACCGTTATTAACTTAAATAATTACATAATGTTCATAACATGGTAATAAGTGATATAAGAGGAATAATGAACTTGAAAAAGGTTCTTAGGAAAGTATAAATTAACTCTAGTTTATTATCCAGGAGGTTAAATAACGATCGAGTCAAGTCGGACACGTGGTAAGGGAACTTCTTAACCCAATTTCTGTTCTTTGGGTTAATTTCCTACATTAAAATTATGTCATGATATTATAATGATTTATCTTGTATTTTTTACTTTCATTATGTGTACTTATAGTGAATACACCTAATAGATATATTTTATTTAAAAAATTATCTTTGTAAGCACTTCGTCTCAATCTCCTTTCATTGAGGCATATTTTGTTTTATACACAACTTTCTTTAATACTGTGTATAAACCCCTTTGACTTTTACGTTTATTCATAAGGAATATTTTTATACATAGCGTTTTACTAAACGAAAAAAAGCAATGTCTTTTTTTCCTACATTTACAGCGACAACGACTTCCCCGCCGCCATGACCATTATTTCAGTTTTTTCTTCCCCTACAAGCCATTACTTTTTTTAAAAAATTAAAAATAAATACAAAGTTTTACTTAACTTTTATTTTGGTATTGAAAAATGTTTTGAAAGTGTTTTTATTATATCAATGTGTAGTATTGATATCTTGTGATTGAAATGTGGAAATTTTATGTTTCCTTTATTCATGTTTTATGTGATACGATTATGTTATGGTTTATTATATGTTTAAAACTATTCATATGATAAATGCATTGGTATTAATAAGTGAAGGGTGGAGCCTGCTATAGCTCCTCGATGAATCGGCAGGTCTCCTGAGACAAACTAGTGTCTTGGCACGAGGCCTTGACAAAATATTATTTGTAGTCTTGGAAAGAGGCCTTGGCTATGTGGTTATGATAGTATGGCATTATGTATTCTATCATTGTGAAAGTGGTTATTGATATTTCATGTGATTATTCGACCAGTAGAATATCCATCTGAAAAAGTAAATGGAATTATCTCATTTTACATTTTCCATATTATATTGAAGTTCATGTTTTAAAGGATTTTGTTTTAGTTAATCATCGCCTTAAATGTTTATTTTTATTTATGAAAACATTCACTATATTGTTATCCTTACTGAGAATCTAATCTCACCCCTTTCAATGTTTTATTTTTCCCAGGATGTGAAGAAATATTTTATGACTGACCTGGAGGGATAGCCTGAAGGAGATATGGGAGTGGACTATGGAGACTATGTTATTGTAGTTTTTCACTTTATGATGTAATGTACCATTTATGAATGTATCTATTGTTTCCAAGGCTACTAAACTTATCAGTCTTTCGAGACATGATCTTTTGTTATTATGCCAATGTTACGCAATAATGCACCGACTCTGGGTAACTGGGGTGGGGGCATTACATATGCAACTTATGTAGAAAGATAGAGATGATCAGATGTGGCAACTGAATAATATAAGTTGTCAGACCCACACAGGATCTAGGACTAGCAGTTAGAACCTTTGGACCCACACAGGATCCAGGAACAGTAGTCTATGGTGTCAGACCCACATAGGATCCAGGACTAGCTATTAGAACTGTCAAACCCACAGAGGATCTAGTAATAGTAGTTGGAGCTATCGGACCAACACAGGATCCAAGACTAGCTATTAGAACTATTCAACCCACACAACATCCAAGAATAGTAGTTGGAGCTATTGGCCCACATAGGACAAAAGAACAACTATTCTGTCGAAGCCACACATGATCCAAGAAATGAAGTCAATAATTTTGGACCCACACCGGATCTAGGAACAGTCATTAGTGTTGTTGAACCCACACAGGATCCAGGAATAGTCATCAGTGCACATCTAGCCACAGGGTTCTATATGAAGCATGCTTGATTCCAGGAGGGTCGACTCCTCAAGCCATGTGTCGATACATCAAATTCCACGAAGTCCCAAGTTTATGTATCCAAAAGGTCTTCCACGTCATTTATGGATAACCAAAACAAACATGTCCAAGATACTGAGGACAAGATGAACAAGCCATTTCCCAAAATATACACGGTGTGTAGGAATGAGGTACATTCCATTTCTTCAGACCTTGGGTACTGCCTGTGTACAATGGCCCATGTCTTAAGGCTAGTCATGTAGAATATAAATTACACTGTGTGTGGTATGGTTACATGTCATGTCCAATCATCTGGGGCTGGCTCCGTGTACGCTGGCCATGTGCCCATACACAGCCCCAACCCATGTTCGCCAACCTATGTAACTAGTACATAGGGTAGCCCGGTCCCCTGGCCATGTCTGGCTATGTGGTGGAGTACATTCCTGTGTACTCCAACCTATGTCCATGTATCCATGGGATACATGCCGAGTATCACAATGCCACTTCTTCCATTCTGTGTAGACAGTACACATCATGCCTCTTGGCCGTGTAATTCTGCATGTGTCCGTGTAGTTCCCAGAATACACACCATGTCTCACAAATCCACATTTTCTATTCTATAGAGAGAATACACTCCATGTTACCGAGGTCACACGCCATTTGTTACTTGTCTAACATTCGAAACTAAAGCCGCAAAATGCCCGTACTACACTACATGTTCATTATAATTACATGTTGTGTATATTGGAATTATATAGAAAGGGCGCCTCCGGCCAGCACACCTCCCATGAAGTCTCTTCTTCATTTTGACGTTCCATTCGTCACGAAACATCATACACAAGGTCTCCCTATGTGTCGTAGTCATCTCCAATGTTTTTGGGCCTCCAATTAGCTCCAAAAACATGATTTGATTCACCCACATAAAGAATAGTCAAGGAACGGTCCTTCTAGTTCTAGTCCGATCTGTCTCCCACTATCATAGTTGCAACTCCACTAGGTCATTTTGATGTTGGGTCTTCAATTTGGGAGCATTCCATTTCACAAAATACTCGAAATGATCTGTTATTTTCCCCCCATGAAGTATGTGAAGATAACACCAAACATTCACAAGAATGACGGAGGGATCGGGCCGTGTTTGTTTGGCCTGGTCCTCTCACATTAGTTTGGTAGAAAACATGTCAAGAGAAACAATCATGGAATAAAGAATCAACGTTTATCAAATAAAAACACACCCCTACCTCAGATTCATTGTTTGTTGAGGATGTCTTGGAAAGGCAGACGTTGATTCATTGTCCTTGGAAAAGAAGATGAAGAAGACGAGGATGACATTGTCATCATTCTTCAAGGATGGTTCTTCCTCCCTTGATCTGGTTGAAGATGGTTCTTCATTGGCAGAAGAAGTGTTCTTATTTGGAGAATTCTTTTTCTCCCAATATCTCCTTTTCCCAAGCTCCACCAATTGAAAATGCCAACAAAATAATAATGGATTAAGTTAATCCATTATTTAATTGTGGGCCCAAATATTCAAAAAGATTCAAATTAATTAATTAATGCTCCAATAATTAATTTGTGTGTATTGGCACTATAAAGTGGGGAGCTCAAGAGGCTATCCCCACTTAATGGGAAGTTCATGAGTCTTCCAACTCGGGTGGTCCCTAACAAATTAATCCTCAAATGAGAGGTTGAGTTTGGGTGGGGACCACCACCATAAACTCTCATGCGAGGTTAAGGTGTGTAGGTCCCCCCTCCCCACTCACTCCAACTTCCACATGGTGGTTATAACAAATAAAATCAAATAATACATGCACTTATTTTATTTTATTATTCCTCATAAAACCCATGAACAATCTTTTATTCCCGACCATCTGTCGTCGAGGTAAAAGTCTTCATAAGAAAATACTAGCAATACGAGTTCAACGGTTCCCTGAGATTTCAATTCTGAGTACCAGTTAAAAAGTTATAAAATCATTCTCATACATTTAATGAACGTACCTAAACAAAACATCAGAAGCTGATTCCGGGCACACCAGGCCTCAGAATCATGCGCCATCAGTTTTTGCGGTATCGTAAAATTCCAATGTATTTAATAAAAAAAATTCCACAGAAATTCTGGGTCTTTACATTCTCCCCACATTAGGTCCTTACATCCCAATAATATAAAAATCGATATAAGGATTCAAATGGATGTACTGAGCATGCATCTGAGCCTCCCTCTCCCATGTGCTCTCCTGGAGGATCCCGTGCTGCCAGCGAATTCACACCAGAGGTATCGAACGTCCACGAAAGAACCACTCCTGTCAATCCTCAATCTCCCTTGGAACCTTTATAAAAGTATCCCCATCATCGACATCGAGATCCCCATGGTCGATGATGTGAGAAGGGACATACACGTATCTCCTCAACTGAGATACGTGGAAGACGTTGTGCACCCGGTGCAATTGAGATGGAAGAGATAAGCGGTAAGCCACATCGCCAACACTAATGTGGACCAGAAAAGGTCTGATGAATCTCGTAGATATCTTTCCACTATGGCCAAATCTATGTATACCACTTTATGGTGAGACCCGTAAAAAGACGTGGATTCCTTCCTCGAACTCCAAAGGTTTCTGTCTCCTGTCGGCATACGACTTCTGCCTACTCTATGCAATCTTCATCTACTCCTGGATGATCTGCACCTTCTCCGTGGTAGTTTTTACCATCTCTGGTCCCACCAATGCTAACTCCCTAGGGTTTTTCCAGCACATGGGTGATCTACAAGGTCGTCCGTACAATGCCTCAAAAGGTGACATCCTAATGGTTGAGTGATAGATATTGTTGTAGGAAAACTCCACCAAAGGTATATGTTCCTCCCAACTGCGACTGAATTCAAGGAAACAAGCATGTAACATGCCCTCAAGGGTCTAGAATGGACCACTCGGTCTGACCATCTATATGATAATGGAAGGTGGTGCTCAGACCAAGCTGTGTCCCAAAAGCCTCCTACAACCCCTTCCATAGCCGGGAAGTAAATCATGTGTCACAATCGGAGACAATAGAAGAAGGTACTCCAGGTAGCCGCACAATCCTTTGCACGTAGAGGCATCCCAATATCTCTTCTGATCAATGATCTCTAATCGGTCGGATGTGGGCTGACTTGGTGAGTCAATGGACGATCCCCCAAATCGAGTCGTGACCACTGTATGTACGTGGAAGACCCATGATGAAGTCCATGGATATCCCATTCCAATTCCACTCTAGGACCTCTAAAGGATGAACCAAGTCTGCTGGTACTTTGTGCTCTAACTTTACATACTGACAAGTGAGGCATCGAGAGACAAACTCAGCTAATTCCTTCATTATACCTAGCCACTAGTGCTGTCGTCGAAGGTCCTGGTACATATTCTCCACTTCTGGATGTACCACTACAGGGGATGTGTGGAACTCCCTTAATACTTCCACATGAAGTGAATCTATCACCATAGTACGTCCTATTAAAAGGATGAACTTCTCCCCACCTTTATAAAAATCATCAGGTTCCTACCTTGTAGATATCAGAGCACATCATGTCTCGCAGTCAGCATCTCCACGCTGTGCCTCCCTGACTCACTGATGAAGCAGAGGGGTGATTGTAAGTGACTGAAGGAAAACATCTCCATCGTGGTTAACAAAGGATTTCTGTAAAGCAGCCAGCTACTCTGTTCCCTCACCTAGTAGCTGTATACCAGAACTCCTAATCAGTGCATCTGATACAACGTTCTCCTTCCCATGAGTATAGACTATCTCGAAGTCATAGTCCGGGAGGAACTCCATCCATCACCGATGTCTCAGATTCAGGTCCTTGTGGGAGAAGATATACCTGAGACTCTGGTTGTCATAGTCGACTATGAAACGCTCTCCCACTAGATAGTGCCTCCACATCATCAAAGTGAAGACCACTGCTGCTAAATCCAGGTCATGGGTAGCATAGATCTTCTCATGATGTCTCAGCTGCTGAAAACCATATGTGATCACCGCTAGCTCCGTCATCATGACACACCTGAGTTCAGTCCCTGAGGTGTCGTAGTAGACTACATACCCTACGCCCAACCCTGGAAGCCCCAAGATGGGGGCACTAGTCATCCGCTTCCTCAGCTCATGAAAGATCATCTGGCATCACCTCGACCATATGAAGGGTTTCCCCTTCTTTGTTAAGGTTGATAGTGGTGCTACAATACTAGAGAAGTCTTGTATGAACCTTCGTTAATATCCAGCCAAACCCAGGAAACTTCGAACCTCTATCACACTCCTTGGTGGCTCCCAAGAAAGAAGTGGCTCAATCTTCGTTGGATCCACTATAACTCCAGCCGCCAAGATGAAATTTCCTAAAAAGTGAGCCTCTCTGATCCAGAGCTGTCACATCAAGAGCTTACCATAAAGATGGTTCTCTCAGAGTGTTTCTAGTACTACCTGCATGTGGTAGTCATGATCCTCCTCAGTAGTCAAGTAGATCAGAATTTCTTTGATAAAGACTATGACTAATCGATCAGGGTATGGCTCGAAGATCTTGCTCATGGGACTCATAAACACTAATTGAGTGTTAGTCATGCTGAATGGAATAACCAATAACTCGTAGTGGATGTACTGAAACATGAAGGTTGTCTTCTCCACATCCTCATCTAGAAATTTGAGCTGGTGATAGACTAATCTGGGGTCTATCTTCGAAAACTATTTTTCTCCCTTCAGCTGATCAAATAGGACGCCAATCCTTGGAATTGGGTATTTTTTCTTCACGGTCACCTAGTTCAGGCAATGGTAGTCGACACAAATACTCAAGCTCCTATCCACCTTCTTTGCAAATAGAATCAGGGATGACCAGGTAGAAACACTAGGTCCGATGAATCCCTTCTCCTAAAAGTCTTCTAGCTCTACCTGCGTCTCACAAAGCTCTATGAGATCCATCTGATACGCTGGTGTAGATATCGGTGTCATCCCGGGGTATAGGTCAATGTAAAAGTCTGCCTCTCTGTGAGGAGTTAGTCCTGGAATATCTTCACAGAAAACATCCGTGTTCTGGTTCCCCACTATAGCATAAGTCAGACTATGCACATCAATTCCCCCAAGGGTAAGGCGGGCCAACTGATGGGTGATCGACGACACCCTCCTCTGAGTAAGTATGTTATACAATGAAAAGGCTCCCTTCTTGCTGGTGAAGGTGATCCTGGTCCCATCCATGCGGACACAACGCACTTTGCGCCTAATACAGTCAATCTGAGCATGGACTATAGATAATCAGTCCTTACCCAAGATGACATCATAATTCCCCAATGCCGCTATGAGGAGATCCCAGCAGAAGATCTTGCCTCCATGAGTAAGCTCACACTTTCGGCACCAGTGCGTAATCATCGAGTCTGCTCTCGTAAGAGTATCTAGCTGTAAAGATCAATCCAACGGCTCCATCGGAATCTCCGAGATCCGAATGAGGGAAGTGGAAATGAAAGAGTTTCTAGAACAAGTGTCTATAAGTACTGCAGCTAAAGTGGAGGAGACACAGATCATATCTCGAATCATCCCCAGAGCGCAGTGATTATAAGCCTCAACTTCCTATATGTAAGCTTTCACCTTTGCACCTGCTCCCTGTGGTCGGGGTGGATCTCTTAGTGGTTGTGGTTGTAACACCTCGAAACATTTCCCACTACCAGCTACTCGACCAGCTCCTCTGCCACGTCTTCCTGCACCCTACGGACCACCTCAATTGAATCTCTTTCTCTTCCTGGGTGGTCCTTAGACCATCTGCTGATCTTCAGTATGGTGGGTCTGAAATTCATGATCCATGTGACCGTGCTCGCCTCAAGAGTAACATTGCCCACTCTTGGAATTATGGGCTCTGTCTCGTGTACTCCACACAACAGAACCCATATCTTGAGGTCATCCACCGGATGGCCTGGTCCGCTTGGACCTCTGTGACATCTGTCTACTTCCAGCTACATATGACTCCACTGCATGCTGACTAGTGATGGGTCTCGTTGCTGGTAACTAATCAGAAAGGAAACTCTCCACTAGGAGGGTTCTCGTTAACACCACATCATGCGTCGGGAAGTTGAGTGAGATCATTGACGCTCGGATCCCCCGCCTAAGTCCTTGCTCAAATGTATGGGCCATGAAGAAAGGGTCTTGCACCATATCATTGTATTATCCTGATTGTTCGGTGAACCTCGCTGTGTACTGCACCACTATCATGCTACCCGGCTGTAGGTTCAGTATCTCCTATATCTGAACCATAGGTAGGGTGGCTAGGACAAACTCCGCCCGAAATAGGCTCTCAAAGTCTGCTCAAAGAAGTGTTTCCTCGTCATTATACTGGAGCATCAGGATCCACCATTTACCTACTGCTACATGAAGAAGATTCATGACAAGGATCACCAAAAATCAACTGGTGTGCCTACTAGTCCGAAGACTCTAACCATAGCTTCCAGCCAATCCTTAGCTGCTTGCGAGTACATCTCCCCCCTGAACTTGGGGGGCCTATGGCGCTGGATCTCGTTAAATATGATCAAGAGAAGTGCAGTCTCTATTGTTGGGGATGGTGGTATTGGTGGGCCAACAAGTAGTGTTACTGCTGGTTCTTCCACTTTGATAGGGCCATGCACCGAGGCCTCATCGCTTTGTAGGTTTTCATCTCGTATAACTCTCGGAACCATGGATGGATGTCTGTGTGGGGATATCCTGAATAGATAATGGTGAACCATTTTAAATAGGATATACATGGTGAGATTACTCAAAAAATCATAAAGAAAACTCTTGAAACACACATAAAATCAGATTTTTTATTCACTGAGTCAAAAATCAGAATCCAGGGTCCTGGTGTACGGATAGGTCGGTTGCTGCACCAACACTGGACTCCTTGGACTGAAAACCACTGTCAGTACTCTTAACACTATTGCATCACAGAAAAGATAGATCATATTCCTATGTTCTATGGTAGAACCGACTCCTCTGATGCCAATTTTTCATGACCCGTCTCCTAGGTCATATGTCGTGAATACCCCATGCCCGCCTTCTATAGGCCAGGGGCTGGCGACTAGCACCGAATGTGTAAATCCCTAAACAGGGAAGGCATTTCCTTTATAATTGAAAACTCACACAATATAGTACATAGATGGATACAAAACACTAAGTAAAACTGTATCAAAAGAGTGTGTTGAAAAGTAAGGGTGAAAAACTAAAATCCCAACATTAAGTACAAGTTCAACTGAAAAGGGACAAATGGCTAGATGATAGAAAGCATCTCCTGGATCATCCACCATGGATCCTACCTTATGGTTAGGTATAGATTGCCTCCTCAGCACTCCACATATGTCAGACTCCTCTAGGTAACGTCTCATCGTGAGGTCCACCTCTGGGTACCATCCAGTCCTCGTACACTCAGCCTCGTTCAACACTGTCTGTCGTTTGGATCCAATACTATGAGGTGCAGTCATAGCCTATGCAGGGGTGAGTAAAAGGATACTCATTAGGGACCTCAAGACCCTCAAGGTCTCACGAAATCCAACAAGGATAAACCCCATGGTATGAAATCAAGAGATAACCCAACTTTTGTATATGCCCACACATATACCTACGTTATCTAGTAATCCTTCTCAATAATGAGGAAAAAACAAAGTTATTGACTTAGCTGACATAAGAATACAAATAATGTAGTGGGATATATATGATCATATGTATCCAAAAAATCATCTAAGCTGTCAAACCTACAAAGGATCCAGGACCAGTATTTAGAACTGTCTGACCCACACTAGATCCAGGAATAGTAGTCGGAGCTGTTGGGCCCACAAAGGATCCAGGACCAGTTATTAGAAATGTCGGACCCACACAGGATCAAGGAACAGTAGTCAAAACTATCACAACCATACAAGATTTAAGACTAGCTATTAGAACTGTTGAACCCACACAGGATCCAGGAACAGTAGTTAGAGTTGTCGGACCCACACAGGATCCTGGACCAGCTATTAGGTCGAACCCACACAGGATCCAAGAACAGAAGTAAGAACTGTCGGACCCACATAGGATCTAGTAATAGTCATCAGTGCTATCGAACCCACATAGGATCCACGAACAGACGTCTATGCATAGCCATCCACAGGGTTCCGCACGAAGCAATCTTTATTCTGGGAGGGTATGCTCATCATGACAAGTGTCGATACGTCAACTTCTATGACGTCCCAAGTTGATGTATCCAAAATGTCTGCCACGTCATAGGGGGATAACCAAAACAAACGTGTCCAAGATACTATGGACAAGATGACTAATCCATTTCCCAAAAATTACGTGGTGTGTAGAAATGAGGCACACGCCATATCATCAGGCCTCAGGTACTCCCCGTGTACAATGGCCTATGTCATATGGTTGTTCATGTAGAAAATAAAGTACACTGTGTGTGGTATGGTTACAAGCCATGTCCAAGCATCTGGGGTCGGCTCTGTGTTCACTGGACCTATGCTCTTACATGGCCTTAACCCGTGTTCACCTACCCGTGTAGCTGGTACATGGGGTAGCCCGTGAAACTGGCCATGTCTGGCCGTGTGGTGGAGTACATAACCTTGTACTCCACCTCGTTTCCGTGTATCCTCAGGATACACACCGAGTCTCGTAAAGCCACATTTTCCATTCTTTCTAGATAGTACACGTCGTGCCTCTTGGCTATGTAATTCAACACATGTTTGTGTAGTCCCCAAAATAAAAAATATCTCTTGAGAAGCCGCTCCGACCTTTTTTCAAAAATAATACACATCGTGTGACCAGGGTAACACACCATGTGGAACATTACTAACATCCAAAACTCAAGCCATAGAATTATTGAACTACATGGAGTGTTCATCAGAAGTACATGTCATGTATTCTAAAATTTTCCAGAAATGGCGCCACCAGCCAGCGTGCCTCCCGTGAATTACGTTCTTCATTATGATGGTCTGTTAATCATGAAACATTAGACACGAGGTTGCCTCGATGTCCCTTAGTAATCTCCAGTGTTTTCAGGCCTCCAATCAGCTCCAAAAACAGGGGTTGATTCACCCGCTCAAAGAACGGTCAAGGAATGATCCTTTCATTTCCAGTCTGATCCATCTCCCAATATCATCATCGCACCTCCACTTGGTCTTTGTGATGTTGGGTCTTCAATTTGGGATAGTTATGTCACACAATGGACTCGCAATGATCTATTTTTCATCACCCATGAAAAACGCGAAGAACACACCAAACATTCACAAGAACAATGGAGGGATAGGGACATCTTCATTTGGCCTGGTCCTTCCGCGTTTGTTTTGTAGAAATCAGGTCAAGAGATACAATCATGAAAGGAAGAATCAACTTTTCTGAAATCAAAAGAATCCCCTACCTCGGATGCTTTGTTTGTTGACGATGTTGCAGAAAGGCAGTCGCCGATTCGTTGACGTCGGGAATGAAGATGAAGAAGTTGAGGATGATGTCATCGACGTACTTCAAGGATGACGCTTCCTCCCTTGTTCTAGTTGAATTTAGTTCATCGTAGGCAGAAGAAGTGTTCTTCATTAGAGAATTCTTTTTCTCCCAATCTCTCCTTTTCCCATGCTCCACCAAATGAAAATTCCAACCCCAAATATAATTGATTAAGTTAATCCATTATTTAATTATTGGCCCAAATATTCAAAAAGATCAGTTTAATTAATAATTCTCCATTAATTAATTTATGTGTATTGGCACCATAAAGTGGGGAACTCAAGAGGCTCTGCCCACTTAATGGGATGTTCATGGGGCTTCCAACTCGTGTGGTCCCCACCAAATTAATCCTCCCATAAGAGGATGAGTTCGGGAGGGCCCCACTACCATAACCTCTCATGGGAGGTTAAGGTGTGGTGGTCCGAAACTCAAACCTCCACATGGTGGTTGTAACAAATAAAATAAAATAAGACATGCACTTATTTTATTTTATTATTCCACATAAAACCCAAAAACTATCTTTTATTTCCAACCATCTACCATCGAGGTGAATGTCTTCTTAATCGAATACCGGTGCTGTGTGTTCATCAGTGCCCTCATATTTCAATTCCATGCAACAGTTCAAAAGATATAAAATCTCGCTCATACTATTACTGAACGTTCCTGAACTAAACATCAAAAATTGATTCTGGGAAAACCGGGCCTCAAAATTATGCGTCCTCAATTTTCGCAGGCTCGTAAAATTACAATGTATTTAAGAAAAAAATAAAACAGAAATTCCAGGTCCTTATAAAAGGTCATGGAGAAACAAAAATAGATGAACCCAAATGAATGATGATAGGTCATGCCATATATCAAGAATGATCGACACTGCTTGGTTGGATCAAAAATAGAGGGAGTACTTGCAGAAAGAAGAAATTCAAGGAGAACCAATAAAAGGAAGAACGTTTTATCACACAACTCATACAAGAAGGAATGGAAGTTTTCAGCGTATCACACCTGAGAATAATAAGGATGAACTAGAGAGGAATATATCTCATCTGTTTGGAATATTTAACGGATTAGTGGTATAATATATGCTAGATTTCCCATTAAAATAAAATCGCATTTTGCCACATGGATTGACTAAGTAAAAGCATCTTTATCCTTAGGAAAATTAATATTAAAGTTTTGTCTTTGAATTGGCCTTATAGTCTTTAAAACGAGGCTTTAAATGAATTTTATGTCAAAGGAAACATCAAAGGGGAGAAACTGTAGGAAGCTAGAAACATTGTTCATGAACTCAAAATTTGGAAATGAAAATAGAGGTTGTAGTTGGAACTTCTCCATTCTAGAATCATTTTAGACCCTACCATTTTGGAAACACTATATACCATACAGTTCTGGAAACACGGTACACTCTACCGTTCTGGAAACATTATACAACCTATAATTATGGAAACAATGTACACCCTACCTTTCTGGAAACACTATAAACCCTACCATTATAGAACATTGTACACCCTACCATTCTGGAAACATTGTACACCCTACCATTCTGAAAACACGTTACGCCATACCAATATGGAAACACTATACAACCATTATATAAAAACTTTACACCCTACCATTCTAGAAACAATATACACCCTACCATTCAAGAAACAATGTACATGAACTCAAAATTTGGCAAAGGAAATAAAGGTTGTAGTTGGAAGCTCACCATTCTGGAAACACTATTCAGGAACTCCAAACTTATGAAGGAAATTGAGGATGTAGTTGGAACCTCACCATTCTGGAAACACTACTCACATAACTTGAAATTTGGAAAAGTGTTGGGGATGAGTCACATTGACTTCCTAAAACACATCAACCCCCAGATTTCATCATGGGAATATTCAATAGAGATCTAGGCCATTACATGAGATACCTCTCAAAACATTATCGTCCTTGAGAATCCAAAACCTAAACAAAAAATAAAAAAAAGGGGTATGAACAAGCACTAATCGAAATATCTCTCAATAGAGATCAATCCATAATAAGAGACAAATGAAATCCATCTTATAAACAAGAACGGTCTATAACCACAATGGGAAAATTGTTACATGAAAAGAGTTAAACATCAAACAACCTTATAAACTAAGCATGTTTTTGCGACTCACATTCTTAGGTACTCTCCTCCATGCCATAGTGTTTCCACAAGACATTAACAAAGGAAATAGAATGTCCATGAAACACCTTATCCTTGCGATCCTGGATCATTACCGGCCACTCCTCAAAGGTCACATCATCATCGAAATCGATCTCGCTCTAATCGATGATGTTTGACTCATCATGAAGATAATAATGGAGCAGGGATACATGTAAAACATCATGTATCCTGCTCATCTTCAATGTATGTGCAATCTGATATGCCACGTCTCCAACACGATCCAAAACCTCAAAAGGACCAACAAACCTGGGAGAAAGCTTGCTCCTGAAACCGAACATTTGCTGCCCATGAGAGAGACACACCATCAGAAACACATGATACCTAACCACAAACTCTAAGGTTCTCTTCCATTGATCGACATATGATTTTTGACAATCCTTCACTGCATTCATCCTCTCATGAATCACCTGAACCATCTCTATCATATTTGACACTAGATCTGGTCCGACAATTGATGAGTCACCAATCCCAATCTAGCATAATAGATAATAGAATGGTCATCCATACTAGGCTTCAAATGTAGCCATACTGATGATGGAGTGAGAACTATTATTATAAGAGAACTCCGCCAAGGGTAAGTGCCTCATCCACGAATCTCCAAAATCTAGGACACAAGATCGCAACATGTCATCAAGAGTTTGGATGGTTCTCTCTGTCTGACCATCCATCTGCAGATGAAAAGTAGTGCTATGGCATATCTAAGAACTGAAATAATGTTGGAGACCTCTCCACACCATGAAGGTAAAATGAGGATATATATTAGAAATTATCATCCTTGGGAATCCATGAAGTCTCACTACCACCTCTTGATACTACCTCGACAAAACTTCCATGAATCTTGACTCCTGGATTGCTTTGAAGTGGGATAATTTTGTTAAACGGACCAGTACCACCCAAATAGCATCATGTCCTCCCTATGCTCGAGGTAAACCAGTAATAAAGTCCATTGAGATGTCATCCCACTTCCACTATGGAATATATAACGGTTGGATCATTCCACCAGGAACATGGTGTTTGGCCTTCAAATTCTGTTAGACCAAACATCGAGATACAAACTCCACAACTGCATGCGTCAACAGAGGCCACCTAAACTGACTCCTTGAGGCTCTGTACATATTTTTCATGAAATGATGCACTGATAAACATGTACTATAGAAATATATGAGATCTTTATTGTGCATCATAAAAGGAACAAATAACCTTCTGTGATACAACACTCGGTATTCTTCATCCTTAGACCAACCATCAGAGACCTAGCCACAGAAAAGTTGGTCTCTTCAGACCTCCACCTCAAGATCACCCTATAGGGACTCTTCCACCTGTTTCACTAGAGATGAAAGTACCATCATCTATAAAAGACAACCTATTCCCCAACTTCTCCCATATTGATTTTTAATGAAAATAATTCATCCATTACTCTCTAGGATTCACCAGATTCATGCACTGCATCACAACGTCACATCCTAATCCGCGCATCAGCTACAACATTCCCCTTTCTAGGGGTATATGATATTTAAAATTCAAATTCTTGTAATAACTCCATCCACAGAAGATGTCGCATGTTTAAGTCACTCTGGGAGAAAACATACCTCAGGCTCTTATGATCGGTGAAAACCACACAATGCTTTCCAATGAGGTAATGTCTCCACACCTACAGAGAAAACACCATGGCTGATAACTCAATATCATGGGTGGAATAGTAATGTTCATGGGGATGCAACTGTCGAGACCCATAAGAATCAAATGTTCTCTACTGCATCAGAATACAACCTAACCCCAGTTGTGAAGCATCGTAGAAATGATTTAACTGAACGCCCTATACTAGAAGACAAAGAACTAGAGCACTTACTAACATTTCCTTAAGATATTGAAAAGCTACCTAACATTGATCAGTACACATGAACACCTAATCCTTCAAGGTCTATACTATCAGAGGAGTTTCAACACGATAGAAATCAGCTATGAACCTCCTGTAGTAGCCTGGAAGTCCAAGGAAACTTTTCACCTCTTCCACTATCTTGGGGGCTGACCAAGACAAAACTGCTTCTATCATCGATGGATCCACAGCTACTCCCTGTTGGGGCCCCTCATGCCCCATAAAATGTACTTATTGAGCCCAAAACTCACACTTCGACAAATTATCGAACATCTGTTGTTGACGACGAACTCCCAAAACGGTGTGCAGATGCTCTGCATGCACCTCCTTAGACATGGAGTACAAAAAGGATTTTGTAGATGAACACCACCACAAAATTATCATCGAACTCACAGAACACTACCTTCGTCAATACCATGAACACAGTTGTAGAACTCGTTAAACCGAAAGATAGTACAACGAACTCATAATTCCCATAACGACAATGAAAAGAAATATTTTGGATATCCTAATTCTTCATCCGCATCTGAGGATATCTTGACCACAAGTCAATATTTGAAAACAAACATGCACCCTTTATTTGATCAAATAATTCGTAAATCAGTGGAAGAGGATAGCGATTCATAACTGTCACTTTGTTTAAGAGACGATAATTGATACACAGCCGCAAACTACCATTAGCCTTCTTCACGAACAAAACTGGTGCACCCCATAGTGACAAACTCGGATAAACAAAATCACACTGTAATATACCATCAAGATGTATACGTAGATCTCATAACTCAAAAGGGTCCATCCTATATGGAGACATAGAGATTGGAGATGCTCCTAGTTGTAGCTCGATCCCAAACATGAACTCTCATTTAGGGGGTAATGATACAAACTCTTTTAGAAATACATCAGGGTACTCTTCTATGACCCTGGAAATTCCAACTGCTAAACCTTTGATGAAATCAGCATCAGCACAACTGTAATGGATGATAAGTACGGAACATGCCTCTGGCCCATCTGAGGGTCTCGCTCTCCAACAAACACTACTGGATCTCCATCGGCATCGAAGAACACAACATGCCACTTGAAGCAATCCACAATATTCTTCACTGAATACAACCAATCCATGTTGAGGATGACATCATAGGGTTGTATCTATAAAAATAGGAAATCTCCCCAAGAGCGGTGTTGCCCCAACACTAGCTCAAAGTCTCTAAGTACTTCAAACAAGTCAGCTCGACATCTAACTGGCGTATTCAATGCCCATGGCACTAGAATCATGTCTTCCTCTAGTCCAAAATCATGGAAAATTAAAGGTGATATAAAATATTATGTTTCTCTTAAATAAAACAAGGCATATACCAAGGTAAAAAACATGAAAAAGGTATATCAAATGACGTCTGGATCACCTGTTGCTGGAAACGCTAATGCATGAAGCTGACCACGGCCTCTCTGACCCTGATGACAACCACCACCATGGCCATGTTGTACTCTTTGAGGATGTGGAGCATCATGGGGCTATCCATTACCTACCCCATCTACCCTCTGCTGATCCAAAGCTAGTGCAACCTGCTACGGCTTCCTTAGATGGAAATGCTTCAATGGAGGAACCTGGAGAAGAACACCTCGTGTACAATGACTTCTCTGAAAGTTTGGGAGCTCTCACTACTGATAACCTTGACCACCATAAGAAAAACAAATTCTTGATCCCTTGGCATAGGCCTAAGATCCACTTCCAAAAGATAAACGAGATGCTTAGGGCTGGGACCTATCATCCGTCGAATAGAAACTCTTCTTCCCTAAACACCGGGAACCTCAGACCACTACTCTGCTTCATGAGAAATCATGAAGACTCCCCTCTCATGGATATTAAGTTCTGAAAAACTTCCTCTCAATGACCTCTATCCTTTCCAGCACCTTGAGATATGTCTCCAGCACAAATTGGGTGATCTTGTGCTAGATCTTTGTAAGAAAAGACACCTCGAATTGCCTCTCCCTGGCCTCCTTATATAGAAAATGTTTTGAAGCATATGGTAATGGTTTCCTGAAAAAGGATGGCAAACTCTCACACATTAGATCTCCCCTATTGAAGGGTAAGAATCTCCTAGAGATTGGACGCCTTCTTAGTCAAAGAAAGAAACTCAACTATAAACTGGTCTTAGAACTCATCCCATGAGATTGTTGACACTTCGCAATCACTGGAGAACAAGAACCACCACTACCTCATTGCTCAACCTTACATTGTCACAACCAAAGACACCCAATGCTCCTTCCGAGCACGGATTGAACTGAATCGTATCTCGACCTCCTCCACCCAGTCTTCTCTAACTACATATGAAATGGATCCCCCATACTTCTACAGACTATGGCACTGAAACTCATAGTTTTTCCTCCTCCAAGTGTCATCATCATTAACCTCTACCCTACTCTGATCTGTTAGCACAACCTTCTAGACATCTTCTGCATGAACTTGATGGGGACGTCGACCCAGATCCAATCCTACAATATAAAAAATATTTAGAGCTTCTAAACCTAAAATATTGATGACTAAACATTAATTAATTTATTAATTTCTTTTATTAATTTTTGGTTAATCTATCCCAAGGTATACCCAATCAAACCCAAGCATAATGAATAACGATGAATGATCCTTTCCTAGTTCTCTACCATGAAACTTGTATGCCCTCATTTAGTAGCGATTGTAATTTTACTGTTCATGCATCAGATCACAGGGGCCCATGAAAGCCTATGTCTAAACCAGTCTCCAGTGTTTACATCACTTTCTAAACATAACAGACATTGTTTCCATATCAACCCATGCAAGCTCTCTGGTTCCAAAACACCAAACTCCATCATATCCCTCAACCAAACCTTTGATACAACTCTTTCATGACCCCCTCCCACAAGGTGTACCCCTCCAAGGGCATGGATGTGAGAAGGGAGACAGTGAACCCCAAGTCCTGCCTCCCGTAGGCCCCGAGTTGGCGACTAGAACTGAGTGTATAGTAAACAAACAAATGAGAGGCATTAATCTCTAAGAGAACACATATGAAAGAGAGAGAAGAGACAGATTCCAACCAACTCCAACTGAGAAAACAATATAAAAGAAACCCCCAATAACACATCTGTAATTTCATTCAAAAATACTTCAACTAAAATGGGAAACTAC
Organism: Viscum album; assembly: GCA_963277665.1. NCBI lineage: Eukaryota > Viridiplantae > Streptophyta > Magnoliopsida > Santalales > Viscaceae > Viscum > Viscum album. Next base: position 1,893,208,068 of record OY728143.1, on the reverse strand, counting down.
AATTGCCCAAAATCTAGTAAAAATAGAAGCAACCACAATCACGAATACCTCCAGCAACCCCATGCTAATAGAAACTGGATTGATCTCCTACCTTCTCCAAGTGACCTGAAAAAAAATAATATATACATATGGTGAGTATAACAGTATATTTAGTAGGATACTCCCCATAGCCTCTCATGAAAAAGTAATGAAAGCATGATAAACATAGTGAACAACATGTGAAACTAACTCATCACCTGGACAGGTATACTAAGTTCCCATCCTTACCATGGCTACTCTCACCAAGTATCACATAAAAGAGTATAAAATATAATAATGAATATCAAGGGTACCCCGCTACAACTTCCCCACTGGTTTGCCTCTTGGCCCCAACACCGCACGTCCTAAGCCATCTATCTCCCCAAAGGCTTTCCACTAAACACCTAGGTGAAGCACCACCACATGAACCTCATGTAACAAAACCACTGCTTACAAATAATCAAACTAAATAGGTATTTTCAAAGAGGCACCACAACTCGCATAACGTGTATCATACATATGGAGTTATACCTCAATCCATTATATCCCATATACTGAGTAAGGATCCCTAATCCCTCACCTCATATACACGTTACACCTACAATAGTCCATAGGAAACTATATCCAGAATATACGTGTCTCAATAACCACAAAACATTACCTCCCTCTACACACATATATGGGGAAAACTAACCGTTATGCCTACCAGCAAAAGTAACTACCAAAAAAAGAGAGTGGGCTAAAGGGGGTAGTCAACCATCCATACTCCAATAGGAAGTTGGGAAAAACACCCCATGGGGCATAAAATCCCTGGGGTTTTAGTATCCTTAACTGATGGGGTTGAGAAGTGTATAGAAACAGAAAACATACATGATATATTATTTATCACAACCACACTATGGGCATAACCTGAATGACTGAAAATTATCTTTTATTTGATTATTGAATCACTTTTAACGGAGAAGTGAGAACCACTGAGTCCAACATCACAACCAAAACAACAACATAAAAGCACCCAAACAACACATTTCCTACCTCACCACAGAAGATACCTCAATATTAGGACCCCATCAAGAATGAGTACTTAGAAACTAGTTCTGTAAAAGGATGCACGGGCACGAAACTGATGGCCAGGCCATACCCTCTCAGTCTTCCATTCCATGTGCCATGCAGAAGTGGCTGCCTCATGCTCTAAACCCCATTTGAAGTAGATCCATGTAACAAGAGACACAAAAAACAATGAAACATTTCTATTAAAACAAGAAGAGTGTAAGCCTCAACACAATAACAAGGAAGGTGAGAGTGAAAAACCATGAATTAAATAGATAAGGTTAAAGTTGCATCATTGAAGAAGAATATAATTCTTCCAGAATCCATATCCTTGAACAACTTCTAGGAAATAGTTGTTACCAGAGTGGGTGGCTCATCAATTAAAAGAACCTCTAATGCAGAGGATAGTCTATCCCAGACCTTTATATACTCTTCAAGTCTGATCAACCCCTTATGGAAACCCCCAACTAGTATCATGTCTGGTTTGTCAACCCAAGAATATTGATACTCACTTAGATTTGTTCCAATGTTTCAACCCATCATATTGGCTGCTTCCACTTCTGAGGCATTGAGAAACAGAACCTACCCTATCACCTCATCCTTTTGAACACAGAATCAGATAAATGGAATTTTCAGGCTTTCAAGATGAGTTCTGGCACATGGCCTCACATTCTACCTTCTCATCCATTTTCTTTTTTGCTAAGCGAGTCTTCAATGGAGGAGTAAAGGAGGAGTATTCCCTCTCACCATTCCTCCCCATGTTACATCTATTACACCTCATATATATCTCCCCAGCATAAATACACCCACTATATTCAATGTTCCCCTACATACACTCCCCAATTGTACCAAGTCCATCATAGCTATTCTTCACATGGATAGCATATTGGTTCCCTGATAAACAGCTCCCTTCCTTACCAGCTAGATTACAGACCTCCACATGCGGTAAAGACCTCTGCCTCTCCATGTGTAGGACCCCACTGCCTTTGACCATCTCCCCACAAAATGCTCTGCTAGGGTCCTCTTCAACACTTGCCACTTGGGTCTCACCCACTACTTTCCAACCATCACTCAGAGTAGCCTTACATTGGGAGAATTCCATATCACTAGGCTGCATGACCTCCATTTCACCTCCCTTTCCCCTATGAGAGCCACCACTATCCACACCATAAGTCTCAGTCGGAAAGCCCACAACCCCGCCTGCCTCATGCTCCACTGTGTCCTTTCTCCCCACTACCTGGGTCAAAACTCGCACTTCTGCCTACTGTAGTGAGCCTCCCACGGGTTTGGATGGTTCTCCCAATTCTGTTGGGATCTCAAATGAACCCCTCCCCGATTCCAACCCATGCATTACCACGACTAACTTGTTAAAATTACATTTTAGTTGATCCACCTCCACCAGCTATTAAGACTGGAATTCCCTACCACTGCCTCCACTGATTTTCATCTGCGACGGGCCAATTTTAACACTAACATGATGAACTTTACCTTTCAAACAACCCTCCTTCCTAGCTGTAGACTGTATTCTCTGACGATGGACTTCCAGGAGTGGAAGGGCCTTATGAAAGACCTCTAAAGCATGACCCAAACGACCGCATGAGGAGAAAAAGTCTTTCCATCTCTTGTTGATGACCTATTGTTTGCACCTATAATCCTCTCCAATAGTAGTCCAAACATAATCAAATGTCTTTTGAGATGCATCTAATTCCACGCATACCCTTGGACTGACTGGGGGACAAATAGATTTAGTTCTTCTATCCGAGCATAAAAATCTACATATGAGATTACCTATCATGTGAATAATAGAGTGATTCTGTAACGACAATGGATGATAGGGAAACATACCCAAACCACAACAGATGGGTAATATCGATTCATATGGAATTCAAATGACCATCGGAAGAGGAAGAACCGGGACCCATTGACATTACGATGAGCACTCGACAATTCCTTGATGAGGTACACTTCATATTAAAATCAAATCATGATGTCACAAATGTCATGAAATAATAAAATCTCCCATTCCTAGAGATCCCATGAGATGAAAATAAACCTATCAAACACATCCACCAAAGGACCTCTCAACTTGAAGAATGCAACCAATGTGAGGTTTAACGAGCAACCAATGCAACCAATAACTGTTACTAATGTCACTCGAACTACAAGCTACCACTAATAAGACTTGGTGTCCTATAACCACACAACCTTTTAAAGATCATGATTACATTACTTCATTCCCTTTTTGTCACTTTCACTTTATGTCCATTAATTTTTAAAACATTAATTAACCATTAACATTTTCCACATTATATTTTATTTGAATCACACCCAAGTACCACTATTCCTTCAAATACAAACCTCAACATTATGTCCCAGAAATCTCCAAAAACACTGGTTTACATCATTTATTCAATCCTTAATTAAAAACATTATTATTTTCCCATATTCATAGGAATTCTAGAAAACATTCTAAGATACTAAATAGAAGGGGCTAAAAATTGTGGGCATGTGAACTAAATGTCGAGTATTTTCCACTTATATAAAAAGTGTAGACACATCCTCCATCGGGTATCTAAACATAGAAAGTGCATGTCATAACCTGTGTGTATTTTCCCCTTTTGGGTGAAGGGTATGAAATACGTCTACCTTGAACAGTAGGAATACAAAGAATATAATCAACCAACAAGAATCAGCGAGCATACAAACATTCACATCCCACACATTCAATCATCATTAGTGTCCTCCCCAACACCCACATGCATAAACTAATACATCTCTCCACTCTAGGAATCATCTACGACATAACCAACAGGCCTCCCTACCCATAAAAATCATAATATCCTTCTAGTCTCACTTCACCACACAAGCACCAATAGAACAAATATCATATCAATTGGGATCTTTTCCCTTAAACAAGAAAGAGGGTAACTCAAAACCCTGAAATGAATTTTCTTTTATCTAAATACCTATTCTTTAATCCCTCTTGAATTAACGGATTTATTATTCGTACGTTCCAACATTGGGAAACCTAAACAGTAAGCTGACACAAATTTATTGAACACTCTTACTGCATCAATTTTGTTAACACCAAATTACAAAAACAACCCGATTAATTTAGAGGCCTCTTTATCTCTATCAAACCCATTATCAATTAATTAAAACTTTACATTCATTATGAAATTCCATAAATAAAGAAAATCTAAAAAATCAATCATAGATATCACACTATCTAGAAAAACAAGATTCAATAACAAACTATTTAGATAAATTTATTTATCATGTTAATATATTTAATATTTCAATTCCATTATGATCCAGTGGGATAAAACAAGCTAAATATATAGTTTCATTTAAAAGAAAAGAGACCAAATAAATCCCCTTCCTCCAATGGTACTTTACTTTCTATATATGTGAACGATCTACACAACGAGTTACGATCTCCTCCCCCCATAACAACTGTATCCACCCGAGAATGAAAAGACACCACCACACTAGTTAACATGCAAGAAAAGTCCATTAGGAACATAGAGATAGAATTCCATAAAAGGTAAATGAGAAACATAAGTTGATGAACCCATAATAATGATGATAGAGCATACCTTATATCATGAATTATCGACACTGCTTGGTTTCATGAAAAATAGATGGTGTACTTGTAGTAATAAGAAAATCAATGGGAACCAATCCAAGGAGTAATGTTTTATTGAAAAACTCATATGGGAATGAATGGAAGGTTTGAGGGTATCACACTTGAGAACAAGGTGGAAGACCCAGGGAGGAATATATCTCTTCAATTTAAAATATTTAACGAAACAATGGTTTATGTTATGCTAGATTTTCATTTAAAAGATGATCGCTTTAAAACTTGTGGTTTAACCATGTAGAAGCATCCCGAGACTTAGGAAAATTAATATAGGAGTTATGGCCTTTGAATTGGGTGTTGAGTCCTCAGAACAAGAAATTAAATACATTTTACATCAAATGAAACTTCAAAAGGTTGAAATTGTAGGAAGCTAGAAACACTATTCAAGAACTCGAAATTTGGAAAAGGAAATAGAGGATGCAGTTGGAACCTCGCCATTCTTGAAACACTGTAGACCCTACAATTATGGAAACATTGTACACCATACCATTCTAGAAACACTATACACCCTAAAATTTTTGAAACACTATACACCCTACCCTTGTGAAAACATTGCACACCCTACCATTCTGGAAACACTGTACACCATACTGTTTTGGAAACATTGTACCCCGAACCATTTTGAAAACATTGTACACCATAAATTTCTAGAAACATTTTATACCCTACCATTATAGAAACAATTTACTCCCTACCAATCTAGAAACATTTTAAACCCTACCATTCTAGAAAAACTCTATAACCAACCATTCTAGAAACATTTTACACCCTATCGTTCAAGAAAAACTGTGCACCATACCTTTCTAGAAAAACTATACACAATACTATTCTGGAAACACTGTACAACCTACCATTATGGAAACACTATACACCATACTATTCTAGAAACAATATTTTAGAACTCAAAATTTGGAAAAGGAAATAGAGGCGGTAGTTGGAACCTCACCGTTCTGGATTCACTTTTCATGAACATGAAATTTGGTAATGGACATAGAGGCTACAATTTGAACCTCACAATTCTAGAAAAACTGTTCACAGAACTAGAAATTTGTCAGTGTTGGGGATGAGTCACCTTGACCTCCCAGAACACCTCAACCACCGAATTTAATCAAGGGAATAGACTAGATACCTTGGGGACATTATTGGGAATTAGTATCTACAATAGTCACAAGAAGTTGGATGAATTTTGAATATGAGCTTGTTCTGTAAGCTATTACGTTAAAAATTGTATAACTATGGTTAAAATGATTAAATGAAGTTAAAATCCTTTAAGGAACCTATCCTGAGAAAAATATAAGTCAACATGGCTGTACTAATCATGTTGGATTGTAAAATTATTATAGATTATTTCTTATATAAATTTTTTAGAAGACCGATGTTAAGGATGGAGTATTAGGGTAGTGAACTATAAGAGACAAATCTACATTGATTATATATGATACAAGATTACTATAGAATGGAATTGAAGTGTTTAATAATATTTTATAAATTTACAATGTTTTTTTGAAGAGATTTGTGTAGCTGAGAGATGATTTGATGTATCTTTGAGATTAATTGAATTAATTGGGATTTGGGATTTTGAGGCTAAAAATGGATTAGTACTGAAGTGAATATGAGTTTTCTAGTATAGTTGATGATCCATTTATCAATATGAATGTGTCATTTCTATGTTAAATACATGAGTATATGAGTCATATTTGTGTACATACGACTGATGTTTGAGGGTGTACGATTATTCTATTGCAATTTACAAGTCATTAGACTCATAATATGAGTAAAATAATCTTTTTTAAGTAATTGATACTTTATTATGATTCAATTACATTGTTGTGTGAGTCATTTCACTCTGTATTGGATCATTTGCCTATAGTGTATAATTCGTGACATTCATAAATTTGGGGAAATCGACTAGATAAAAATATAAATGTACATATATAAAATTTGAAGAAAAAAATAAAATAGGAGGATTCCAAATCTGTTATATATGGATTAAAACATCACATGTACTCAAAGGGTGTTTGAAGAAAGAAGGTTATCAAGTGGATGTGTTTTTCGAAAAGGAAAAAAGAACTCCATGAGTTTTGAAGAATATTGGAGAAGAAGTTGAGTTAGAGTATGGGTAGTTCCTCATAGCATAAAACACTAAAAATATTATATTTAATCATGAATGTTTGTGTGGGAATATTTTATTTAATCTATTGAGATAATCATAAAATACAAGATGAATCTTATAGAAACTTATTACGCCTATAATGAATAAATTCTATTTAACGTATTTTTAAATATAAATTCATATGATTCATGGAGTTGTGTTTCAAAGAAAAAAATATCAAAAAATCATTTATGATGATTACTGTATGAGAATAAGAAATAGTATGATTTTCTAGATATGTATTATACACTCAAAATTTATTTTTTACTATTTTTCATTGGATGTCTCATGCCATGAGTTGAGATGTTCGAAGCTATAAACAACTATTGGAATATTTTTATACAACCTTAAATATATTTTATTATGGTTTTTTGAAATATTTATTATATATATATTGTATTATAGAGGGAACTTGATTATACAAGGAGGAATATATAATGATATGTTTTTTGATGGTTTTAAATGATAATAAAATAAATGAGGGGTAGTGATAACTTTTTATTTTAAACAATAATTGAACAATAAAATATATGAACTATGGGGGGAGATTGTGAGGCTGTGTATGTGAATTTTCCTTATAAGAAACTACTACTATATTTAAATTTATGGAATTTTGAAAATATTCCATAAAAAGAATGTGAGATTCCAATACTACTGTAGAATAATAAAAGAAATAAAAAAAAGACAGTGTCATACAAGAATGAGAAGCTATAAGTATCCAATAGAACAATAAGTCTCTCGATGGAGTAATATGAATAAGGTAAATTCTATAGAGAAGAAACACTCTTGAATAAGAAATAAATGAATTTTTTGAACCTATACAGAACAAAAAAACTAGCTGGGTTTTAAAGAAGAAGAAATACAATGATAAGAATAATAGAAATAATAAATTGAAGAGTATCTACATGTAGTGATCAAGTGAAGAACCAATGTATTAATTGTTTACACATTAAGTTATCCACTAGGTATATTTTTTTGGGATGTATTATTGTAGTCTAATTTACGGGATTGGCTAAAAATTAGTTTCTATTGAATTGATAGAGGATGGTAGAACTACATAGGTTGAGTTGCATGGTCTTGTCATGAATATTTATAGGCATTAAATGATTCATTATTTTTGTTTAAGGATATAATATTAATAGATATAGATACAGAAAGAAAGTAAAAATGATTTAAATTAATGGTTAGAGGTTTTGCACATAAAACTGATGTGATACCAATATAAATAACCTATAAGAGTAGTTGAGTTAACATGCATAATATTGTAAATAGTCACCTATGTAATATGCTGAATTAATCTATGAAATAGATTGAACATGGTTTTAGGATAATCCCTTTTCAATAGACTTATACATTATTATAAAATTACGAATGTAGAATCTGTGTCTAAATAGGTGTTGGACACGACATGGAATAGGATTCTAGGGAGGGGTAAAACCTTGTAAATACACATATACCAAAATTTACATTCAAAATTAAATTTCATATAGTTTTATACTACGTTAAAATATAAAATATACAATAGTGTTAAGTGGTTTTAGAGGCTAAAGGTATAAAGGGGTATATGTGTTTAAATAGTATTTTAATTTTATAAAAAATTGACAACACATGTTCACTCTTCTCTATGGTGAGTCTGTGAAGATCCTTTGTGTCACAAACCTTCCCAGTTTGAACATGAACTTATCACATGAGCTGGTCTGCAACATGGCCCGAGAGGCATTCCCAATCCTCTAAGGCTGGTGAAAAGTTCTAAGGAATCAATATAGAGTAAGAGGGAATGAATTGACCCAATGAAAATAAATAAAGAAGCATAAAAAGTAGAATAACACAAAGAAAATAAATGACACAAAAAGAATGAATGACCTACAACAAAAAAGTAACCTGACCATGACCAGAAATCCTCGAAACCTCGAGAGTCTCTCACCAATACACAACCAACTCTTACCCACAGCAAGAAATCCTGAGTCAATCCTGTAAAAGAAACTAGAAACAGGAAAACACTATAAAAGTGAGTATTCAAACTGAGTAGGCGTGCCCAAAAAACTATTCCCATTGAAATACCCTTAAATAAATAATTTACTAATTCCAAGATTGAACAAAATTATATAAAATATGGGTTTCCACACACAAGTTCATTTTTAAAACATTTAACGTCTCATTTCCCATTTTAATTTAGAAACATGTTTATTGATTGAAAGAAAAAGGTGCATTTCATTTTAAAATATTTTTAGAACAATTTAGAAATTCCAATTCTCGTAGTTAGTTAAAAGGAAAAGCACACACAAAACACAAAATACACACTAAGGGAAATGGAAAAAGTGTAACACATGGGCTAGCAACTGAACTAGGCTTTTCAATCGTCTACCACATACAAATAAAAACTAATGGAAACATGGTTCGAACCTAGTAGATTGTTAAAAATCCAGAACGTATTATACATTTGACTCATCCTGAAGGCATGCCTACTCTCAATGATGTCACAATGCCCAAACACTTGGTATTTCCCTACCTAGCCTTACTGAGGGGCCCAGTCCAGTATTTGATTGTAATCTTTACTAAGTACCACTATCTAGTGTGTAATCTAAACTAGTGCAGCAATCGTTCTCAGAAGATCCACTTACTATTCCAGGTTCCCATGGAACCATATACAATAAACAAAAAATGGGTGAGTCAACAAAGATAATCAAGTAGCATAACTATCACATAAAACACATTCAGTCAACATACACCAAATATCACCCCTAAGTCACCTCAAAGAGTGTTTTACAAAATAATTTATTTCATTAAAGTGCCAAACGAGCCTTCACCAATTTTAAGGAAAATTCTCATTTCTCTAGAGAACCAAAACACTTATTCACACATCAAAATACATAATTTTTCAATAAACCAAAACTAAATTTGAAATTTTTTGAATTATCTTTAAAGTCCAATCATGCATTCTTTCACGACTGGGTGTTCGTTCATCATGAAAATATTTAAACAGTCGTGTATAAAATAAACGGATATTTGTAAACCAAATAATCATTTAAAAATTAATTATATTATTTTGTTTCTTATTTATTAAAATTAATAAAATATCATGAAATTAATAAATTTTGAATTTAAAGGAGATTTCAGTGGGGGACCTACCTCAATTTGCATCTCGAACTCGATGATGTGACACGCCTCGCAAGGGCATGCAAGAATATACAAGCTGATGATCTCAGGATCGTGGAAAATATATTTCCAACGCGTTGAAACCGAAAAGATAACTAAATCTCATAAACTATAATTTCAAATAAATCAAAAAAAATACAAGTCAGCCCTCACATAATCCTTTTTGCATGGGAAATGAAACGAGCGGAGGAGGCAATAGCCAGCACGGGGGTGCGCTCAATCAAAGGATCATGCGAAAGAGGAAATGATCGGAAATGATTCCAATAAGGAGAATGGACTGACTGGAAGGGTGTGGAATGGCTGGACCAGAGGCACGTATGCCCGAAGCACACATGCTACACTGGAAAGTCCGGTTGGATGGTGCGTGGCTGGTCGGATGGTGCACAACCAAAGGGTGTTCAGCCATAAGGATCCCAAGTGGGTGCACAGCTACAGAAAGGAGGTTTGCGGTCAGAGCAGCGAAGGAAAATGTTTTCAGGGCACTACGCTGCTGCTGTCTGGAAAAAGAAAGGATGGGGACCACGTCTAGGGTGCCCAGACGGGTGAGGCGGATGCGGGTGAGAGAGGCAGGGAAAGGATAGGGATAATGGTGCTGCATCACTTTGCATAGAAAGTCAGGGAGAAGAGCCGGAGCATGGATGTGCTGAAGCCGAGGCACAAAAGGAAGAACAGAGAAAAGATCTGACGTACAGGTGTTGGAGATAGAGTGGTAGGAGGCACACTATAGGTTGTAGTGAATGAAGTAGGGGGAGGGTTCTTGGTCGGCCAGAGGGTGCTGGTTAAGGGAAGGGCGTGTCGGGTTGGTGTGACTCAGCAGGGAGGCTAGTGAAATGTGAAGCAGTAGGGGGGATGGCATCATGGGGTATCGACAGTGCAAGGCAGAAGGCCGGATGGTGCAAGACATGGGAGGTCAGCAGTTGGGCACGTAGATAGATGATGCAGCGGCTGGGTGTGGCGGCGTAAGAGGCAGGTCGTGCCGGAGAGCCAGAAGAAGGAAGGGTGGCGCTGGGACAAGTGGATCTAGAGGGGGGATTTGTGCGGTGTTGCGGCTGATATAGGATGAAGGCATTAGTAGGAGAGTCGAGAACTAAGGAGAGTTGAAGAACGACGGGTGTGGTGGTGCCAGAATAAGGTAACAGGGGGCGGCCTTGGCGATGATAACGAAGAGAGGGGAGCCGCACAAGGGTTACAGTTAGGAGAAAAAATATTAAAAACAAAGCATAAAAAGAATCAAATAAATAAAATAATACAAAAGATTAATTTATAATGAAAAAAATACACATAAAAATTATTAATAACAATAATAACAATAATAATAATAATAATAATAATAATAATAATAGAAATTGAAAAAATTAGTATTAGTATTATTATATGACTCATTTTAATTATACCTCATTTTTTCTTTACATAGTCTCATTAATTGATTATAGCAACCTGATAGCCAGTGCAGAACTCAACCACTCTTGTGCGGATTGCGCGGTAGCTTCTGTCTCATCCAGAAGCAATCACACTAGTGCCTGAGCTGACCGCATGACCTTTGCTAACCATTCGGTGCCCGCGCACTAGCAGAAATAATAATAATGATAATAACGATAAAAAATTTTCATTTCATTTTTGATATAAATTATTAAATTATTAACAACAATAAAATCTATACACATTTTAATTTTTTTTCCGAAGGTAGGCGGATCGTGGCGATGCCTTGTCGAAGCTGTGAAGGGTTTTCGAAATTCACTCCACCCGTGCGCCCAGTGACATCAATTCAAAAACGCGCTTTTTTTTACAACACTGAAAAATCCTTTTTGGGATTCAACACGAACCTCGACAATAATTTTTTTTAATAAAATTAACAAAATAAAAATAATAGATAGGTCGAGGTGTGAAAATTCTCCCCACCATAATGCTTTCCACCCACTGGAAGCCAGGACAATACCAAGACCGAGGATGAAACTCCTTATGTGTTATTCATCCCCAAAAGTTCATGTGCCTCTAGTTGATCGTTCCAAACAGAAACCAAAAATCCATGACACAAAACTCATCCTAATAACACGATCACTATAAACATCACCAAATTGAACACAAATAAAACATTTAGACCATGGGATGAATGAACTTGGACTACCTATGACACTTATTACTATAATCATAGTCCAAAAATACTGTTGGATATACTCCAATCTCAACTTTTACTTGAGAGGATTAACCCACGATTAGGTGGTTCTGTGTGAGACCACCTTCCACCAAATGATTCTTGAAAAGAAACTCTGATACTGACATGGGGAGGCCCGAACAGACTCCCCACCATAAGAACTGATAAGATTAACCAAACATGAAAGCATTCCACACAGACCAAAAACCCCCACCATATGGGGGGAGAAGGGAAGGTCCGAATAGGTAGAGCATCAAAACTACAACCATTACTATATAAACAACATCGCTCCCTCAGATGAAAAAAATCCATGCCACCCTAAGGGAAAAGGTTAAACCAGTGCCCTTTTTCACCATTGGGGTTCTACTGACTACGTGCCAGCTTCACTCTAGGACCTAATCCTATAGCTCTGATGATTGAAGCATCTTCTACCTCACAGTCAGGATTCAAAAACCCCCAAACACCACACACAAACAAAAATTTTATGAAACACACATCTATTCAAAATGAAGGATTCAAGGATGTCCAACTATAATCATTCTTACAACAGATGGAAATGAAACACCACAAAACTCTACAAAAGACCATTACTAAATCCATGAAATACTATCAATAGAAAACCTCAGACTAATCCCAAACATCTCCCTACTCCTGTTGAAGGGTTGAGGTAACCTTCAACGAGCTAGGTCCAACTTTAGCAAGCTTCTTGGAAACACCTCATCAAAATCATTTCAAGTGACCCATACATCCACTAGTGTGGTAGGTTCTCGAAGCACCCGGGAACATCAGCCTCTTGTGACCCCGCCTACCACACTAGTGATAGATTACAACATTTCGATGTGAAGAAGATGACTAAAGGTCTGAGGGCCTCTTGACTCCCCTACCAGTACCACTAGCATCTAGTCATTTCCCATTCTTCTTATAGTCATAATCTTCACTACTTATCGAGGATAGAGGATTATCCCCCTCATGTCCTTCTGCTAGCCTAACTTCAACAACAAAAGCTTGCCCCATAACATCCGAGAAGGTGTTTAGGCTGATCTCTTTCACTTTCGATTGCAATTTATGTTAGAGTCTATACACAAATTTCTAATCCTTCCTAGGATCATTCGCAACAATACACTAATAATACGGAACTACGTCTATAAAATGTCGATATAATTCTAGTAGTGATTCAAAACCCTACTGAAGACAACACAACTTCATCACCTTCCTCATATTTTTCAAAATTGAGAAATATTATTGGATAAATGATGACTTGAAGAACTCCCTCGTTAAATCCTCCAGAGGTTTATTCCGAGACATGGACTTACACCATTTTAAGGTTGGACCATCAAGCATAAAGCTATCCAACATCACAATTAACGACTTAATCAACCCAATGAAACTGAACATCCTCTAAATCTTCTTCAACCACTCATCCGCCTCAAGAGGATCTTCTTGATCATAAATGAGTGGAGGACTCAACTTCCAGAATTCCAGAACATAGTCTATAGGTTGATCAACAGAAGGATTTTCTACGGGCACACCACTTGAAGCTGCACCTTAGGAATCCATCAAACTGTCATGGGGGTGAACACTATGAAACAAGGAAAAAAATAATCTAATCAAAACATAGAAATTTCCATTTCAATTTCAACTTTTCACAATTTCCAAAATAAAACCATCCAAATAAATTCTTAAAAAAAAGACCCAGACAAACAATAAGAAGAAACCGGTGCTGATGGGTGACTCAAACATATGGTTGGCATCCATACGCCAGTCGTGCCACCATCACAAGAAGTTCTATAGGGTAATGTCCCTAGATGCACATGGATTTCCAGACCATGCGTGCTCATGGAGGTCACTTTCCTGACTTTTGTTTCATTTCCCAATACAAAACAAACCATAAGAATCAAAAGACATCAACAACCCAAATATCCCATAGTAACCTGAGGTTCGAAATGAGTAAGGGTTTATGATGTCCTTCTCATATGTATGCCTTTAGTCCTAAAAATCCTACTCATTATTCCATGACAACCCCCAATAACAATGGCCGCTCTGAAAAACAAGGTTTGCTTGTGATCCGACCTCCTCTGATACCATTTTGTCACAAACCAACCCTGGTTGACCCTGAACCAATCACACTTTCCGGTCCGCGAAAATACCCAAGAGGCGTTCCCGATCATCCAAGGCTAGTTAAAGTGCCAGGGCTTCAATATAGATCAAGAGGGAACAATTTATCCCAATGAAAATAAATAAAGCATTACAAAAAGTAGAATAACACAAAGAAACTAATTGACATTAAAAGAAATAATGACCTGCAACAACAAACTAACCTGACCACGACTGAAACTCCATGAAAACCCGAGAGGTGATCACCAATCCACAACCAAATCTCTCCCATGGCGAGAAAGCTCGATTCAAACCTACAATAGAAACTAAAAATAGGAAAACACTAAAGACCTGAGTATTAAAACTTAGTAGGCCTGCCCAAAAAACTATTCCAAATGCAATGCCCTTAAATAAAATATTTACTAATTCCAGGTTTGAAATAAATTATATATAATATGGGTTTCCACAAAAAAAAACTATCATTCTTAAAACAAGTAACGGCCCATTTACCTTTTCAATTTAAAAACAAGTTTAATGTTTGAATGAAACAGGTGCATTGCATTTTAAATCATTTTTGTGAACAATTTAGAAATCCAAATTATACTTCCTAGTAAAAAGGAAAACCACACACAGAACACACAAAAAACAGTAAGGAATATGGAAAAAGTGGAATACAGGGTCCAGCAACCGAAGTAGACCTCTCAATCGTCTTCCACATACAAATAAACACTAAAACAACATGGGTCGAACCTAGGAACTCATGAACAATCCAGAATGTACTGTACATGTGACTCATCCTGAAGGCATGCCTACTCTTGATGAAATCAAAATGACCAAACAGTCGGTATCTCCCTACCTAGCATAACTGGGGGGACCAATACCCTAGCAGAGTGTAATCTGTTCCCTAGGGACACTAGCCAGTGCGTAATCCAAACGAGTGCAGCAATCATTCTCAAAAGATTCACTTACTATGACAGGTTCCCATGTTAACACGTATAATAAATAGGAAAGGGGTGATTCAAAAAAGTCAATCAAGTAACACAACTATCACAGACAACTCATGTAGTCAACGTGCACCAAATAACACCCTAAGTCACCCCAAAGTGATTTTCCAAAATAATTTATTTTATTAATGTGCCAAACGGGACATTACCAATTTTTAAGTAAATCCTCATTTCTCAAGAGAACCAAAACACTATTTCCCTATTCAATATAAATCATTTATCAATAAACCAGAACTACATGTGAAATTTTGTGTATTATCTTTAAAATCAAAACGGCCAATATTTCACTACTCGGTGTTCGATCATCAAGAAAATATTTCTTGTGTCATGTATAAAATAAACGGCTCTTTTTTCCTCAGATAATCATTTAAAAAATAATTATTTTATATTATTTCCCATTTATTATAATTAATAAAATATCAAGCAATTATTAAATTTTGAATTTTAATGAGTGTGCAGTGGGGGACCTATATAAAATTTCATCTCAAACTTGACGACGCGACACACCTCGCAAGGGCATACAAGAATACAATAGATGACGATCACATGATCATGGAAAACAATATTTCCAATGCGTTGTAACTAAAAAGATAACTAAAAACATTTAAATGACAATTTAAAATAAATTAGAAAAAAATACAAGTCAACCACCACATAATCCTCAGTGTATGAAAAATGAAACAAGTGAAGGGGGAATGAGCCAGTGCAGGGGTGCACTAGATCATAGGGATCATGCGAAAGAGGATACGACCGACGAGGATGCCAGTGAAAAGCACGACTTGACTGGGAGGGTGACTGATGGGAGACCAGAGGTGCGTTGGCAAGAAGCCTGCTTGTTGCACTAGAGGGACTGGTTGGATGGCGCATGGTGGGTCAGAAGGCACACAACCAAAGGGTGCACGACCGGAAGGATGTCTGGTGGGTCTGTGGCTATCGAAAATATGTTTGCTGTAACACCCGAGACTTTTATGTTTTATAAATCATCAATGGAATCTTTTTCTACACAACACTTGCTTGGCTTTCTTTACACGCAATCGTGACCTTCCTCGATAGCTTGCGTCGTACGCAATACCGAGTTTCACTAAACAACAATATGCTATTAAAACTAGCCGTTATGAATAGTAATAACCACTTTTTGAAATTTTATAAATTTTATTTTTCAAAATGGACTTCATTTTTGGACTCAGAATATCGAAATTAGCCTAGGGTGAAATTTTGGTATTTTTCTGAAAACTTTCAATTTTTGATGAATAGTGAAACCAGTAAGTGTTAGGTTAAAAAACTGAATTTTTCATAAAACTTAATTTTACCGCTTCTGTGAATGGAATTTCAAAAATCCAAGAGACACGGTTAATATCAAGGACTAAAATGTGGTTCAATGAGATCAAAATAATTTTTTGGTGAATAGTAACTTTTTACTATTTTTACCGCGGTTAATAGTAAATAGGGTAACTAAGGGTAAATATGATATCAATATTACCCTAACACATGTCCTAATTCTATTGGACAAGTTTAATTCGACCAAAAACAAACTTAGGAATAAAATATGACCATTTAGGCCCACTTGGATTAGATTAGGACATTTATTATTAATTTATTTAAAGAAGGGTTAAAATAGTTAAAATCAAAGTTTAATAAGTAAATCATTTTTAATATGGGGTTATACATAATATAAATTCGACTATAAATATTCATTAGAAAGCTAAAATGATTTCCTACATAAGGTTATTTTATTTGTAATTTTTAGACATTAAATAATTTAATTTATTTATGACACAATGATGATGCAGTAATTATCTTATTAATGAAATATTGACATAATTGATGTTATAAACACCAAAATAAATGTAATTTGAGACTTTTTATGAATTCCACTAATTTTCTAGGTTATTATGATATATTAATGTTGATTTAATCAACATGGTTCGAACATATAATTCTGTTATGACTTTCACAAAAATCATATATCAAATAGTGTCAAAATTGACACAAAATAGTTTTTAAATCAAATATTATATTATTAATTGTTATTTTATTCCTAAAAATCTAAGGTTCGGACAAATGACTTAGATAAGGATATATATATTAATAATAAACAATTTGGGGTTATTTTGGCATGTTATAGTAAGTTTATTAACCATATAGTGAAAGAAAACAAAAAGACACGGTAAAAGTTAAATTAATTAACTTAGAGTTAAATCTAATTGATAAGGTTAAAATAATACCCTAAACTTGTCTAAATCTTATTGGTTGATAGGATTTCGACCCATAACCACTTTAGCTTCTAAATAAGTCCCTTTGGAACCATTATAAACCGATTTTGACTTTAATATAAAATAATATTTTGAGATATTCCTATGGTGCCCCTCTCCTCCCTTATAAAAGGGAACCTCCTCCCCCTCCTCCTCACACCAAATTGAGCACTCAAGCTCGGCCAACCCCTGCCATTTTCTCCTCTCCACTTCCCTAGAATAATCCTAGAGGTCCTGGTCTTCTCCAATGACCAATCTTAATTCATTAAGTGGAGGATTCAAAGAGGCGTTCCAAAGAAGAGGTAGTATCCATTACCGATCTTTTCAATTTCTTTCTTCTTCAACTTCTTCTTCTTTAGTTGTTTCATGATAAAGTAATATCATCAGTATTACTTACATACTGATATGTTATTATAAATATGAAACAACCCTAATTCACCTTCTATCCATCCTACGGAAAAATGAAATCACCGCGCGTGCGTACGTACGGAATACCGTCTCCACGCCGTGGTGTAATCTATTTTCCACCATCACCTTACAAGGATGGGTATAATGGTGTAATGAGTTACTATATATGATTATTATGAAGTAATATTGATACTGAAATAATATATATATACTCCAATACAATTCCACGATCATAGGAACGATATCATCACTCGTGCGTACGTACGGAATACCGTCTCCACGATGTGATGCGACTCGTTCTACATGATCTTCATTTCATAATGATTATATAAATGAATTGAATGAATTAATATGGTATATACTACACTAATACCATTCTGTAAATGAATTATCTATAACCTAAAGATAAGAATAAGAATTTATTCGACAAAACACGCATAAGAACAAAAAGTTATAAAGACCCGAGTAACAAGTAACAATGAAATATTACTAACAAGAAGCTAATAATATGACCATATATGATATCATATCAATATGTATTATTATGTAATAAGTCAATAACATTATTTAAACCATTATACAGGAGCTTCGGACACGAACAAAGCAAATCGGACCTAAGTTAAGGGAAATATCACAATCTCATTTTTATCCGAGATTGTTTATTCGTAAGTATTCACTGGGGTGTATTTTAGCATCCACATCCATGTTTCATCAATATGTAATATTATTTCCATCCACGTACAATTGTTTAAATCCATTTTTACCCTTCGGTGAGTTTTTAGTAATATGTATGAAAGGAATCTTTTGTCGTACGAGGTACTTTTCGACTTTTCTGACAAAAGTACGAAGAATGTTTTTTTTAACTTATACGGCATGGATGGATTTTTTTTAAAACATTATTTCCAAGAAGATTCCTTTACAAGTTATCAATTTTATTTTTAATCAACTTCTTTTATTTTAAAGTCGTATGACATGTTATTAAAGGAAAAAAAATTTTGAAGTAGAAAGGATATTTTCCTCAAGAATGGAGTTCAAGTATTTTATCAAAATTATTTTCCATCTAAGATAATAAAAGGGTTCTGTTTTTATCCCTATTATTACATGGATTTGATTATGTTGTGATGGAAATATTTTTATGAATTCCTTTATCTTATATGAATTGTTTTATGATGTCGTGATGTTTCAAGAATCCCATTTTTGTTACATGTGTTATGCGATGATGTATGTTTTATGATTATGTGGCACACATAAGAAAGGATTCATTATAAGATGGGTGGGACCTATATCTCCCTCCAATGAATTGGGTAAAGATTTTATATCTCATGAGATAGACATGGCTGGAACGAAAGGTTATTTCGGTTCAGTGATACAGGACTGAAACGAGGAGTGAACTCGGTTCAGAAAGGGACTTTGTCCACTAAGATAGTCTTGGCAATGAGTCATGACTAACAAGAAATTATTTTCCATGATTATGTGTGCATGCCACAAAGTTTCAAGTTTTATGGGGATCTCATTTTCACTTCTACGATTTATTCCATGTTAAGATATTATGATCTCTTTTGCAGGTTTTAATTTTCAAAAAGATATGATATGATTTTTATTTCCTTTATTGCCCTTGCTGAGCATTTGAGCTCACCCTTTTATGTTTTCTTTTCCCCAGGTCAGGAAGATGGATATTAAGTAGAATATGCTAAAAGGGACCCTAGATATGATGAAATAAATGAGAGACACTGTAGAAGATTTATGAACCTGTTGTTTATGTTTCCCAGTTTCTAAAGACACTATACCTATACGGTCCTTTGTGGTTTTATCATATGTTGTAATAAGTGTGCTTCAATTTTTGAAGTATTAAAAATGTATGTAAAGTATGGGTCGTTATAGTTGGTATCAGAGGCAAAGGAGGTAGGAATGTATCCGATCCTTGGGAACTCTCACATGTGAGAGTTGGACGAAGCATGGCTCTCCGCCCAAGGGCTTCATGAGGAAATGGCTGCCACTGGGGATGGTGGTGTGTCCTGCCCAGGGGGTGTAGCCGCCAATGTAGTGCCCTGATAGGTATCAATTGTAGTCCACTGCAAGTAATTCTAGACCACTACAGTTGGTATCGGAGGAAAAGGTATAGTCAACCTTTGGAAACTAGGATGTGAAAGCCTTAGTAAGAACCCTAAGGATAAGTCTAAGCATAGAACACAGTCTTAGTGTTTTAGAAATGGCCTTGAATAACCTAGGATAAGACCTTAAGCATGAAAATTTTATTCTTGAATTATGTGGTTTCCTATTATAATTAGTGTTGCTCACACTATTCTTCTTGGTTTTAGTCAATGGCTGGAACCCGAAGGAACCGTGTTAATGCGGAATGCGATGGGCAATGAAATGATTGTCCCCCTGAGCAAACAAACGATATGGGAGTTGGAATGCAAAATCTTGTAGCCATGCTCACACAACATTCTCAAGCTATGAATCATGCAGGATTTCCAAACGAGCAAAGGAGGGAGCAACATTCTGTTGAATCCTTCATGAGGCAGCGTCCACCTTCTTTCAGCGGGTCTACTGATCCATTAGTTGCTGAACAATGGATTAGTACTACTGAAAAGATATTTTCAGTTCTTTAATGTTCTGAGCATGATAAAGTCATCCTAGCAGTCTATCGTTTGGAAGGAGATGCTGATCAATGGTGGAATCTTGTTAAGAATACGAGGCAAAGGGATGAAATTGAGTCTATGGTATGGGACAAGTTCAAGAACTTATTTTTCAATAAGTACTTCCCTCGTATTCTCCGAACAAAGATGGAGAAAGAGTTTCTTGAACTGAAGCAAAGGGATGATGAATCTGTTGGTACCTATGAAGAAAATTTTACAAGACTTGCAAGGTACGCTTCTGGTATTATTATCCAACCTGAGAGTAAGATCGATCGATTCTTTAGTGGCTTAAAACCAAGTCTTCGAAGGGCGTTAGCCATAAGTGACTTCAATAGCTACGAGGAAATCGTTCGATGTGCTCTCAAAGTCGAGATGGAGATTGGAGTAACCCATCAGTCACATGGGTTTGATAAGAAGAGGAAGATGGAATTCAAAGAAAAATCTAAAGAGCACACAGAAAAGAAGATGAGCTTTTCCTTATGCTCAAAGTGTGGAAAGAAACATGGAGGGAGTTGTCTTAAAGGGACAAGTAAATGTTTTAAATGTGGAAAAGAAAGTCATCGGGCATTTGAATGCCGTGATAATGGGAAGAAGATGTCTAATGACGCAAACATAGGAAGGGATGCACAGAATGAACCTACTACACTTCAATGTTTCAAGTGCAAGGAGATGGGGCACTATGCCAATCAATGCCCAAATCCAAGTGTTGATGATGATGGTCGACGTCAACAAAATCTTAAGGCTAAAGACAAAGGAAAGCCACATGCAATTTCTATCAGTGATGTGGAGTACGATAACGATGTGGTGAAAGGTACACTTACCATCCACTCTAAAGTAGCAAATGTTTTATTTGATTCTGGATCCACCCACTCTTTTATTTCTGAAGACTTTTCTAAGGTTATCACCGTATTACCTCAACAATTAGATGTTGAGTTAGCTGTGAAAACACCTAACGGCACATCAATCGCATCAAAAGTCTATAATTCTTCTCCGATCGAAGTTTGTGGGAAAGTGCTTCCTGCAAATCTTGTGATCCTTCCTTTAGTGGAATTTGATGTGATTCTTGGCATGGATTGGCTTTCTCTACATGGAGCTCATATCGATTGCCAAAGAAGGGAAGTCACATTTCATATTCCAGATCAATCTACGATCGTCTATCAATGCAAGGATGAACATAACCTTCCAGTGGAAATTTCTTCCATCTTATGGGTATTGATTCCACTAAATGAAGGTTATTTATCTCAAATGGTTGGTGAGAAACTCACGATTAAGAATATGCCCATTGTACGGGAGTTTGATGATGTCTTTCCGGAGGAATTGCCGGGTCTTCCACCAAATCGTGAAGTTGAGTTTTCAATAGAACTCGTACCAGGTGCTTTGCCTATTTCAAAGACACCTTATAGAATTGCCCCAATTGAGTTGCAGGAATTGAAGAAGCAACTCCAAGAGAATCTTGATAAGGGATTCATACGCCCTAGTGCGTCACCTTGGGGAGCACCTGTTCTATTTGTTAAGAAGAATGATGGATCAATGAGACTTTTCATTGATTATCGAGAACCTAACAAGATCACTATCAAGAACAAATATCCTCTCCCACGCATTGATGACTTATTTGACCAACTACGCGGAGCTCAATACTTTTCCAAGATTGATCTTCGTTCAGGGTATCATCAATTAAGGGTCAAAAGGGAGGATATACCAAAGACGGCTTTCCGTACAAGGTATGGACACAATGAATTTATAGTGATGCCATTTGGTCTTACTAATTCCCCTGCTATCTTCATGGATCTAATGAATAGAGTCTTTAGAGACTATCTTGATCAATTTGTGGTAGTCTTTATAGACGATATTCTTGTCTATTCAAAGAGTAAGGAAGAGCATGAAGATCAATTGAGAATTATATTGAAGACCCTGAGAAAGGGGAAACTTTAGGCCAAATTTATCAAGTGTGAATTTTGGCTTCAAAAAGTTGCATTTTTGGGTCATATAATCTCAAAAGAGGGGATATCTGTGGATCCAGCAAAAACAGAGGTTATCGAAAGATGGTCAAGACCAACAACAGTAACTGAGATCCGAAGTTTTCTTGGTTTGGCTGGATATTATCGACGTTTTGTAAAAGATTTTTCACGATTATCTAATCCACTCACCAAGTTGACTCGGAAAGGAGTTAAGTTTGTCTGGACAGAGGAATGTGAAGAGAATTTCAAGGAGTTGAAAAGAAGGTTATCTAGTGCACCTGTGCTCACACTACCTTGTAGTGGAGAAAGGTTTGTGATCTACAGTGATGCATCCAAGAAGGGATTGGGGTGTGTTCTTATGCAAAATGATATGGTGATAGCTTATGCCTCACGACAGTTGAAAATCCATGAGAAAAATTACCCAACACATGATTTAGAGTTGGCTGCGGTAATCTTTGCATTAATGATTTGGAGGCATTACCTTTTTGGTGAAAGGTGTGATATTTATACTGTTCATAAAAGTTTAAAGTATATTTTCACACAAAAGGAGTTGAATATGCGTCAAAGAAGATGGTTGGATGTGATTAAGGATTATGACTGCTCAATCCATTACCACCATGGGAAAGAAAACAAGGTGGAAGATGCATTAAGTCGACAAGACCATGCTAGTTTATCCATGATGAGGATCACAAAAGATCCAATATTTATGGATTTACAAAGGATGGATCTTGGAATTATAATGGAAGGGGAAAAATCTTATCTTTCTCAAATGAATGTTCAACCATCTATACATGTGAAGATTAAAGAGGCACAGAAAGAAGATGCCGAGTTACAAAAGAAGGTGAGAAATGTTCCTGAATTCAACCTTGATTGTGATGGGATAATAAAGTTCAGGAATCGGGTTTGTGTTCCTCCCATCCCCGAATTAAAGAAGGAGCTGCTGGATGAGGCTCATAGTTCTTCATTCTCTATTCATCCTGGATGCACGAAGATGTATAGGGACCTGAAAGAGTACTTCTGGTGGGAGGGCATGAAAAGAGATGTTGCTGAATATGTCTCTCGATGCTTGGTTTGTCAACAAGTTAAAGCTGAGAGACAAAAGTCTAAGGGGATGTTACAACCATTACCCATACCCGAATGGAAATGGGAAAACATCACTATGGACTTTGTCACAGGACTTCCTAAAACATCCAAAAGCAATAATGCTATCTGGGTCATAGTTGATCGTCTTACAAAGTCTGCACACTTCATTCCAATTAGAGAGGATTTCTCTCTAGATCAGCTTGCCAGGATATATGTAAAGGAAGTGGTAAGATTGCATGGAGTACCACTTTCTATTATATCTGATCGGGATCCGAGATTTACCTCGAAGTTCTGGCGAAGTCTTCAGCATACTCTGGATACAGAGTTGAGTTTCAGCACTGCTTATCATCCCCAGACAGATGGTCAGTCTGAGAGAACAATTCAAACCCTAGAAGATATGTTGAGAGCTTGCTCTATGGATTTAAAAGGAGGTTGGGATCAACACCTACCTTTGGTAAAATTTTCTTATAATAATAGATTTCACTCCAGTATTCAGATGGCTCCTTATGAAGCTCTCTATGGAAAGAAATGCAGGACTCCAACTTGCTGGGATGAAGCTGGGGAAAGAAAGCTATTAGGACCTGATCTCGTTGATGAAATGGCAGAAAAGGTCAGATCTATTCAACAACACATAAGAGCAGCTCAGAGTCGACAGAAAAGTTATGCCGACAACCGAAGAAAAGACCTAGAGTTTGAAGTGGGTGATAAAGTGTTCTTACGAATATCTCCCTGGAAGAGGGTTATGAGATTTGGAAAGAAGGGGAAGTTGAGCCCTAGATATATCGGTCCTTTCGAAATACTGGATCGTGTTGGGAAGGTAGCTTACCGATTGGTGCTTCCACCGAATCTCTCTCAAGTTCACGATGTGTTCCATGTATCTCTCCTGAGAAAGTACATACCACATCCTTCACATGTACTCAGCTCAGAAGTTGTACCGCTGGAGTAAGATCTTTCTTATGAAGAACAACCGATAGAGATTCTGGATCGTAGTGAAAAAGTCCTACGAAACAAGACCACTCGCTTGGTGAATGTTTTATGGAGGAACCACCAACTTGAAGAATCTACATGGGAGCTTGAGGATATGATGAGGGAGAATTATCCTCATCTGTTTGTTACAAAGTGATGAATTTCGAGGGCGAAATTCTTTTTAAGGGGGGTAGAATGTAACACCCAAGACTTTTATGTTATATAAATCATCAAAGGAATCTTTTTCTACGCAACACTTGCTTGGCTTTCTTTACACGCAATCGCGACCTTCCTCGATAGCTTGCGTCGTACGCAATACCGAGTTTCACTAAACAACAATATGCTATTAAAACTAGTCGTTATGAATAGTAATAACCACTTTTTGAAATTTTATAAATTTTATTTTTCAAAATGGACTTCATTTTTGGACTCAGAATATCGAAATTAGCCTAGGGTGAAATTTTGGTATTTTTCTGAAAACTTTCAATTTTTGATGAATAGTGAAACCACTAAGTGGTAGGTTAAAAAACTGAATTTTGCATAAAACTTAATTTTACCGCTTCTGTGAATGGAATTTCAAAAATCCGAGAGACACGGTTAATATCAAGGACTAAAATGTGGTTCAATGAGATGAAAATAATTTTTTGGTGAATAGTAACTTTTTACTATTTTTACCGCGGTTAATAGTAAATAGGGTAACTAAGGGTAAATATGATATAACTATTACCCTAACACATGTCCTAATTCTATTGGAAAAGTTTAATTCGACCAAAAACAAACTTAGGAATAAAATATGACCATTTAGGCCCACTTGGATTAGATTAGGACATTTATTATTAATTTATTTAAAGAAGGGTTAAAATAGTTAAAATCAAAGTTTAATAAGTAAATCATTTTTAATATAGGGTTATACATAAGATAAATTCGACTATAAATATTCATTAGAAAGATAAAACGATTTCCTACATAAGGGTATTTTATTTGTAATTTTTAGACATTAAATAATTTAATTTATTTATGACACAATGATGATGCAGTAATTATCTTATTAATGAAATATTGACATAATTGATGTTATAAACACCAAAATAAATGTAATTTGAGACTTTTTATGAATTCCACTAATTTTCTAGGTTATTATGATATATTAATGTTGATTTAATCAACTTGGTTCGAACATATAATTCTGTTATGACTTTCACAAAAATAATATATCAAATAGTGTCAAAATTGACACAAAATAGTTTTTAAATCAAATATTATATTATTAATTGTTATTTTATTCCTAAAAATCTAAGGTTCAGCAAAATGACTTAGATAAGGATATATATATTAATAATAAACAATTTGGGGTTAGTTTGGCATGTTATAGTAAGTGTATTAACCATATAGTGAAAGAAAACAAAAAGACACGGTAAAAGTTAAATTAATTAACTTAGAGTTAAATCTAATTGATAAGGTTAAAATAATACCCTAAACTTGTCTAAATCTTATTGGTTGATAGGATTTCGACCCATCCCCACTTTAGCTTCGAAATAAGACCATTTGGAACCATTATAAACCGATTTTGACTTTAATATAAAATAATATTTTGAGATATTCCTTAGGTGCCCCTCTCCTCCCTTATAAAAGGGCACCTCCTCCCCCTCATCCTCACACCAAATTGAGCACTCAAGCTCGGCCAACCCCTGCCATTTTCTCCTCTCCACTTCCCTAGAATAATCCTAGAGGTCCTGTTCTTCTCCAAAGACCAATCTTAGTTCCTTAAGTAGAGGATTCAAAGAGGCGTTCCAAAGAAGAGGTAATATCCATTACCGATCTTTTCAATTTCTTTCTTCTTCAACTTCTTCTTCATTAGTTGTTTCATGATAAAGTAATAACATCAGTATTACTTACATACTGATATGTTATTATAAATATGAAACAACCCTAATTCACCTTCTATCCATCCTACGGAAAAATGAAATCACCGAGCGTGCGTACGTACGGAATACCGTCTCCACGCCGTGGTGTAATCTATTTTCCACCATCACCTTACAAGGATGGGTATAATGGTGTAATGAGTAACTATATATGATTATTATGAAGTAATATTTATACTGAAATAATATATATATACTCCAATACAATTCCACGATCATAGGAACGATATCATCACTCGTGCGTACGTACGGAATACCGTCTCCACGATGTGATGTGACTCGTTCTACATGATCTTCATTTCATAATGATTATATAAATGAATTGAATGAATTAATATGCTATATACTACACTAATAATATTCTGTAAATGAATTATCTATAACCTAAAGATAAGAATAAGAATTTATTCGACAAAACACGCATAAGAACAAAAAGTTATAAAGACCCGAGTAACAAATAACAATGAAATATTACTAACAAGAAGCTAATAATATGACCATATATGATATCATATCAATATTTATTATTATGGAATAAGTCAATAACATTATTTAAACCATTATACAGGAGCTTCGGACACGAACAAAGCAAATCGGACCTAAGGTAAGGGAAATATCACAATCTCATTTTTATCCGAGATTGTTTATTCGTAAGTATTCACTGGGGTGTATTTTATCATCCACATCCATGTTTCATCAATATGTAATATTATTTCCATCCACATACAATTGTTTAAATCCATTTTTACCCTTCGGTGAGTTTTTAGTAATATGTATGAACGGAATCTTTTGTTGTACGAGGTACTTTTTGACTTTTCCGACAAAAGTATGAAGAATGTTTTTTTAACTTATACGACATGGATGGATTTTTTTTAAAACATTATTTCCAAGAAGCTTCCTTTACAAGTTATCAATTTTATTTTTAATCAACTTCTTTTATTTTAAAGTCGTATGACATGTTATGAAAGGAAAAATGTTTTTGAAGTAGAAAGGATATTTTCCTCAAGAATGGAGTTCAAGTATTTTATCAAAATTATTTTCCATCTAAGATAATAAAAGGGTTCTGTTTTTATCCCTATTATTACATGGATTTGATTATGTTGTGATGGAAATATTTTTATGAATTCCTTTATCTTATATGAATTGTTTTATGATGTCATGATGTTTCAAGAATCCCATTTTTGATACATGTGTTATGCGATGATGTATGTTTTATGATTATGTGGCACACATAAGAAACGATTCATTATAAGATGGGTGGGACCTATATATCCCTCCAATGCATTGGGTAAAGATTTTATATCTCATGAGATAGACATGGCTGGAACGGAAGGTTATTTCGGTTCAGTGATACAGGACTGAAACGAGGAGTGAACTGGGTTCAGAAAGGGACTTTGTCCACTAAGATAGTCTTGGCAATGAGTCATGACTAACAAGAAATGATTTTCCATGATTATGTGTGCATGCCACAAAGTTTCACGTTTTATGGGGATCTCATTTTCACTTCTATGATTTATTCCATGTTAAGATATTATGATCTCTTTTGCAGGTTTTAATTTTCAAAAAGATATGATATGATTTTTATTTCCTTTATTGCCCTTGCTGAGCATTTGAGCTCACCCTTTTATGTTTTCTTTTCCCCAGGTCAGGAAGATGGATATTAAGTAGAATATGCTAAAATGGACCCTAGATATGATGAAATAAATGGGAGACACTGTAGAAGCTTTATGAACCAGTTGTTTATGTTTCCCAGTTTCTAAAGACACTATACCTATACGGTCCTTTGTGGTTTTATCATATGTTGTAATAAGTGTGCTTCAATTTTTGAAGTATTAAAAATGTATGTAAAGTATGAGTCGTTATATTTGCGGCCACAACAGCGAATTGGAAAGTCACCAGGGAATTGTGTCATTGCTGGCCAAACAAAGCATGGAATGAGACAGCGTCTGGGCGGTCAGATGGGTGAGGCGGTTTCGGGCGAGAGAGGCAGGGTTGATGCCAGGTATCTCGGTTTTTCATCGTTGTACGCAGCATGCCAGGGGGAAATGTTAGAGCACGAAGGTTCTAAGCCAAAGGCACATAAGATAGAATAGAGAAACGAGCCGGCGTCTGGGTGTCGGAGACAGAGTTGCTGGATCTGCACTACCAGTTGTTGTGACCAGAGTAGGAGGAGGGTTCTCGGTTGATCGGATGGTGATGGTGTAGGGAAGGGGGTGTCTGGTTGGTGCAACTCTCCATGGAGGCCATCAACTAGGTGCAGTAGCAATAGGGGGATGACATCAGGGGGTGTCGATGGTGAAAGGCAATAAGCTGGCTAGTGCAGGATGCGGGAGGTCAGCGGCTAGGTGCACAGACAGAAGATGCAGTGGCTGGGTGTGGCGATGCAACAGGCAGGTCGTGTGGGAGAGCCAGAAGAAGGTAGGGGAGTTGGGACAAGGGGATTCGGAGGGTGGTGTTGTGCAGTGTTGCGGCTGAAGCAGGAGGAGGTCCAGGGCAAGAGCATCATGCGCTGAGGAGAGGTGAGGAACGAGGGGTGTGGCAGCACAAGAATATGGTAACAGGGGGTGGAATATGTGACAGTAATGAAGAGAGGGGAGCCGAGCAAGGGATAGGGTTTGGAGAAAAAAAACAAAAATTAATCATAAAAATTTAAAATCAAATAAATAAAATAAAACAAAACATTGATTTATAATGAAAACAATACACATTATAATTAGTAATAATAATATTAATAATAATAATAATTCCAATAGAAATACAAAAATTTAGTATTAGTATTATTATCCGCCTAATTTTAATTTTACCACATTTTTTCTTTACATAGTCATACTAATTTATTACCACAACCTTTTGGCCCATGCACAACTCATGCAATAATGTGTCGATCTTGTGGTAACTTCTGTCCGATCCAGATGCAATTTCACAAGTGCCCAAGATAACCTCACGGCCTTCGCTAACCATTTGGTTCCCAGACACCGGCCGAAATATTAATATTAATAATAATGATAACAATTTATCATTTAATTGTTTATAAATATTATAAAAGTATTAACAAAAATAAAATATTTTCCCATTTTATTTTTTTTTTCGAAGGCAGGCGGATTGTGCTGATGTCGGGCCGAAGCCGCGTAGGGTTTAAAAAATGTGCTCTTCCCGTGTGCCCATCGACGTCAACTAAAAAACACACATTTTTGTTTGACAAAACTCAAAAAACTTTTTCAGATTTCAACCCAAACCTCGACAAAAAATTTTAATGCCAACTAAATTAATAAATTAATAATAACATATAGGTCGGGGTGTGACACTTTGGAACCCACAATTGGGATAAAATAAATGGTTCCCTTTGATTATATCTAATAATTTAATATAATTGAAATCCGATAATTAGTATTATCTCGTATTTATTATAATTTGTTCCTTCAGGTTTTTACTGGAATTACATAATGTGAATATTTGACATGTTGGATAATGTGTATTAGATGAAAAAATTAGATTCTTTGTAGGTTAATGTAGATTTAGTTATTTTAGACAATACCCTACAAAATAGGAATAAAAAAGAGTCAAATGAGAAAATCATGTTGTTAGAGAAGAAAAAGGAACAAATACAAACTAAATATAGTATGAGTGGCACGTTTCTTGATAAACTTGTTGAAGATTATTCCTCTAGTGAGTCTAGTTGAAGTTGTGATAAAGATACATTTAATAAACCATTGAGTGTTTTTTATTATAAAATAATATATTACATGAAAAATACCCCATTACTTTTATTATATATATATTTTCTTATATCAACATACTGATTAATGAAAATTCATAGCTATAAAAAATCTAAATCTATAGAGGATGCATTATCAAAAAAATTCAGTTGTTACAACATCCACACAAAACATGTGTAAGTAAAATAATAATATGTACCAATTTTCATGGTAATTAGATCTTTGATTAAATAATAATTACAATTTTATGATTTTGAGAAATATATTTTAAAGAATATTATTGGTGAGGTGGTCCATGAATTAAAAAATCTACGTAATGTTTCTATAAATTTAATAACTAATCAACTATAAATCACAGAAAAAATGATGAAAGATCTTGGAAATCATATTCAAAAATAAATAAGATGCATGGGGATAATTTTTTTAAGGTTGAAAATAAAATTAGAATAAGTATTGAGTTCCGTTGAGGATGATAAGTACACTTTCAATATGATGCTCCTAGAGCTGTAAGTAAAATAAAAATCACTAGAATCTACAAAATCTAAATCCTTCCAATTTGTTGTGATGAAAAGTGTCCCTACTCAAGTTTTTGATATTTAATTTTCTTAATGATGTACTCATGATGGTGGTATAGAGAGTTTGAGATCATTTATAGAACCATCCAATTCTATCACTTAGAAGAAGGTATCTCACAACCCTAATAATGTTGGATTGATTATATAAATTATTTTAAGAATTTTAGGATAATGGAAAAACTATATAAATATGGAGGATAATTTTTTTTTATAAATTACACTATACACTAAGGGTAATTTTTTGAATATCCTATACATAACCCCCCCCCCCCACCCCAATTGACAAAAAAAATTTGGAGTTCCATCATAAAACTGTACGAAGCAAAATATGGACATATTGCACCTATATGAAAAATAAATAGAATAATTTAAATAGGATGGTGTTTCTAGAAGATTTGAAATAAGGTTATTGAATGATGTAACAATATTTAAAATTTTGGTAACTATACAATACTTGGATAAATGGGGAGAAAATCCAAATTTATAATAAAATCTACTATAAAAATAAGACATCATATAAAACAAAAAGTTCTATTTTATGAATAAATTTGATTTCATGGTGGATGTTTTAGATTTTTCAAAAAAAATTCGACATATTAACAAAAAATCTTATTATTTAAAAAGAAAACACAATTTTATACTAATTTTAAATGAAGAAAAAATAGATAGTGAAGCAAGCAGATAAGGATGGGGGAAGTTATTCCTTGAGGAGAAAAGAAAATAAGAAGTTAGTTAAAGCTCCAAAAAAGTCAATAAAGAATGAACAAAAGGATATTCAAATGATAAGAGAGAGATTCTTCTATATTGGAATGAGTGTTTAAATTATTTACCATTGTAAAATGGACATGAATATCAATATAAAAGGGATAAAGAAAAAATTAATAAAAAAAAAATCCAAGAAAGGGTTAATAACATTAACATGGTGGTGGGAATCCATGACAAATAAATTCTGAAACTACCAAGTAAGGGAACATTAACATATGATAAAGGTGTTTGTGGAAGGTAAAATAGTTTATCCATAGTTCTTATAAATGTATAAAATGGAAGATTAAACAATAAGATCAGTTAAAGAACAAAGGAAATACTCATTACTCTAAGTACCAAGAAGGTAGTATAATTTTCTTTGAAAACTGCGATTTCACATATATTGAAGAATAATCCTATGATGAAACATTTATTTACAATATTTACATAATATTTATATATGGAAATGAAAGTAGATGAGGCAAAAAATAATGAATGTTTCTTGATTTCTCTAGTAATTAAGGTTATTCTAACAATAATGAAACTATAATGAAATCGAAATCCATGATTCCCCAAGGTGACTATATCAAGATAATCAAATGGGAAGATAACATAATGATTTATCATGGAGATATATATTTCAAGATTAATCTTTTTGGTTTGATAAAAAATATAAATAATACTACTTTAAATAAAAGGATTATGAACAAGTACAATTTATTCCCATATATTGGTGGTTATGCATTATAGAAGATATAATTTAAGGTGAATAAAAAAGAAAATCATCCACTATAGTGATTGATGATTAAAAATTAATATCATGAATCAATTGATATCATGCTGATTTAGAAATATATATGGTTAATTACAGAGATAATCCTTTGAAGGAGAGATACCAAAACAAGTGAAACTTCTATTGATTTATAATTTTCTATAAAATATGAAATTATGGACAACCAATTCATAATTTATAGTGGATGTATTATTTTCAATCCATTAATTTTATTTTTGATTTATATTGACTATGTTTTTTAAGGGGTCATGATATTTCAATAAAATGGGGTAGAAAACATACCTTTTACGTGAAGTGTTTTGATGTATTTATTTAGGTAAGTGTAGGTTTTGAAATTTTTTTAAAATATGGTTATGTATCCCCTAATAAGAGCATTTTA
The DNA here is from genome assembly GCA_963277665.1 of Viscum album. Taxonomy (NCBI): domain Eukaryota; kingdom Viridiplantae; phylum Streptophyta; class Magnoliopsida; order Santalales; family Viscaceae; genus Viscum; species Viscum album. The sequence continues at coordinate 1,893,175,364 of OY728143.1, read as the reverse complement.
AAGTTAGTATTACATTAAAATATGTTAATGGAATGTTTTAATAAGTAATTTATCTACCCTAGTTTTCTATATTATGTTATCTCAGGTGGACTTAGAGTTTATTGATATATAACACATTACTAAGTAACATTTAGTGTCACCATTCTCTCATGGTTTAAATTTATCATAATGGAAACTGAAGAATAAATTGTATGAAAATGATTCTTGAGATTATAAGACTTAGTTGGAAATGAGAAAACCATCCCTTACACCAATGGTGTCAATGAAGGGAATAAAACCATTCCTCTATCATCTATTTCCAACAAGTTGGAGACAAAAGACATTGAATTTTGAAATTATGTTGGTGTTGATAAAAATACAAAGTGGGATATTGAAGTTCCCTTTATATTATTAGTAGAAGATATTATAAATGTGAAAGTAAATTTATGAATAATTAATGGGTGATAGATCACATAACCAACCAATGGAACTGAAGGAGCATCCCATATAATTTATGGGTAATGAAATGTGGAGCTATTGACATGATAAATGAAAAGGATATCTAGAGTTTGATGTTGTATGAGTAGAACCTCAAATCAGATGATTGTATGGTAAAGTAAAAAGTAAATGAAATGTGATGTAGGTTGATAAATAATAGTTATAATAGTTATAAGAAGGTAGAATAAGATAGAAGATGAGTTCACTGCTGAACCTATTACAGGACTTCTTTTGTAATTGTGGTTAAAATGATTCCAAAATAGTAAAAAGTGATGAAGAAATCTAGATTGAAAAGTGTAGAACTAATCATTCATTTACTAATCATGTTGGATATTGAAAGTTTTGTTAAATATATCTTATAATAACGTTTTATAAGATTGATGATTATGAGAAAATATTGTGTTAATACCCTACATGAAACTACACTACATTATGTATATATGTTGTAGGACTCCTTGGGAATGGTACTAAAGTATTCAAGAAGGTTTTATAAATTAACAATTGTGTTATAGAGATATTTTATAAGTTATGAGATGATTTTAAGTGAATATAGTTTTATTTGATTATTTTAGGTTTTGGAGTTTGGGGAAAAAATGGTAATCTTTTGAAGTGCACATGAGCCATCCAGTGTAGTGTATGAGTCATTTTTTGACACAACATATGAGATATTAATCACTCCATTTGAATCAATTAAGATGAAAATTTATGATAATATGAGTCATATATGTATGTATATGAGTAATATTTTAGATTCTTATGAGTAATTGGTTACAATGTATGATTTTTTTAGACTCAACGTATGAGTCATCTAGAATTGTGTATATGTAATTGAGACATTAGTAAAACTAAATTAATTTATCCCATGAGTTTTTTCAACTAGAGTAAGATTAATATGTTGACTTCTTATAAGTCATGGATTTGAGAAATTTGGAAACATATGTTGGATGAAAAATACATGTTTTCGAATTTTAAATCTAAAGAGGGAAATTAATTTGGATGATTCCATGCAACACACACAAAATGTAAATGAATATTTATTCGATAGTGTGTATAAAGTGAAAAATAAAGCATGTATGGGAATATAATAAGAAAAGGATTTAAAATATAATTATAATTTTAAAAAAAATCAATCTATGATATAGATTTTAAAGCACGTGATACTGAGTTTGCATTCATCAGACGCAATAAAGAGTTTCTTCGATGACTTGCTTCACATGCAAGATCACATTATGCTGAAAAAAAATTATTAAAAAATTATTATTTATTATAATATGATATAAAATAGATGTTAAATTACAGGTTATGAATATAGTAAAATAAATTATGAAAATATATGGTTTAAGAAAATATAAGATTAATTCATTTGTTACCAATTAATTGGAAATAAATATATAAACCAATTGAATATAATGGAAATATTTTTTCCTAAAGGGTTTATATTAATAAATAAAATTTATTAGTGTTATTATAAAAATCTATATGTTATGTATTAAGTAAAATATTTTTTAAATTCATCCAATATATTTGATAGACACATTAAAAGAACAAACACAATTTTTTGTATAAAAACCTTTATTTTTCTAAATGTAGTTTTACCACCTTTTTGGAGAAAATGTTTTAAATCCATTTTTGGAACTTTTATATTTTTTATATTTCAAAATTAAAATTATCTTTTATAGAGGGAAAAAATAACTTACGGGGAATTTTTGGTATCTTTCAATGAAGTTTCAATTTTTTATGAATAGTGAAAAAAACTAAATTTTAATTCAAAAGTGAGTTTTCATATAATTTATTTATAAACATAATTCATATGTTTAATTTGTTTATATGTATAATTAGATATAATTTATATCAATTAATAAAATTTTGGTTTTTGGAAACAATTTAAAATTGAAATTGGATATAATAACCTTTGAAACATTTGAACATTTTTACTTTAAAAACATGTTTTGTCATCCCGCTTGTGGGATTTAATTTAAATTAATTTCCTATACTTATGTTATTGGAATTTGGATAATTGGATTTTATATTTTAAATAATAATAATTCATAATTTCTAATGAGGTCAAATTATTTTCATAAAAAAAATTATTAGTGAATGTAATTAATATTAATTATAAAAATTAAGAGAAAACTTATCTTAACAAGGGACTAAACCTTAATCTTAAGAGATGAAATGACCAAGAAACTTGTCCAAAACACATTTGATGACCATATTTCGACCATATAGTAAATTTTATATAATTTTGAGCTTTATTTTATCCACTATAAAGGGAAAAGTTTTCAGTGGAATTCCCTTTTCAAAAATTTACAATAATGTCACTCCTCCTCCACTATAAGAAGGCACTCAACCATCCCACACCATCACACCTCTCAAGATACATTGGATAAACAAAAACAATCCAATATATATCCTCAAAATACTCCCAGTAATACTATAATACTAACATTGGGAATAAATTAAACTAATAAAGCATTTTGTTATAAACCAAAATGAGTTAGCCAAAGAAGAGGTAATATCCTTCCTCAAGATTTTTCATTTTATTTCCTTCTCTACAAATAAAAATCTTCTTATTCCACAATTAAATAATAAAAAATTCATAATAAATTTACCAATATTTTTTAATGTTAAGGGATTAACTTAAACATACACACACTTCCATCTAATGGGTAATGAACTTACCGTTCTTGTGTACAACAGACTACCACCTCGCGAAACAATGATTATTCATTCTTCCATTACCCACTCCCATGGTTGTGAATTTTGATGGAAACACTGTAAATATATTATATATACAATATTTATAATGACTTTATGATTCTATAATTTTTATATATAACATACCATTATGCTTTCCATTTTGTGGGAATAAGACAACATCATTTGTGGATGTGTGGATTGTCGCCTCCTCAAAGTGATGTTTTTCATTCACATTGTACATGGAATTTATGAAGGATAGTTTTAATAAAAATATGTGACATATATAAAATAAATATGCTAATGTAATTTTAATATACATAATATATCAATTATGTTTTATTATTTTAATATGAAAAATAAATGGAAGTAGCGTTCATGCATACATACGACCTACCGACTCTAGGTATGATGCATCTCATTTCTTATCTCCAAAATATAATGATTATTATAAACACATATATACAGAATATATATGATATTTAAATAATTTTTTACATTTTAGATTTTATAAAATCCTGATATTCAAGAGAATAACTAAAATAATATGACAAAACATACTTGAAAAACTAGGAAATTAACACGCAAAATAGTGAAAATAATGAAAGATTATCAAAAAACGTGTAATAAGATATTATAAGAAGTTAATATATGATATTATAAGAAGTAAATATATGATATTATAAATATATTTATGGTTCTGGTACATGTTATTGACATTTTTAAAAACATTCTACATGAGGTTAAAGGATCTTCATTTGAAAGGAAACAAAAGGTAAGACATTCTTGTCTCACTTTTTTCCTATAAGAAATACAACATTTTAACCACATAATTATTTATTGTGGTGTATATACTACCCATATTATATTTTATCTCATGAATAAATTTATATTAATGGTATTTTCAGTTTCATTTTTAATTATATCTTTTTTGGGGATTATAATTAAAAACTTACCAAATAGAAATGGAATTTGTCTGAATTTCCATTATTTGGGGCATGAATTATTGGTGTGCACCTAATTTTTTATATATTGTATAGATACTGAATATTTAATGTGTAATATCAAAAATAGTTAATTATTCATGATATTTTTATTTTTTATTATAATGATTTTTTCTAAGGGGATTTACACTTAATGTTACTGAAGTGGTAAAAATATTTCATAACTCAAATCCATTTTTTGGGATATATTAATTCTTCGTTGTCGTTAATATTCTATGATTATGTGTATAATTACATTGAATATATGTAGATGTATTTTTACATATTTTATGTGCATTTATAGTTTATGAACATAATTGATTCATTAATTAATTGTCACTTCAACATTATAATCATTTTATGGGTTTATTTCATAATGTCATTATAATCAGTATTGTTTATTGTTTAAGTTACATTAAAGAGATTCGTATTACAATTAATCAAAAAACCATATAATTTTATTCTCATGTGGTTATTTATGACCTTTTTCATGTAATAGTACCATTTTACCACTCATTGGTACTCAAAATGTTTTATAAAATGTTTTTAAGAAATCCTAAATTCATTTCTCTCTTTAGTCTAATAAAATATTTTCTTATAAAAATCATGTTTTATTAAAATTTATTAAATACATTTTTAGATTTTAAAAAATGGTTTATTTAAAAATAATTTACTACATTAGTCTTTTAAAAATGTTTTCAATGTAATCTTATTATCCCTTTCCAAATAATGCACTTTTATAATATTTTACCACGAAAAAGAAATATTTTGTTTTCCATGTACGTCCTGTACGTATTTACTCGCTGTTGTTACTTTGAAGATTCTGTTTCATGTTTAAATGATTTGTTTTTATTGAAAGTGGTTTTAAAAGTTATTTTTGAAGAAAATTATTTTCAAAATTTATTTCAAAAAGAGAGAGGCTATTTTATCCAATAATGTTCTCGAATGATCATTTTATAGTACTTCTATTCATCAAGGACAGTAAACATTTATTTTTACTCAATATGGGATACGTTTTGTTGATACCATCCTTATTCTTTTATAGGATGGTTTATGATTTACCTAATAGAGGATACAATTTAAATTCACTACATTGATTCCTTTTTTATTCCCCTTGAAATACTCAATTACTATGGTCATTAAACATTGAATTTCACCTGGTTATCTAAATCATTTATCATGGATATGTTCATTGCCTAAATTATATAACAATTTTATATATGGTGTTTACATTGATAATTATTTTATTATCTGGGGAAATGTTAATAAATATGTATCTTTTATTCAATAAATATATTTCATTTTGAATATTGCTTATTAATTTATTACTCGATATAAGGAATGTTTTGGATAGGTAGGGATGGCTATGGACTAGACATTATATAGCCCCTCGATGTATCAACAAGTTATCATGAGAAAACATTGTTGTGTAAATTAAACACATTCCTACCTGTAGTTTTAAACTATCTTGTGAAAGATCATTATTGTATAGGTTTTAATGTTCCTCATACTTGACGTAAAATAAATAATCATATCCATCATTAAGATATAAATTATTATTATTTATTATCCATGAACTTTTCATTATGAAAATGTCTATGACTTCATTTCATTCTCATTTTATTGATTAAATGAAAGGTTTTTTAGTTTCTTACCTTTCTATATTGATTATGTTATATACAGTTATGTAAATGTCATGTGTTTTGTGTTATTTACCTTTTAATAATTTTTTACACTATATTATCAGTTTATTGATTACATGGAATGTGTTATCAGTTATTACCTTTCCATATTGAATACTCTCGTTGATTAATTATTAATTTTTCTATACTTGAACATTATTGGGAATTTTTTCTCACCCTTATTTTGTTCCCTTCCCTAAGTATAGAAGATGTGTACTAATGAAGATATGCAAGTATATTCTAATTCTTAATAATGTTTTCCTCAAAAGAAAAAAAATAATATGGTAATTTTTATTATTAATTTGTAGTACAAAAATAATGTGCGTATTTGGATTACCATGACTGCTAAAATATTTAGTAATTAGAGATTTTATTCCTTTTAAGTATTCCAAATTAATGGTAGCATGTACCGAATCCTATCTTTCTAGGTTCAGGTTACTACATTCCAATGATATTTATATTGGATTAAAACATCAAAAAACACTCAAAAGGTATGTGATAAAATTTGATTATAAACTGAATGTGATTTTTAAGAAAGAAAATTAAACTTAAGAGTATTCAAGAATAATTAATATGAGGCTGAGTCGATGCATGGGTTGTTCCTCAGAGCATAAAATACTAAAAAATCATTATGTGACTCTGAAAGTGATTATTTTCATAAAATTATAACCATGTTTACGTATATGGAAAGTTGATAAGGTCCCAATAAATTAAATTGAGATGCATGTGCATTTTTAAAATAATCAAATAAAAATATAAAGAAGAATATCAAACTATGTGAGACTGAGATTATATAGGAAACTGAGAGAACAATATAACACCTAAAGGGGGACGAATAAGAAGTTAATGTTGAGAGATAAGAAACTCTATTTAATAAAGAAGTGACGATTAAAAACCTATAACTAACAAGAAAAGAAGTTAGGTTTCAAAGAGGAAGAAGATGAAAAAGATAAGAAGAAGAAGCTAAAAAGCATATCAAAGAGGATATGAAAAAAGTGACCAAGACTTGAACTATAGTATTCAGGGTTTTCTCAATAGGTTATTCACAAGGTATAGTTTTCCTGGATATTATTCTTGACGTTTGATTAAAGCGAGAGAACACCAATAAGTTTATATATAAGAGATGAGAGTGATAAAAGCATAAAGACAGCGTTTTGTGGTTTAAATGTAAATATTTCATGTAATTTTAAGAGTATGTTATTGAGGAAGAAGATTATTCTTGTGGATGTAGTGAAAGAAAGACCTAATTAGTGATCTAATTTAGTTATTGGATGTGCTATAAATAAAGTAGTAAAATTACAATATAAATATCATGTATGAGATGTTGGGTTCACACAAAAAATATTTTGAACAATTACATGTGTAATATGGTGACTTCACTTATTTTATATGGTTAACACGGTTTTAGTATCATCCTAGGAAATCCCATTAAATTTTGATGATAAAATTATTAATAGATAATATGTGTCTTAATAGGATTTGGACCTGGAAATGAGTGGGATTATCAAGAGTGGTTGGGACAAAATTAAATATATTTATAGGCTAGTATAAAATAGAAAAGAATCTATGGAATTAACTGAAATAATATTTTTAGATATCCAAGGGGTAAAAAGGTTCAAAAAATATTTTGAATTTGGTAAAAAAATTGATAACACCTAATTCACCCCCTTCTCAGTTTTGTCTGTACAGATATAATATATCTAATAATTTTGATATTATATATATATATAATGATGAATTATGGATTATCAATTTTATTTTTAATTTATATATTTTAAATGATTTAGAGAAAGAAAATCTAAATTTGAATAATGATGTCTTCAATTATTAATATTATTTTCTGTTAGTTTTACATGTTTATGAGTGGTATGATTAATTTTTTAGGGACATATTTTTTAAAGGAATATATATATATATATCATAATGTTCTAGAATTTTTTTGTTTCTTTTTCTATGAATAATTATTGGATATATTAATTTATGGAGATATATAATTATAATTTTTTTTGTATCAAATATTGTTAACATTAATTTAAAGTTGAATTATGCAATGGACCAGAACTCTCCAGTCCATTCCTCTTTGAAAATCTATTATTTGATGTGTTCCAGTGTTCGAGGTGAATTATCCCCAACACTTTTCATATTTTCCAATTCAAAAAATACTTCCTTTTTTTAGACAGATGTGAACAGTTCCATTGGTGTGACTGATGTGAATAGTTCCATTAGTGATACCGATGTGAATAGTTCCATTGGTGAGACCGATCTGAACAGTTCTATCAGTGAGACCAATGTGAATAGTACCCTCAGTTCAGTGAGACTGATGTGAATAGTTCCATCAGTGTGACTGATGTGAATAGTTCTATCAGTGAGACCGATGTGAACAGTTTCATTGGTGAGACTGATATGAAATGTTCCATCAGTGAGACCGATGTGAACAGTACCATCGTATCATTGAGACCGATCTAAAATGTTCCATAGGTGAGATATATGTGAATAGTACCATCATATCAGTGTGTCCTGGATCAGTGAGGAAGTCTGTGAACAGTGTTTCTAGGATTGGTGAGTCTAGGATCAGTGAGTCATTCTGTGAATAGTGTTTCCATGATCATGAACAGTGTTTCCAACATCCTACAATTTCTCCCCTTTGATGTTTTCATTGACTAAAAATGCATTCAAGGACTTGTTTTATGGGATTTAAGGATGAATCAAATCCCCTAACTCCTATATTAGTTTTCATATGGTTCGAGATGGCTTTACTTGGTCAAACTGTGTGGTTTAATGTGATCTATTTTTAATGTAAATTTCAATGTATCATAAACTACTGATCCATTGAATCTTCTAAAAGGACAAGATATCTTCCTTTCTTTTCTTCTTCCTTGTTATACCTTCTGCGATATGCTCAATCCTTTCCTTCTTCCCATAAGAGCGGGGTGATCGAACCTTAATACATAGATCATTTCCACTTGATGTTTCTTCCTACTACATGTCCACCCCCTGCTTTAGTTCAAGCATCAAGAGTTGATCCTTCATCAACATAAGGTATGTTTTATCATGGTTATATTGGGTTCATCATCTCTAGTTACTCCTTGAAAAGTTATGGAATGTGATCTTCGTGCTTCAAATAGAGTTTTCTTGGGTCTAGGTTTGTGCGGTCATACGATGGAATCCTCGGGTTGATGTAGTTGTCATGAGAGGAGATGATTGTGGTCCTTTGTGTGGATCATTCTCATATAAACAATAAAAATAACTGTTTGAGGTAAAGGATTTGTTTCTTCTCTTTTATTTTATGTGAAACTATAGAGTTAACATGTTTTATCCCATTAGATCCCAACGGAATTGACATATTAAATATTTTGACCAGATAAATAAATTGATGTTTATCGTATGTTATTGCCTCTTGTTTTTCAAGATACTGTGATATCAATTCATTACTTCTTCAAATTTTTATTTTAGTGGAAATCAATAATGAACGTAAATTTGGAATTAATTGATAACAGTTTGGCTAAAGATAAAGATGAATGTAAATGAATATGGTTATTTTTGTTGTAATGTTATATTAATCAAATTTATGCAGTAATCATGTTTAATCAATTGGTGATAGCTTACTTTTTAGGTTTCTCGATGATGGAACCTATAAAAAATAAATTTGTTAATTCAATAAGGGAAAAAGAACTGGAATTTTAATAAAAGTAAATTACATGTAGTGTTATGAGTTACCCTATTTCTTGTTTATGGTCTTAGAGACCAGTTAATATGATGTTTTTTCCTTCTTCATGTGTTGTTATGTGAGCCTAGATGTATTTTTTGATATTTTGGTGAAGGGAGGCCAATTTCTTGTGGCAGTAGTTGAACCCTAGAGTGGGGAGATGCATCGTTTTATGCATGTGGGTGTTAGGGAGGACACCGGAGATGATGAAATGATTTGGATTTGAATGTTTGGATACTTGATGAATCTTTTTGGTGGTTTATCTTATTTACATTCCCCACTGCTCAAGGCAGCTAGTTTTCTTACCCTCCTTCCAAAAAGGGGTGAAGATGCGTGGGGTATGTCATGTGTTTTCCGTATATAGATTCCCAAGGGAGGATTGGTATACACTATTGATATAGGTGGAAAAGACTTGACGCATAGTTCACCAACTCACCATGTTGATCCCATTAAGTTTGTAGATTATAATTATTTTCTATAATTCCTTGGAATATGGGAATGTAATTCTATTAATATGTTTTTTAATAAATGACGTTAACACATGGGGTTGGAAATTGTTGGGACGCAATATTGAGGTTTCAATTTAATGAAACAATTGAATTTGTGTGTGATGGTAATGAAATATAACGTGGAACATGTCAATGGTTAATTAATTTTTAGAGAGTTAATTAATGTAAAGTTCAACTGAAAAAAGGGAATGAAGTAATATAATAAAGATATTTAAATGGTGGTTTGCTTATAGGATACCTAGTATTCGAAGTGGCAGTCGGGAGTCCGAGAGATGTCAGAAGTCGTTGAGTCTATGACAAGGTTATGCCCATAGTGTGGTTGTGAGCTGTAGTATATTCAGCACTTTTTTTTGTTTCTATATGCTACCCACCCTATCCGTTAAGGAAACTAACAACATATGGATTTTGAGTCCTGAGGAGGTGTTTTCCCAAACATTTCGGTGGGAGAATGGATAACTGACTACCCCCTTTGACACCAATGTCTTCTCTTGGTAGTTACTTGTACAGATAGGTACAACAGTTATTTTTAATAATATATGTGTGCAGAGGGCTGTAATGGATTGTTGTTATTCACACACATATTCTGGATATAGTTTCCTATGGACTGTTGTAGGTGTAACATGTATAGGTTGTGATGGCTTGAGGATCTTTACTCGGTGTATGGGCTGTCATGACCTATCCCCTGGGGCCTGTGCTGTGACTACCCTAAGTCCTCATTTCATATGACATGGGCTGGAGACTAGCACCAAAGGCGTAAATCCCAAAAACATGGAATGCATTGACTTATAACCTGAAATTTCACACAAAATAATACAATCTAGAATCAAATCACTAAGTAAAAATGTATAACAAAGTGTACTAAAAGTAAAAGGGGGTCGGAAATACAATCCCAATTGTAAAGTACAATGAAACATAAAGTACAACTGAAGAAAAGAAAATATGTTACTGGGTCATCCTCTGAGGATCCTACCTAAAGGGTATGTACAGATCATATTCTCAGAACTACAAGTCCATCCGTCTCCTATATGTATTGTCATGCCGTATGGTCCACCTTCGAGTATCATCCGATCCTGGTGCTCCTAGCCTCAGTCAGCATTGTATGTTGTCTATCTCAAACACAATGAGGTATGGGAATAACCAGTGCATGGGTGAGTATAACGATACTCAGTATGGACCTCGAGACCCCTAAGGTCTCACAAAATCATAAAAGGATAAATCACAAATTACGAAATCAACATATTACCCCACTTACGTATATTCCCATACATATATCTATGTTATCGAGTAATCCATCTCAATCATGAGGAAAACAAAAATGTTACTGACTCAGCTCAGATAGGTATACAACATTTACAGAGAGTTAGAGATGATTATATTTAGCCACTAAATAGTCTAATTTTTAGAACCCACATAGGATCCTGGTACAGAAATCATAACCCTCGAACCAAAACAGGATCCAGGAACATTATTTAGAGCTTTCAAACACACACAGAATCCAGGAATAGTAGTCAGAGATCTTGAACCCTAACAGGATCTAGGAATAGTAGTCAAAGCTACCGAACCCATACAGGATCCAAGAACAGTAGATAGAGCTGTTGAACCCACACAGGATCTAGGAATAGGAGTTAGAGTCGTCACACCCACACAGGATCCAGGAACAGTTGTCAGAACTATCGAACCCAAACAGGTTCTAGGAACACTAGTCAGAGCTGTTGAACCCACACAATATCTAGGAACAATAGTCAGAACTATCAAATCCAGACATGATCTAGGAATAGTAGTTAGAGCTATGATACCCACACAGGATCCAGGAACAGTAGTCAGAGAGCAACCAACCATTGGGTTTCCACACAAAGCACGCTTGATTCCACAAGGTTACACAACACATGCCATGTGTCGATACATCAACTACTATTATGTCCAACGAATAATTATCCCAAAGTTCTTATACATCATAGGTGTCTCAACTCAATAGACGGTATGTCAATCAGATTCCCAGTCTGGGAGTTATTAGCCTTTTAGTCTTGGGGGCTCAGTTGGATTCGTGCACCATCGAACCTGGCCATAACTCAATAATGTCCCAAACACCAGTGGGGTATACCCAAATAGACCTTCACTCTCCATAATAACCATCTCTACTTATCGTTCATCCAACGGACATCTGGTGCCGAAGATATGGCCAAAATAATGTAAAGGGTCGTAGTGGGCCTGGGATCGGTCCGGCCCGGTCGGACCGACCCGACCCGACATAGTCTGGGCCGATCCGATGGGTTATGCCAGACCTGATGGGACTGGCCCAGTAGGCCTCAAATTATGTGAGTAGCATGAGGGTGTGGACCAGTCGCAAGGGCGTGGACCGACCATGGGTCGGTGTAAGGGCACTTCGGCCCAGAGTCACTACAAGGGGTGTGGAAGGCCGACACAGCCAGACGCATGTGGGGCGAGGTTCGGTGGCTCCAACTGGATAGCCAAGGCTAGTTCGGATAGCACCGCGAGAGATGTAGCTTGGGAGGGTCAGCCCGGATGGTCGAGGCCGGTTCGGCCAATGGTGGCGCAGGTCGTGCTGGTCAGCATGGTTCGTCCAGGCGCACAGGAGGTCGGCGGTAGCCGGGAGGCGCAGGTTCTGTGGGCAGGCCAGCGGGCGGTCGGGGAAGCCGGTGGGGCGCGTCAGGCGTTCGGGCGGCCGGGTAGGCCGACAGTAGTGCCGGCAGGCCGAAGGGGGCTCTGCCGGGGCCGGTATGGCTGGTGGCGGTGCAGGATGCCACGGGGGTGGTCCATGTCACAGAGGCCACGAGTAGCACGACCTTTGTCTTTTCCGCCTTCATCGCCTTGTCATTTCGTCACCATGCAGAAGTACATCACAAAAGAGATCGACGAAGGGTTTTGGGCCATGTTAGTTTGGTCCGCACCCTCTACGTTTAGGGTGATATCAATCAGTCCTTTGGAACGAACCACATCAATACACCCACCAAAATAAAGCATCCTTGTTCATCATTTTTAAGGAAACGATGAACATGGAACTTAAATGGAAATAAACCCCAACCATTGTTTGATGTTTTTCGACGTTGGCATGAGGAAGATGAAAAATTGTTGGGAATAGACGTACATCGGTGTCGTCATCATTTTCCAAGATCTTCGGTTTGTGTACAGGATCGTTATAGTCGAAGATGTCCTACGTCGGAGTATGTTCCGAGGAAGGAAGTCAAAGTCACTCCTTGCTGGTGTTCTTCGTTGGAAGTATGTGTTCTTCATGGAGGAAGCATAATCCTCCATGTTTTGGGCATCACGCCACTTTACCAGCGAATCGTCGCTTGGTGAAGTCGTCCCAAAACCTGCTCCCAAGCTTCCTATATATAGGAGAGGGAGGTAGATAGGTAACGATCGTTGGAATTTTTGAAGGTTCATTTATTAGGAACTGTCGTAAGTTCCAATGACCCAGTTATTAAAATTAAAAAGGAGTAAGCTAATTAAATAATGCTGGTACAATTTAAGAGGTGCATTGGCTATAATTATTCGAAGGATACCAAGAGGCTCCCCCCACTTTTAATAGGTACCTGAGAGTTTTCTCCCAAATAATGATAGGTTTCAAGGGGGTTTAAAATCCCAGGTGTTCCCCACCACCATAACCTCTCAGGGGAGGTTATGGTGTGGTGGTACACACATCTAACTTCCATGTGGAGTTTTTGTTCCAGTGGAACCCAACTAAGATTTCCACATGCAAGCAAAAAATAAAATAAAATAAAATGAATTTTATTTTATTTTATTATTTCCACTAAAAACCCAAAAACTAACATTAACACTCGTATATATAACGTCAAGGATAAAGTCTCCATAAGTGAATACCGACACTGAGAGTTCAACAGTACCCTCATATTTCAATTCCAAGTGCTGATTTAGAATTAATGAAACACTGCTTGTGCATTTACTAAATGTACCTGTAAAAAATTCGAAAAATAATAATCAGTCACCCATGATCCACATCAGTCGAGGTTAGGATTTTCTTTGGTGAATCATACACCAAAAAACTCAATGGTACTCTTGTATTTTTAATCAAAGATACTGTGTATAAGGTATGAATTTTACAAAAAAAATTGTCACTTAATTATTTTATTTGCGAGCAAAAACTATATTTCTCTTGTGGTCCGCACTGGCCAATGTTAGTAATTTCGTAAAGAAAGCATACCCTCATGAGTTCAGCTGTGGTCTCAGATTTTTAATCTGAGTTACTGTTTCTGAGTTATATACATTTGGAAAATAAAATAATTTATTTAATTATTTTATTTACGATTATTCCATTTTTCAATTTTCTCACAGGAGGCCCGCACCGAAAAGTATTAAGCCTATCCTAGGGTAAAATCGTCATCCTGAGTCCAATGGTGCCCTCAGATTTCTGATCCGAGTAACCATTTAAGAGTGATTATACTTTTTCAGTAAAACTATTTATGTATGTTAATATAAGCTTAACAAAACATCGAAGGATCATTCCTGGAACTCTTGGCCTCATAATCGTGTGCCGTCAGATTTCGCAGACTCATAACATTTGGATGTATTTAAAAAAATACATGTAAATTTAGGGTCTTTATATTCTCCCCATCTCATGAATTTACATCCCCATAAGCCTCAACTCATAAATAAGAGAAAAAGTGGGTGTACTGAGCACGCATCTGAGCCTCCCACTACCATGGGCTGTCCAGGAGGTTCCCATGCTTCCAGAGAATGTGCACCAGATGTATCGACCATCCATGAAGGACCCACTCCTATCAATCGAAAATATCTACTGGGACCTCCATAATTTATGCCCCATTATCGACATCCAGCTTTCCATGGTTGATGATGTGAGAAGGGTCATGCACGTATATCCTTAGCTAGGATGTGTGGAAGATTCCATGCACCCAGTGCAACTGAGGTGGACGAGCAAAGTAGTACCACCTCGCTAACTCTATTGAGGACCTAAAAATGTCCGATGAACCTCAGAAATAATTTTCCACCACATCCAAATCATCGTAAACCTCATCAAGGTGAGACCCGTCGAAAGACGTGGTCACCATCCTCGAACTATAGTTGTCTCTGTATCCTATCATAATACAACTTCTGACTACTTAGTGTAGTCTTAATCCACTCATGGATGATCTGAACCTTCTCTATGGTAGCCCGTACCATCTTTGGTCCAATGAGTGCTAACTCCCCTGGGTCTGTCCATCACAATGGTGATCTTCATGGTTGCCCATACAACACCTAGAATGGTGCCATACTAATGGTGGAGTGTTAGATATTGTTGTATGTGACCTCCACCAAAGACAAGTGATCCTCCCAGCTGCGACTGAAGTCGAGGACACAAGCCTGGAGAATTTCCTCGAGGGACTGAATGGTCCGCTCAGTCTGGCCATCCGTTTGAGGATTGAAGGCAGTGCTCAAACGAAGTTGTGTTCATAAAGCCTCCTGTAACACCGTCCATAGTAAGGAAGTAAAACATGATTCAATATTGGAGATAATATAATAAGTTACTCCATGTAGCTGCATAGTCTTCTACACATAGAGGCGTCCCAAGATCTCCACTAAACCCTACTCTCTGATCGGTATGAAGTGGGCCGACATGGTGATTCGGTCAACGATCACCCAATTCGAGTAGTGACCCCTAGATGTAAATTTAATTCATGTCACGAAGTCCCTAGATATCCCATCCCACATCAATTACGGGACCTATAATGGCTGAACCAAGCTTACTCGTACATTGTGCTCTGCCTTCACTTGCTGACAATTTAGGCATCGAGAGATAAACAATGCTACTACCTTCTTCATTACCATCCACCATTGATGTCGTCAGAGATTCTGGTACATCTTCTCCACTCCTGGATGTAACGCTAGATGGGAAGTGTGGAACTACCCCAACACTTCCTCCTGAAGTGACACTGGTACAATGGTACATCCTCTGAAGAGGATGAAATTCTCTCCAACATCAGAAAATTCATCAGGTTTCTGTACTGTGGATAACTGTGCACATTGTGTCTCGCAGTCAGCTTCCCCATGCCACACCTCCCTGAAATGCTGATGAAGTGGGGGAGTGAGTGTAAGAGATTGAAGAAAATATACCCCAACCAGATCCACAATGGATATCTGCAAGTGGTTAGCTACTCTGCCGCCTCACTCAGGAGCTGCAGGACAGAACTCCTACTGAGTGTGTCTGCTACCAAGTTCCCTTTCCTCGGAGTGTAGACTATCTCAAAGTAAAATTCTTCTACCATGAGGGTGAGGTTGGCTACCTCACGAGTGATTGGTTGCACCCTTCTATGCATGAGTTTATCATGTCCTTCATGGGTTTCCTTTCTCAGCGACCAAGGAAAAACACATCCCAACATTGTAGATAAACCACAACCTCTTTGCCTAATACAGTCAATATGATTTTGAACTGTGGATTTCAAGTCCAAACCCAAACTAATGTCATAAGGCCTCGATGTTCCACCATGAGGATCCAACCGAAACTCTCACCTCTTGTTTCAGATCACACTGACAGTGTTAGTGTGATTATCGAGTCTCCTACCAAAAGAATCTCTAGAAGTGAGGGTCAAGCCAATGGTTTAACTGAAAACTCATTTTCCTGGACAAGATTTGTGGAAGAAATTAATTATTGGTACCTATTTATATTGATATGGATGCTAGTAGTAGACATAGACTGTACCTCAAATCATTCCTCGAGCCCTTGAGTTGCATTCCTTGACTGCATGAAACTACTCTCTTCCCCCGTCCTCTAGCTCCCTGATCCTGGTGGGGTTCACAGAAAATGGGGGAGCTTGTAACATGTCAAAAATTACACCACCTCATGTTGCTCTCCTAGAACTTCTTTCATTCTTCTGCCCTGCAGACCCATCTATCCCTAACCCTTCTTCTTCCCAAAACATTTATACACGCCCAATTCTATAAGACTGGTGCAAGTATCTTTCTTTCCCACTAATAACATCCACTGGCTGCATCCACTCAGCCAAGGAATATTCAACCACAATGTTTCTCTCGAAAACCCTTACATAAGTAGGAATGCATAGAGGAATAGTTCTATCACAGATTTCCCTAAAGACACCTTCCTCAACGGTATGAGCTCTAAAGCACTGATCGTATCATATTCATCAAGTACCAAGAATGATCGGTATGCCTTGATAAATAATCATCTACCAACTTGTCGTCCTGTCGAAGCTATATAAGCTCTAGAGAACTCTCATCCACCTCCTCAAGCTAGTCCTTTGCTGCCTGTGAGTCGAGCTCACCTCATAACCTGTGGGGTATCTAATGCTGAAACACATGTAAAGAACTAAGCATAAATGTCTCCTCTACTAGTACCACCGATTGTAACTGCTGACCAACGGGTATTGATATAGCTAGCACACTACCCAAAGGTACTATCTCGGGAAACGGTCCACGTACCGAAGCCTCATATCTATGTGTACCATCCTCATGGTCAATCATTGAAAAATACTAGCAGATAAGTACACCATCTCCTCTACTGGTGTCTCAACTAGACAGGAAACTCTAGTAATCATCTCCAGCCATCCCCCAGCTGTGTGGGAAATTGTCCGCCTCAAAGCCTCGGATGCCTCTACTGCTGGGACTTGTGCAACACACTCAATTAGCGTGCTCTGAACGCCAGGGTGGCTGGTGGTATCTACTCCCCAACGGGTGGTGGTGCTACTGGTACACCACCTAAAGGTGACAACATAGTAAGAGGGACCTGCACCGAAGTCTCGTCACTCAGTGGGCTATATGTGCGTACAACTCTCGGAACCCTAGCTGGTTGTCTGTGTGGAGGCATCTTGAAAAGAAACATGTACGCCATGGTCAAAAGTTTATACCTAGTGAGATGATCTGTTTGAGATGACTTATAGAAAACTTTTGAAAACACACACGCAATCAGTGTTTTAATGCAATAAGTCGGAAATCAGAAGTCAGGGTCCTGGTGTATGGATACGTCGGCTGCCGCACCAACACTGGATTCCCTTAACTAAAAACCACACACAAAACACTTAACACTATTTCTTCATAGAAAAGAAAGATCTGTGTCCTGAGTTATGCGGTATAACCGACTCCTCTTATACCAATTTTTCATGACCCGTCCCCCAAGGCCTCTGTCGTGACTACCCCAGGCCTGCCTTCCATTGGCTAGGGGCTGACGACTAACCCCAAATGCGTAAGTACCTAAAACTGAGAAGGCATTTCCTTATAATATGAAAATGAAAACAATAGAGTATAAGCTTGATGAAAAAAACTAATTAAGACTGTATAACAAAGTGTATTAAAAGTAAAAGGGGGCTGAAAATATAAGCCCAACTATAAAGTACAAGGAAACAGAAAGTACAACAGAAGAAAATAAAAGTATCCGTCGGGTCGTCCTTCGAGGCTCCTACCTGAAGGGTGGGTACAGATCGTCTCCTCGGCACTCCATGTACATCCGTCTCCTCTGCGTATCGTCACGCCGTATGGTCCACCTCTAGTTACTGTCTAGTCCTGGTGCTCTCGGCCTCAGTCAGTGTTGTCTGTCGTCTGCATCCAATACAATGAGGTCTGGGCATAGGTCATGCAGGGGTGAGTATAACGATACTCACTATGGACCTCGAGAGCTTCAAGGTCTGACAAAATCCAAAAAGGATAAATCAAAAAGTATGAAATCAACAGATAACCCCACGAAGGTATATGACCATACATATACCAAGGTTATCATGTAATCCATCTCAATCATGAGGAAAACACAAATGTTACTGACTCATCTCACAAAGGTATATAACTTTTGTATAGAGTTAGAGATGATTAGATGTAGCCACTAAATCATTTATTATGTCGAACCCAGGTAGGATGCTGGAATTGAAATCAGAACTGTTGAACCCACATTGGAACCAAGAACAGTATTTAGAACTATCGAACCCACACAGGATATAGGAAAAGTAGTCAGAGGTGACGAAACCACACAAGATCCATGAACAATAGTCACATCTATTGAACCCACACAGGATCCTAGAACAGCAGTTAAAGCTATCGAACCCACACAAGATCCAGGAAAAGTAGTTAGAGCTATCGAACCCACACAGGATCCAGGAACAACTGTCAGAACTATCAAACCCACACATGATCAAGAAATAGTAGTCAGAGCTGTCGAACCCACACGGGATCAAGGAAAAACATTTAGAACTGTCGAACCCACACAGGATCTAGGAAAAGTAGTCAGAACTGTTGAACCCACATAGGATCTTGGAATAGTAGTCAGAGAGCAACCAACCCCCGGGTTTCCACACAATGCACGCTTCATTCCGGTTGGGGTATACTCTTCATTTCCATTTGCCGATACATCAACTACCAAGAATTCCCAGAGTGAAGTATCCCAAAGGTCTGCCAAATCATAGGGGTCTCAACGTAACAGATGGTGCATTAATCGGATTCCCGGTCTGTGAGATATTATCCTTTTAGTCCCGGGGGCCCGGTTGGATTCGTTTAAGTTCCAACCTGACCATAACTCAACTATATCCCGAACTCTAGTGGGGTAACTCAAATCGACCGTCATGCTCAAATATTACCAACATCGATAACGATTCTTCAAACGGATGTCTGGTGCCAATGATATGGCCAAAATAAAGGAAAGGGTCACAGTGGGCCCGAGTCCAGTCAGACCCTTTCGGACCCACCAGGCCCGGCCTGCTGGCCTAGGCCTGACCGACCACGAAGGCTGTGAGTAGCATTAGGGCATGGACGAGTCGTGAGGGTGTAGACCATCTGCAGGTCTGTGTAAGGGTGGTTCGGCCCAGAGGTGTTGTGAGGGGCGCGGAAGGTCAGCCCGACCAGGTGTGAGTGGGACGCGGCTAGGTGGCTCAACCCGGATGGCCGATGCCAGTTTGGCCAGCACCATGACGTGCATGGCTTGGACGGCTTGGTCTGAGTGGTTGATTCCAGGGTGGCATGTGGTGGCGCGGGGCACGTGGGGTGTGTGGGCTGGTGTGGTTCGACCAGGCGCATAGGTGGTCAACAATGGCTGGGAGGCGAAGGGTGTGTGGGCAGGCCAAGCAGGCCGGCAGGGCGCGGGCAGGTCGGCATGTGGCTGGGAAGGTTGGTGGGGGCTCAACAGGGGCCAGTGCGGCCGGTGGTGGTGCAGGATGCGGCGGGGGCGGCGCAGGTCCCAGAGGCCGCAGGTAGCGCGACATTTGTCTTTTCCGCATTCTTCTCCTCGTCAATTCATCACCATGCCAAAGTACGTCACAAGCGAGATTGAGGGAGGGTGTCAGGACAAGTTAGTTTATCCCACACCCTCTGCGTTTTGGGTGATATCAATCGGTCCTTTAGAATGAACCACAATAATCCACCCAAAAAAAACATCTTCGTTCTTCGTTTTTAAATAAAGGATGAACATTGTTCGATGTTTGTCAATGTTGATGCCGGGAAGAAGACAGATTGTTGGGAAAATACAAACATCAGTGTCGCTGGAATTTTCTTCGATCATCGGTTCGGCGCCATCTCATCGTAGTCGAAGACGTCCTACATCAGAGTCGCTTCTGAGGAAGGAAGTTGAAGTTTCTCCTCACTGAAGATCATTATTGGAAGTATATGTTCTTCATGGAGGAAGTTTAATCCTCAGTGTGTTGGGTGTCATGTCACTTTACCAGCACTTCGTCACTTGGTGATGTCATCCAAAAAATTCATCCCAACCTTCCAATATATAGGAGAGGGAGGAAGGTAGGTAACGATCATAAGAATTTATGACGGTTTATTTATTTGGAAGCTTCCTAAATTCCAATGACGTGATTATTTAAATTTATAAGGAGAAAGATAATTAAATTATACTGGCACAATTTAATAGGTGTATTGGCTATAATTATTGGGAGGATACCAAGATGCTCCCCGTAAATTTAATAGGGACATGAGTGGTTTCTCCCAATTAATGGGAGGTTTCAAGGGGGTTTAAAAACTCAGGTGGTCCCCACCACCATAACCTTTCATGAGAGGTTATGGTTTGGGAAGTCCCCACCACCATAACCTCTCTTGAGAGGTTACGGTATGGTGGTCCCCACTTCCAACTTCTATGTGGAGGACTAGTTCCAGTGGACCCCACCTGAAATATCCACATGGAAGCTCAAAATTAAATAAAATGAATTTTAATTTATTTTATTAATTTCATAAAAAAAGCAAAACCTATCTTTTTCCCTTGTCTATTTGCCATCGTGGTGAAAGACTCATTAAAAGAATACTAGCGGTATGAGTTGAATAGTGCCCTCAGATTATAATTCCTAGAACTGGTTCAAAAGTTATAAAACACCGCTCACACGTTTACTGAACGTCAATTAAAATAAGTCTGGAAAATTGTTATTAGTCACTCTTGAGCCGCGCTGGTCGAGGTTATGCTCTTCCTAAGTGAAGTATTCCCCATAGAGCCCAACTGTACTCACGTATTTCTTATTTGAGTTACCGTTTACATGTTTTGAATTTTACAATAAAATAATTGTCACATAATTATTATATTTGTGGCTGAAAACTTACATTCTCTGGTGGTCCACGCCCGCCAAAGTTATTATCTTCTTAAAGAAAGCATATCATCAAGAGTTTAATGGTGGTCTCTGATTTTTAATCATAGTTACCATTTGTGAGTTATAATCATTTGAAAAATAAAATAATTTATTTAATTATTTTATTTATGATTAAGCCATTTTTGGGTTCTCTTATAGGAGGTCCGTGACGAATAGTCTTAAGTTGCGCCTAGGGTAAACCCGTCATCCTGAGTGCAACGGTGTCCTCAGATTTCTAATCCGAGTAATTGTTTAAGTGTTATTCCACTTTTTTATGAAAACTGCTTACACACATTAACTTTAGAATAACAAAACTTCAACGGATCATTTTGGGTACTATGGGCCTCATAATCGCACGCTGTCAGATTTCGTGGACTCATATAATTACAATATATTTAAAAAAACATGGAAATTCCAGATCATTACGTGGTCTATAATGGATTCAGGGGTAATACCCGGCATATTATACAAATTATATGAGCTATCGTGGATCCCAAAAACTACTTGTTTACTTGTCTTTCATGGACTTGGTGGTTTTTTCCCCATGTTTCAGGTTGTAGTACTTCATCAAGGTGTCTACGGGGAAGCCTTTTTGGAGAGTGATGCATAGGATGTGCGACGTTGGGGAAAAACAGAAAACCTATGGGGATGTTGTAGCTGGATACCTTTGATATTATTTATTATATTATATAATATTTTATGTTTCACTTGGTGAGAGTAGTCATGGTGAGGTTGGGAACATAGTATACATATTTAGGTGACAAGTTAGTTCACTTGATGTTCACAGTGCTTTATAATGCTTTATTTATTTTTTCACGAGGAGATTCAAGGAGGATCCTATTGAGTATACTATTATACTCACCCTAGGTATTTATAAACTATATTTCAGGTCACGTAGAGAAGGTTGGATATAAGGCTGGTTACTGCTATCTTAGGGTTGCTGGAGCTATTCGGGATTTTTGGTTGTTGCCTTTTTTACATTGTTTTGCTACTTGAAAATTTTTGGTACAGTTGTAGTAGTATTCCATGACATTATATATGGGTAATTGGTATTTATTTTATATTTTAGAATTATTTGGAGTTAGTTGGTGTCTATCTTATCTCTCTCCTCCGCATGTGTTCTCATAGAGGGTAATGTCTCCCTTTTGTATGTTTATTATACCCTAGGTGCTACTCTCCAACACGGGGCCTACTAAAGGCGGGAATCTGGGGTCATTATATCTCTTCTCACATTTCTGGCCCAGAAGGGGTACACATTTTTGGGAGGGGGTCCTGACAGAGTGGTATCGTTGGTCTGGTTGAGGGACAGGATGGAGTTTTGTGTTAGGAACAGGTGAGGTTGCATGGGTTGGTAGGGAAATAGTGTCAGTCAAGTTTAAGAAAGTGATCTAAAAACAGTATAATATCTTATACAAAGTTGTTTAGGCCCCCTGTGATCTAATGCATGAACCTTTACATTTATAATGGCTACTAAACGAGGTGATACAAGTTGCAGGTTAGAGACCTAGTAAAGGATTATGCATCATTCTTCATTGTTCCTGTATTTAAATGTGTAAACCTTGGGATAGGGTAGCCTAACATGAACAAAAGAAATCAATTAATTAATTAATTAATTCTTAGACTTCCATATTCTAGGTTAAGGTGATCAATCTATTTTTATTTTGAAGGTATGTCTCTAGTTTGACATCCTCGTCAGGTTCACACAGAATATATCTAGAAGTTTGTGCCAACAGATCGCCACTGTGTAGAGGTTGATGACGATGACACTTAGAGGAGGAAACTTCATGAGTTCCAGTTCCATAGTTTACTTAAGTATGTTCGCTATGTTTTAGATATAGTCATAGAATACTAGTTAAAGGAGGTATAGATAGGGTTCGGTTCGATTCATGCTCGGAAAGAGAACTGGGGGTAATTGGCTAGGACGATTATGCATGGAGTAGCGAGGAAGTGGTGTTTATTGTTCCTTGGGGATCTCGAGGTGTCGGTGATCTCATGGGAGGCATTTCGAGACATGTTTATAGTTGAGTTCCTTTCTTCAACAACAACATCATCCAGTCACCAGAAGATTCTTACCCGTTGATAGGGGAGCTCCAGTGTTCGAGAGTTTGGAATCTATTTCAGGACCCTTTTACGATATGTTGTGGACCTGTTTTCAGATGAGGAAGCCAGGTTGAGGCATTTTGAGGAGGCTTTGCATCCAGATATCCAACACCAAGTTTCCCCATTTATGTGGAAGGCATATCTCAAGGTGCTGGCAAGAGCCTAAGTCGTCGAGAGGACATTGGCCAAAATTGGATCGTCATAAGAGGGGAGTCATCATGACTCCTCAGGAAGTATATTGATGGTCTGAGGTTCCTAGTTTTTAGGGCATAATAGTTTCTATTCAGTAGGGGGTAGGTCCCAGACCTCCAAATCTCGTTTCACTAGAGGTAGCGACACTCAGTCGTATTCCAAGGGATCATGCACTTTTTTTTTCATGTAACGGTTAAGGTCATCAATATCAAATGTTCCTAACCTTTCAGAGCAGTCATCGTGCACCAGGTGTTCCTCTATAGGTTCCTCCATAATGGTAGTTCCATCTGAGGCAGTAGCAGGAGGTTGTTCCAGCTTTGGATCAGTATAGGGAAGATGGGGTAGGGAAAGGATAGCCATGTGATGCTCCCCGTCCTCAGAGAGCAGAGTGCGGCCACAGTGGTGGTTTTCATGAGGGTCACAGTGGTCGAGGAGGAGGTCGCAGTCATATTCATGGTTTAGCGTTTCCAGCACTAGGTGAGCCTGACGTTGTTTGAGGTACCCTTTTCTTGTTTTCTACTTATTTATATGCCTTGTTTGATTCAGGATTGACACAATCCTTTAAATCACCTGCCCTTATCCATGCTTTGTAAATTGAGATAGAGAGGCTTCTAGTGCCCTTGGTGTTGACTACTCCAGTTGAAGGTTGAGCTGAATTGTTTGATGTATGTAGAGATTGTGAGCTAGTGTCGGGGGAGAACTTCTCCGGGGGAAATTTCCTGTGTTTACAAATAAAACCATATGATTTCATCCTCAGTATGAATTCATTGTATTTGGTGCAGGCTATCATGGATTGATTCAGGAGGCAGGTAGTGTTCTTCGATGAATATGGGGATCCAGCGGTGTTTGTTGGTGAGAGAGACACCCGAATGGGTTAGAGGCGTCTTCTATACTTATTATCCATGATGCCTGAGCTTATGTTGAGTTCTTTAGAGGTTTATCAGTTGGAATTTTCCAGGGTTATATAAGAGTACCCTGATGTCTTTCCAGAGGAGGTTTCAGTGTTACCCCCTCATTGAGAGATCGATTTTGGGATCAAG
Source organism: Viscum album (assembly GCA_963277665.1). Taxonomy (NCBI): domain Eukaryota; kingdom Viridiplantae; phylum Streptophyta; class Magnoliopsida; order Santalales; family Viscaceae; genus Viscum; species Viscum album. The sequence goes on along the minus strand of OY728143.1, from coordinate 1,893,150,450 downwards.
CTATAAACTAAAGAATCTCATATCTCTATGTCTCCATATAGGATGGACCTTTTTGAGTTATGAGAGCTACATACACAGCTTCATGGGTTGTTACAGTGCATTTTTGTTCACAAAAGTGTGTCACCGTGGGGTGCACAAGGTTTGTTCATACAGAATTCCTACAATAGTTTTCAGTTGTGTATTGATTATCGTCAATTAAAAAAAGTGAGAGTGAATAAATGTTATCATATTCTATGGATTTATGATTTATTCAATCAATGTAACAATGAAATTTGGTTTTCAATGATCAACTAGTGATCAGGATATCATCAGATGCATCTGAAGGATGTGGATATCCCAAAGATTTCTTTCCATTGTCATCATGGGCATTATGATTTCAATGTAATGTAATTTAGTGTAACAAATTATCTAGATGTGTTCATGGGACTAATTAATTGTATGTTCTAAGTGTTCTTGGATATGTTCATTGTGGTTTTCATTAATGACATCCTTATGTACTATATGTCTGAAGCGGAGCATGAAGATCAGCTACATGATGTTTTTGGAGTTCTTCGTCAATATCAAATGTTTGGGAAGTGGTCGAAGTGTGATTTTTGGTCTCATGAAGTACATTTCATAGGGAATGTTGTGTCTTATATGGGAGTAGCTGTAGATCCATCGAAGATAGAAATAGTTTATTCTAGGGCGTCCCCCAAGGTAGTGTCAGAGGTGGGATGTTTTCATGGTCTTAAAGGCTACTACAAGAGGTTTTTATCCTATTTATCTCGGGTTTTAACTCATATGAAATCATTAAATAGGAAGGATCATGCATTTGTGTGGACTGATCAGTATCACGAATCTTTCGAGTATCTAAAGGATAAGTTGGTAAGTGCTTCAGTTCTCTGTCTTCTAGCAGAGGGAGTTCAGTTTGATATTTTCTATATTGCTTCTCTTATAGGGTTAGGCTATGTTCTGATGCAACAGAGATCAGTTGTTTCTTATGGGTATTGGTAGATTCATTCCCATGAACATAATTATTCCACCCATGATCTAGAGTTGGCATCCTTGGTGTTTTCTCTGATGTTCTGGAGACATTACCTCATTAGATAGTGCTTTGTGGTTTTCACAGATCATAAGAGCATGAGGTATGTTATCTCCCATCATTACTTAATCATGTGGAAACATCGATGGATGGAGTTATTATAGGAATAATACTTTGACATATCATATACACATGGAAAGGGAAATGTTGTCACTGATGCATTGATCCATATGTCATGTTGTGATGTTGTACATGAATTTTGTGATTCATGGAGAGTTATGGAAGAAATATCAACATTACATCTTGATATAGGAGAATCTTTGGGCATAGGTTTAATTTTTCAGATGACAGTGTAGTCATCTCTGGTGCAGTAGGTGGAAGAGTCCCAGTTTGGGGATCTTTAGGTGTAGGTCTAGAGAGACCGAGTTATTTGTGGCGAGGCCCATGATGGTTGGTATGAGGACAAACAACACAATGTGTTGTATCACAGAAGTATTTTTGTTCCTTTGGTGATGTGTGATATGGGTATTTGATATTTCCATAGTTCTCCTTTATCAGTTTATCCTGGCGTGGTAAGGAAGTACCGATCCCGGGGTATTCTGTTTTGGTGGCCTGGGTTAAAGTGTGTAGTTGAGGAGTTTGTGTCTCAATGTTTGGTCTTCCAGATGGTCAAGGCTAAGAACCGTGTCGCTAGTGGTTTGCTCCAGCCATTACATGTTACCTAGTGGACGTTAGATGACAACTCAATATACACTGTTACTAATTTTCCCTATGATTAGGGAGTATATGATGCTATTTTGGTGGTATTGTACCATTTAATGAAGTCATTCTCATTATAACAAAAATGGAGTCAAGCTTAGTGGATGTTCTGATGAGGAAGTACCTGGAGGAGGTGTTGAGGCTCCATGGAGTCTTGAGGATGATCATTTCTGATCGAGATACATGTTTTACCTATATGGTGGGGATCATTCTCTAGAATTATTTTGGTTCGCAAATATACCTTATCAGTTCTTTTCATCCACAGACGGACGGTCAGATAGAGCAGACTATCCAGAAACTTGAATAATTGTTACGCTATTATGTCCTGAATTTTGGAGGTTCGTGGATGGGGAAATTACCCTTGGTGGATTTTGATTACAAAAATAGTTTTCACTCCACCCTTAGTATGGTTCCATTTGAGGCCTTGTATGGCCGACCATTCCATTCTCCATTTTTTCTGGACTGGGGTTGTAGAGTTAGCAATTCTCAGACAAGAACTAGTGTATAATACAATAGAGATGGTTCAGGTGATTCATGAGAGGATGAAGATAGTTCATGATTGTAAAAAAACATATGTCATTCAATGGAGGATACCTTTTGAGTTTTATTTTGGGGATCACATAATTCTGAAGGTGACTCCCCATCATGGGAAACAAAGGTTTGGTTGTGTGAGTTACTTTATCACTCGTTTGTTGAGCCTTTTGATGTCTTGGATCATGTTGAAGCTCTGGCATATCGAGTAGCACTTCCCCCCAGATGATCTAGATGCTTGATGTTTTTCATGTGCCATAGCTTCATCATTATCTCCATGATGACTCTCACGTCATCTATTGGGGATAAATCGATGTTGATGATGATGTAACCTTCAATTAGCGGCCTATGGAGATCCATGACTTCAAAGATAAGGTGTTTTGTTGTCATTTTATTCCCTTCTTTTGTGTCTTGAAGTGACACGGTGGTGTAGAGGAGAGTTCATTGCAACATGAGTCAATGATATGTTCTCAGTACCCCAAGTTGTTTGATGTTTAACTCTTTTCATGTGACGACGTTCCCTTTGTGGTTTTAAACCTGTCATGGTTATAATATGGCTTTCTTTGGTTGTTTCTTGTGACATTCTCTCTTTTGAAAGGTATCTCGATGGGTGGTTGTTCGGACACCATTTATGTTTCCCTTCATTGAGGTTTTTAATTCTCGAGGATGAGAATGTTTTGATAGGTATCTGATGTAATAGAATGAACCTCTCTGGTCCTTTCCTTTATGAAAATCTAGTGTTTGAGGTGTTCTGGTGGTCTTGGTGAGTTTTCCCCAACAATTTTCTAATTTTTTAATTCTGCATATAGTTCCATAGGTGAGACCGATGTGAATTGTTTCATCGGTGAGACCGATGTGAACAGTTCAATAGGTGAGACCGATGCGAATAGTTCCATCAGTGAGAATGATGTTAAGAGTTCCATTGGTGAGATCGATGTGAATAGTTCCATCTATGAGACTGATCTGATCATTTCCATCTATGAGACTGATTTGAATAGTACCATAAATTAGTGAGACTGATCTGAAGAGTTCTATCAGTGAGAACGATGTGAATAGTTCCATCGGTGAGATCGTTTTGAAAAGTTCCATCTGTGAGACCGATGTGAATAGTTCCATCCAGAGACTGATAGGAATAGTTCCATCGGTGAGACTGATGTGAAAAGTTATATCCGTGAGACCGATCTGAACAGCTCCATCGTTGAGACTGATGTGAAGAGTACCATCAGATCGGTGAGATAGATTTGAATAGTTCCATCAGTGAGACCGATGTAAAAAGTACCATCGGATCATAGAGTCATTCAGTGAATTGTGTTTCTTGGATCGGTGATTCATTCTGTGAATAGTGTTTCCAGGATCAGTGAGTCATTCTGTGAACAATGTTTCCAATATCTGCGAGTCATTCTGTGAACTGTGTTTCCATGATTGTTGAGTCCTAGATCTGTGATTTATTCTGTGAACAGTGTTTCCAGGATCGAGAATAGTGTTTTCAGCTTCCTACAGTTTGTCCCCTTTGAAGTTTTTTCTGATGTAAAATGCATTTAAGGCCTTGTTTTTAGGGATCAAAGGCTGAAACAAATCCTATAACTCTTATATTAATATTCAAAAGGCTTAAGATGTCTTTAATCGGTCAAAAAATGTAGTTTAATTTGGTTTAATTTTAATTGAAACTCCAGCGTATTGTAAACTACTGCTCCATTAAATAAAAATATTGTTTTGAAATAATAAAATTTTCTTAAATAAAGAAAAACTCGTTATTTTATAAATGTATAACCATTTTTAGGATGTAATGTTTCAAAGGCATAAAAAAATATTTAATAAAGGAATAAAAAATACCAATTTCAAGAAATAATCACATTTTTATTTAATGAAAAAATTTTCAATGAAGAATTTCCATTATAAAAACACAATAATAATGAAAAAAATGGCGAAAATGTAAATTATATTTTAATTAATGCATTTATATTAAATGAAATTACATGTAATATGTATTAAAATTTTAACATAATTTTTATAAAAATAATATAATTTAAAATTTAAAAATATATATAATACATGAATTCAAATGTAAATAAAATTTATATATTTAGGAAGTTACAGTGGAGGTTCCAGTGGAAGTTCCCGTTAAGGTTCCAGTGGATGTGACATTGGATTTTCCAGTTCTAGTGGAGGTTCTAGTGGAGGTTCTGGTGGAGGTTTCCGGTTCGAGTTGAACATCTAGTGGATGTTCTAGTGGAGGTTCTAGTAGAGGTTCCAATAGATGTTCTAGTGGATGTTCTAGTGGAATTTCCAATTTATGTTTCAATATATTTTCTACAATACATAAAAAGTATATATTTATAAAACTATAGAATATATTAATAAAAATACGATTTTAATAGACATAATTATATTAAATGAAATTATATATATTAATTGTAATATATTTTAATCAACATCTATACTAATAACAATTAAAAACCTATTAAGAGGAAGTTCAAGTGGAGGATCGAGTTCTAGTGGAGGTTCTAGTGGAGGTTCAAGTGGAGGATCCGGTGGAGGTTCAAGGTTCTAGTGGAACTTCTAGTGGATGTTTCAGTGGAGGTTCTAGGGGAGGTTCCAGTGGATGTTCTAGTGGAGGTTCCAGTGGAATTTTTGAATTGAAGTTTCAATGGATGTTCCACAATACAACCTAAATATATATTTATAAAACTATAGAATATATTAATAAAATTTTAATTTCAATAATCATATGTATATTAAATGAAATTATATATAATATATGTAATATTTTTTATTCCACATATATACTAATAACAAAAATAAATCTATTAAGAGGAGGTTCCAGTGGGGGGTCCAGTGGATGTTCCAATTCTAGTGGAGGTTTTAGTGAGGTCACACAGGAGCTTCCAATGGAGGTTCCAGTTCCAGTGGAGGTTTCAGTGGAGGTTCTAGTGGAGGTTTCAGTGGAGGTTTGAGTGGAGTTTCCAGTATAGGTTCCATGTTCTAGTGGAACCTCTAGTAGATGTTCCCGTGGAGCTTCCAGGGGAAGTTTCAGTGTGGGTTCTAGAATAGGTTACAGTGGAAGTTCCAGTGGAGGGTTTATAGGAATTTCAAATTGAAGTTTCAGTTGATGTTCCACAATACAACAAAAGTATATATTTATAATACTATAGAATATATTAATATAAATTAAATTTTAATAAACATATTTATATTAAATAAAATTATAAATCTATTAAGAGGAAGTTCCATTGGAGTTTCTAGTGGATATTTTTGTGGAGGTTCCAGTAGATGTTTCAGAGGAGTTTCCAGTAGACATTTCAGAGGAGGCATCAATGGATGTTTTAGTGGAGGTTCCAATGGATGTTCCATTGGAGGATCCCCTAGATGCTCTAGTGGAGGTTCTTGGATCCAGTTGAAGATCGAGTGAATGTTCTAGTTTAGGATCAGTAGAGGTTTCAGTGGAGGTTCCAATAGAGGTTCTAGTAGACGTTCCAATAGAGGTTTTAGTGGAGGTTTAGTGAAGGTTCCAGTGGAATTTTCAAATGAACATCCAATGGATGTTCCACAATACAACAAATGTATATATTTATAAAACTATAGAATATATTAATAAAAATTAAATTTTAATGAACATATTTATATTAAACGAAATAACATATAATATATGTAATATATTTTATTCAACATTTATACTAATAACATTTATAAATATATTAAGAAGAAATTACAGTGTAACTTAAACTGCAAATTCAACTAAATGTTCCTATGGAATACTTGTGTGAATGAGAAACTTACACTGATCTTCAATGAAAAATATCACTAAAAATGAAATATACAAGTAAAATAAAGCCATCATAAAAATTTTAAGGATTCAGATATAAATTTTATAGTGAATTTTTCTAAAAAAACTATTTTTAAGGATAAATTATTATATGTTTTTTAAATAGACTATCCCTTTTTTACACAGATATTTCCTTTCATTTACAATAATAATTATATTTTCAATACAATAAACTCAATTATTTTTTATGCATGTAATAAAATTCTATTACTTTAATGATATTAATGAAAATCTATCAATTTTCTCCTAAATGATTAAAAAGTCTATTTTTATCATATATTTAATTTTAATTATTTTTAAAATATGTAACATAATTTTTTTCAAAAAAATTATACATTTAAATTATAAACATAATCAGTTTTAAAATAAAATCATATCATTAATATTAATTTTTTTTTAAAATTTATGCACATAAAAATATTAACAAAAATATATTCAGTTTACTCAAATATTCAAAAATGTGAACAAATTTTATTTGGTCATTTTATAGTAGTTTAAGAAAAGTTTTTATATATGAAAAATATAAATATATATAAATATATATTTTGTTTTAAGACATATCACAAATTTTATTATTTGTGTCATATATAATATAATATTAAAAATATGATAGATAATATCCCGTTGTTTGGAGAGAGGGAGAGTATTTTCCAGAGGGAGTTTTTCCCCAAGACAAATATACCCTCCACTCCATTCTCTTTCTCGATCGTGACATGTGGAAAAAATAATAGTTGTCATCATCTGAGTGCCCCACTAGATGATCCATTGTTTGAAGGTATTGGAGGCGATGAAGGGAGTTAAAAGACACAAAAAAGGAGGACATGACTGAACCCTAACCGCACCACTGAGCACACTGTCCGACACACAACAATAGCATGAGTTCCCCCCATCCATCACCACAAAAATCACCTTAACATGCCTCACATGACCCCCAACCACCACCTGATGCCTAACCATGAATGATGTCATCCGAAAAACTCCAAGCCACTGCCAAATTCTCGAACAACGCCACCCAGGAGATGCATCCACGAGTTTTTTAATCCGTTTTTTTAAAATATTTACAAAAACCATGTAGGTACAAAAAATTAAAAAATACACCCAAAAGGTGGCATACCAGATGCTGCCTTTGAATTTTTGTTGCAAAGAGGCATCCAGGATGCATCCTTTGCACTGCAGGAGAAAGGGGGAATCCGCGATGCCCCCTTTCCACTGAATTGTTTTAGAAACTTTTTTTTAGTTTTTTTATTTTGTTTTGTTTATATATATATATATATATAATCAAATAAAAATATTTCAATGGAATTTATCTACTATTAACGATCATGTTCTAAAGCCATTACAGTAGTCTAGATTCTGACAGAATCCCTCACCCACGCCTCCCTTTTATAAAAGGGCTTGCCCTGAAAATCATTCTGCATTTTCGATGTGAGATTCAGGTTCTCCCATTCCTACACAGTACATGTTGTGAAGTACATTCCGGTTTTCACATCAGAAATGAAGAATGTACTGTGCATGAAAGTGAGAACCTAAATCTCACATCAAAATTGTATAATGATTTTCATGGAAAGCCCTCTTATAAAAGGGATGTCTAGGGAGGGTTTCTGTCAGAATACAGACTACTGCAATGGCCGTAGCACTGGATCTTTAATAGTAGAGAAATTCTGCTAAATTTTTTTGTTCTGTTTATATATATATATATATAATAAAACAAAAAAAATTAAAAATATAATTAAAAGTTTAAAAAAAATTAGGGGATATCCGGTATATGGGATTCCGCCTTTCAGGTGAATTTTTTTTTAAAATTTAACATGGACGGTTTTTGTAATTTTTTTTTTTAAAACGATTAAACTAAACTCAACATCCACCTTCGGGTTGCTGCCACACAATGATCCATAAACCATGGAACCATAGGAACACTGATAAATCCTGCAACGGTTAGATTTCAATCCAGATCCAAACATGAGGGAGGTCGTTGAAAGAGGTATAAGACTGATAATAACAAAGAATTAGAGCCCACAATCAATGAGTAGACCACATCATCCCTGTACTTAAACTGTTTAGATATTTTGATTTCAAATTTAAATAATAAAGAGATATAAAATTATTAATGGAATTATTTTCTAAACATTAATGGAGGATTTTCTCCCAACATTAATGAAGAGTTTTTTCCAACATTAATTAGTGGAATAATGATGGGATTATGAATGTTGACTGTATTAAATGGAGACACATACATGATGTCTATATATAAGGATTTGGTAGCATGTTTTGGAATGTGGGTTGACAAAGATGCAGCCACCAAGAGAGAGTAGTGAAGGGGTTGCTGCGTTTGTAGTAACTGGTGTGAAGAGAAGTTGAATGAAAGAGAGGTGATGACGCCAACGATGATGGAATGTCAACTGCGGTACTTGGCTCCATGCCCCAACAGTGGTATCAGAGGGATTGGTTGAAGTGATCGATTGAAGAACACGGTAAAAAGCATCTGGTGGAGCAGCTTCTCAAGGGCTCAGGACTCTGATATCATCGAAAATGATAGTGGTATCAGTGGTGTTGCTGGAATATCGAAAGTCTTCTTGGCCGCAAGTGTAATGTGGCATGTTGAGTTCATTGGGTGACATTAGAATCTTGGTGGAGTTGGCGATCAAATTATCCCAGACGGTGGAGATGAATATGGAGTATTTTAATTTTAGATCAAGGTGTAGATTTTTGGGATATTTTGATTTAAAATTTAAATAATTAGTAGAGTGAAAATTAATAACAGAAGGAATTTCTCAACATTAATGGAGGGTTTTTTCCCAACATTAATAAAGAGTTTTTTCCAACATTAATTGGTGGAATAATTATTGGATTATGGATGTTTACTACATTAAATGGAGATATGGACATGATGTCTATATTAGAGGATGTGGTAGTATGTTTTGGAATGTGGGCTAAAAAAGATGTATCCTCCAAGAGAGAGCCAGGAATGGGTTTTCATGTTTACTGTAACCAGTTCCATGAAGATGGTGGTCATGTCAATGATGGTGTGTCAGTGGTGATGATTGAAGACCATGATGATGATGATGCCGTGTATCGAAAGTCCTCTTGGATGCAGAGGTCAAGTGGCGTGTCCCAGTTATGATGATTGGTGGTAGGAATAAAAAATGGTACGTTTATGGTTTTCTATGTTACATTTTAAAATACCTTCAAGGGTGTTGTTAAAAATCCTTAGGGCGCATTGTAAAAGGCTTTCAGAAGATGTGTAAAAATCCTTCAGGTGATAAAATTCCTTCAGGTGAAATCTTCTCCTCTTGTGTGTTTCTACAATGATGACATCTACTGCGGCACTGGGCACCCCACCCTAATAGAAACCCACACCAACCCGGGCATCCAATGAAAACCCCAAGGCCACCACAGCCAGATCATCTATCACCTGAAATTGATCTATCACAAGGGAACCACCATCACCATCTGAAGCCAGCCAAACCACAGCCTCAGACATTACTTCTCGAGAAGGATGCAACCATCAAACCAATCAAGGAAAGCCCAAATCTGATTGATAACCTGGAATGTGGGTGATCGAAGAAGGAAAATGAAAAGAGTGAACTCAAATTTTTCATTGAAATACAATGAGCAGAAAAAGGAAGTAGTGAAGTCTTCTGAGAAGATTAGAACACATAGTTGTCTCCACCACTGCCAAGATACACTAGGACTGTGAAGCTACGCACGTTGAGACATCCATCAACAAAGTCGATCGATCAACAACACAGTGAATATCGAGAAACCCTTGAAGAGGGGTTTGCCTCTCTAGGTCACTGCAGAACCATCTCTACCATATACAAATATATGTAATATATTTACAATAATATATATATATATATAATAATAATAATATAAATATATATAATAATATAAAAATATTTATAATTACAAAATTATAATAAATATATTTAAATAATCAATATATTTATGAGATTTATATTTATATATATCTATTATATATATATAATTACACACATATATCTATAATGATAAAAAAAATAATTTTTATTTTTTTAAACATCTATATAATTATAAAAAAATCAATATATATTTAAATAATTATAAAATAATAATAATGAAATATATAATTATATAAATATATTTAAATTTCATTATTTATAATTATATTTATAAATATTTTAGCAGTGCTTAAGCTTGAGCACTGATAAATATTCCATTTATCAAACTTATTGAGAGATGTTAAAGATTCCATTTATCAGTGCTTATTAATTTTGCGCTGATAAAAGGGATCTCTATCATCACTTCTTAGAAACACTGATAAACGTTTCCCCGACCTATTTAATTAGACTAACAATCACTGAATAAATCATGATTTCTCAAGCTATCTGTGGAAGCCATCTCCCACTTTCACTCCTCATTGATGAATCCAACCTCGAATCATGTCTGTAATGAATCCAAGGGTCAAATTCAAGTATCGAATAAATCAAGGCTCAATGAATCTAAGGCTCAAATGAATCTAAGATTTCACCCTCAATATCTATATTTCTCTCATATGAATGAATGATTGAATCCAAGGTATGTTAATTTGCATCCTTCCCCTCACTCACTATGCTTGTTTGGTGATATCTTTTTGGATTTTTTGTTCATAAGTTTTTTCTATTCATCATCCATTAAGTATTTCATGCTTGAATAATTTTACACATACAGCTCTTCACTATGATTGTTTCCCTTGAAAATACCACATATATTTCTAATCAATTCTACTCTAATTGAGTTTGAAATATGCGTGTTCCATGTCTATTGATGTTGCTTCATCTGAGACAATTTCCACCTAAAGTAGCCTTTAATTGTACCTTTATAATTCGTAAATTATAAAAAATATCCAATGCACCATGTCATGATTTATTATTGAAAATGAAATGACTCACAAACCATGGTTTATTATTTTGAACCACAAGATGTATAGAATTATTTTCTCATTATCTTCTTTTTTTATTTTGACCTCATATGATATTATTATCTATCAAATTATTTCTTCATACATTTCCTGGTTTTTAGTAGATGTTCAATCCATTTAATCCATTTTCCTCTAATCTCTAGTTGAGAATATTTTATAATAATTAATTATTTTAATTTTGGTGTTATCTCCATAAGCTATTTCTTATCATCTTCCCTTTCTTGAATTGTAGTGAGATAGAAATTTATAAAATTGGTGAATTTTTCTTTGAAATAAAAAATCATTATACTTGATTGTCCTACATGTTTGGAAAGATTAAAATATATTTATAACCTTTCTTTTAAAACCTTCTCCATTCATTTATTATCATCATCACAGTCAATCATCTACTTGTAAATATTTCTGTAAATTCCAAAAATATTTGTGGCTATTTCATTGGAAATGTTCTTTAGAGTCATTGTCAAATATGTTTGAGAATACTATTTTTATTCAATGTATGTTTGTTTAGTTAAATTTAAATTTTAAAATACTATTTTAACATCACTTTAATGAACACATAGATGATTTACCAAATTTAAATGTAAATAATATCCTTATATTCATTACTAGTACCCAACCCATGAATTTTCACAACACGATCATTTAATATCAAATTTTCATACACACAGTCAATAAATTATGATGGAGACCTATGAATGTTGTGTCACTCATTATAAGAGTGGGAGGAAATTGAAATAAGAAATGATGTGAGTGGGATGCTCGTGACACAAGGAAATAGAGTGAGGACTAGCGGGGACACATATAGGTAGAAGCATTCAATATAACTCTAGATGTGCATTTATGTGCAACGGTATATGTAAATTTAATCATTGTATGCATAAAGTTTACATGTATGTTTATATTATATCAAACAATGTATGAATACTATATGAATAATTATAAATGGAATTTGTTAATATAGAACAGACATGGGAGGAATACAAAACAACAAGTAAAAGGAATGCAAACTATAATTACTTGCAGTATATAATTTAGGTATATATTTTTGAAATAGTGGTGAATATAAGATTGAGATTATATGAAAATATATATTTAAATATAATGATTGATAAACAGGATAATTTTGAAATATTTATTAATAATAACAAAACATATCTAAAAATAACAATTGTTTTAAGTGACCATTCCTTGGGGGTCCTAACCGAACACAATATCACCTCATAAAAAATTATGTGACCATGATTAGTAACTATAAATGGTAACCCATGCTGCTGCACCTCTATAGTGGGAATAGTGACCAAGAGTTTCTCATTCAACCCAATAAATGAAAATCCAAAGCTTTGTCGTCGACCAAGATTATATGAAAACTAAATATAATGTTTGTGAAGGGGATGATGATGAATTCAATAAAGGATAGTCAAATTCATGCAACTACAACCACATAGATAACAATGAAGATTCACTAATGCTTGAAAATGATTCAAAATATTTGATCAAACATCAAATAAAATTATTAAAAAAGAATGAAAATAAGAGATTAAATTGTGTAATTTGAAAAATATACTAAAATAGATCTTAGGTGGACCATACTCCACACCATAAATATTCATCGATATATCACCCTTTCCACAACACCCTTACAACCTAAAATTGAGCTTTTGATTTCCACCCATTAAAACCCAAAAGATATGAAAATACATTAAAACCCCATATATAGTGTATACTTTATGAAAAATGATATTCAATCATGTAAACCCTGGTTTAATCCATTCAAATGATAGAATATAGATACATATACTCTAATTAAAAATCGAATTTGAATAATAAGAACCTAAATTAGTCTATAGAAATGTCGCCTGAATCGCATATTACAAAACCCCTAAACAAATATTATAATATAAAAAATCAACCAATTATCTCTGGTAACCTCAATATTTATCCAGTTTTCCCAAATATAGAAGTTATACATTGTCTTCCGTTTTAAATGTGAGGGCACATTCCGTGGGAATGACTTCCCTTCTAGTGTTGTATTATCATGTTTTAGATTTAAAATATTCTATGAAAATTCATTTTTTCGCTCATCTTGATAGAATCACCACTGAATTATATACATGTTTTTTTAATTTAAAACAATATAATCAAATTATATGCATACATGTTTATGAGCCTTTAGCTACTATAAATCATAAATCAGAAAAAATAGAATAAATTATAGAATGAAATAACATAAATAATAAATAAATTACTAACTTTTAAATATAATACAAAAAATTATAGTTATAGAAATTCTTAACTATAAATTATGAAAATAATTACTATATAATAGGAATTAAAACATCATACTATAACATACATATGGAATTTTTTACCTTATCATGCAAACATGAGTCTGAACATTATGCAATTTGAGATGAATAATATGTAATAGAGTTTTTGAAAATAAAATGTTGAATTCCAAAATAACTGAAGGGAAATCGATGATTAGAGAATTATAATCGATTGACATCAATTTACAATGAACATCTCCAATACTATGGAGGCAAGTAGAAATAAGTAAAAATAAATGTAAATAATTACTATTGTACTATTTGAAAAAATGGAACAAGGTATAGTAAATATATGAGATTTGAACTAACTATGTATAAACATCAAAATAACGAATCCATTACCTTTTTTCCAAACTTTTATCACCAATACTTCCTTAAAAACATTAATGTTATTGTTGGGGTCATATATAATTCTAAATAAACATTTACAACAACATTATTTGAATATTTTAGAAATTTTTTCAATATGTAAGTATTATTTCTCATATTATAATCTATTTCATTATTAAATGATTCTTTCAGGAACTTGAATACAATTCTTATTTATATAACATTATATCATCATTCTTGGAAATCCACATAATTTATTTTTTTAGAATACTAATTTTTTTATCGCTATCAATAAGAAAAATGAAGCATTTGAGATATATGAATTTATGATATGGATGTTTCTTCATTCTACGTCTTATACTCTATTTATGTTCAACTCAAGAATCATAAATATTCTTTTCCATTATATATTAAATTGATGAAACAGTAGATCTATAGATATGTGGAAAATTTTATTTTAATTATCTTATTACAATTTATTCTTAAAAAAGTATACAACTCAAGAATCAAAAATTAAATTAGCTTTTTTGTGCATTATTCAATATGATTTCTTATTATTTTTCATATGAAAAAAATAATTTAATTTTTTTGTTTTTGTTTTAGTTTTAGTTAATTTGGGAATAACAACTCTGAAAAATGATATGCTTCCCAATTGTTTAAGATATGAATGGTTTGGTTTCATCCTAATCATCTTCAACTCCAAAATAATTATTATTGCAATTTGTTTCATGAGACTCAACCACCATCTCTACCATGTTGCTTGAAATAATCTGAGAAATAGTTCTACAAATCTATCACCCATACCAAGTATGGAATGGAATTTGGTTGATTAGTTTAGGAAACATAGGTGTAGGTCTACAAGATCTTATGGACGACTCTCAAACAACAAAATTCAATAATAACTATTTGGGAGATGAAGCTTATGAGGATGAAAATTGTATATAACTATCTCCATTGGATAATTTATGTGGATAACACCAACCATTGTGGATTAATTATTTTCCGAAATTCAATTACCAATTACCTTCAAATAATACAAAAATTATTTGAAACAACCAAATGTTAGGTTCCCCTTTTTAGAATAATCATAACTTTCACCTTTGATAATGAATATCGTAGGAGTATTTATTAAATTATTATAAAAAATTAATATTTTTTGAACCTAATAGGATGGATATGAATCAAAAATGGATAAATATTAATTGTTTGAAAAATGGGAATTAATATGGAGTTAAAGAGTTCATCATGTTTTCAATATAGAATAAATATAACCCTTCACAAATCCTTTATCTATGATTACATTGATTTTACTCAAAAAAATTAGTTTAAATGTGATTTAAGAACATTTGACTTTTCACAAAATAGATCAGAGGTATAAACGTTAGACTAATAATGGGAAACACCGAATTTGAACACTGATTGCAATAATAATGTGGTTTATGGAACATTTGATATGAATATCAGTGTAAATGATAATAGAGATCACATGGAAGAAATGAAAATGTAAATTAAGGATGCAATTTGTGATTGATTTTTTTTGAGAATTTAAATAGTTGTGGTAAGAGACCATTGTATACCAATTGTACTAAATACACAAAATTTTCTATTGTATTGAAGTTATATAATTTTAAATATAGTAGAGGATGGAGGTGCACCAGTTTTATAGAACTACATGGTATCCTTCATGATAAACATACATAAGAAAATGAACTTCCACATCGAATATAAGATAATAAAATAATGATACGTTCAATGGAATTGTTCTCTAAAAAAATACATTTTTTTACAGATGATTGTATATAGTTTCACAAGGACCATGAATCACATATAAAATTAACAATGTGTTGAATAGATCGATACAAGAAAAATGAATCAAGTGATTCAAATTATGTATTGTAATTTCCTATAATTCCATGGTTTTAAATACTATATGGATGTCATGAAACCGCCAGACAATTGATATGGCATGTTGATACAATAAATAATGATAGGAACCTATTTCATATAATAGACTATCCTCAATGGAGGAAAATTGATTACGGATATCCTGAATTTGGAAATAAGCCATGAAAATGATTTCTTGCATTTTCTATAGATGAAGTAAATATTTTTGGGTTATAACATAGCACTTATAGTACATAGACCATCATGTCGGTAAATTATAAATGTTCACCATGGTTATTCTAGAATTGAAAATACATTATGGTGTCTCTACTTATATCGAGACCAATGTAACCCAGTGATGATATTGATGTCTATTTGGATCCATTGATCGGAGATCTAAAATTGATGTGGGATATTGGTGTTACTAAGTATAATTCAAACAGAAGTGAAGTATTCACACTGAGGTCCATGTTATACAGGATGATACATGACTATCCTACTTATGGAAATTTATCAGGATATAAATTTAATGAAATGTTGGGGTGTGCCATTTGTAAATAATTCACACACTCAGTTTAGTTGAATTATTCCAAAAAAATCTGTTTTTAGGACATCAAATATTTTTACCTCGATGACATAGATTCCGATCATGGATGACAACATTCAATGGTAATGCCAAACAAGGTATAACACCATCTCCACTAACTATTGATCAACTTTTCAATAATATAAAATATATTAACATTGTTTTCAATAAATCATTTTTGAAAAAACTATAATATATCATGTTGGAAGAATAGATCTACATTCATTGAATTACCATATTGGAGTTATATGTATGTTAGAAATTTTCTTGATGTCATTCAAGTAGATAAAATTTATATGATAGTGTTATAGGAACATTAATATATGTTGTTGAAAAAAATGAAATGTGGAATCAAGGCCAAGCTGGACATGATTGAAAATGGGATAAGGGAAGAGATGGAATAGGTAATGGGTAAAGGGATGAATTTTCTTCATCTAGTATCTTACACTATATCGAGATAGTAAAAATTTCAATTTTACCTTTTCTATAATAATGTAAAAGTTCAAGAAAGGTATTTATAAAATATCAATAATTTCATCTAAATGAATCATTTGATGTTATAGGGATTAAATCACATGAATGTAAAGTCTTGATGAAATAATTAATGTGTGTTTCTTTCTATAGCATTCTTCTTTAAAATGTACGAGATACATTAACCAGACACTAGTTCTTTTTCAAATCCATATATAGTAATGTCAAATACCCAATGAAATTTCCAATCATGAATAAGGAGGTTACACTCATATTATGTGAATAATTGATGTTATTATCACCATAATTATTTGATATAATAGTACAATTGATGGTTAATTTGGTTAGAGAGGTCAGGCAATGTAGTCCAGTCCATTATAGATAGATGTACCCCATTGAATGATATATAAAAATTTTGATAGGGTATTTCAAGAATCAAAGTCATCCAGAAGGTTTTATTTTAAAACAATATATTGTTAAAGAAGCTACTAGCCCCCATCCAAGATTTCTCTAGAGAAGCATTTGGGGGGCCTATGGTCTCCTGAAAAAAGGGCTGGGATGGAGGATCAAGAATGGGAAATCTGTTAATATTTGGACTGATCCCTGGTTTATTGATAAGGACGGAATGCGGGCCTTAACCCCCGCCCAACCAGGTTTTGAAGATGCCACTATCAGATTCCTCTTTTCCGACTAAGTTCCAGGATGGTGCTTTGAGAAGATCCACACATGGTTCATTGAAATAGATAAAAAAATCATCCTGAGTACCCCTGGGTCCCTGATGTTGGCCCCAACCATCTCTTCTGGACCTACGACCTTTTGTGAGCCTACACGATGAAATACGAATATCGGCTCGCCAATGGACATCAATTAGTCAACTGGGATGGGGATCCCTGAATTTCAATTTGGAAATTCAATGTTCCTCCAAAAATACGCCACTTTTGGTGGAAGGTGTGCACAGGTACCCTTTCTATCATGAGCCTTCTTGTCTTCCGACATATGTCAAGTGAGGATTCTTTCCCTTTCTGCCCAAACGTCCCAGAATCTCCCTTGCATGCCATCATCCATTGCCCAGGGGCTTCGGAAAATTGGAATTTATGTGGCGCTGCTACTAACACTTCATTGGACTTGGCCCCTATCCTCCCATACTTCCTATTGAGATGGTTCTCCTCCTTCCCGCCGGATAAAACAGGTTCACTTTGCACCTTGGAATGGATCATTTCGGTCCGTCGCAATGATGCAATTTTTAACCACGTTTACAGACCCCCCATTTCTTGGACCATACAGGAATCTTCATGGGATGGGGACTGGAAGCACCACAATGGCCACAAAAAGCCTGTGGGTCCCCCACCCATTCCCTCCCACTGGTGTCCTCTAAGATAAGAGATTCTTAAGATTAATGTGGATGCGTCTCTCCCCAAGGATGCGCATGTCAGCCTTGGCATCCTGGCCCAGAATCATCAGGGGAAAATTGTTGCAGCCAAACATAAAGCACACTATGCTTTTTGAGAACCTGCGGTGGCTTAGGCCACTGCCATACTTGCAGGTCTGATGCTCTCCATGGACCGCGCGGTTGGGATACAATCAACCTCGAATCAGATTATCTCACCATTATCAGTGTTATCAACTCCAACGATGGAAACCTCCAGTCTTTTGGATTCCTCATCAGGAGATTCCTGTCTATCCGTCAAGGCTTCTCAATCTGCACTTTCTCCTTTACTAAACGAGAAGGAAACAATGCTTCTCATCAGATTGCGGTGTCAGGACCCTATGATGCTGACTAGCTCTGGCTGGACATTTTCTCTTCATGGATTTGCAATTTTACATCTGCTGATTTTCGACATTAATGAACCTTTTCTGTAAAAAAATGAAGCTATTTAATTATGTACCAATTACCTATAATATATTGAAATCATTGTTCTTGAAAAGTCACATCGCAATGAACTACTTATAGGACTAAGGGATTTATGGAAGAGATTCTTATAATTACCTTTACAGAGTGGGGGTAATAACACCTTTACATTTGACATAATAGTTAAGATATTCATCCATATGTGCAATCCCACAATAAAATTATTATAGATTTTAAACCATCAAGGGCTGAAGGAAATATTTCAAATACACATAATCAACTGATTATAAGATAGTTCTAAGATAAAATTTATAAGGAGTTATCAGAAAATACAAATTCAATTTATGAATGAATTTGATGGATAACAAGCGAACCGAATTAAAATATTATATCTTACACTAGTTTTGTAATAAATGGTTATGCATTCTTTATAAAATAAAATTATTACTATCGTATAATAAAAAAAAGTGGATTTATGCTTGTGTCCCAAGCATTGAAAATATCTGGTGCCAAGGATATAAATCCAATTTATGAAAATATTTAATATTTTTTCATTATTGAATATATAGGATTTGGATTATAAAACATTTAATGTACCGATTTCACTATGATAATGGGTTGATAATAGGAGTGAAGTGAACGTTAATGAAATGGAATTCATGAATGGTAATTTCAGCATGGTAGGGGAAAAAGATGATCCATTCATAATGAAATCATAAGGAGAGCAAGTATTTTGTATCTTTTTTTCAACAAACAATAATTGGTAGATTATCCTACCATTGACTAAAAAAACTATCGAGTCAGATGAAAATTCAATCAATGATGACCCTTTCCTTTGGAAATGACAATGAGTTCATGCTAATACAAGATATAGACAATGTATTATATCATATAGGGGACCAAAAATATGGTATTTGGAATATGTATAGAGGATAAAAATCCCTAAAAACATTTAAATAAATAAAGATAGTTAAGTGATAAGATAAAATAGTTTTTTAACATACTATTTTTTCCTCAAAATATTATCTTTTCTCTACTACATTAACCTAATATAAATTAATTATTTTACTAATCATGATGAAAATTTCTTCTGTACATGATGATGTTACTAATCTCATGGAAGAACAGACTATAATGAATGAAATACTTTGAAAATATGTAAATATAATGTTAAGATATAATTTATCTCTTTTATTGAAGAATAAAAAATTAAATGCTTATTAAATATTCATTATTACTTATACAGTTCATTTATTTTAGAATATTTTAGTCTATATTTCAAGTATTTCTGAACCAAAACATGCATAGACCTATTCAACCTCAATAAATTTTCACCCCTTTAGTGTGGGAATTTATAACTTTCCATAATGTTCCCTTTTCTGAAAATGCAGGAAGAGAAATGATGTTGCCTCTACTCAATCACAGAGGTAATATTGATATTTTCAAAGTAAAATAATTTTCCATATAATAAATGTATTATTTCATATTTATGTTATTTAGTATTACTAAAATAATAATTTTTTCCTTATATAGGTGGATTCTTTTGTTTGAGTTGGCATGTCTAAATAAAACATTGATTTATTTTTCATTATTCCTTAGAGAGTTCATTTATTTTAGAGTATTTCAATATATATTTTATTCCTTTGTTCATCAAAACTACTACACACTTCTTCTACCTCAAAACCTTTTCACCCCTATTGTTTTATAATTTATCACTTTCTTTTATGTTCCTTCCACTACCTTTGCATTAAGAGAAATCATGCTAGCTCTGCTCAATAATAGTAGTTATCTTTATTTTTACACAGTAAAATAATTATCCAAATAATTAATGAATTATTTAATATTTATATTAACATTATTTCTTATTATTATTACCCACCTAAGAACTATTTTAATTTATACGTGTATTTTTTTGATCGAGTTGGGGTGGTCCATTTGAAGCTTCTTATGCTTGTGAGAGCTTGGACTTCGAAGCTACAACTGATATAATTTCAATAAGGAAATTTATCATGAATGTATGAAACCATAAAAAAAGATGAATTCCTACTATTTTTTTAATTAATATAGATATCATTTTATGTATTACTTATAAGTTCATTTCCATATTAAGTTTATACAATAAATATTTGGTTTTTTTAATAGATATATTGGAATGTCATATTTTTATTTAAACTATCTACAAAAATACAAAAAATATATAACATGTTTTTTTCTACCATTGTTTCCACACATTCTGTTTCCATTGTTTTTTGGAACTGATAAAACTGGTTATTGAGTAAATGTTATTAGCTGGGAAAACCTTTTTTTTAAGATAAGAACATTGAATCAATATGATGTTTTTTGAGTTTGAAAAATAAAGGAATATAAATCATGGTAACATTGGTTATAATGTTTTTTTGATACTTTGGGTTGTTTATGAATCATCCACAACTCAATCTGACACATGATGTGACTGGTTTGACTCCTAGTGCATCTTTTCATTTGAATTTGGAATTAATTTTACTATAAAAGGAAACTAACATACTCAAAACTAATAAGACAAATTTATATTTTTTTATACTTTAGAAAAATGATCCTTTATTCATTTTTAACATATTGTAATTATCCTTACCTCAATCCAATACTCGATCTTCCCAGTATGACTCAAAGAGTCCATTATCTATTTGATATTGAAAGTTTAGTTCAAAAAGTGTCACTCATTTAAAATAAATAAAACACACCTATATACTATTGATATTTTAGGACAACGATTAATAAGTTATTTTTTTGTGTAGGAATCAATCTCAGGTCAAACCAACACACGATGTGACCCGTATGACTAAAAGTGTGTATTTCCAGTTTAACCTGATTTTTTTTAAAAAGAGGAGTGGCATACTCAATAAAATGAAAATGAATTGGTAATATTTTGAAAATTTATTAAATTATACACAATTAATTTGTAATGTGTAGGAATTATCTCCAACCCAATCATATTCATGGTGTGATCGGTATGACTCAAAGTGTTTCCTTTTATGTTAAATTTACATTAATTTTAGTAAATAAGACAAATGACATAGTAAAAACTGAAAAAAAACATTTGAATAGTTTTGTTACTTTAGGAAAATGATCCATATTTTATTTTTTAGGTGTATGAATAATCATCACCTTAATTCGATACACGATGTGATCAATATGACTCAATGTTTTTGTTATCTGTTTATAATTGACATTTTAGTTCAAAAAATTCCACTCATTAAAAAATGATCAAACACACTTGTATGGTTCTGATAATTTATGAAAACAATTTATAATTCATTTATGACATGTAGGAATCAGTCTCATGTCAAACTGACACATGATGTTGCTGGTATGACTCAAAGTGTGTGTTTTTAGTTTAGAATGACATTTTTTTAAAAGACAAGTAAAATTCTAAAAACTTAGAAATTTTTTTTATTGTTTTGATACTTTAAAAAATGATCCATAATTCAGTAGGGACATGTAATAATCGGCTTCATATCAATCTGATGTACGGTGTAACTGGTATGACGCCATGTACATAATTTTTTTTAAAAAATTGACATTAATATTAGTAAAAAATATTAATATCATATTCAAAACAAATCAAACGGCATCATAGTGTTTTCATACTTTAGTAAAATTACCCATAAGTAATTTATTATGGTTTAGAATCATCCATACCTCAATTTGATACAAAATGTTACCGATATAACTAAAAGTATTAATTATGAGTTTAAAATTGACATTTTAGTTCAAATAGAATAACTCATTAAAAACTGATCAACCACACTCAGATTGTATTAATTATTGAGTATAATGATTAATATTGCATATGTAATGTAATAATCAGCCTCACTTCAAAATGACACATCATGTGACTCGAATGACTCAAAGTGTGTGTTTCTAGTATAAAATGACATTTTAATAAAAAAGACAAGTGATGTAATCAAAACCAATAAAAAATATTTTGATTGTTTAGATACTTTATTAAAATAATCCAAAGTCATTTTAGTTGTTTATAAATTATCTTCAACTCAATCTAACATAAATTGTAACTGATTTTTCCCCATGTGAGTCATTTTCTTTAAAGTGGACATTATTTGTTTTTTGTAAAAAAGACTACTAGCATTATACTAAATGAGAAAACAACTATTAATTATTTTGATCATTTATAAAAATGATATATAAGTCTTTTGTAATGTGTAAAAATCATCATAACCTATATATGATACATGATATACCTTGTATGAGTCAAAGTGACTGTAATCAGTTTAAAATTGATATTTTAGTTCAAAAAGTGTCACTCTCTAAAATCCAATAAAAATGATCAAATTGAATTGATAATTCTGGGAAATTATTCATAAGTCGTTTTTAACATGTTGGAACCAGTCTCATGTCAAATTGATACATGATGTGACCAAAATGATAGAATGTGCATGTTTTCAATTTAAAATGAAATTTTTGGAAAAAAGACAAGCGACAAACACAAAACAGAGAAAATGAATTTGGATTGTTTTTGTACTTTAGAGAAATTATAAAAAATCCATTTTGGATGTATAGGAGTAATAATCAACTCAATATGAAAAAATAGTGACCTTTAAGACTCCAATTTACATTTATTTTTGTAAAAAATGATAACTAACATACTCAATACAAAACAAAAATATCTGATAGGTTGGATACTTTAGGAAAAAAATCTATATGACATTTTTTATGTGTAGGAATTATAAAAAACCTCAATCTAATGCATGATGTTCCCGGTAGAACATAAGGTGTCTGTTATCATTTTAAAATTCACTTTTTAGATTGAAAAATGTCACTTACTAAAAACCGAGAAAATATGATCTGGTTGTCTCGACAATTTATGAAAATGATTAATAATTAATTTTTGATGTGAATAAATCTGTCTCATGTAAAATCAACATAAGAAATGATGGGTATGAATCAATGTGCATTATTCTAGTATAAAATTACATTTTTATGGAAAAAGAAAGTTACATACTCAAAATTGAGAAAACAAAATCATAATGTTTTGATACATTATAAAAAATGATCCATAAGTTATTTGCGATGTGTATGAATCATCCAAATATCAATCTGATACATGGTGTGATCGGTATGACTGCAAGTGCATATTTTTATTTAATAAGTGTCATTTTATTTTAAAACACACATCACATTTCCAAAACTGAGAAAATGACCCTAGATTATTTTATCACCATTCCATATGATATTATTAATTAATTTCATCATAATTTTTATCTTATATATATTTAGTTTATTTTCATAGAGATAATTCTTGAAGACGAACAAGAAATGGAAAGACGTACAAGAATCAACTAAAAGTCAATCTGGGAAACAATTTTCCTAGTATGACCCAAATTTTAGTATAAAATTAACACTTTATATTTATTTTTTTTCTTTATATTATTACTAACATAAGAATTGTTTTATTATTTAGTCTGATTCTTTTTCTTTAGTAGGGGTATCCATAGCATGAGTCAGGATCAAAGGAAAGCGACAATGGAATATTGATGTTTTTGAATGTATGTAATAATTTTTTATTACTTAGGTAATTATATAAAACAATGTTTGAAATATATATAATATAGTTTTTTCTTCAATTTGTGTATTAAATTTTATTTCATTTAAATTCTATATTTTTACATGATTTTGATGTTTGTTGATACTAATCATGGAATTTCTGTATGATATTACAACACACACTAGTATACCCCTTTATGAGCACCACTAAATGATCCAATAAAGTAGTCCTTTATCAGTTCTTTTATAAGAGATGATAAAATGGTCAATTATTAGAAATTTTTGATGCAATGATAAAGTGATGATTTATCATCACTAATAAAAGCCAAGGGATTTTAATCGTGATTCAGTAGTCAGTGTTTCACTTGCACTGATAAAGACTATTTTTAGTGATGTTAAAGTCCTTTTTTGTAGTAGTTTTAAAAATATTTTTATTTAAATAATAATCATAGTATAATAAATAACTTATTATCTAATTATATACACTTATATATATGGTTATTTTGTTGTAGAGATGAAAAAGCATCACATCTCTTCGAGGAGGCAGTAATCCACATGTCTATGAAAGACATTATAATTATTTTCAATTCGTGAAAAGTAAAAGGAAAATGATATATTATATTTATAGACATATATATATGTCATTTATATCAAATATATTTATTATCTTTACCCTTATTACCTTTCATGTAACACATTATTTAAAGATGAATCACTTCACTTTGCGAAGCAATAGTCCACCATACAAAATAATGAAGTTATCATATCCCATACATTATGTAAAATAAAATGTTATATATGGTATAATGAATCCATAAGTAGAATTATAATATAAATATCATATAATTTTTTTTCCATTATCATACCCAACTATTATATGTGTCAATGGAAAAATGAATGACATTGGTTCACAAAGAAGTATTCCACTGTACAAAGAAATGATGTTTTCATAACACATTATCTAGAAGTGTGTGTGGGTTTAGGTATAAATACTTTCTAAAAAAATATGTCATTATATGGAATATACTCATGTTATTAAATCATCATAGTATGATAATAATTTATGGTACGGTGAAAAAAAACTTGTTGATGAATGTTACATATTTTTGAGGAAACTCCTTTTGGTTTGCACAAAATACTTCTCTTGGTTGAATTGATTATAAAAATAAGTATTCTAAGATTAGGTTTGGTAATTTTGGAAATTATTTACATTGGTATTGTCTGAAAAAAGTATTTTTTATGTTTTATGTTAGGAGTATAGTGGGTGACCTTTTATACGTGAGGTGACTGACACACTTGTAATGTTTTTGACAGAGTGAATTCCACCGATGATTATTTTCATTTCATAAGGCCCAAATAATGGTAACTTATATATAATATATGTTATACGGTATAAATAAGGCCATTAATCAGTTTTTGGATGAGTTGTAATGTCATTTTCAACTTAGGATTAATGTTTAAGGACCAAGTAATCATTTTTTTACCTTAATCGATGTTCTCAATTTTAATTACTAAAACTAATCTATATGGTAAAAAAATATGTTGACCATATTATACATGCTAAATTATGATGATTAAAAATATTTATTCCATTATTTCAACTTAAATTAACTTATGTTTCAAAATTTAATTTAATATTAATCCATCAAACACAGTTAGACAACGTTTTTTAAGAATAATATTTCATTTGAAAGAGATTATTATATATTAACTCCTTGACTAGTAATAATTATTGTATGATACTCAATTAATTTTTAGTGATATATAATATATACATTTCCTTAAATACATTCACCAATAGGGATTATTTTAATTAATTAAAAATGATAATCATTATGCATTTTAAAATTGTTTTTTAGAAAAACTTATTTATAAACTCAAAATCAAAATTATACTAAAAAAAATTATAAATTTGATTAAAAGTAACTAATTGGATTAAATATAACATGTCACTAGAGAAAATTTTCGTAACATATTTTTTCATTTAAATTAATTAATTTATTTAAAATAAAGGACCCTGCTTACATAAAATGGAATTTTTCACTACCCACAAATAAATCAATATTTTCTAAAAAATCGAAAAAATTCACCCAAGGTAAATTTTGATATTATGATTCCAAAAAATGAAGTTTATTTTTTCAAATAAATTATATAAAATTTTTAAAATTTGGTTTTAAAATAAGTTTTCCATAAAAAGATGACAAAACACCTTTTTGAAAAAAATATAGTTTTAGGCATAAAAATTAGGTTTATTTTTATATCATGTCTAGGAAACACAGAGGATTAATATTAAACTTTATATTGAATATGTGATATATAAATTTAATTAATATAATCCATAAAGAGTGATTTGTTTAATTTAGTGGTGTAAAACATGTATGTGCGTATTAAAATACATTTTCAAAAAAATATGTTATTTTTTATTTTCAAAAGGGGTTTAATTTTTATTTATAAATAATTGGTCTCTAGAGAAATAATTATATATACATGTGAAGACAATTTTTTCATATTTTAGTTAGTATTTTCCATACCTAACATTCAAACAGCTAGGTTATAATGGTAGTATATTTCATGAGCCATTTAATGTTGATGTTTCATGTTGAATATGCTGTCAAATAAAGAATACTTCGGGATACATGTAACATAAGATAAACTAGATGTTTCATGTAATTCAAGATGAACAGGTTGTTTCATGTCCTTTACACTATTGAATATAATTTTATTCTCATAAATTCTCCTGGAGTTACATGATCCCCCTTTAATAAAATAAATCCTTTGAATTTGAACTTTATCTTGATAAACCAATGTTATACATTAAAAATCATTTTTTGTAAACCAAAATCATAAAAAATTTAACAAAACTTTATATTAATAAGGGAGAAAAAGACGTATGATGTTTATTTGAAAAAAACCTAAATATGTATTCAAATAGGATAATATAGTTGGTAATGAAGGGAAATTTTAAATAATTATATAGTGTGATTGAGTTCATTGATCACAAGAAAGTTAATGATCAATATAATGTTAAGGTCCTAAAAACATAAATATTGCCTGATTAAAAAGACAAAATGATCTTAAGAATTAAAGGTAAAAGGATAGTACTTATGTTTTAAGACTCTTTTCCTAGAGTGTAGGAGTTATCTTAACATTTAGATTAAGATAATATAGAAATATACTCAATTAATGAGTATAATTTTATCCTTTAATCAATTTACATAATAATATCATATTTTTCTCCAATGATTTTTATTCATGATAATTTTTTCATTCATGAAGCACAAAAATACCAAATCCAAAATGGTTAGAATATGGTAAGATAATTCCAAAAATTAATAAACCTTCCTACGGTACATTACTATACAAAATTACGTAGTAAAAACAATTAAGAAATTAAATTATTCAATAAATAAATACGCTGAATTTTTTTCAAACATTTCGTAACTAAGATTGAAACGAAATGATCCGAATGATTTGATCATAAATTCTTCTAAGATAAATCAACCATTATTCCTTAAATAAAATCCCATATGTTTCCAAAATTAACATAATATTTACTATTAAAATGGTCATGCAATCGAGGACATCTTCTAGGTTAGTGGTAGGTACTACAACCCTGTCTCCCTTTAATTGTGGTTTTAAGGCCCTTGACCATTAATATGTGATGGGCTATCACAAAACATTTAGTTATTCCATTTTTTCCTTTAAATGTGAAAAAAATAATTCCTCCTTAAACAACACTTTATGTTGATATTAGTACTTAAAAATACCCCAACCCAATAAATCTCTCTTAAAATGTAATTAGTCGCCTTAATATCTCTTCAATTAAAACCTCGAAGGTGTGTCAAACAGTTTAGACATATGATCACTATTAATTTTATAGACCTATTATTGTATTTATAAATATAAAGATAAACTCAAAATAAAGAGCCCTAATCTCCAAAGTAATTTAAACTGACCCCTAAAACAAACTATGCCAACCCAGTACCCACACACTCAAATCCTATGAAATAATCATATTCTTTTTATTTTTATATTTTTATTCAATAATTATGACCCATTTTTTTCCAACCAAACCATACAATATCAAAAGGGAAATTTTGATAACTTACATTCTTGAGGACCTTTTCAGTTTATAGTTTTAGATAATTTGACCAAAATACTACATAAAAAATAACCATGTCCTCAAAAAATCAATTTTATAACATAACCCAAATTTAATTATTTCAGATTATGTTATCATCATCATAATCCATATGAAATCCCTTATTGACATAATCTTTTAGATATCATTTTTTATAACCTGTGGAAAAGGAAACATAAGAAGGTTGAGCTCAAGTACTTAGTAAGGGTAGATATAAACAATAGAAATTCAATGTCATCCATGAGAATAATGATTGCATAATAGTATGATGACGTAGTCAGAGTGATTGAATGAATAATAAAAGATATCATACCCATAAATACCTAGACCACCCGACAATAAAACATGGGAAAGGTAAGAGTTATTGATCATGCACAAGGTATTAAGAGGTAATGACATGTTTTATTATTTTAAATATTTCTATCCATTAAAGATGGTGATTATACTAGGAAGATCTCACCCTAAGAGAACAAAGATGATCATTGGTGATTTTTTTAAAAATCCAACATCGATTACAGTGAAAATGCTTCAACTGTTACTCTTGATGAATTTATGAATTCCTATGATAAGAACTATCCTATAGATTTTCAATGATGTTATTCTAACAACTTTTTTTCCTTTCTAAGATCATAAAGAGGATTTTATTGAACCATATTCTACTTTTGAAGTGATAATGATCATCGAACATCAATTTTTTCATCATCTGATCTTTATTGGTATTTATTTTTTATTTTTATATTCTTTGAGTGATCATTATTTATCAGTTTGTAAATTATCTATTTTTGTTTTATGCATTTTCCCAACAAAATAAGGTCTTGTATTTTGTTTATTCTAACACCTAAAAGGATGTATGGTTTGTAACTCCCAAAAAACATTTTGGACACAGACTATGATAAAGACTCCTGTAAAAAGTCAGAGTTGTAACTTAGGGTATTTTTCAAAGGTAGAGTATGTAAAAGGTTCGAACACCTGTAAAAGTGACTTTTTGTGGCTACCAACCTTCTCACAGATTATAGAAGTTTAATGGGTGTACTAGGATATTGGTGGTCTAAAGCACTATAAAATCTCTATATTCATATATTTTATTTCCACTATAGTACACATCTTGGTAACAGAAATTACTATATAATATTTATTTATTAAAACACTAATTTATTTTTCCTTTATATTTCAAAATGACTATTAACCACCAATATATTCATTATTACCATCAATTACAATCTAACTATTGGTATCTGAGGATATTCTATGATTAGTTAGTGGTAGTGTTGTTTGTTTTGGACTCTATGCTAACTAGATCACCCTAGACTTAAAATTCTATAGAAAAAAATTCGAGTTCTGTAAGATGGTATTTTCCAATGTAAATCATGGATGGATTCCTCAAATTACGTCATTCATCTATGTAAGTGACTATGTCTTTTGGAAATATAGAATATAATCTTACCTGAAATAATAATTTTTGGATCACTAAAGTATCATGGAGAACCCATATAAGATTCACAAAGTTGACCTAGAGACACTTATATATAATAATACAGAAAAATATGTTTTGAATTAAAAATTTGAAAATATATTTTACTTTATTACAAGTAGAAGTGTCTTTATCCAAGTTTCAGCTTGTAAGACAGCCCACAAGATACGGTGAATACTTCATGTTAATCTATAACACCATTAAATTTTAAAAGAACTAAATTATATTAGATACAATAGAGGTTATGAAACACAAAATTCTTCTTTTTTACACACAACCACTAATTTAAATTATGTTACATGCAACCTCGAGATTTTTATGTTCAATAGTGTATTCCACACAGAACACCAAACTTAAACAACCTATGATATATATTATCATTATAATCATGCAGATAGAATGGAGGGTATGAACATGATTAATATAATTATAAAAAAAATGTTTTTAAAATTTATAAAAAATTAATTATTTTGTGACCAATTAATTATAAATGAAATTAAAACCCCCTTTGAAAATAATAGGATCTATTTTTCCAAAAAAATCTAATATACATAAGTGTGTCTTATATAAATAAATTAAAAAGTCACTACAATTGAATTATATTAATAAAATTTAAATATAATATATGGAATATAATTTATAACAATCATCCTATTTTTTTCTAGACAATATATAAAAATAAATCCAATTGTTATTCTTAAAATTATATAATTTTCAAAAAACAATTTTGTCTCATTTTTATGGGTTACTTATTAACAAAACAATTTCTAAAACTATTATAAAATTTATTGAAAAAAAATAAACATAATATTTTGAATCATAATCTCAAAATTTATTTTGGGTGAATTTTTGGGATTTTTCGAAAAATATTGATTTTTTGGTGAATATTGAAAAATAGAGATTTTTATGAAAAAAAATCTTTTCTTTTCAATAAACTATGTAATTTCAATTTCCCAATATGTTTTTAATATATTATAAGGAATCCAGAGTTATATATAATCTAATTAATTAAATTTAATCAACTTCATGTTTGTTTTTATTATATGTTTGTATTTGGGTTTGAAAAAAGGGTTTTTCAAAATACTATTTTGAAATTCATAATGTCTCTAATTTTTAATTACTTAAATTAATCCCTAAGAGGGAATGTAATAAATTAAATGTTTTTATTATATATTATTAATTATTAATTCAATTTAATAATAATATTATTATTTGTCATGGAGGTAATATAGAATCACATTTTTCTAAAAAAAATCTCTTTTGAAAAACCGGATATCTCGTTTTGTCTACATGATTAATATAAAATTAAAATTTTCCCTATATATGATTTGAATATATAAAAATGGATTATATATTTATAATTAAAATAATTCACAACTTATAATAAGTTCAACATAATTTTTGAGTAAATATATTAGTTAAAGCAATTAAAATTAATTACACCGATTTAGGTAAAATGAATTAACTTAGAGTATAAAATTTAAACCTAATGAGCCTAATTAACTAATTTCTTTTTTCAAAAGACATTTTAAAGACATATTTAGTCCTTATACAATATATTATCTATAATATACTATTATTGGGGACTATTTAAATGTAAAAACTAACAGTGGGATTAACTCTTTCGAAATAATTAAAAGTGTGTCACTCACATCACTTATAAAAGGTTATCCCCCTGCTCCTAACATCACACCTTAAACCCAATTTTATTTATCCTATACCATAA
The DNA here is from genome assembly GCA_963277665.1 of Viscum album. NCBI lineage: Eukaryota > Viridiplantae > Streptophyta > Magnoliopsida > Santalales > Viscaceae > Viscum > Viscum album. Next base: position 1,893,119,051 of record OY728143.1, on the reverse strand, counting down.
AAAACATCCCATATTCCCTATAACAATATTATAATCCTTATTTTGGTCATAAATCCAATGAATAAAGGTATTTGAAGAAAACAAAAAGGATTTACCTAAAGAAGATGTAACATTCATCGAAAATTATTTTAGTTTTATTTGTTTCTACACACCTTAAATTATAATTATACCACTATGATATAATAAAATCAGTATATTAAATTTAATGAGATGTTTTTATTTTATGTTCGATCCCTATTACCACAGAAACATCCATCAAATGAGTTATGAAACCATCGTCTGTGTGTATGGAGGGCTACCGCCTCACGAACCGATGTCATTCATTTTTCCACTACCACCTATCAAGGTTGGATATAATAATGGATAATAAGTTTATAGATAATATTTATAAAGTAATTATACCTATTGAGTAATTTTATCAAGTATATCATTTTACATTCCGTACTGTAGGGTATATGATAACATTGCTCTTGTGTATGGAAGACTACCTGTAATGACCTGGACCTCTCTGACCCATTCCTTTGTCAAAAAGAAGGTCAAGATGTGTTCTAGAGAGTAAAATGGACTTTTCCAACACTTTCCAGAATTTTGAAACTACACACCGTGTAGTTTGAGTAGACGTTGTGTACTACCTTCCCGGGTATACCTTGTGTTACAGGCCGTGTCCTTTCTGTGTGGAGTAATGGGTGCATGTCGTGTGTCTAGTTCTATATGCCGTGTAGTCCTTCCCCGCATATGCGTTACCAGTCAATGGTCGTGTACCATGTTGGAGCCGTGTCCTTGCCGTGTGCAACAAATGAGTACACGTTGTATAGTCCTTCCCCGCGTATGTGTTACCCTCAACCATGTGTTGACCAGTCAACAGCCGCGAAGCTATGTTGGAAGCCGCGTGGAGACCGTGTGAATGAACCGAGTACACGCTGTGTACCATAAAGTACATTCCGTGTAGTTTTTCTTTTCACGCTTATAAAAGGAGGGGTCCCCTCCTCCTTTCAACTCACCCCTCTCCACTCCTCTCCTCTCCTCTGAGCTAACCTCTCTCAAGAGACTCGAAGGCTCTTCCTTCCATAACTTCTTCGTCCCAGCTCCAATTTACGATCCGTTAGCATCCATGGGATCATAACGACGAGGCGGATCTTCCGAGCTTGGGTCTGTTGTCTTTCTTTCGGCCCTTCCATTCCGACTTCCACTTGAGGAGGTTTTTCCGGGACCAGATAGAAGTGACGGACGCTGACATACGTCTTCTAAGGTTGATCCGGGAGAGCGTTGCGATCAAGAACCTGTTGAGGTAGGGATCTTACCTTCGTCTCTATAAATTGTGCATCATGAAGGGTGGGTGTCCTTTTGTTTACGTGAAACACTTTTGAACCAATTTAATGAAGATAATAACTGGATTATATAATGGGGATGGGACGTTGTGATTGCTGTTACATTATATCCGGTTATATTATGTTGTGAATTGAATGAGCTTTTGCCTACGGAAAATAAAGGTCGTTGGGGGACTTTGCTTACGCAATTAAATGTTTCCCTCTCCTTTTGGATTTTCTTATGGGTGGAAACATTGTGGAATATAGAATTTGGTTAATCACATAATGTTGGATGTTTAAAATCTGGAACCCTTGTATGATCACCCCGGTTAAAAAATGGAATAATGAACATGTGGGTGTTGTCGTGGTTACGAGACATGTGTTGGGGGTGTTTTGTGGGTTGTCGTGGATTAGGTGAATAGTAGGGCTGCGGTTGACTAGGTTGTGGGTTGGTGTGAATGTTATGGTGGTGATGGGCAGCGGGGATGTAATAAATGGAATTAAAGAGGTGATGATGTTCTGTTTGGTTGTGGGTATGGTGGTTGGCAGTGGGGCTGCAGGGTTGGGTTTTAATGTGAATAGGTTATGGGTTGTGATTATTAAATAAAAGTGGAAGCGTTAATGAATGGTGGGGCGTGGTAATGAAACAGAAATAATAATCAATGGGGTTGGATGGTTGATAAGAAGGGCTTGGTTGTGTTGCTTGTGTTTTTCTAACTTGATTTGTGGATGGTAGGGATATGTTTTATGAACGTTTGGTGTGGTTGGTTGTGGATAGTTGCCCAGTAGTTAAGGAACTAAATAAACTATTTCTACTGAAACATGAAAACCTAAAGGGGGTTGGGTTTGCTTGTTGTATGCATGCTTCGTAGTAGTAGTGCTGAGGCATGTGCTCTGTTTCTCTTTTTAGATGCCATAGGTTGGGCTGTGTGGTTGGTATATTTATATATATCTGTATCTTTTTTTTATCGTATCCCACCCATGTTGAGCACTTAGTGCCGAACACTCCCATTTCATGGGAGAGGGTGTTTTTCCCTTAGTTACTAGCTCCTTCCGGCTCCTTCTCCCCTAGGCTGTGATGGCTTGAGGTGACCTTACACCTAAGACTCTTAGGGTAGGTTTCGATTCAGGTGGTTTTAGCCCTAGACTCCTCAGGCAGGTTCTACTCTTTCCCAAGAATCTTCGAGATGAGGCCCAGGTGTGTGCGGGCGGGATACATGGTTGTGAGGCCCAGGTGTGTGCAGGCGGGATACGTGGTTGTGAGGCCCAGGTGTGTGCGGGCGGGATAAGTGGTTGTGAGGCCCAGGTGTGTGCCGGCAGGATATGGGGTTGTGAGGCCCAGGTGTGTGTGGGCAGGGAGAGTGTGGCAGCGTCAGGACGTTCATCGTTAGGAAGAGCAGCTAACTAAAGGGAAGTTTTGCAGGGTACCAAATACTATTGTTCATATATACTACTACTACTACCTATTGTGATTGTGTTTTGGTGAGTGTGGATGGTGAGGTTGGGTGGATTGAATTCCTTGCTAGGTTTCTTCGGTTGTTCTCACGGGACATTAGGATGTCTCCCCACTTGTGCATGAGAGCTTTAGGTTTCCCAACCGAGTATACTTGTATTCTCACCCTATGATTACTTTCAGGTTTCCAGGAGGACTACCAGGGTCGTGCGAGACCCTACAAGTCGGACAGTTGGAGTTGTTGTTGTTGATGTACCTTTTTTTTCTTTTGGTATTGTACTTTGATCTTTCTTGTACTTGTACCTTGTTATAAAATTGTTTAAGCATGCTTGTGGTCTTGGTTTGGTTTTATTTCTATACACTTGTTCTTTTTCCTTTGTGGTGGTTGACTTGTCCTATTTCTCGATCCTAAATAATAATAAAATGGTCATTCCTCCCATATTTGTGAAAAATCATACCGTTGGTGCTAGTCGCCACCCCGGGGCCTACTGGAGGCGGGACTCGGGGGTCATTATCTCCCTTTCACCATTGCTAGCTCAGGTGGGGCATCTTTGGTGGGAGGGGGTCGTGATAGAATGGTATCAGAGGTGATAGTTGAGAGATAGAATGATGTCTGGAGTTAGGCACAGTGAGGATTACATGGGATGGTAGGGCGACAATGTTAGCTAATCTTGGTGTGTGACATAGGCCAGGGAAGACTGGCTAGGACATGGGATTTTAGGGCCCCCTGTGATTCGATGCATGGACTCTGAGCCCACCGAATGACCAAGTGAGGCTACATTTGTCACGACCCGTCCTCGGGGCCCGTGTCGTGACTACCTCAAGCTCGCCTTCCATAGACCAGGGGCTGGCGACTAGCACCAAGGAGTAGAATCCCGGTAAAAAGGGAAGACATTTCCTTTGTAAAGTAAACAAACACCACAGAGTAGGCAATAGAAGAAGTAAACACTAAGTAAAAGATGGTACAATAGTAAGTGCGGGAAAAGTAAACGTGCCAGTATACAAACCCAAACTGAAAGTAAAGTACAACTCGAAAGGGAAAACAACAACAGTAAAGTAAAGCCGAAACGCCGTGCTGTCCTCTGGAAATCCCACCTCAAGGGTGGGTACAGATTGCTCCACTGCTCCTCGGGTCCCGCCGTCCGCTCTGAGTATGTACCGCCTAGTGGTCCACCTCCAGGTATCGTCCTGCACTGCAAGCCTAAACCACGATCAATGATTTCAGTCGTCTGCAACCAACACAACGTAGTGTGGGAATAGCCCGTGCAGGGGTGAGTATAAGCTACTCAGTAGGGACCCCGAGACCCCCAAAGGTCTCCCAAAATCCACAAAGGATAAAACACAAAGGAAATAAACAATCACTAAGTAACAACCAACACTGCTTAGGTATATGCCCATATATATACCTAAGTCATCAATTTCAATATGCTCCAACCTCCGAGCCCAAGTACAACCCAGTCCACACAGGAAAGTGTATGTATTCCACACAGGAAAGCAAAATGTAATCCACACAGGATAACACAACACAATCCACACAGGAAATCAAACAGGATTCATCTCACACAGGTATACTTCTTCGAAGACGATAGAGATGATCATTGATCCATCTAAGTCGTCGGACCCACAAAGGATCGATAGGTACTAACCCCCGCAAAGACCCACACAGGATCGGACCCACACAGGATCTGTAGGCGCTGGCTCACACAGAACCGCTGAGCGCGGACCCACACAATATCAGACCCACACAATATCGGTAGCACTGATCCACATAGGATCGCTGAGTGCTATAGTCGTCACCGTCGAATCCACTGAGGATCTATGTACATTCATCTTCGTCATAGTAGAAGTCGCAGCCAGCTCTAGGGTTCCCGCACACAGCAAGCTCGTTCGGGAGGGTCCGCTCCACGAGCCGGGAGGCTGATTCAACAACTGAAACATAGTCTAGAGTGGATGTATCCAAAAGTTCGGCATCGTCAACAGGTACTCAACGTCGCAGACGGCGCGTCAATCGGACACCCGGTCTGAGAGTTATTGGCTTTTTTGTCTAAGGGGCCCGGTTGGGTTTTAAGGCAAAACCAACCCGACCATTTTCCACCTGCATCCAATCCTCGGGCGGAGTATTCCAAAAGATCCGTCTCACTAAGAGGAATCCAAATAAGTTGACGGCACGTCAGTCGGACGTCCGTAGATCAAGATATGAGCGTTTCCGCTCCGAGGGCTCGGTTGGGTTCGTGTACGAACCAACCCGGCCGTACCCAATGTATTCCTAAACCTTGAGTGCGATATACCAAAACGACCGTCTCGATCCAAGGACCGCATCGCCGCTGACGATGTGTCGTGTGGAGGCCCATAGCTCATGTTATGAGGAAAAGACCAAAAAGGTCCGGAAATGGGGGTTTTAGGGCTCGGACCGACCCGTCCCGAGACCCCCCGGTCGGCCCGGCCCGGCCCGGCGACCCGCGTGCTGGTCAGTTTCTAGGCCAAAACGGCCGAGCCGTGTTGCCTCGCGGGGGGGGGGGGGGGGGTGGGGGTGCTCCCCCCCCAGTTTTCTGTAACCGCGACCCATTAATTGGGGCCGCATTTATGCCCGACTGGGAGAATTATTTCCCCCAGATCCTCCATGTCCGGCCGGCCCAACCTGGTCAGCCGGTTCCTGCTCAACGGGACCGGTGATGGCCGATCCCCTTGCAGCTCCGACGCCGGCGGCCCGGTCCGGCCGCCGGTCACCTTGCTCCGCCGCGGCCCGGAACCGCCCGCAACCCTTGTCGTCTGCGCCCCTCCTTCACGGCACCGGTACCGGCCGCGGTATTTTCGGGTGTCTCCGACGTGGCACGATGGCATCGCGTCCTTGTATTAATTCGTGGCGCGGCGCGACGACGTCACGTCCTTGATCTTCTTTCCACGGCGCGGCGCGATGGCGCCACACATTTCCTTTCGCATGATTCCGCGTGGTGCGACGACACCACCCCTTCCCGTACCAAACCACAAAGGAACCAACATGAAATAAGGAGGAGGGTCGGTCGTGTTTGTGCGGTCCACCCCCTCGCGTTATTCGATAACTATTGGTTTTAATCCACAAAGATCGTCAAGTTGGTATTCACGAAAAATAAATAAATAAAACCCCTACCTTGGTTTCAAGAGCGGAGCTTGTTCGGTGGTTCATCGAAGAGAAAACGTCACGATATAACCGTCGCGGAAAGAGGAGACTTGAATGGAGGAAGTCGCGTCGCGGAAACGACATTGCGGAAGAACCTTTGTGGAAAGAGACGTCGTGTCACAGGTCGATGTCACGGAGTCGGTCTTCGAGGACTCGGCGTTCTTCGACGGAGACCGATGTTCTTCGAGTTCTTCTTCAAAGAAGAAGATGTTCTTCCCAAAAATCTCTCAACGACAAAACTCTAACAACAAATAAAATAAGATCATTTCTTATTTTATTAACACAACATTCCTTATGAATATTCAAGGGATTGAATTTCAAAAACTTACATTTAACTCACCACATTAATTCCATATGTTAAGTAAACTTAAGTTATCGACATTTAATGGGAGTTGAGAGGGGTTAGAGGATATGATGGGGTGGGGTTAGTGTGGGCCCCACCACCCTCATAACCTCCCAAGGGAGGTTTGGTGGTTTCCCAACTTCCATCAAGAACCAAACACTTAGAATAAAAAAAATTGGTGAATAATAATAAATTAACTTCCACAATTTTTATCATCCACACCCTTGATAACGCAACTTCAGAACATGAGTTCCTAAGCAATTACTGGCGTTGCGGTTCCATCAGGGCCATCGGAATTCGATTCCGGGCACCGGTTCAAAAGTTAGAAATTCTCACTCGTTCGTTCACTGAACGTACCGGAGCAAAACATCGGATAGAAATTCCTGGCACACCGGGCCTCAGAATCAGGTGCGGTCTGAAACTGCGTTTTTGTAAAATTCCAAAGAAAATTAAGAAAAAATTTCTTGTGAATTTTACGGGTGTTAACATTACTCCCACCTCAGGTCTTTACGTCCCCGTAAAGATACATCCAAAACTAGGGAAACAAATGTGGGTACTGAGCACGCATCTGAGCCTCCCGCTCCCAAGTGCTCTACTGAAGGTTCTCGTGCTGACATCTGATGCGCACTAGAGGAATCGACCGTCCATGTAGGACCCAATCCTGTCGATCCTCGATCTCCACTGGGACCTCCACAAAAGTCTCCCCATCATCAACGTCAAGCTCCCCATTGTCAATGATGTGCATCTGGTCGTGCACGTATCTTCTCAGCTGAGATACGTGGAAGACGTCGTGCACCCGGTGCAACTGAGGTGGTAGAGCCAGGCGATATGCCACCTCGACAATCCTGCTGAGGACCTAGAATAGTCCAATGAAGCGTGGAGACAACTTTCCGCCTCGGCCAAATCTCCATAAACCACGTCGAGGTGAGACACGCAAAAAGACGTGGTCTCCATCCTCGAACTATAGTGGCCTCCACCTCCTGTCAGCATAAGACTTCTGCAGGCTCTGAGCTGTCCTCATCCATTCCTAGATGACCTGGACATTCTCTGTCATGGCCTGGACCATCTCCAGTCCCACAAGTGCTGACTCCCTAGGGTCTGTCCAGCACAAAGGAGATCTACAATGTCGGTCGTACAACGCCTCGTATGGTGCCATCCCGATGGTGGAGTGGTAGTTGTTGTTGTATGCGAACTCCACCAAGGGTAGGCGATACTCCCATATGCGACCAAAGTCAAGGACCCATGCGCAGAGCATGTCCTCGAGAGTCTGAATGGTCCTCTCCATCTGACCATTTGTTTGAGGGTGAAAGGCTGTGCTAAGACGTAGTTGTGTCCCGAACGCCTCCTTCAATCCCTTCCATAGTCGAGAAGTAAAACGGACATCTCAATCGGAGAAGATAGATGATGGCACACCGTGAAGCCAAAAAATATCCTGAACGTAAAGTCATCCCAAGCTCTCCACTGAGCCCTGCTCTCTGATGGGTAAAAAGTGAGCTGACTTGGTGAGTCGGTCGACAATCACTCAAATGGAGTCGTGACCTCTGGAAGTGTGTGGAAGTATAGTCACGAAGTCCATATATATCCCATCCCACTTCCAATCAGGGACCTCCAAGGCCTGTACCAAGCCTGCTGGTACCTGATGTTCTGCCTTCACCTGCTGGCAGGTGAGGCATCATGAAATGAACTCTGCCACAGCCTTCTTCATTCCAAGCCAGCAGTGCTGTCGTCTGAGATCCTAGTACATCTTCTCCACTTCGGGATGTACCGCCAAGGGAGAAGTGTGAAAATCTCTCAGCACCTCCTCCCGTATATCAACTGGTACCAAGGTACGTCCTCTGAAAAGGATGTCGTGCTCTTCTCTAAAGGAGAAACCATCAGGTTCCTATCCTGAGGATATCTGTGCACGTCACGTCTCACAGTCAGCGTCCCCACGCTGTGCCTCTCTGACCTACTGTAGTAGTGTAGGAGTGACTGTGAGAGACTGAAGGAAGGATGCTCTATCTCTATCCATGAAGGATATCAGCAAAGAGGCTAGCTGATCTGTCACCTTCTCAAGTAGCTGAATGCCCATCCTCCTACTGAGAGCATCGACTACTATGTTTCCCTTCCCAGGAGTATAGACTATCTCAAAGACATAGTCCTGGAAGAACTCGAGCCATCCTTGCAGTCTTAGATTGAGATCCTTCTAAGAGAATATGTATCTGAGACTATGATGGTCAGAATAGACTGTAAAGCGCTCGCCCATCAGATAGTGTCGCCATGTATTCAGAGCGAAGACCACTGCTGCTAACTCCAGGTCATGGGTAGCGTAGTTCTGATCATGCGGCCTCAACTGAAATGATCCATAGGTGATAACTTCCCACTCATGCATCAGGACACAACCGATTCCAGTCCCTGATGCATCGCAGTAGACTACGTAACCTACTCCATCCTCAGGCAACCTCAAGATAGGTGCGCTGGTCAATCTCTGTATCAGCTCTTGGAAGCTCTACTGACATCTGTCTGACCACACAAAGGGTTTCCCCTTCTTTGTCAATGCTGATAGTGGTGCCACAAATCTAGAGAAGTCTGGCACAAATCTCCAGTAGTATCCAGCTAGTCCCAAGAAACTCCGCACCTCTGTCACGCTCCTGGGTGGCTCCCAAGCTAACACTGCCTCGATCTTTGCAGGATCCACTACAACTACCACCTCAGAAATGACGTGTCCCATGTAGTGGACCTCACCTATCCAGAACTGACACTTCGAGAGATTGCCATAAAGCTGGTGCTCTCGGTAGTCTGTCTAGTACAACCCGTAAGTGGTATGCATGCTCCTCCTCAGTCGTCGAGTAAATCAAAATGTCTTCAATGAAGACCATGACAAATCGATCGAGGTATGGCTGAAAGTTCCTGTTCATGAGGGACATGAACACTGCTGGAGCATTGGTTATTCCTAATGGCATAACCAAGAACTCATAGTGGCCATACCGACATCTGAATGCTGTCTTCTGCACGTACTCGTCTCGAACTCTGAGCTGATGATAGCCTGACCTGAGGTCTATCTTCGAGAACCACCGTGATCCCATGAGCTGATTGAAGAGGTCATCAATCCTCGGTAGTGGATACTTGTTCCTCACTGTCACCTGGTTCAGGCGATGATTGACGACACAAAGTCGCAAGCTTCCGTCCTCCTTCTTGGCAAACAAAATCGGGGAAGCCCAGGGTGAAACACTGGGTCAGATGAACCCCTTGCCCTGCAAGTCCTCAAACTGTACCCATAGCTCTCGAAGCTCAGAGGGGTCCATCCGATATGCTGGATTCGATATCGGGGATGTCCTAGGGTACAGGTCAATATAAATGTCTACCTCTCTGTGAGGAGGTAGCCCTGGAACGTCGTCAAAAAAAATGTCCGCAAACTGATCCACCACTGCAGGAAAACCAGGACACCACATGTCAACTGCTTCTAGGATGAGGCTAGCCAACTGATGAGTGATGGGCTGTCCTCTCCTCTGTGAGAGTCCATCCTGTGCTGCAAAGGCTCCCTTCTCACCGGTGAAGGTGAACCTGATCCCGTCGGTGCGTAAACATCGCACCTTGCTCCTAAAAAAGTCAATCTGTGAACGGACCGTAGACAAACAATCCATGCCCAAGATGACGTCATAAGGCCTCGACGCCGCTACAAGAAGATCCCAGCCGAAGCTCTCGCCTCCTAGAGTAATCTTACACTGCCGGCACCAGTGTGTAATCGTCGAGTCTTCTCTCGTAGGAGTCTCTAGCCATAAGGATCGAGCCAACAGATCTGTCGTAATCTCCGAGCTCCGAACAAGGGCAACGGCTATGAACAAGTGACTCGCTCCTGTGTCTATAAGTACTGCATCAATGGTGTAATAGACACAGATAGTACCTCGAATCATCTCGGGCGCGCCGTGGTCGTAGGTCTATGCTGCCTGGAGTTGTGCCTGTCTCTGCACGCCAGCTCCCTGTGGTCAGGGTGGACCTCCTGGAGGTGGTAGTGGTAGAGCCTCAAAGCGTCGCCCACCACCTCCTGCTCGGCCAGCTCCTCTGCCTCATCCGCCTCCTCCCTACGGACTGCCATGGTCGTCCCTCTGTCACTGCCTCGGTGGTCCCTCAACCTTCTGCTGCTCCTCGGCACGGCGGTTCAGGCAATCACGAGCCATGTGGCCTTGCCCACTGCACGAGTAGCACTGCCTACCTCTCGAAAGACTAGCTCCGCGCTGTGTGCGCCGCACTGCTGAGCCAGTGTCCTGAGGTCGTCTTCCTGAGGGTCTAGTCTGCCTGGACCCATGAGTCATCCGTCGACTGCCTGCTGCAGAAGACTCTGCTACGTGCCGCCCTACGGTGGGTCTCGACGCTGGTGTAGACTCAGCAAGAAAGCTCTCGATCAAAAGGGCCCGCTCTAGTACTACTGTCTGAGTCAGAATGCTGAGGGAGATCAGCGATGCCCTGATCTCGTGTCTCAATCCCTGCTCAAATGTTCGGGCCCAGAAGAATGGGTCCCCGTACCATGTATGTAGAGTAGCGCGAGAGATCGGTAAATTTCGTTGAGTACTGGGTGACCGTCATGCTGCTCTGCCGCAGCTGAAGAAGCTCCTGAATGCGGACCACACGGAGGGTGGTTGGGAAAAACTCTGTGCGGAAGAGGCTCTCAATGTATGTCCAGAGTAGAGATGCCTCATCGTGCACCTGGAGGATCAAGCTCCACCATCGGCCCACTACTGCGTGCAGTAGGCTCGCTGTGAGGATCACCATGAGGTCTACTGGTGTCCACACTAACTAAAAAACTCGTACCACTGCCTCCAGCCAGTCCTCGGCTGCCTGGGGGTCCGTCTCCCCGTGGAACCTGGGCGGTCAGTGGCACTAGAACTCATGCAGTGCACTGAGGCGACATGCATCATCAGCGGCTGGTGCTGGAAGCATCGGTGGCTTGATGGGTAGAGCTACCGCCGATGCCACTGCTGACAAAGGGCCCTGCACCGAGGCCTCATTGCTCGGTGGGCTGTCGTCATTCTCGACTCTCGGAACCCTAGCTGGCTGCCGTCATGGGGCCATCCTGAAAAGGAAACAGGTGATCCACTGTTAGAACAGTATACATGGTGAGCTGATACAAAGTAATCACAAAGAAAACTTGAAACACACACGCAATCAATGTTTTCGTGCATTAAGTTAGAAATCAGAAGTCAGGGTCCTGGTGTACGGATACGTCGGCCGCCGCACCAACACTGGACTCCCTGGACTGATAACCACACAAAATACACTAAACTATATTGCTTCACATAGAAAAAGATCAGAGTCCAAAGTTCTGCGGTAGAACCCAAATCCTCTGATACCAATTTGTCACGACCCATCCTCAGGGCTCGTGTCGTGACTACCCGAAGCCCACCTTCCATAGACCCGGGGCTGGCGACTAGCACCAAGGCGTAAAATCCCGGTAAATAGGGAAGGCATTTCCTTTATAAAGTAAACAAACACCACAGAGTAAGAAATATAAGAAGTAAACACTATGTAAAAGCTGGTACAACAGTAAGTGCAGAAAAAGTAAATGGGCCAGTATACAAACCCAAATTGAAAGTAAAGTACAACTCGAAAGGGAAAACAACAACTGTAAAGTAAAGCCGCAACACCGAGCTGTCCACTGGAAATCCCACCTGAAGGTTGGGTACAGATAGCTCCACTGCTCCTCGGGTCTCGTCGTCCGCTCTGAGTATGCCCCGCCCAGTTTTCCACCTCCAGGTACCGTCCTACTCTGCATGCCTCAACCACAAAAAACGTTGTCCGTCGTCTGCAACCAAAACAATGTAGTACGGGCATAGCCCGTGCAGGGTTGAGTATAAGATACTCAGTAGGGACCCCGAGACCCCCGAAGGTCTCCCAAAATCCACAAAGGATAAACCACAAAGGAATGATATAATCACAAAGTAACAACTGACACTGCTTAGTTATATTCCCATACATATACCTAAGTCATCAATTTCAATATGCTCCAACCTCAGAGCCCAAGTACAACCCAGTCCACACAGGAAAGTATACGTATTCCAGACATGAAATCAAAACGTAATCCACACAGGATAGCACAACACAACCCACACATGAAAGCAAACAAGATTCATCTCACACAGGTATACTTTTCCAAATACGATAGAGATGATCACTGATCCTTCTAAGTCGTCGGACCCACAAAGGATCGATATGTACTAACCCCCGCAAAGACCCACACAGGATCAGACCAACATAGGATATGTAGGCGCTGGCTCACACAGAACCGTTGAGCGCTGACCCACACAGGATCGGACCCACACAGGATCGGTAGCAGTGATCCACATAGGATCACTGAGTGCTGTAGTCATCGCTGTCGAATCCACTGAGGATCTCTGTATAGTTGTCGTTGTCACAGTAGCAGTCGCAGCCAGCTCTAGGGTTTCCGCACACAGCAAGCTCGTTCGGGAGGGTCCACTCCACGAGCCGGGAGGCTGATACATCAACTGACACATAGTCCAGAGATGATGTATCCAAAAGTTCCGTATCATCAATAGGAACTCAACGTCACAGACGACACGTCAATCGGACGCCCGGTCGGAGAGTTATTGGCTTTTTCGTTCTAGGGGCCCGGTTGATTTTTAAGGAAAAACCAACCCAACCGTTCTCCACCTGCGTCCAAACCTCAGGCGGGGTATTCCAAAAGATCCATCGCACTAAGAGGAATCCAACTAAGTTGACAACACGTCAATCAGACGTCCGTAGCTCAAGATATGTGTGTTTCCGCTCCGAGGGCCCGGTTGGTTTCGTGTACGAACCAACCCGGCCGTTCCCAAAGTATTCCTAAACATTGAGTGCGATATACCAAAATGACAGTATCGATCCAAGGATCGCATAACCATTGACGGTGCGTCATTTGGATGCACGTAGCTCAAGTTATGAGAAAAGGACCGAAGAGGTCCTGAAACGGGGGTTTCGGGCCCGGACCGACCCGGTCTGAGACCCCCTGGTCGGCCCGAACCGGGTCGACCCGCCCCGGGTCCGGGTCGGCCCGGCCTGGCATGGCCCGGCCCAGCTGAGTGCGGCCTGGCCCGACGGCCCGGTCCGGCGATCCGCGGGCTGGGCGCGCTGGTCGGTTGCTCGGCCAAAACGGTTGAGCCGTTTTGGCTCACGTGGGGGGGGGGGGGGGGCGCTCCCCCCCCCTTTTCTGTAACCACGTACCCTTAATTGGGGCCGCATTTATGCCCGGCTGGAGGAATTATTTCCCCCGGCTCCTCCCTGTCCGGCCGGTTCCTGCTCAACGGGACCGGCGATGGCCGCCCCTTCCAGCTCCGACACCGGCGGCCCGGTCCGGCCGACAGTCACCTTGCTCTGCCGCGACCCTTGTCGTCCGGCACGGTGCGACGGCGTCGCACCCCTCCGCCACGGCCTCGGTACTGGCCACGGTATTTTCTGGTGTCTCTGACATGGTGCGATGGTGTCGTGTCCTTGTATTAATTCGCAGGGCGGCGCGATGGCATCACGTCCTTGATCTTCTTTCCATGGCACGACGCAACGGCGCCGCGCATTTCCTTTCGCTTGATTCCGCAATGTGCGATGGCACCACGCCTTCCCATACCAAACCACAAAGGAACCAATATGAAATAAGGAGGAGGGTCAGCCGTGTTTGTGCGGTCCGGCCCCCTCGCGTTATTCGATAACTATTGGTTTTAATCCACGAAGATCGTCAAGTTGGTATTCACGAAAAATAAATAAATAAACCCCCTACCTTGGTTTCAAGAGCGGAGCTTGTTTGGAGGTTCGTCGAAGAGAAAACGTCGCGGTATAACCGTCGCGGAAAGAGGCAACTTGGAAGGAGGAAGTCGTGTCGCGGAAACGGCGTCGCGGAAGAACCGTTGCGGAAAGAGACATCACGTCGCGGGTCGATGTCACAGAGACGGTCTTCGAGGACTCAACGTTCTTCGACAGAGACCGATGTTCTTCGAGTTCTTCATCAAAGAAGAAGATGTTCTTCCCAAAAATATCTCAACAAAAAAACTCTAACAATAAATAAAATGAGCTCCTTTCTTATTTTATTAACACAACAAGCCTTATGAAAATTCAAGGGTTTGAATTTCAAAAACTTACATTTAACTCACCACATTAATTCCATAAGTTAAGTAAACTTAAGTTATCAACATTTAATGGGAGTTGAGAGGGGTTAGAGGATATGAAGGGGTGGGGTTAGTGTGGGCCCCACCACCCTCATAACCTCCCAAGGGAGGTTGGGTGGTTACCCAACTTCCATCAAGAACCAAACACTTAGAATAAAAATAATTGTAGAATAATAATAAATAAACTTCCACAATTTTTATCATCCACACACGTGATAACGCAACTCCGGAACAGGAGTTCCTAAGCAATTACCGGTGCTGCGGTTCCATTGGTACCCTCAGAATTTGATTCTGGGCACCGGTTCAAAAGTTATAAATTCCCGCTCGTTCGTTCACTGAACGTACCCGAGCTAAACTTCAGATAGAAATTCCGGGCACACCGGGCCTTGGAATTAGGTTCCATCTGAAAATGCATTCTTGTAAAATTCCAAAGAAAATTAAGAAAAAATTTATCTTGAATTTTAGGGGTCTTTACAACATTTATTGCAGGGTAAGAGGCCATAGGTAAGGTACATGCATCATCATGATTGTGTTTTACTTGATTTGGGTGTTCTGGGAAAGAAATTGAAATAAAATGATAAAAATAAAACCTTGAGTTTCTTTACTACATGGGATTAGGCGATCCTTGTTTACCATTTAGCTATGTCACCTAGACGTCGTCCCCAGGTGGCTCAGACAGCCGAGGCCCAACATATTCAGGCAATCGATCAGTTGAGGATTGACCGAGAGGAGTATGATAGCCAGTGGCAGAAGACTCTCCGTTCTTTCTAGTGGGAGACCCATAAGAAGTACGAGGGTAGTACTTAGGATGCAGAGATGGAGGGGTGGATTGAGGAGCTAGGGATCTCTTTTACCTTGATCCATGCACTGAGGGAGTACTGGGTTCCCCTAGTAGTCAGTCATCTGAGAGGTGCGGCGTGAAAATGGTGGACGCTCTACCTCGGAGAGAGGAAAGAGGCAGAGGCTCCATGGCCTGACTTTGAGAAGGAATTCCGAGATGAATTACTTTATTCCATGATCAACGCGGAGAAGCGGCAGGAGTTACTCTCCCTTCAGCAGGGGAGTATGTCGGTACGAGAGCTGGGGATCAAGTTCAAAGATCTCCTGCGCTTTGCTCCGGATTTCTATCTGGATGAGGAGTCTCGGGCGAGGCGTTTGGAGGAGGAGCTCTATCCTTCGCTCCAGTATGCCATCACCCCCTTCACCCTTCCGACGTACTTGGCGGTACAGAAGAAGCCAGAGGTTGTAGAGAGGATGCACTCGCTGGGAGGTGCACCCCATGAGGGGAACCAGCCAGGCTCGTCGAAGGGGAAAGCAGTCAGCAGTAGGTCTCCTGCGACGGGACCTTCCAGGTTCAGGCCAGTGGGGAGCAGGACCCAGCAGTTCCAGTTCAGATCTTTGGGTCCTCGTCCGTTTTTCATGAGCCCAGGACCGAGGTGTTTTTCTTGTGGGGGTTTCGGGAACGTTCAGAGTCAGTGCCCAACCCGAGCTCAGTACGGTGGAGGTTGGCAGATTTAGCGCCCACCTCAGCAGCACCAGTTGCCAGTGAGACCCTTCCGGCAGCAGCAGGACCATGCTCCTCTGAGGGAAGAATTTGCATGAGGGATTTCTCCGTGAGTTCCATAGATCAGCCTTAGAGGTACATCCAGGAGTTTCAAAAATGTACCGAGGCCTGAGGGAATAGTTTTGGTGGCCCGAGGTGAAATGGGAAGTGGCGGAGTTTGGGGCTAGATGCCTAGTGTGTCAGCAAGTGAAGGTTGACCACCGTGTTCCCAGTGGTTTGTTGCATCATTTAGATGTCCCCGAGTGGAAGTGGGATGACATCTCGATGGACTTCGTCATAGGACTACCCAGATCTCAGTGAGGTTATGATGCTTTCTAGGTAGTGGTGGATCGTTTGTCGAAATCAGCTCACTTCTTAGCAATCAAGGAGTCGGGCCTGGTGAATACCTTAGCACATAGGTACGTGGATGTGGTGGTGCTCTTGCATGGAGTTCCGAGGACTATCGTCTCAGATTGGGATGCTCGGTTTACCTCACGAGTCTGGAGGGGGTTACAACATCATTTTGGAACCCAGATACACCTTAGCACTGCTTTCCACCACTAGACAGATGGGAAGACGGAGCGGACAATCCAGACGTTGGAGGACATGCTGCGAGCATGCGTTCTAGAATTTGGAGGATCATGGGTATGACAATTACCATTATTAGAGTTCACCTACAACAACAGATTCCACTCTACTATTGTAATGGCACCGTTTGAGGCTTTGTATGGAAGGACTTGTCGTTCACCCATTTTCTGGGTAGAGGTTGGTGAGATAGGTGCTCTTAGGCCAGAGGTAGTGCAGAGCACCACAGAGAAAGTCCATCTTGTACGTGAGAGGATAAAAGTGGCTCAGGACCGACAGATGTCTTATGCTGTTTGTCGGAGAAGGCCCTTGGAGTTTGAGGTGGGGGATCATGTGTTCTTGAAGGTTTCCCCTCGACGGGGGCAGTAGAGGTTTGGGAAGGGGAGCAAGCTCTCACAGTGGTTTATCAGACCTTTTGAGGTGTTGAGGTGAGTCGGTGAGGTGGCATATCAGCTGGCCCTGCCACCTTAGTTGGAGAAGGCTCATGATGTCTTCCACATCTTCCAGCTTCATCGGTACTTACACGATGACTCCCACATTATCAACTGGGGAGAGTCGGATATGGGAGACGATGCGACCTTCGAGGAACGACTAGTCAGAATCGAAGATCGTAAAGAGAAGGTGCTCCGTGGACGAACCATTCCCTTGGATCGTGTGTTGTGGAGGCATGTCGGCCTTGAGGAGAGCACTTGGGAGCAGGAGACCCAGATGCACGCTCAGTACCCGGAGTTGTTTTGACTTGTGTTTTTCCCTTGTGCTTCTGAGCTTTGTGTTGATGATGTACTCTGTACCCTTGTTATATGGAATGATTGTCTTGTCAGTTGTGTGACATTTTATTCCCTTGTTCCCTGGTAATGTGTAACATGTCCGGATGTTTGGGAAAGGAAAAAACCCAACCCTTAATCGAGATGCATTAATGTGGATGCGATTAAACCCGTGCAGGCGAGTCAGTGCAGCCTAAAGAGGATAATATCTCGACATAGGTGAAGTAATTTCCGAAACCAATGTGTTCAGGAAGTGTGTTGGTCGTGTGGTGTTGGGGTTAGTGCATGTCAAAAAATCCTAATGTATGAAAGTGGGAAGACCCAATTCTTAATCGAGACGCATTAATGAGGATGCGATTAAACCCATGCAGGCGAGTCAGTGCCGCCTAAAGAGGATAATATCTTGACATTGGAGAAAAAAATCATAACACATATGATTCGGGTTGTTGGTTGGGTTCCTGTTATAACGAGAACCCTAAGAGGTATCTTGTTGGGTTTTTATGGGTTGGTTTTTGAATTCTCGGGGACGAGAATGTTTTAAGAGGTATCTGATGTAATGGCCCGGACCTCTAAGGCCCATTCCTTTGTCAAAAATAAGGTCAATACGTGTTCTGGACGGTAAAATGGACTTTTCCCACACTTTCAAGCATTTTGAAACTACACACCGTGTAGTTTGAGTACACGTTGTGTACTCCCTTCCCGGGTATACCTCATGTTGCAGGCCATGTCCTTATTGTGTGAAGTAATTGGTGCACGTTGTGTGTCCAGTTCTATATGTCGTGTAGACCTTCCCCGCGTACATGTTACCAGTCAATGGTCGTGTACCGTGTTGGAGTCGTGTCCTTGCCGTGTGTAATAAATGAGTACACGCTGTGTTTCTAAACTATGCGTCGTGTAGTCCTTCCCCACGTATGTGTAACCCTCAAACCGTGTGTTGACCAGTCAATGGCCGCAGAGCCGTGTTGGAAGCCGCGTGGAGACTGTGTGCAAGAACCTAGTACACACCGTGTACCATAAAATACATGCCGTGTACATTTTCTTTTCACGCCTATAAAAGGAGGGGTCCACTCCTCCCTTCAACTCACCCCTCTCCTCTCCTCTCCTCTCCTATGAGCTGATCTCTCTCAAGAGACTTGAAGGCTCTTCCTTCCATAATTTCTTCGTCTGAGCTCTGATTTACGATTTGTCAGTGGACACGGGATCGTAACGACGAGACGAAACTTCCGAGCCTAGTTCCGTTGTCTTTCCTTTGGCTCTTCCTTTCCGACTTCCACCTGAGGAGGTTTTGTCGGGACCCGAAAGAAGTGACGGACGCCGAAAAACGTCTTCTAAGGTTGATCCAGGGAATCGTTGCGATCAAGAACCTGTTGCGGTAGGGATCATACCATCGTATCTCTATATTGTGCATCATGTGGGGTGGGTGTCGTATTGTTTACGTGAAACAATTTTGAACCAGTTTAATGAAGATAATAACTGGCTTATATAACAGGGAAGGGAAGTTGTGATTGTTGTTACTTTATATCCTGTGATATTATGTTGTGAATTGAATGAGATTCTGCCTATGGAAAATCACGATCATTGGGGGCCTTTTCTTATGCAATTAAATGTTGCCCTCTCCTTCTAGATTTTCATATGGGTGGAAACCTTGTGGAATATGGAATTTGGTTAATCACGTACAGTTAGTTGTTTAAACTCTAGAACCCTTGTGTGATCAGCCCGGTTAAACAAAATGGAATAATGAACATGTGGGTGTTGGCTTGGTTACGAGACATGTGTTGGGGGTGTTTTGTGGGTTGTTGTGGATAAGGTGAATAACAGGGTTGCAGTTGTATTGGTTGTGGGTTGGTGTGAATGTTATGATGGTGATGGGCAGTGAGGCTACATTAAATTGTATTAAAGAGGTGATGATGTTGGGTGTGGTTGTGGTTATGGTGGTTGGAAGCGGGGCTAGAGGGTTGGATTTTAATGTGAACGGGTTATGGGTTGTGATTATTAAATAAAAGTGGAAGAGTTATTGAATGGTGGTGTGTGGTAATGAAACTGAAATAATAATCAATGGGGTTGGTTGGTTGATAATAAGGGCTTGTTTGTGTTGCTTGTGTTTTTTTAACTTGATGTGTGGATGGCAGGGATATGTTTTACGAATGTTTGGTGTGGTTTGTTGTGGATAGTTTCCCAGTAGTTAAGGAACTAAATAAACTATTTCTACTAAAACGTGAAAACCTAAAGAGGGCTGTTTTTGTTTGTTGTATGCATGCTTCGTAGTAGCAGTGCCGAGGCACGTGCTCATTTTATCTTTTTAGAAGCCATAAGTTGGGCTGTGTGGTTGGTATATTTATATATATCTGTATCTTTTGTGTTTTATCTCACCCCACCCATGTTGAGTTCTTAGTGCCGAACACTCCCATTTTATGGGAGAGGGTGTTTTTCCCTTAGTTACTATCTCCATCCCGCTCCTTCTCCCCAAGGCTGTGATGGCTTGAGGCGACCTTACACCTAAGAATCTTCGGGTAGGTTTTGATTGGGGTGGTTTTAGCCCAAGACTCCTCGGGAAGGTTCTACTGTTTCCCAATAATCTTCGGGATGAGTCCCAGGTGTGTGCGGGTGGGATACGTGGTTGTGAGGCCCATGTGTGTGCGGGCGGGATACGTGGTTGTGAGGCCCAGGTGTGTGCGGGGCGGGATATGTGGTTGTGAGGCCCAGGTGTGTGCGGGCGGGGAGAGTGTGGCAGCGTCAGGACGTTCGTCATTAGGAAGAGTAACCAACTAAAGGGAAGTGGTGCCGGGTACCCAATACTCTTGTTCTTATATACTACTACTACCTATTGTGATTGTGTTTTGGTGAGTATGGATGGTGAGGTTGGGTGGATGGAATTTATTTATAGGTTTCTTCTATTGTTCTCACATGACATTAGGATGTCTCCCCACTTGTGCACGAGAGCTTTAGGCTTCCCTACTCAGTATACTTTCCTGCTCACCCTATGTTTACTTTCAGGTTTCCAAGAAGACTACCACGGTCGTGCGGGACCCTACTAGTCGGACAGTTGGAGTTATTGCTATTGTTGTACCTTTGTTTTCTTTTGGAATTGTACTTTGAGCTTTCTTGTACTTCTACCTTGTTATAAAACTATTTAAACATGCATGTGGGCTTGGTTTGGGTTTATTTCTATACACTTGTTATTTTTCCTTTTTGGTGGTTGACTTGTCCTATTTCCCGATCCTGAATAATAAAAGAAGGGTAATGCATCCCATATTTGTGAAAACTCATACCCTTGGTGGTAGTCGCCACCCCGAGGCCAACTGGAGGTGGGACTCAGGGGTCATTATCTCCCTTTCACCATTTCCAGCTTAGGAGGGGCATCTTTGGTGGGAGGGGGTCGTGACACTACTGCCTCACAAAGCAATATGATTCCCTTTTCACTAACACATTACATGGAATGTAATAATGGTAAATAGAATAAATATATATTATAAATATGAATTATTTATTATATTCATGAAATATTTATCAATATTTAAATATAATATATCTTTTTATATATACCATTCCATTTACTGGATAATATGATAACATCGTTCGTGGATGTATGGACTACCGCCTCCTCGAAGTGATGTGATTCTTTCTTCCATATCCACATAACAATAATTATATATATAAGTATATATAATTTAATAATATAGTATAAATGATATTATTATCATTATATAAATATAAATTTTACTCTCCTTCTTTCAAAAATGATCATTGAAAAATGGAAAATTTACTCATGTGTAAACATTGTCTACAGTCTCCATGATCGTATCATTAGTATATTTTTCATAACCATATTTCATGATAGGTTTAGAAAAATTTTTCTTTAAAAATATGATAACTAATTCATGATTATCATTGTGGATAGTTTTAAATATTTAATGCATTGACCATAGTCATCCTGCCTAAGCCATTTTTGAAAAAAAAGTTGAATATGGTCAAAGAATAAGATATAAACTTAACTGATTAAGTAATTGTAGATAATATTTAATCAAATGAAATAATTGTAATAATAATCATGAAATATTTTCTAAAAAAATTAAAAAATTAACTTATTTTTACTATTTATGAAGATAAATAATCATGTGACATGTTGGACTCGAGGTAAGGGTTTTTCTCATATCACTTTTATTTTTGTGAGATATATTCCTTATTAGACAATAATTTTTATTGTGGGGTGTATTTAAATCCCATTCATATATTTTATTATTATGATATTTAATTATATTTGGATTTAAATATCGATTTTATGATCACTCTTTTATAGGGTTAATGATTCCAAAGTTACCGAAGCATAAACGATTTTTATTTAACTTTACCTTTTTTGAATGTATCTTATGTTATACACCTATCATCTTTTATGAGGTGTATATTGTCATGACACATCCCTCGGGGCCGGTACCATGACTACCCAAAGCCCTCCCTCCATAGATGAGAGGATGGTGACTATCACAGGAAAGACGTATCCCTTAAATAGAAAGGTATTTCCTTATTAAACTTGTACAGAAAGACATACTAGAATGAAAAAATATTCCACCATTAAGTTATATTCTATAGTAAAAGTGTGTTAAAAGTAATGTGGCCGTAAAACAAGCAAAACTAAAAATTATAAGTACAACTGAAAAGTACAAATACAACTGAAAATTACAAATACAACAGTAAAGTACAAAGTATCTCTTGGATCATCCACCAAGTATCTTACTTGAAGGGAAGGTACATATCACAATCAGTAGTCCCTGTGCCACGTCATACCAAATGGTCCACCTCCGAGCACCAACCAGTCCTTGCTCCCTCAGCCTTGTTCGATGTTGTACGTTGTCATTACATGACACAACAAGGTATGCATGTAGCCCGTGCATGGGTGAGTATAACAATATTACGTAGGGATCCTGATACCCCAGTAGCTCTACAAGAGCATCACAAAGGAAACCCCCCAAATAAAGACCCCATACTCAAAGAAAAAAGTGATATTAATCAACTCTACTTAGTTATATGCCCATATATATACCTAAGTTATCATGTTATACTCATATCATACATGAGGGAAGAATACCAAAAAGGTAAAAGCACAGAGGTAGAAGTACCCCACATGTAACACCATGAAGATAGAAGTATGACAGTGGTAACAACACGAAGATAACACCACAAAGGTAACACCACGAAGGTTGAAGTACCACACAGGTAACACCAGTAAGGTATTAGTACCACACAGGTAACATCACAAAGATAAAAATACCACATAGGTATCACAACGAAGATAACACCACGAAGGTAACACCACGATTGTACAAGTACCACACATGTAACACCACGAAAGTAGAAGTACCACACAGGTAACCCCAAAATGGTAGATATACCATACAGGTAACACCACGAATGAAGAATTTATAAGAATCTGCTCATAATCTGGTATAACTTAAGTACAAAAGTACATATGATTATTCATAAGCTAGATCATCTTATTCAGTTAAGAAGCACAACTGATGACCCACACAAGATCGATTGGTAATAACACCAGATGACCCGGACATGATCTGACCCTCATTGGATCTGACACACACATGATAGGTATGAGCTGACCAACACAAGAATACTATGTTCTCAACCACACATGATCTTATTGATGTTGACCCACACATGATTGATAAATGTTGAACCACAATGGATCAATGCCCTTTATTCACATTACAAAAAGACACATGATTCCTCACACCCAGTGCGCTCGAGATATGTAGAATATTTCCCGCAAGATAAATATCATAGCTTGGCTTCCAATAAGCTCCAAAAAGTGGTAACCCAACACACCGCCATGTTGCAAGGGTTCCAACGTGATAGACAATGCATCAATCAGATCCCTAGTCTGTGAGTTATAAGCATTTTAGTTCAAGGGGCCTTGTTGGATTCTGGTTTGATCCAACCCAGCCGTACTCCAATTGTCTCCCAAACTCTAGTGAAGTATACCAAAATTACCATCTCACTCCAAGGGTCCCAAGGCCATAGATAGTTTTTTCAAACGGACACCATGATTTCATGTTATGTCCCTTTAAGAAGAACTGGGTCTTTTGGGGGTCCGGGTCTGGTCCGACATGGTCGGACGGACCCTGCCCGACCTAATCTAGATGGGCTCGGTTTGCTGGGCCATGGTATAGTTCTTCCCTTAAGGGGCAGCCCACTGGATCACGCGGCCCGACCCGTGGAGGCGCGACTCATCCCATGGATGCACGACCTGCTGGGCTTGCATGGCCTAGCCCGCATTGGGGTGTGGACTATTGTCTCGTGTGGTCGACCTGAGATTGCACGGGAGGGGAGCGCCCCCCCCCCCCCTTGGAAGGAAAAGTATCAATGATTAAGGGGACACTGCCAAGTCACACGCGCGACCTGATGCGTGTCCCACTGTCACGGCGTCGGAGTTTCAGCCTTTCCGGTAGTGCACCATTACACGCCACTATCTCCACCTACAGCTGGCCATAGCCGACCACCCTGCCAGACCTCATCGTGGCTGGAATGCAACAACCCTTCTCCGCCGATGACACACGACAGCGTGCCACATCTCCTATATGGCTGGTTGGTGCTGGCCGCTCTGCTGACCGCCTTAGCATAGTTCCAAGGGCACCTCCTGCAAAGCGCGATGGTGCGCCACCTCCATCGTTGGAGTAGGTGCAGGCCTCCTCCATTATCTGATGTCCAGGATCTCGTTCAACCCAAATACAATGTTTGCGATGAACGCACCAAAATTCCAACAAGGGTGGAGGGTCCGAGCCTTGTTCGTTTGGCACATGCCCTCCACATTAGCTTGATAAGAAGATGGTAGGACCTGACAATCAATTTGAATTATAACAAAAAGAAATCCATAACTCAATATTGTGGGAGATCCTCCATGATAGAGGAAGAGTCGGTCTTCGTCATTCGGTGGTGCTCACCATCGCCTACTGTAATCAGATCCGTCCTCCAAGGTTGGAATCATAACACTTTACCAGAACATCAACGCCTGGTGAAGCAGTAATAATACCTCCCCCAAGATCCATATAAATAGGAGAGGGGGAGGGTGAGAAATGCTTGTGGAAATTAATGGGGGCACATTAATTATTAACCTTAAAAATTCCCCAACGGTGATGATACTTAGGATTGAATGGTCAATACATTTATTGGCTTGGCCCAGCGCTGGTCCAACATTGCCTCTTGTCTGTTGGATGAAAATAATGAAAATAAAATAATAAAGTTATTTTATTTATTGTTTTAAAAAGTATCAATATCTAACTTTTTTTCCGACCTACTACAGTAGATGTGAATCCTCCCTTAAGAAAATCTCGACGATGTGAATTCAACGGTGCCCTCATATTTTTAATCTGAGCACCAGTTCAAAAGTTATAAAACATTTCTCACACGTTTACTAAAGGTACCTTAAAAAAGTTCCCAAATTCATTCTGGGCACATCGGGCCTCAAAATCCCATGCCATCAATTTTCGCTGACGCGTAATAATTCCAAATAACAAAAATTCTTGGAAAATATAGGTCTTTACATATATACTTCTATTTAGATATGTTATATCATAAATTTCATTATATTCATGATATTATATGTTTTATTTAAGGTTTTTCTTTCATGGGGATTATGACTAAATGTTACCAAAGTGGTAAGATTATTTTGTTTGTATCACATATTTTATGGGGATTATGTACGATTATGTGTTTGGAAATATAATGGTTATCATGTTTTATATTATTCTATAGTTATTAATGATATTTTCATTTAATTTTACCATTTTTTTTATTATTTTTGACTTAAAAAATTTGAGAAACTGTTTTTTATGAAAATACAGCTTCATTCATCCCTATGGTCAGAAATATGCATTCTTCGAAAAAATAAGTTTTTTAAAAAATTAAAATCATTTTCAACCATTTAAATGTGATTTATTAAATAAAATTTTACCCATTTTATCTTTTAAAAAAATCAATGAAATCTTATTTTTTGCTCCGAACAAGTCACTTTTCTAACCTTTTTACCCTGAAAAAATAATATTATTTACATCATGTATGAATTCATATAATGTGATGGAAATCATTTATTTGAAGCATAATTAGAAATATTACAACGATATTTTTAAATAATAAAATTTCAATTTTTCTCAACATTTTTGTTTTAAAAGTGGTTTTCAATGAAAATTATGTTAATATATTTTAGGTTTTAAAAACTGATTTCAAAAATAAAAAGGATATTTAAAAAAAAATGTTTTTAATGATATTTAACTTAACAAATTTCAACAAAACATGTCAGTAATTATGCTCCATTTTAGATATTTTATAATGATATGATCCTCATGCATTCTCTAGATGGATTAATATTGTTTAAAAATGTTTTTTATGGGACCCATTTCTTTTCCATGACTAAATCATGTTTTGAAGAGATTGTTATGGAAGCCATTTTTTTCTCATTGGTTAGTCATCATTCAATGAGTTTAAAATGAAAAAAAATTCTTTTCTCTTGGTAAATCAATTCATAAATGAATAATTATTTTTTCTATAAGTTTTATGATGGAATATCTATGTACATTATTCGTGTTGTGGTTCGTATACATATTACATGATGGGGTGGTTCAGATAGCATCAAGTGAGCCTATTACATCTTATATGACAGGGTATAATAGATATCACCAGGTAAGCCCATTACAACATATATAATGAAGTGTCCTAAATATCACAAGGTGATCATATTATATCATATATAATGGGTCATTCCAGATAGCATCGGGTTATCCTGTTATAGCATAAACGATGGGTGCACCCATAAAATTCTCTAACCCTTTGGGTAAAGATTATATTCAAATTTAGTCTTATTTTTATTCAAATTAAAAAAGGGTTTTGAAGGGTTTTTATGATCATGATGATCCTAGTTACCAAAAAACTATATTAATGTTTTTTTACGGTTTTATAAGGTTTCTTATGGTCCAGAATGATATCACATGGCACATGATTATTTATTTTGTTGAATCTTAATGTTTCCAAGTTTTAATGTCGGATGGTCTACAAATTTATAGTTATGATTTCTCTTATGATTCATTCATTCATTCTAAATATGTCATTATACTATTATGCACTCTTTATTATCATTTATGACATTGAATTTGTAATGTTTATGTCTACCCTTACTATGCAGTTGAGCTCAACCTTCTTATTTTTTCCTTTTACACATGTTATAAAGAATGATGTTTAACAAATTTTGTCAATAATGAATTTCATATGGATGATTAGGACGATAACTTAATGTGAAATAATAAAAATTTGGTAAAGTTAGAGAAATGATCATTTGATGAAATGGAAATTTTTTATATAGTATTTGATGACGGGGGTACTTTTTACGTAGTATTTGATGACATGGGTATTCTTTAAAATAAATGGGAAAATTTAATGTAATTAAAATAAATAAAACTACATTAATAAATTCAATTTAAATTAATAATATAAATATAATGAAAATATTGAATGAAATTAATAAAACTATAATTATTAATTTTATAATCATTACTTTGATAATTTTAATTTAAAAAACTATATGCATAGTTTATATAGAATTTATTTATTTTAAAACTCAATAAAATAGTTAAAACATTCTAAAAAAAGTTTTAATAATTATTTTAATAAAAATGACACTAAATGTTGGGGTATTATGGAAACATAGTTCATTTAAAAAGAACTAAAGTGGTGTAATGACTATGTGAGGTACAATCCTTAGGGTTAGTATGCTTACCATGAGATAACTTGTAGATATTATACTTCTTGTGAGTGATCAGTTGGTATACTGACCATGTGATCAATATATTTATGTGGTTGGTCTACTAACTATGTAAACAATTTGATATGCTGTCAGTTGAAATGTATAGGTACTCAATATATATATATAAATAATATATCACTTGTAGTTAATATAAAATATAACAAGTAAAAAATATTTCAAAAAGTTTTAAATACTGTTTTTAAGAAGGAAAAAACATATTTTATACTTATTATAAAATAAAAATAATACATATGCTAAGTTCAAATACATTATGTTCACTTGTGAGATGACTTAAAATACATCCACTCTATATTGAATGATTTTTTGGTTTGTTAATATTTTCTTATATTAATATATGATATACAATTTTTAAAAAAATAAAATTAAAATAACTTAATTAAAAAAATTTTATTAACAAAAAGTTTAATAATATATAAAATTATTAATATTAACACATAAAAAATGTTTTCCATATATACAATTGTTAAAAAATTATTAATATTTAATTACAGAAAACTATGAAAAATAATGAAATTAAAACTTTAGTTAAAATATATAAATGATTAAAATTATCAATTAAATTAATTTTAAACGATCATATATAAAAACAAATTTAAAATTATATAAATGGATCAAATAAATTATCTTTAAATGATATTTAAATGGGTTTAGAATCTTATCAATGGAAATAGTTTTATTGTAGCACCCCAACCGTAGATAGCCTAATGCCAATGTATGCTATCAATTACTTTGGAATGATTATAATGAATCAAATATAAAAGGACAGAGTGTTTAGTAGTCCTGGTAAACCAGATATATAAATGAGTCTTATATTATAAATGAATACGCTAATTTCACCATAATTTTTTTCATCTATTTAAATAAAAAACATCAAGGATAACTATAATCTATCTAGAAAATTCATACATATCTCTCGTATTACACATCGTGGATTCCTCTGGAAATAATCATAATAAGGGTTAGCTCAAATGATAATTAAGGGAAAATATAGTGAAATTAATAATGAGTCAATGATAATAGTCAATATAGAAAGGTAAATAAATAAACACACATGTTAATTAATTAATAAAATAAATTTAATCACCTAAAAAATATGGAATGTTAATAACTAAAAACACATGCCATTAAATTAACTAGATAAGGAAAAATAAATATGACAAGATAAGAAACTGAAACTCATGCCATTTAATCAATAAACTAAAATTAAATCTATCCATAGATATGTCGATGAAAAATATCATGGATGAATAATTACTGAACCTAAATTAGTTTAATGATTAATTACTAGAAGTCATTTATAAGGAACATGAAGACCTATACCATCAATACCTTTCACAAGATGGTGTAAACACATGTATGTAAACCCATTTAATTTTCGTAAATTTTTTAATCACATCAGAACCTATCGATGAATTGAGGGGATATAAAAGTACGATCCCCGCCCTTCATTTCCATTCTAAATCATTACTCATATTTAATAATCAAAATAAATAATACACCGTATCAAATAAATCTATTGAATTATAAATATAGATTTATAAACAAATTACCCAGTTACTCGAATAATAAAAAAAGTGAACATAGTATGTCAAATGATAAAAATTTTAGGCAACAAAAATATATATCATATGAAATTATGAAAGTTTAAGGATATTTCAAAATGAAAAATTATTACAATAAAGTGATTTTTTCAAGGTAATGTTATCAATCCCAAAATGAAGTGAGATTTCGAAGATAATCATTAAGAACATTCTTATGTAGAATAATCATTAAACATTCTAAAGTGTCTGAGACAACTTTGAAACAATTATATCATAATCCTCATTAAGTAATAAGATAAAATGAAACTTATAATATCATTAGAGTATATATATTAATTATATAAATTTTAAAAAGGTAGTATATTAACTAAATAAATGTGAATTATTACATAATTACAAGTAAGTCTCTAGGGAATCTAAATTGAGAAGAAATTTTTTACATATGAATCAAAAGTAACAAAAAAAATCATAAATTGAATCATTTAAAAATTAACCTTTTAAAAATGAAAAGGATTATTCTATGAAATCGAAATAGATAAATATATACATTCTATATGAGGTAAAAATAATATTCCATTTTGCATGGTAAAAAGGTTAGAAAATACCTTATTTGGAAAGTGATAAGAAGAATCCTTTAAAAACATTAGTAAAATAAAAAATTGGTAAACACGTATTTATTATATAATTTTGAAAAGGTTAATATAATTTTTGAAAACATTTTAATAAATCATGATTTTTAGAATAAAATAGGTTATATGACTATAGAGGGAAATGAAGTCAGGTTTTCTTAAAAAACATTTTCTAAAACAATTTGAGTACCAAAGAGTGGAAAAATGGTTCTATTACTTGAAAAGGGTCATAAATAAACATATTATAATAAAATTGAAAGGATTATTTGTAATGCTAAAATAATTTCATATGATGTAAATTGAAGTTTAAATAATCTCGAACAAAATGTGACTTTGTAGTAAACCCTTGAAAAGTCCATAAATTTGATATGAAAATCAATCAATGAATAGATTATGTGTGAAAAAAATAAATCCAAATAAAAAATTTGAAGCAAAAAATAAATATAAAAACTTTATTTCGCACATAATCATAGAATATTAATGAAAACGAGGGAGAAAGATAACCTAATGAAAAGAAATGATGTTAATAAATTTGTTTCCACTTGGGACCTTTTATTTATAATCCCATTAGAAGAAATAATTCAGATATAATCTCAGTAAACTATGAAGATAAATTAATTAATGTTGTGATATATTAAAATTATAAGTAGATACACACCAAAAAATATGTAAGTGGCAAACAAGATATTTATCTCAAATATGTAAAAAGTGAGATTAAAATACTTATATTATGTCAGACTTGTCTTATGTATCATTATATTCCATAACAAAAAACATATGATAATTATTTACAAGGTTGATAACATTTATCATGTTTATTTAAACTTTTATTTCACTTATTATATTGTTCAATTCAACTACTAAATCAATTATGTCTACATCGGGTGTTTTGACCAATTTTGTTTTATATATAAAAAACAAATTTGGTGGGTCTACAGTGGTCAAATGGGTCATTATATAACAACTAAAGAAAAAAAATCATGAAATAATTATCATATGTATACATAAATTATACTTCTAAAACTAATAATTAGTTATGGTTATAACAAATTAACTACCATTACAATCATGGAGACAGTAGGCCATACGTACGCAAGAGTGACATTCAAATTTTCAATGATCATTTAAGAATGAAGGAAAGTAAATTTTATATATCTATAATTATACTTATATTAATACACCATATTATTTAATAATATATACTTATATATAAAATTTTAATGATGTAAAATGAATCAGATCGAGTTGAGAAGGCAGTTGTCCACTTCTCTATGAATGATGATATAACTTTTTAAGTGTATGAAATGATAATAATGAAAATAATATATATAATATTTATAGAAATATAATTATGTAATTGATATATATATATATATATTATGTCACATATTTTTAATTACAACTATTCTATATACATTCCATGTATTGTGTGTAAAAATTACATTTCTTTGAGGGGCCGGTAGTCCGCACTTCCACAACTGATGTTATCGTTTTTACACAAAATGCAAGGTATAAATAAATGAAATGGAAAATAATTAAATAATATAAAATACATAATTAATATTATATATAACATATATATATATATTTCCTATCATAATGGCCACCATGAGAGTTGTTAAAGGAAAAAATGAACAGGCATCGATTCTTGAGGTAGTAGTTTTCCATAGACGTAAACAATGTATTCATTACCCATTAGATGGATGTGTACATAAGAGTAGGTAAAAACAATTTCATGAAATCATCCTAGTATATTATGGAGACATTATTTTCTATATATATACTGAATAAGAATAGTTTTGGGAATGGATAATGGAAATAAAATT
Organism: Viscum album; assembly: GCA_963277665.1. NCBI lineage: Eukaryota > Viridiplantae > Streptophyta > Magnoliopsida > Santalales > Viscaceae > Viscum > Viscum album. The sequence continues at coordinate 1,893,087,954 of OY728143.1, read as the reverse complement.
AATGATAATTAAGAAATATATTACCTGTTAATCGGGTAACACATTTTGGTTTGCACAGAAATAATTACTTGGAATACATTCTACCCAAAGTGAGGACTAAATGAGTAATTTAGGGATTTTGGGGAGTGAGTTAGCAGATATTTTATTAACCTCAGTGACTTGAGTGGTGTGACTAAGTGAAAGGAAATGAGGACTTATATAATGGATGAGGAGTGTCACTCTTGTAATATTTTAATATAAAAGAACCCTATCCACATTGTTTTATTTAAATTAGATCAATAGTGTTCCAATGTAAGAAAATGGGAGTATAGGGTCCAAATATGGCCATAAAATAGATTTTGGACAAGTTTATAGGTCTATATGGGCCTTATGGTTATAGTTTAGTCACTTATTACGTTTAATTTAACCTTAATCGTTGTTATTAATTTTAGTTACTTTTGCTAATATTTTTGGTTAAAAACTAAGTTGAAATTATTAGGCATTATAAATTATAATGATTATAAATATTATATCCATTTTTAAAATCCTTTCATAGAATAGGAAGAAGGTAAATGAAACTTAATCTCACAGATGGGATGACAATGCTGGTTTTTAAATAAAAAATGCCTTGGAGTTTGATATGTTTTTATATTCAATTTCAATGTAAGTTTTTTACAATTACTTAAATTGTATTAATTAATATAATATATTATCTAATTAAACATTACAAACGTTTAAATTTAGAATTTATCTTTATAAATAAATTATATGAAAAATCAATTTTGAATTAAATTTTACTATTTTACACTATTCATTAAAAATGTAACTTCATAGAAAAAACCAAAAAATTATCCTAATTTTTTTTATATTTTACTAATTCAAATATTAAGATTATTTTTACATATGAAATTTATAAAAATGTTCTAACGTTGTATTTAAAATGTATTTTCCATTAATAGGCAGTTAATGTGCCTTAATAAAAATATAGGTTTTTATTTGTAATATTGAGTTTATTCTTATATTTTGTTTACTGAATCTATTGAATGATTATAGAAAATATTTTATTGAATAAAAAACAAATATATTTCATTAATATCATTCCCTAATTGTAAATAAATTAATTTACTAAGACAAAATGCCCATGTGAGTATGAAAATAATAATATTTCCTTTATATTCAATAGGTTTGTATTTTTATTTACAATTAATTGGAAACATATTAATTCATTTTATATTTTTGTAAAAAGAATAGATCCATAGGTTATTTAATAGTACTAATAACCAAAAAAATTAACATCCTAGTTAATTATTATCATAATATTTTAAATAAATTATATTTATTATATGACTCGATCATGTGTGTAACACAAGACATTGAAGAAACTCGTTATTGAGGATGACATATGCTAAATCAGTATCTCATACCCAACAAGTGATATCATTAATATAATTTAATTAAAATAGTAATGATATTATAAAGTCTTTGGGTGTCATATTCACTTACACTCTTCGTGTTACATTTCATACATGTTATTGAATACAATATTATTACTTTATATTTTATGGGGGTAACATTATCCCCACGTTAATTAAATTACATACTTGCTTTTTTATATCAATATTGTTGATAGATTGTCTGATGTTTCCAATTTTTAAATCCCACATCATGATAAGGGTTCTTAAAACATCATTTATAAAAGAGAGAATATTAAGTAAATACGTCACATGGAGTAACATATAACAAGGTATCTACTAAGGAGAACTTTAGTTTGAAGTAGAAATAAATAAATGGAGGAAAAGTGTAAATATATATAGGTAGTGACTAGGGTCATAAATATTAAACAAGTGAATGATAATAGGAAAGTTGATGGCCTCAATGATATAAATCTGAGATGATTTAGTAGACCATGTATTCAATAAAAATTAATGTATTATGACAACACATTTTATTTTATCATTTTCAAAAAGTTGAGTAATTATTTTACAGAATAACAATACGAGAGAAATATAATTTTATAAAACATATCAATTTAAAAAAAAAAATTGAATCTTTTGGTAGCACATTGTTAAAATTCTAATTTATCCCTTACCTTAATAAATGGGTATCAAAAATATAAATTTTATCCATGAAGCAATAAAACATTTAACGGATCATAAGGCCCATAAATGAGTGAAAAGTACAAATATTTGTCTCTAAATATTCTCCAAAGTCGATATTGTTAATATATTAATCTCTAAACCAAAAAAGTAACAATATTAATCCATAATTGATATTTATTATTCAAATTGATTAAATAATTACACATTAAAAAAGAAATCGCATAAGCCAGTGGTAGACGAAAAACCCTTATCGTTCTACTTTCATGGGATCCAGCCCCATGGCCATTCCTAACATAGTAGGTTGTCACCCGAAATACCAAATTACTTTTCTAAAACCAAATTATTATAACTTTAGAAATAAATCTAATAGACACCTTTGAAATTTAATCATTTTATAACCTCTTATCTATTGTTTTCAATACATTCTCAATAAATAAATATTGCATCCATTTATTCCCTACAAACATACTTCCATGATCTAGTGTTTATTATTAAAAGTATAAATTGACTTGGGAAAATCTTGGTTCATAATATTTAAGGAAACAAAAAAATTAATCCTTAAGATTAGTTTCATTTCCTTCCATCATACTCTAAATTTTTCTTTGACAAACATGTTCTTTATATCCTCATTTCCCACACATAATGCATTTAATTGTTTCATTGAGACACTTTCTTGGGTTTCTACATTCATATTTCTCACATGTTGGAAATTAATCCTTCTTTACTTTATGGTCTCCACCACTCAAGCAATTATCAGCCTCCATCCTTCTCTTCTTTAATGAGTTCGGGATTTGGAAAGGATGTATATTTTTGATCATATTTTTGGATAACTGATTTGACACAAAGAAGATATCCTTACCTCATTTCAAAACATCATTTGGTAGCTCATTTTCACTGAATTTTTCTTCATTGTATTTGTAAAAATTGAATCCTTCGGGTTCTATCTATTAATTAAAATTATAAATAATAGTGTGAGCAAAAATAGTCATAGTGATAAATGTAGATAATAATTTATAGGATATATAAAATCTAACAACTTATTTTTAAATGTAAATCACTCTAGGTATAACCCTAATCATTATTTTTCATTATTCATTCAAATTATTCATAATGGGTTGTATTTAAAATATGGATTATCCTAATCATATCCCACAAGAGTGGCATACCAGGTGTGCAATATGTCCATTATCATTTATCAGGTGACCCCATTTCCAGCCCGGAACACCTTGTAGTAGTTATTACTCTTAGTAACATCTGTGCCATAGCAATATCCACTAATAGTATCAAGACGGGGATGTATTTTTAGTAATACCCTCATAAACAATACATTAAAAAATTATAGGGGTTTCATTTAAAATTATACTAAATTTTTCTACTTTTGGGTCATATTATCTAATCTAAGTTTTTCTAAATCTTGTTCCAAATGTTGCTACTAAATTTTATATGATACCAACTATAGTTCCCTCATTCCAGATTACTTGAAGCTGGTATCTTATACTTATTACATTGGCATGATTACAAAGAATAAAATATTAAAGAACAAATACTTTAGTATTCTTATTAATAGTTATAAATAAATGAGCATTGTATAATGAATGAATACACTAAATACAACATAATTTTTTTTCTTCTCATTAAATAAACAACATTGAGTACAACGATAATCCATATAGTAAATTCATACATATATCTCATAGTATGTATCATGGATTCTTATGGAATGAAACATAATAAGGGAAATCTCAAATGCTCAGTTGGGAAAAAATATAGTGTAACAAATAATGAATCAATAAGAACAGTCAATATGAGAATGTAACTAACTAAAAAAACATTCCACGTATTCAATAAATTTAATGTATGTGTCTGAACAATATGGAAAGTTAATAACTAGAAATAATTTCCATTCAAATAACTAGATAAAGAAAAATCAATATGGAAAGGGATGAAACTGAAACTCATCCCATTTAATCAATGAACAAAAATTAAACGTATCCATTGATATATTGACACAAAATATCATGGATTAATAAAAAATTAATCTAAATGAGTGAAATACATTATTATTGGACATCATGTCTAAGGCACATGAAAACCCATACCCTCAAGATTTTTCAGAAGACTATTTAGATCCACAGATATAAACCTGTTTAATTTGTCCAACATGATTGTCTCATGATAACCTGTTGATGAATGAAGGGGATATATATTGTCTGGGCCCCAAATATCATTTCCATTTGAAATAATTCCTTATATTTAAAAATCAAAATAAATAATATTCCTTATCAAATAACATATTGAATGAGAAATATAGATTTATCAACAATTCCTCAATTACTAAGATTACTGCAAAAGTAAACACAATATGTAAAACAATATATGGTTTAGGCAATAATAATATCCATAATATGAAAAAATTTATATTCATGTAAATTTCTAATGAAAATAATTAAAATAAAGATATTTATTCAAGATAAAGTTAAAAATCACATATGTAAGTAAAATTTCCAAGATAATCAATAAGAACATTATTGTGAAGAATTATCATTAAACATTCCAAATTACCCCATACAAATATGAAACATTTAAATCATAATACCCATGAAGGAATAAAATCAAATGAAACTTATAATATAGTGAGATTAAGGTGATTAATGATATAACTTTTCAAAAGGAAGTATATAGACCAAATAAAAGTGATTTGGCATGTGAGAGATAATAATTCTCAATAAAATGTAAATTGATATTAAATTAATTACATGTGAATTGAAAGACCCCAAAATAATAATAATTAAATAAAACATTAAAAAAGTAACCTTTTAACCATGAAAATTAAGCTTCTTAGAAATAAAATAGGTTAAATATGTACATTTCGCATGAGGTTAAAATAATATTACTTTATTCGTGATAAAAAGGATAGAAAATACCTCATTTGGAAAGTGAAAAATAGATTCCATGGAAAAATTGGTGAAAGAAAAAAATTGTAAAAATATATTTACTAAATAATTTTGAAATGGTAAAAATCATTTTTGATTTTTTTAATAAAGTATGGGTTTCAGAAGAAAACATGTTCTCCAACTAAAGGGGGATATGAAGTCTGGTTTTCTTAAAAACATTTTCTAAAATAATTTGAGTACTAAATAGTGGAAAAATGGTACTATTACTTAAATATGGTCATGAATAAATAAAATAGAGGAAATTTAATGGGTTTATTATACAATGATCATATAATTTCCTCTGATATAAAATCAAGTGTAAACAATCCCAAACAAAATGAGATTATAAAGTAAACCCTCGAAAAGACCATAATGTTGATGTGAATATGAATCAATGAAATGATTATGTATATCCAATGTAAATCCACATTAAAAGGTGTAAATTAAAAAATATATACTAAAATTTGATTACACAAATAACCTTAGATTATTAATGATAAAAATTAATTATATAACCCAATGAAAATAAATTGGGATATGATATTATTTTACACTTGGTAACATTTAATTAAAACCCCCATAAAAGAAATAATTCATATTTGAACACAAAATAATATAAAAAGAAATTAATTCATGGTGTGATGTTTTAAAACGTGCAGTAGATACACCACACAGAATAATTAAGTGGTGAAGAGGATATTTATCACACAAATGTAAAAAGTTAGATAAAGATCCTTACCTTGCGTTCAAATTATCTCATGTATCTTTATATTATTGAATAAAAAAAATATGTTAATTATTTACTTTTTTATAACCTTTTTAATTTTTATCATATCATTTATTTTACTTATTATCATATTCTATTTGACTAATAAATCAATTATGTTTACATCAATGGTGTTCACCAATTTCGTTTTATATGTCAAAACCCATATTGGTGGGTCAATTATGGTAACATGGGTCCTTATATAAAATCTCAAAAATACTAATAATGAAATAATTATTATATTTATAAATAAATTAGACTTTTAAAAATAATCATTAATTGTAGTTAGGAATAAAGAACAAATGTTACAATCATGGAGATGGTAGGTCATACATACGCATGAGTAATGTTCCAATTTTTCTATGATCATTTAGGAAACAAGGTAAGTAAATTCAATCAATATAGAATTAAAATTAAATTATAATAACAAATTAATTAATCATATATATTTATATATATAATTATTGTGATGTAAAGTGAATCACATCGTGTCGATGAGGTGGTAGTCCACTTGTCCGTGAATGATATTTTCACTTTTTAAGTGTGTGAAAGGGTAATAAATAAAATTAAATATATTATAATTATAAAAAGATAATTATTTCAATATTACCAAATATATTTTGTGTATGTAACTTATTTTTAATTAAAAAAATATTTTATACATTCCATGTATCATGTGAACAAATCAAATAGCTTTGAGGGGTCGGTAGGGGGCACTTCCAGAAACGATGCTATCGTTTTTAGAAAAAATTGAAAGTAAAAAAGATATATATTGAAAAAGAATTAGAGAAGCTTAGAAACATAATTAATATTATATATAACATATATAAAAAGGGTTTCCATCATAATGAAAACCATTATAGGTGGTAATGGATAAAATGAACAATCATCGATTCGTGAGGCGGTAGTTTGTCGTACACGTATACAGTATGTTCATTACGCATTAGATGGACGTGTTTAAGAGTAAGTTGAAAAATTAGCATGAAAAATCCTATTATATTTAGGATACTATCTTTTTTATATAAACATGTAATAATAATATTTTAGTGGGTGGGGAATGGAAATAAAATTAAAAATCATTAAGAAACACGTTCCCTCTTAATCGGGTAAGTCTTTTTAGTTTGCACCAAAAGACATCCTTTGATTGATTTTTGCATAAAACAAGGATTAAATAAGGAATTTATAGATTTTGGGGATTAATATGGTATATCTTTGAGGATCCTATGTGGCTTGACGGGTGTGATGAATTATTAGGGGTGGATGTTTTATATAATAGAAGAGGAGTGACACTCTTATTATATTTTAAAACAAAGGATATCCACCCACGTTTTCTATTTAAATTAGATAAATAATGGTAAAAAGTATATAAAAATGAGTACATGGTTTAAATATCTCATAAAATGGATTTTGTACAAGTTTATATCTCGATTTGGCCCTTAAGATGATGGTTTAGTCCCATATTGATCTTAATTAAACATTATTTGTTGTATTTAATTTTAATTCATTTCACTAAATTTTTTGGTGAGAAACTAAGTTGACCTTATTAAAAATTATAAATTATTTTGATTCCAAATATGAAATCTATTTTTCAAATTACATTAACATAAGCGGTATAAATTAAATTAAAATTAATCCTACAGAAGAGACAAAAATGTGGGTTTTTAAAGTAAAAATGTCTTAATGTTTTATATTTTTTATAGACAATTTGTAACATACCAAGTATGTAATGAATAATAGATATTTTTATCTATGTCTATTAATGAATTAGATAGTGTTTTAGAGGCTTAAAATGAAAATAAATCCAATCTTAAACATGGAATACACTAATATTCTTAAAAGATTGTTTTACAGCCTTTTGAGGGAAAACCCTTTTTAAATAAAACTTTTGAAAATTTTATAATCTATATTTTTTAAAATAAACATATTCATTATGATTGGGACATCGAATTTTACATTGGATAATTTTTTGGTATTTTGCTGATAATGTTCATTTTTTAATGAATAGTGAAAAATACTGCATTTTACATCAAAACTGCTTTTTAATATAATTTATTTATATGATTATATTATCTTTTTAATTGGTCTTAAATTTTAATCTGAATATATTTTTACCATTTAATCCAATAGTGGTCATTGGAATCAATTTCACATTGAAATTGGACTTAAACTGGTGTCAATCTTTTGATACTTATTGTTCCATAAAAACACTCTATTTGTCATGAAAGCGGGAATTAATTATTAAATTAATTAATGTAACTCATATTATTTGAATTTTGTAAAATAGACATCATTTTTGAATTTAGAATATCAAATATATCTTAGGTTGAAGTTTTGGTTTCTTTATGAAAAACATCAATTTTTGTTGAATAGTGAAAACACTAAGTTGTAGTTAAAGAAACTGGTTTTTCGTTTAAATGAAATTTTACCACCCCTGTGATTTGATTTTCAAAAATCCGACATAAATGATTGTCATTAAGAAGTAAAATTTGGTTCAATGAGATTAAAATAATTTTTTTTGGTGAATAGTAACTTTTATGTTTTTAATCGCGATTAGTGGTAATTTGTGTAGTTTAAGGTAAAAATAATGTTTTAGTAGTATAAGATCAGCTTGACAGATGTCCTACCCTCATTGGATGTGTCATGGCCGACCAAGACAATCCATGGGTCAACTTGGGGACCCCATGGAGCCACTTTTGTTGGGAAATGACATAAATAACTTTTTATTTAATGAAAATGTAAAAATGACACAAAGCCTTTGTCTCGGCCAAACCCTGCCCATTTTTTATCTCCACTTCCCTCTATAACTCCTTGAAGCCTCACTTTGGGTATAAGACTTTCCAAGGAAGCCTTTGAGCTCAAACAAAAGGGAGTTACCCAATTTTATGGTAATGTTTTCACTTGAGTCCTTTTGATTTATTTTGCTTCTCCAACCCCTTAAACTATTTTTATTTGTTTATTTTGTAACAACTAATGTATCTTAAATATACTAGGATGTTTTTATAAGAAGGATTCTAGCTACACTTACACACACCTACATCTAATGGTTAAAGAACATACTGTTTCTGTGGATGGTGAATTTATGCCTCCCGAAACGATGATTGTTCATCATTCCTTTAACACCTTCAAAGGTGGACATTAAGATGTCACTATATTTATATATGATATATAATATGTTTATGTTTTCCTTAAGCTTATGTATTTTTAATTTTGGGCATACCATTATGGTTTCCATTATGGGTAAACGCAATATCTTAATTTAAGGAAGTGCAGACTACCGCCCCCTCAATGTGATTTGATTTCGTTAATGCCATATGTGGGATGTATAGAGGATTTAATTAATGGTATTATATATGATATTATACTGGAATTATAATATATCTTTATATAATTATGATTCTATTCCATAAAAAAAATACAAAATAGAAATGAAAGTAGTGTTCATGCGTACGTACGGCTTACTGTCTCCATGAACGGTGCATTTCATTTCTTACCTCTAAATGATTATGTAATATTATAAATGCACGTATATACTGGATATATATGATATATGTAATATATACATCATGATTATAATTCAGGATATAATGGATACATGAAAAACTTGTAATTATAAAGGGTTTATTTTGACTCAAGTACAAATGATCGTTAAAACGACCGTTATTAACTTAAATAATTACATAGTGTTAATGACATGGAAATAAGTGATATAAAAGGAATAATGAACATGTAAAATGTTCTTAAGAAAGTATAAATTAACTCAAGTTTATTATTCAGGACATTAAAGAACGAACGAGTCAAGTCGGACCCGAGGTATGGGACTTCTTCTCAATCTCCTTTCATTGAGGCATATTTTATTTTATACACAAATTTCTTTTATATGGTGTATAAACCCCTTTGACTTTTACGTTTATCCAAAAGGAATATTTTTTTATATGATGTGTTTTACAAAATGACAAAAGGGAATGGTTTTGTCGTACGTATGCGGCGACAACGACTTCTCCGCCGCCGTGACCGTTATTTGGGTTTCAGCTTCCTCTACAATAGATACCATTTTTTTAAAAGAAAAATAAATACCATGTTTTACTTTTATTTTATTTTGGTATTGAAAATGGGTTTCATGATTTTTTTATATCAATGTGTTGTATTGATGTCTTGTGATTGAAAGTTGGAAATGTTATGTTTCCTTTATGCATGTTTTATGTGATACGATTATGTTGAGGTTCTTGGGCATTATTATGAAGATGGGTGGTTCCATGATAAACTAAGGGCAGGTGAGCCCGATATAGCTCTCCAATGCATTGGGTAATACGACGGAGTGAAACGTTAAGGTTTCTACGAAGAGATTTAGGGAATATACTGTGATGGGTATTCCAAACATAACCAAGAGGGTTACTCCCTACGTAAGAATGTTATGAATGCCTCAAGTTACCTTTATGTCTTATGATTTCTATGATTTATTCATGATTTGATGAGGTATGTTTTATGGGTAAAGTATTATTTCATTCTTATGTATATATGAACTCATGTTTCCTTTCCATATTTTTTTTATATAACCCATACTGAGATTTTTATTCTCATCCCAAGTCTTTTTTTAAATGTTTTTCACAGGTCAAGGGAAAGGTACATGATATGATGATAGTGTTAAAGAAGTGTCAATAAAGAATCCATGTTTTATTTTAAATATGTTCCATTGATGGGAAAAATGAATACTATCTTTATGTAGCCACTTTGTTTCAATGTGGAATGCAATGCAAGTTTTATGATCTAATTCTCTAAAACTCTAAACCTGAAAAGATCCTCAATGTGTAATCTTGTAATAACTCAAGATTAAGTATGGTTTAAGGCTGAGGACTTATAGTTGGTATCAAAGGTCGGTATTGATAACTTTATGAGTTAGAATTTTATTAAATGATTATCCAAAAATATTTTTTTGAATTGATTTAGCGTTTGAAGATTACCATGTTGCTTCATCTAAGACATGTCTGTTCAGAATGGTTTTTCGCAGAGGAAATAGGGAAGCAGTGCTAGGAAGGCATGCAGAAGGAAATAACCTTCCGAATCAGCATCCTGAGATGGTCAGAATTGGAACTAAATAGTTTTTTGTAGTAATGGCGTAATTGAATCAAGCGATAAATGGCGGTGGTATCCATACACGAGATCAGCCAGATCAACCGCAGAGGAACATGTTAGTGGTGGAACATTTCATGAGGCAACATCCCCCATCATTCATAGGATCATCTGACCCTGTGTTAGCTGAAGGGTGTATTAAAGAACTGGAGAAGATTTTCGATGTCATGGGGTGTTCAGACAATCAAAAGGATAGTCTTGCTATTTATCGTTTGGAGGGTGAAGCAGATCAGTGGTGGTCGATGGTTAAGAATATCAGGGACGCTTATGAGATTGATGCTCTCGACTGGGATGAATTCAAAGGTATGTTTGTTGAGAAGTATTTTCCTAAGGCATTTCGACTTAGGATGGAAAACAAATTCTTGGAATTGAGGCAAGAGGAAGACTCAGTGGCTACCTATGAAGAAAGGTTCACTCGATTATCAAGGTATGCTCCATATTTTATCCGAGACCTTGATAGCAAAATCAATCGTTTTTACTCAGGATTAAAGCCAAAATATCAAAGGGCATTGGCTTCTCGTGAGTTTAAAAGTTATGAGAAGCTTGTTCGATGTGCTGAGAATTTGGAAATGGAGTTTGCCGATGATCAAGTTTTCTATAACAACCAGCATAAGAAGAGACCTAGGAGGTAGGAGAAAGGAAAGAATTCTTCAAAAAGGTCTGATGGTCAGAAAACTAAGTTTCCAGTTTGTGATAAATGTGGGAAAAGGCATGCTGGAGAATGTCTTCTGAATTCTGGAAAGTGCTACTGATGTGGTAAGATGGGACATAAGGCTCGTGATTGCACTGAAAAAGATCAAGGTGAAGGTAAGAACAAATTTTATTTACAGTAAGTAAAATGTTTTAAGTGAAATGAGATGGGCCACTATGCAAATGAGTGTCCGACAAAGAGCTTGAGTGATGGGAAGCAGTTAGACTACAAGCATAAAGGGGTGGTGAAATCCTTTGCAACTACTTCAGCAGATGTCAAGCCATCAAATGAAGTTGTATCAGGTACATTGTTTGTGTTTTCAGATTATGCCAGTGTGTTGTTTAATTCGGGGTCTACACATTCTTTCATCTCTAAAACCTTTTCTAGTAAAATGGGAATACGATCTCAAGAAATGACTGCTAAACTTGTGGTAAAAACATCCAGGGGAAATGTTGAGGCAAAAAGAATTTATAAGAATCTTCCTATCCTTATCCGTGGAAAGAACCTACTTGATAACCTTATTGTTTTACCTCTAGTAGAGTTTGATGTTATCCTGGGTATGGATTGGATCTCCATTTACCATGCTAGGATTGACTATAGAGCTAAAGAAGTTTCATTTCAGAAATACTTTCAGTTTGTGTACAAGAATGAACCCTTACTGTTGATAATATACCAAGAGGCTGAGAAACTTGTAAAAGATGGAAATGAATGTTACCTTGCACACATCGTTGAAAATAAAGGAACTATTCAGATTAATGACGTGCGAGTGGTAAATGAGTATCCTGATGTTTTTCCTGATGAGTTGCCTGGAATAATACCAGATCAGGAAGTTGAGTTTACTGTTGACTTAGTTCCTGATGCTAAGCCAATTTCAAAACTCCCTTATCGAATGGCTCAAATTGAACTTTTATATTTGAAGGAGCAATTGAAAGATTTGTTAGAGAAAGGTTTCATTCGAAGAATGGCCAAGACCCACAAATGTAACCGAGATTCGTAGCTTCCTTGGTTTGGCGGGATATTATCAAAGTTTTGTTAGAAATTTTTCACGGTTATCTAGTCCAATGACTAAGCTAACTCGGAAGGGTGTTAAGTTTATCTGGACAAAAGAATGTGATGATTGTTTTCAGGAATTGAAAAGAAGATTGGTAAATGCTCCAGTTTTGGCACTACCTTCCAGGAATGGTGAGTTTGTTATATAGAGTGATTCTTCATTGAAAGGACTTGGTTGCGTCCTAATGCAGAATGATCAGGTAATTGCTTATGCTTCACGATAGTTGAAAACTCATGAGGTAAATTTCCCTACACATGATTTGGAATTATCTGTTGTTGTTTTTGCTTTAAAAATTTGGAGGCATCATTTGTATGGAGTAAAGTGTGAAATATATAACGATCACGAAAGTTTAAAGTATATATTCACTCAGAATGATTTAAACATGAGATAGAGGAGATGGCTGGAATTAATCAAGGATTATGATTGTACAATTCATTACCATCCAGGAAAAGCAAATAAAGTGGCTGATGCTTTGAGTTGAAAAAGTAATGCTTCATTAGCAATGTTGCGTTTGGAATGTGATCCTTTGGTTAAGGATTTGATGAAATTTGGCATAGAAGTTATTGGTGTGGGATGTTCTTATGTTTTGTTTCAGGTACCAGTGAGATCATCTCTATCAGATAGAATCAAGCAAGCACAGAAGCAAGATAGTGAGTTGCAGAAAAGGTAGAGTTGGTTCAGAAAGGTAAGTTGCCTGAATTCAACATTGATAGTGATTGTGTTTTGAGATTTGGGAAGAGATTGTGTGTGCCTTGTGATTAACAGTTGAAGAGAGAGTTGTTATGTGAAGCTCATAGTTCTCCGTTTTCAGTTCATCCAGGCAGTACTATGATGTACATAGATCTGCAAGAGTATTACTGGTGGGATGGAATGAAAAGAGATATTGCTGATTTTACTGTGAAGTGTTTGACTTGTCAGCAGGTTAAAGTAGAGCGGCAGTTACCGAAAGGGATGCTTCAGACTTTACCAGTGCCAACGTGGAAATGGGAGAATATTTCCATGGACTTTGTTGTGGGATTACTGAAGACATCTCGAGGTAATAATGCAATCTGGGTTATTGTTGATCGCTTGACTAAATCTACTCATTTCCCTTATATTCGAGATACTTTCTCTCTTGATCAACTTTCTCGATTGTACCTTAAAGAGATAGTCAGGTTGCATGGAGTTCCTCTATACATTGTATCCGATCGTGATCCCAGGTTCCTTTCTAACTTTTGGAAAGGCCTTCAGAAGTCATTGGGTACTGAATTAAATTTTAGTACAGCTTTTCATCCTAAATCAGATGGGCAGTCGGAACGAACAATTCAGACCTTGGAGGATATGCAACGAGCTTGTTCGATGGATTATCAGGGAAGTTGGGACCAAAATATTTCTTTGGTTGAATTTTCATATAATAACAGTTTTCATTCTAGTATACAGATGGCACCATTTCAGGCATTATATGGGAAGCAGTGTCGAACTCCAGCTTTCTGGAATGAAGTGGGTGAAAGGAAGTTGATGGGAACAGAATTAGTAGAAGAGTTGGCCGAAAAAATTCAGTTGATACAGAAACACATGAGAACAGCTTAGAGTAGGCAGAAGAGTTATGTGGATAACCGGAGGAAGGATCTATCTTTCGAGGTAGGTGATCATGTTTTTCTCAAAGTCTTACCATGGAAAAGTGTGATGCGATTTGGAATGAAAGGAAAGCTAGGTCCAAGGTTCATTGGACCATATGAAATTCTGGAGAGAGTTGGATCAGTTGCTTACCGAGTGGCTTTACATCCGAGTTTATCTTAGGCACACAATGTTTTTCATGTTTCAATGTTAAGGAAGTACATGCCAGATCCATCTCATGTTTTGAGTCCAGAGGTAGTTTAGTTGGAAGAGAACCTATCTTATGAGGAACAACCGGTCCAGATTTTTGACCACAGGGAGTAAGTGTTATGGAATAAGTTGATTAATCAGGTAAAGGTTTTGTGAAAAAACCACATGATGGAAGAGGCAACATGATAATCTTGAAATGCAATGAGGGATAAGTACACCTATTTATTTGACAAGTAAATAAATTGCGGGGATGCAATTTTCTAAAGGGGGGAAGGATGTAACATCCCATGTAATTAATGAATAATATATATTTTTATCTATGTCTATTAATGAGTTAGATAGTGTTTTAGAGGCTTCAAATGAAAATAAATCCAATCTTAAGCATGGAATACACTAATATTCTTAAAAGATTGTTTTACAGCCTTTTGATGGAAAACCATTTTTAAATAAAACTTTTGACAATTTTATAATCAATATTTGTCAAAATAACATATTCATTATTATTGGGACATCAAATTTTACATTGGATAAATTTTTGGTATTTTTATGACAATGTTCAATTTTTAATTAATAGTGAAAAGTACTACATTTTACATCAAAACTGCTTTTTAATCTAATTTATTTATATGATTATATTATCTTTTTAATTGGTATTAAAGTATAATATGAATATATTTTTACCATTTAATTCAATAGTGGTCATTGGAATCAATTTCACTTTGAAATTGGACTTAAACTGGTGTCAATATTTTGATACTTATAGTTTCATAAAAACACGCTATTTGTCATGACAGTGGGAATTAATTATTAAATTAATTAATGTAACTTATATTATTTGAATTTTGTAAAATAGACATCATTTTTCAATTCAGAATATCAAATATAGCTTAGGGTGAAGTTTTGGTATCTTTTTGAAAAACTTCAATTTTTGATGAATATTTAAACCACTAAGTGGTAGTTAAAGAAACTAATTTTTCGTTTAAATGAAATTTTACCACCTCTGTGATTTGATTTTCAAAAATCTGACATACATGGTTGTCATTAAGAAGTAAAATGTGGTTCAACGAGATTAAAATAATTTTTTGGTGAATAGTAACTTTTATGTTTTTAATCGCGATTAGTGGTAATTAGTGTAGTTTAAGGTAAAAATAATGTTTTAGTAGTATGAGATGAGCTTGACACATGTCCTACCCTCATTGGGTGTGTCATGGCCGACCCATACCATCCATGGGTCAACTTGGGGACCCCATGGAGCCAATTTGGTTGGGAAATGACATAAATAACTTTTTATTTAATGAAAAAGTAAAAATAACACAAACATAATATGTTTTACAAAAAAAAATTTATATGGGGTTATACAAGTCAGAGTTTTGACTATAAAAATTCATTGGAAAGATAAAAAGATTTCCTACATCATAGTATTTTTTTATAATTTTTAGACTTTAAATAAATTAAATTATTTATGACATTATGATGATGCAGCCATTACCTCATTAATAAAGGATTTAAATAAAATGATAAGATAATGTAAAATATATGACCTACACACGTCCAAAACCTATTGGGTTGGTATATTTCGAACCCTTATCACCTTATACTCTAATTATATCAATGTGGGACCTTTTAAATCCGAAAATCATTTTAAAATAAAGTAATATTTATTTACTTTCCAAGAGTGCCCCTCCTCTCCTCTTATAAAAGGCCCCCACCTCTACCTCCTTACCCACACTCCCAAAGCCTTTGGCTCGGCCAACCCCTGCCCATTTTGTCTCTCCACTTACCTCTCTAACTCCTTGAAGCCTCACTTTGGGTAGAAGTCTTTCCAAGGAAGCCTTTGAGCTCAAACCAAAGGGAGTTACCCAATTTTAAGGTAATATCCTCACTTGAGTCCTTTTGTTTTATTTTGCTTCTCCAACCCCCAAAACTCTTTTTATTTATTTCTTTTGTAACAACTCGAGTATCTTCAATATAATAGGATGTTTTTATAAGAAGGATTAAAGCTACACTTACACACACCTACATCTAATGGTTAATGAAAATATTATTTCCGTGGATGGTGAATTTATGCCTCCCGAAATGATGATTGTTCAACATTCCTTTAACACATTCAAAGGTGGCCATTAAGATGTCACTATATTTATATATGATATATAATATGTTTATGTTTTTCTTAAGCTTATGTATTTTACATTTTGGTCATACCTTTATGGTTTCCATTATGGGTAAACGCGATATCTTCATTTAAGGAAGTGCGGACTACCACCCCCTCAAAGTGATTTGATTTCGTTAATACCATATGTGGGACATATAAAGGATTTAATTAATGTTATTATATACGATATTATAATGGAATTATAATATATCTTTATATAATTATGATTCTGTTCCATAAAAAAAATATGAAATAGAAATGAAAGTAGCATTCATGCGTACGTACGGCTTACCGTCTCCATGAACGGTGCATTTCATTTGTTACCTCTAAATGATTATGTAATATTATAAATGCATGTATATAATGGATATATATGATATATATAATATATACATCATGATTATAATTATGGATATAATGGATACATGAACAACTTGTAATTATAAAGGGTTTATTTTGACCCAAGTACTAGTGATCGTTAAAACGACCGTTATTAACTTAAATAATTATATAGTGTCCATGACATGGAAATAAGTGATATAAAAGGAATAATGAACTTGAAAAAGGTTCTTAAGAAATTATAAATTAACTCAAGTTTATTATTCAGGACATTAAAGAACGAACGAGTCAAGTCGGACCCGAGGTATGGGACATCGTCTCAATCTCCTTTCATTGAGGCATATTTTATTTTATACACAACTTTCTTTTATACGGTGTATAAACCCCTTTTACTTATACATTTATCCAAAAGGAATCTTTTTTTATATGAAGTGTTTTACAAAATGACAAAATGAAATGGTTTTTTCGTACGTATGCGGCGACAATGACTTCTCCGCCGCTATGACCGTTATTTGGGTTTCGCCTTCCTCTACAAGCCATACCTTCTTTTTAAAAGAAAAATAAATAACATGTTTTACTTTTCATTTATTTTGGTATTGAAAATGGTTTTCATGATGTTTTTATATCAATGTGTTGTATTGATATCTTGTGATTGAAAGGTGGAAATGTTATGTTTCCTTTATGCATGTTTTATGTGATACGATTATATTGAGGTTCTTGGGCATTATTATGAAGACGAGGGGTTCCGTGATAAACTAAGGGCGGGTGAGCCCGATATAGCTCTCCAATGCATTGGGTAACATGAAGGAGTGAAACTTTAAGGTTTCTCCGAATAGATTTAGGGAATATACTGTGATGGGTATTCCAAACGTAACCAAGAGGGTTACTCCCTACGTAAGAATGTTATGAATGCCTCAAGATACCTTTATGTATTATGATTTCTATGATTTATTCATGATTTGATGAGTTATGTTTTATGGGTAAAGTATGATTTCATTCTTATATATATATGAACTCATGTTTCCTTTCCATATTTTTTTTATATAACCCATACTGAGCTTTTTATGCTCATCCCAAGTCTTTTTTTAAATGTTTTTCACAGGTCAAGGGAATGGTACATGATATGATGATAGTGTCAAGGAAGTGTCAAGAAAGAATCAATGTTTTATTTTAAATATGTTCCATTGACGGGAAAAAAATGAATACTATATTTATGTAACCACTTTGTTTAAATGTGGAATGTAATGCATGTTTTATGATCTAATTCTCTAAAACTATAGACCTGAAAAGATCCTCAACGTGTAATCTTGTAATAACTCAAGATTAAGTAAGGTTTAAGGCTGTGGCCTTATACAATTTCAGATTAAAATTTATTCTAATAACCTAAATTATATTAATTTATAAAAATTGTATCTAAAATAAATTAAAAAAAAATTAATAGTATAATTAAACCTTATAAATAAATTAGATGAAAAAATAGTTTTGAATTAAATTTTAGTATTTGTAACTATTCATTAAAAATGAAACTTCACTTAAAAATTCAAAAAATTCACCCTAACATAATTTTTATGTTTCTATTTAAAATATTATGTTTATTTGGAATTATATTATTTATAAAATTTGAAAATATTGTATTTAATATGGATTGTTGATTAAAAAGCTGTAAACATGCCTTAATAAAAATATAGGTTATGGTGTGTAATATTGAGTTTATTCTTATCTGATGCCTATCAAATCAATAGTATGATTTTTAAAAATATTTTATTTTATATAAAGAATAATCATTTCATTAATATCATTCACTAATATTTATTAATTTAATTTCTTAAGACAAAGTGTATTTATGATCATAAAAATAATAATATTTCGTTTATAATCAATCTGTTTTTATTTTCATTTATAATTAATTAGTAACCTATTAATTCATTTTAACTTAATGTAAACGATATATTTTAAAATGTTATTTAATACTATTGATAAATTCTTACTTAACAATGACATTATGAATTATAATAATAATTTAATAATATACTATTTTTTGGTATGACTTGGTCTTATATGTAACGTAAGCCATTGAAGTAACTCATTTTTACATACAACATACACTAAATCAGTATCATTTTCATTGAATGATATATAATAGATTGAATTTATTTATAATAGTAAATATGTTATAAATTATTGTGGTATTATATTCCCTTAATCCCTTGGTGTTATGCATTATACATGCTATTGGATACAATATTCATACTTTAGATTTTCAGGGTGATACATTTATAATGAGGGGTTTTTTCAATTTAACAAAAAAAATAGATTCCCAATAATAACAACAATGTGATATGATCCTAATGATAATATAAATAGGAGACAAATTTTTAGCCTATGTTGAATCCAAAATATCCACAAGCCACTTGTCTATCCAACACCGACAACATTAGGGGGACCTCTCCTCAGGCTTTAACATCTAAAAAAACTATGGGGAACTAGTAGCATGTCTACCAACAAGTGTAGAATGAATCAAGATCTCTCACATAGTTACCCAAGGATCCCGTGACTAATCTATAGTTAAGGTTAGCGAAAAATCATTCCAAAATCAGTGAACAAGGCATAAACAATAACTCTCCCCCATCTCCACCAAACTAGAAAAAAGAAACCCCTTTACACATTGTAAAACCATCACATAATGACACATAACACAAAAAAAGGAACAAATACAAGGGTAAGAAGTTATAGTGGTACAAGCATTAGACCATTTTACATATAAGGTACCAAAATTACCTTTATAAGAAAACCGTCTCTAGTTTCCAAGCCCTTGTAATTTCTTACGACTTCCTTTTTTTTAAAATATCCTTTGGAAACCATTTTAAAAGAATCACCTTTTAACCTTTAAAACATTAACTACAAATCACATAAGAAATCGGTACACCCATTTATTAAAACAATTCTTTATAACACAAATTTCATTCTTTAAAAATTAAAGCAGGATCTAAGATATATATTTTCCATAATTAAGACTTTAGAAATATACATAGTAAATTAATGATTGATTTTAATTTGAAAAACATTAAATTGACAATGGAAAAATCTAAATTCAAGAAAAAATCCCTTTATGAAAATACATGAATCCTTAGAAAACCCTTGGTAAAACCATCCAACATACCATAAAAATCTATATTTTTGTTAAAAATAAATTTATTAACCCCAAGAATCTAATGAATCAAAAGATAAAGTAAGTGGATAGAAATATCTACCATAAACCAATGGTAATGAAGTCACAATGGGACTCCTTACATAATAAACACCCAAACAAGCATGAAATCCCCCTCTATGAGCTATAAAAAACCAGAAATCCAGTTTATAATGAACATGAAACACTAAATCCCCATGAAAATTGATTAGGGTTCCATGAGGAAGAGAAAACCATTGTAAAATGGAACATTGGATAGAAGAGAATAGAAATAGGGATAAGAGTAAAATATTATCTTAGGAATCTACTTGGGAAACATGATGAGGAGGCCATTAATCAAAGAGGAAGGAGATAGAGCTCTCTATTGGAGATCCCCAAGAATCAAATGAACATAATGAGAGATGAAAAGGGGATAAAACTTTTAAAATAAACATGTTAATGGGTAATTTCATCTTTTTTGTGAAACCAGGTAGGCTAAATGGTTTTCCAAATAGCGTGAGATCTATTACTAAAAACCACAAAACTATACACTGTAAAAACACACAGTTTCCCCTAATAATGTGCAAGCCATGCATGAGTACCCAATGAATCAAATGACTCTAATAGAATTCACTATAAACTACGTGGTTTAAACAAATGTTTTTTCTATTTGTGCATACTAATCATTAAATAACAAATTTAACGAGTAAAACCCCAAAAAAAGTCTTTTTGTATGGTTTCCCCTTAATCATGAAACCAATGAAACTTTTCTGAAAATCTTTAAATTCATACCCAAAACCCCCAAAGTTCAAATGTATCACAAAATAAAATAATATTAAAAATAATATTGATACCAAGATGTTATGTTGCAAACCCGAGAAGATTCATAGTGCGTTATGGTCATGACATATTATGTAAACATACATTTATAATGTAGTTGAGTTTAATAAGAAACTTCATCCAAAAAATTCAAAAAAAATTATAGATTTTTTTTATTAATTTAAACATGCATTAAATTATAAATTATATGGTAGTTTGGAGGAACATGTACCGTTAGGGTATTTTTTGTATAACTAATTCATGAGATAGATAAAATAATAAAATGATTCAAGATAAAAAATTAACTACAATATAAATGTTCATTTTCCTAGAGTACATAACTCCACTTATCTATTACCATAATTTATAGGGACTCAATTGTTGTTATGTTTCCTTTTAATATAAACTTTCAAAGAAACCAAAGGAAAATTGTAAATTATAGAAACCTCAACTCATAATTAAAGAAGATTAATCTATATAAATTTCTATAAATATTCATGTAAATTATGTTACCCAATTTCTCTACATACCTTATTAATTTAATGTCACAATAATTACCCTATTAATGTAACTAAAGATTTTATATATGGAATTCAATTGATAAAAATTAATTTTACACATTACATAAAGATTTTATCATTTTTTTTCCCACTTTTAACCATTAGATTACATGTTTAAACAAATAATTCTAAAATTTAAAATATATATGTATGTGTTTGTTTAATGTTTGTGGATAATAGAATTTTATCCTATATAATTATTAAATTTTGTTTGGTATAGTTATCTAATATCCACAATGATAATATTAATTTATTTTAATATCCTTTAAATTTAATAATGATAATTTTTTGTGTATCGAGGGTTGATGGTAAATTTCTCATGTTTCCTTTGTGGTATTATTAGAGAATTGTTTTTAATATTCATTTATTTTTATTACTAGTTTTTTAACTAGATGATGAAACTAAGAATTGAGTGCTATAATTTTTAAATATATTATTAAATATTTCAATCAAATGTTACAATGTAGCACTGAAGTGTTAAAATTTTTATGTAAAGGTATAAAGTAATTTAAATGTGGTTTAACAGCCGAATTATATAATTTAACAATTCAATTATTGATTATAACACATTACTTCCATATTTTTTCAAATATTTGACAACTTATAGCAATAAAAACTAAATCCATTTACATCCCAAAATAGAATAATGAAATAAGGGTAATAAGAGGAGTTTGACACTATCCCTTGGCATACTAAAAAAATGATTCGAATGGGTGCACAAGGAAAACATCACTTAAACACTTTCCTTGCATATTCTACACTTATGTACTATATTTTAAAATTAAACTACTAAATTTTAATAACATGGCTATTAATATTATACCAAGATTAAATGTATGGTCTATTTATATAACACCTATATACGTACATAAATAAATACATATAACACTTATATCTAAAACATTTAGGAATAAAATATACATAAGATATTTACATAGTATGCATGCATGCATCTATCCATCCATAAATGAATAGATATATAATTCCACATGTACATATATACATATGCACATGAATATATACATTCATACGATACAAATATAACTATATACATACATACTCACGTGCCCACCAACACATAGACAAACACACATACATATGACACACACACATGCATACAAAAATGCAGACATACATAAAAATATATATATAGAAACACACACACACACGTACCTATAAACATACAAATATGGATATGTATGTGCGTACCTACACACGCACATATACTTACACACATACATAAAGGCACACAAACACACAAGCACACATACATACAAATAAACATAGATACATATATATATATAATACAAACACAAACACACACATACATACCTGTAAACATATGTATATATGTTCATACCAATATAGATAGAGATCCATACACAAAAATACTCACATAGATTCATACATACATAAATATATATATAGACACACACACACACACATACATATATACAAAAATACATAAATATATACATACATACATACATGCATACATACATACATAGACACACACACACACAAACATACATACATACATACATACATACATACATACATACATACATACATACATACATAGATACATACATACATATATACATACATACATAGATACATACATACATACATACATACATACATACATACATACATACATACATACATACATACATACATACATACATACAACATACATAAATATATACATATGTCTGTATGTATGTACATACATACATACACACACATATACATACATACGTACATACAAAAATAAAAATGAAAATAAACATACATACATACATACACACATACGTATGTACGTACATAGTTACGTACACACACACAGATGCACACACATATACAAAGACACATATATAATGACACGGTGAAAGATAAACATTCCATCCACTCAAGAATTTTTTATCTCCCTTATGATTCAGGATCTACCCACTATTTTATATAAAAATAATTTTCTAACGGTATCATAGCACCACCTAAAAATTAGATATTAATTTAGTGGTAATAAACCTTAATGGTACAATCATTGGATCCCAAGTTTATGATTATTATATGATTAATGTTTATGGTAATGTGCATCCTGAAATTTTTTTCATTATTCATCTAGTTGAATTCTAAATTTAATATTGAAAACATAATAAGATAAATATCAACAAAAAGTATCCTCTTCCCCATGTTAATGAATTTTTTCCTCAAATACACAAAGGTAAATATTTTTCAAATATTGATCATCATTTTGGGTATCATCATATGAGGTTCAAGAAGGAAGATATACCCATGAAAACATTTTGTATAAGGAATTGAAACTATGATTTTATAGTGATTCCATTTAGTATTACCAATTCCCACGATATCTTCATGGATTTAATGAATAGAGTCTTTGGAGATTAACTGGATCAGTTTTTTGTAGTCTTTATAGACAGTTCTCTTATTTACTCAAAGAGAAAGGAAGAACATTAATATCATTTGATAATTGAGATAAAGACCCTAAGGAATGATACAATTTAATTTAAATTTACCATGTGTGAATTTTGTATTCATATGGTTTCATTGTAGGGAAATATAATACTAAGAGAGTTTATATTAGTATACCATTAAAAGACAAATGTTATTGAACATTGGCCCATACCAAACAGTGTGACTAAGTTCAATAGTTTTCTTAGTTTTGAAAGATATTATCGATGATTTGTTGAAATTTTTTTAGGCTATTAAAACTAATCAACAGGTTATCTCATAAGTGCGAAAAGGTAATTTGGAAGCATAAATTAACGAAATGTTTTAAGGAATTAATTATAATTCTAGTTAGCATAAGTTTGCATACAAAACCCTGTAGTGGATAAGGGTTTGTAATCTATAGTGATGCTTGATAGAATGGGCAGGGATGAATCCTCATGAAAAATGACATAGTTATAGGTTATGCCTCATGAAAATTGTGTTTCCATAATAAAAATTATCTAACTAATGATTTGGAGTTAGATACAAGATTTTTTATATTAAAGATATTGGGGAATTATGTATGTAACATAAAAGGTTATTGTGTGGGTCAAAAAATCTCAACTAGTTTGATTATTTGTGTTTGGTGGTTCGACAAACATTTATATTTATAATTGGAACCTAATTTCATGAGTTTTATTGAAAAAAGGACTTTTTCAAAGGGGTTTATGAAAAGACAAGTGCCTTAGGGTTTCAGATGATTTCAGGTGCATCGACCCTTGAAAAATCAGTTTTGGGAAAGTGCAGACTGAGGTACATGACTTGACCAAACCATTTGGTCTCTCAGGAGAAACCATGTGGCCCACTATTGAAGTGAGTGTAGTTTTTCAAAATGAGAGGGTGTGGGTTCATATCCGTGAAACATCTCTATAATTTTTAATAGTGTTTACATGCATGATCTACACACGGTTTTGAAACTATGGACCTAGACCATGCGTGTGTGGTGCCTGGATTGTGAGAAATGCATGGTTAGTGAAAGGTTATCCAAATTGTGTGGCTAAACCATGTGTACCATTTAAATTTGTGAAATTATTGATTTTACCATACCTTATATTTTATATCCTCCTTCTTTCTCTTCCATTTATTCCACATAGTTTGGGGTGCTCTGTCTTTTCTCTTCCTCCTAGGCTTGGGCCTACCTCTTCCAATGGGAATCTGATTTGAATTCCCCCAGTATCATTGAAATTGTAACGATAATTGATTTTATATTACTAATTATTTGTAAATTTTATCTCACCATAAAAAATATTAAACAATGTTTTCTTTTTTCCCCTATATTTAGTCTGTTTGTCTAAATCACATTTTTATTCCAATTTTGATCGATTTAAACGGAGATATCAGATGAGTTAGCAAATTAATGTATAAGGTAGGTGGTTCCTAGATTTACTTCCTCATGAACTCTCATATGATATCTATATATGATAATATGTATCATGGAGTGGGTTTTCCCAAATGAGCATTACCTTGAATCCTCTATCAGAATGATGTTGCTAGCAGTATGGTTGAGACATATGGATACTTCATGTCTATTATGAATATATCTAGGGTTTTCGTATTCTTATTGAGATGTATCATATTGTAACTGAAATTCCTCTATGATTATATTACTAATATCTGGATTATTATTATTGGTTATTTTGGGGTGTCCTATTTGGTATTGTTATACTCACACCTTCATGTGTTATGCCCACGCATTCCATTTATTATACAGATGATATACATTTTGATAGTTTCTTTGTAAAAATAGGTGTTGGTGAAGCATAGTGATCTAGATTGATCAAGGTTGTACAATGTGTTATGCACGATAGTAGTCCCCTTGTTATCAGGATGTCAGACACTTCATAGTTTTGGTGGGCTTGTATTTGGCCCATATACTTTAACCATTTTTTGAACTTAAATTGTGGGTTTTTGAGGTATACATATATTATTTTATCATATTCATTGTTTTTTTACTTTAATTTTTTTTGGTAATTTGGATATGGGTGATTGTATACAGGTAACTTAGTCTAAGGAATCATATGTGTGTGATATACCAACTCATCACTTGTTACCTGATCCAAGTATATTTGAGGTGAGATTTGGTTGTCACACAAGTATTTTTTCCAGAAAGGAGGGCCCTGGAAGGCTAAGACATGATAGAGTGGTATCACAGTGGGCTTGTCTTGTTATCAATGTTTGGATATTTTCTAACAGAGATGTTGGGTTTGAGATTTATAAAAATAGAGTTAAAATGTTTTGATTTTTGATCTTATGGAATGAACATCATTTTTGGTGATTCGATATATATATTCATTCACTAGGACTCTGAAAACCATCTAGTTGACTCAGTACGTATTGGAATTCGTTACATGGAAGACATTGGTACTTGCATCATATTTGAATGGGTTGTGGTTTCCGTGTTCTTCTTGATCCATCTCGCAAATACACTATTTGATTGTCGTGTGTCTTGATTTTATTTAAGTATTCATCTATAAAGATATCTTTCCTAGATTCCACAGTAGGTTTGGGATGATGATCCCCCATGTGATGAGGCTTCAGTGTATGGATCTTCATTAGAGGTGGTACCACCTGGTGGTTTTCTAGTTTTTCCACCACCTATTGAGAAACATGTTGTGTTGGAAGTACCTATCAAGGATGTGTACCAAATGATTTACAATCCATGAGTTTTTAATGTAGTGACCTTTGATGTTTCTATTAAATCTACACCCCTTGGAACTTGTGGACTTGTTAAAGGAAATTATCTATGTTTTTCACCTTACGAGGATACCTCCAAATCAAATTTTGATTACAATGGTGAATATGTTATAGGAATCCACACAATGATGACTGTGTGAGGTGATTCAAACACATTATGAGATAGCCATATCTTGGTCAAATTTTGAGAAACTCATCACAAAGAATTTATATCCATCCACATTTCAAGCAGTGCGCATGAAAGATCTTGTGCAAAATTATCAGGGCCCTATGACTGTGGCTAAGTATTCATCATGGTTCACCAACCTCTTAAGAGACTCCTTGGATATGATTTGAGATGTTGTTTTCAAATAAAAACCCTTGATTAGGACATATTCCATTATATAACCAATACAATGATATCTCTTTTCATTACCACCTATTGTGGAGTACTTGAGTGAGCCTTAGTGGTGGGGAGTTTTCTGCGTGAGTAGATAAAGGCAGCTGGTGCTGGTAGTGGGAATACAGTAAATGAGACCAAAAAATCTAGTAACTGATGAAAGAAATTGGGATCTAGTTTTGTGATATGATTTGGGAGACGGTCCCAGGATAGAGGGTATGTGGGTCAAGGATCTTCATATGCTTCTAGTCATCATAGTGAGAGGTGGTGTTTCTCTAGAAACAACTAGGGAAAACACACACAGATGTGTCTAACTCATTTTATAACCAAACTACAGATGGTTCATGTATAACCAAAACATATATAGTGTAATGATCAAGGGGTCCCATTGGGAGGTGGATGGGGTAGAGGAGTAGGTAGAGTAGTTGGAGGTGTCATTCATTTTGAATTGTTCCCATCATCACCCCCAAGTGTTCTATGTCGGGCTTAGGGAACTGATAGATGGAAATGAGGACAACTATAATCTATGAATTCATGTGATCCTACAGATCTATAAGTTATTATAGGAAGTAAATATATTTTAACCACCATAACTACATTATTGATAAACATGGGTGTAATCCACTATTTTCTTTCCACCACATTTTTTTTGAGACTAAGAGATTCTAGTTGTATTCATGGATCAACGATTATACATAGAAACTATGACTGGATGAGACTCAATGATCACACACATCATCCGATATTGTGACATACATATTTTTGGAGTTATTATTTTTATCGTATCTATTTAGAGTAGTTATGATGCCTTGAAACTTAATCTTAGGTATGAATTATCCATCCAAAGTTCATACACAGATCTAATGTTTTAGGAGGAGGATGTGGTGAGTCCATGGTGATGAAATATTGTTTTAATTTTTGAGTTAAAAGGAATCCCAAGATGTTTAGTATGATATATTATACAAGGGTATAGAACCAATTACTCGTCATTTGGATAATATTTCCCTTGGACCAATGGCTATGGGTTTTTAGCTTCCTATAGTGGTGGTGGAGTATAAGGGAATCATTCCCAAGGATGTGCTAGGATTACCTCCCCACTAAGAGAGATAATTCATCATGGACCTACATTCAGGGAATACCCCATTATTTGTGATAGTATATTAGATGGATCATATAGATCTTCATGAGATGAAGGAACAGTTGGAGGACTTGTAGAGGAAGGGCCTTATCAGACCTAGTGTGTCACTCTAGACAATCCCAATGTTGTTATGTAAAAGGAATACTAGATATAGATGTTGTGTGTGGATTACCAATTCTCTAAGTGACTATGATGAATAATTTTCCACTACTGAGGATCAATTCCCTTTTCAATTAGTTGATAGTGGAAATAGTGTTCTCAAAGATAGACCTCGGATCAGGTTATCACCAGCTTCATGTATGAGATGTGGATATATCAATGATTATATTCTGATACCACTATATCCATTATAGGTACATGGTGATACATTTCAGTTTTAATAATTCTCTAATAGTGTTCATAGGACTCATGAACCAAATTTTTAATCCTTTCATTGAACACTTTTTAGTGGTCTTCATTGATGACATTCTAGTGTACTCAAAATCTAATGAGAAGCATGTGAGACCCTTGAGGATATTCTTTGAAATACTATAGGAGAACCAGATTTATATAAATCTCTTGATGTGTAAGTTATTGATTCAAGAGTTCAAGTTTTTCTAAATTTATTCTAAGTAGAGGTTGTGGAAATATACTTACAAAAGGATGAGACACTAATATCTTGAGACCCACCCACGAGTTTGATATTGGTTTAAATATTCATTAGGTTGTAAGGATAATATAGAAGATTCATGGATGATTTCTCCTAGATATCAGAACCCTTTAATTATTTCAAACCAAAAGAGGTAGACCTTCATATGAATGAAATGTTTCCAGGAGAATAAAATTGAGTTTATACAATGATTGAGGATCACTTCAATTTTTGTATTTCTATAGGACGACGTTGAGTACGAAATGATCTATGATTCCGTTGATACTAGACTAGTATGTGTTATAATTTATTAGCATTGAGTGATTTATTATGTGTCCCCTTAGTTGAGAACACATGAGAAGAACCAGATGAACCATCATATATAGTAGAAAGTGGTAGTCTTCTCTCTAAATATGTGGTGAAATAACCTTTTGGGTGATTGGTTTATAATCTCTTATAACCACATGAGTATCAAGTATATATTCTCATATAAATATAATAAATTATGATAGAGGATATTACTAGAGTTCCTCTATGATTATGACTTCAATATAGTTTATACTCATGGTAAGGGGAACATAGTTGCATATTCTCTCAGAAGGATATTCTAGTCATAGTTGTGGAATGAGTTGTCAGAGTAGTTAACCTTATTACATATGTCTTTAGAGATGAAGATAATGAATATTTTCTCCATTCGATGGTTGCTACCCCACCACATATAAAATGTGTTCGGGGGTTCATCATGGAGATACTGAGTATGAGACATTGAATACTCAAATATTCACTAAACGTTCTCCTGAAGGATTCTCTCAAGGTAGGGATCATGTAATCTGTTTCCGAGGAAAGGTGATGGTACCGATTAATTTCATGACACGGTTCATAATGAGTTTGATACATTCCCCTTAGTAGTACATCCCTAGGGGGTAAGTATGTACAAGGATATTCAATATCAATTTTTGTGGGCAATAATAACAAAGTTTGTAGCAATGTATTTCTCTCAAGGCTTCACTTGTTAGTAGGTGAAGGTTGAACATTGAGTTCCAATAGGTTTAGCAGATCCCCTTGAGGTGTCAGAGTGGAATTGGGATGGTATGTCTATGGACTTCAAGACAAGTCTACCATGAATATTTACAGGAAACTATTCTATATGAGTGATCGTAGACTAACACACTAAGTCAGATCAATTCATAGCTATCAAAGATTGGATTTTAGTAGAGATCTTGAGATAACTTTACATGTAGGAGAAAATACATCTTCGGAATGTTCCTTCGATGAAAATTTCATACCATGATTTTCAATTCAATTAATGATTTTGGAGTGGATTATAGGAGGCCTTTTGGACTTTGTTGAATTTGAGAATAATGATTCAATCCCAGTCTGATGTCTATAATGACTGAACCATTTAGGTTTTGGAGGAAATCTGAAGGCTTTCATGTTGTACTTTTTTCCTTTGTTAGTCAGAGTTTTCATAAAACCATAGATTTTATTCAATCATCAAAATAGATCCATTTTAGGCCTTGTATGGTCGATCCTACAGGTCACCACTATATTGGATTGATCCAGATTAGTCAATACTCATTGGGCCAAAGTCGACATGGGCAATGATAGAGATGTTTTAGATCATCCAGGAGGATATATAGACTACCTAGATCCGTAAGAAGTCTTATGTAGTCAAAAAAAGAAGGCCTTCGGAGTTAAAATAGGGATACCATGTGTTCATAAGGGTCACAACACTAGAATTTTTATATAGAGAAATGTATCACACATAATATAACACATAGAACATTCCATGTAACCTATTCTTAGTTGTTCAACATGTTCCCTATGGGAACATCAGAATGGACATGACTAGGTATGTGGGACTGACCATAGTACATGATCACGACCCAAAGTTCACAGACGTGATAAGATGTATGTGGTCATGGGATAACGATACTCTGAGTGTTGGACCATAATATATATATTATATATCCTAATATAACATTATATTTATATAATGTAATAAATCCCTTGTAATATTGGAAGGCATAAGAAGACCTGGGGTAGACCAAAAATCTCATGTAGCACTATAAATTTCATATACTTCTTCCAAAGAAGGTTGAGGCACTCTATCTCTTTAGTTTGGTCTAGAATCGATTAAGTGTGTTCCCTTGGTCCATCCCTCTGAGATTACAGTGTGGAATTATTTCCTTATAATAATACTTTTATTCCCTCTACATGGTAGTCTCATATTGATATTTTTTGAATCACTTCATGAGACATGGGTTGGGATCCAAAATAAAATCGTCTTTCCGTGGTGGGGTTTGGGGAATCATCACGACCATCGTACACGGGTGTATGATCACCTACATAGTTGGTAATTCCATATTGTAATTGTGGGATTTCCAATGAGCCTTGGGTGTTATCCCCTATTTTAGTATTATTATCCTCATAGATCTAGTGAGTACTTTTTTTAGAGAGGATCTATATGCATGTACTCTCAAATGAGTTTCATTAATGAAATCATGGATCATGGAGAGGGTTCTCATAGATGAGTGTTACCTTGATTCCTTAGGAATAATCATGTTAATGGAGGTATGTTTGAATCCTCATGATACATAGAATATATTATGAGTAAATTTGGGTTTTTATTGATCTTATTTCTATATCTAATATCCCGATTAACATGCCTTTGTAATGAGATGACTACTCACATGATGTTTATGTTTGGTAAATTTTTAGTGTCCTATGGGGTATTATTATACTCACCACTACATGGGATCTTCCCACACATGTCTTGTCATATATATATGATAATCCTTTTTATAGTTTCATGGGAGGGTCAATAGAAGACTTATCACAACAAGATGGATTGTCCACGGTAGTACCATGTGCTTTTTTTAATAGTATCCCCCTCCTTTTGATCAGGACGGGCTCTTTATAGTTTTGGAGGGCTTGTATTTAGATCATATACTTTAGTAATTTTTTCAAAAACTTGTTGTGGAATTATATGTTTTAATGCATTATGGTATCAAACTTATTATTTTACATTTATTCATTGCATTTTCATATTAATATGTCTATATTTGTATATGTACCATTGGATATGACCTCCCAGGTGTTTGATGAGCCTCTATTGTGGTCGTCACTAGCCCTTGGCTCTTTGGAAGTGGGATTGGGGGGGTCCCAAATTTCTTTTCACTGACCAATTATCCAATACAAGTTGGGTCATGATAGGGAGGATCTAGAAAATCAATAAATAAATAAAACAAAATGGTATATACCTATGAGAATATAGATCAAATGCCCAATGATCCATCGTGAACTGAATCCTGGAGGCAAGGGATTCCCAAAATCTATAATAGGAGTCTCCTTGTTTGAGATACTACAACATTGGATGTTAAATGAGAGAAATAAAATGTTTTTTGTGTATTGAAATTAAAATTCATAATAATAAATTAACATTGCATTGTTTAGCTACATGAATTAACAACCCATGCACCCCCTTATGGGTTATTGTAAGTGCTACACAATTTGGAAAAACTAGTTTGACAATCTATACACCAATCATGAGGGATCCCCCTATACCAATACACAATGTTTTATGGGTATGATACATGGATATTTGTAACCATACTCCATACTCTAATACTAAAACATAAGTTGTAATGTTTCCTGGGATGAATAATATAGTTTTATTTTACCATGAGACAACCATGAACAGTCCTAGAAACCTCAAAATCTCCAAAAGTCACCCAAAAAACCTGAGATAATATCCAGAAAGTATGTAAAAAAGGAAATTATTTTGTAAAAAGTGGATATTAGGATGTTATAATTTTCTCCATGATAAACGTGTTCTACCCCCAGAAATCCTATTAATAAGACTAGTCTATCATAAAGATATGAGTCCACTTTTCTCCCATAAACACCTCAAAATAGAAACATTTCATGAGAATCAAAACCATGTTGCCATACAAACCTAACCAGAGGTACTTAATACCAATGAAGAAGCCTAATATTTTATAATCGGAACTGGTTAATCAGTTAAGGTTATATCATGTTCTATATCTAGTTCATCCAAAATGAAAACATAATAAGGGTTTTAAGGATAAGTAATATGTTTTGAAATGTGAATCACATCATTTATAGATGTCATATGAAGTGTAAAATCCAAATGGTAAGTCACATTTGTAATCTCATTACCAATCTCAAAAAATCCCACAAATAACACTACTTTCTCTATTTTCTAAGCTATTAGTGACCCAAATAAGGTTAGACTCTCAACTATACCTGATCGAAAATTGAGAATTATAATGAATGATGATGATCAAAATAATAAAATTTATACTATATCTATTCAATTTCCATCCTTGATTAAATCATTTGGATATTT
Organism: Viscum album; assembly: GCA_963277665.1. NCBI lineage: Eukaryota > Viridiplantae > Streptophyta > Magnoliopsida > Santalales > Viscaceae > Viscum > Viscum album. The sequence goes on along the minus strand of OY728143.1, from coordinate 1,893,054,741 downwards.
TCCATCACCACTTGTACTGAACTATGTCCTATAAGAGAAGAATCACCAATCTATGATCAATGAAGTGGAGAGTTATAAGGATGAGCATGCAAGGACTCAAAGGGTACTATTATGATGAATTTTATAAAATATTATCATAATAAAACTCAGCCTTCCACAAATGGAAACCCAAAGATCATCCAAATTCTAGAATATAAGCACAAATATTGTCTTATATAATTTGTACAACCAGTTACTTATGACCATATATATGAGGATGGTATGCCAATATCTACTTGACATGTGATCCCAACACCTCATAAAGGAATTTATAAAATCTAGATTTAAAATAGGGATACATATTATAAATAATTACATATGGAACACCAAACAATATGATAATATATTGTATATATATATTTCTTAATTTATCTATTATCATCATATCATAAATTGGAATAAAGTTAACTGATTTGGTCAATTAGTCTATTATAACCCATAATTCATTCTTTACTCTATTATTATTTATAAAAACAACCAAATAATCCAATTATATCTTATCCCACATCAACGGTAGCATAATAATGTCCTAAAGCAAATGTGAAGTCTTCTGATGCTAAACCTAGTTATGTTGATTTGCATACAAATGAGAGAAAAAATAGTTATGATCTATTTTATACATGGAAACCCAAATAATATTTTCATATAATAATACATATTTTTATACATGGGTTTTCCACCCACCTTGAAATGAAGAAACCCCCCTAACAAAACCTTCCTTATAGGCAACATGATTCCATAAAAAAATTGATTACAAGGATACCACCAAAAGTTACATACAATTTTCATATGGACTCCCCACCATATAAAGAATCCACAAGGCTTAAGAACTCATTATCAAGATATTATTCCTAGAGAATAATCTTTTGAAGAGGGTATGATAACTAAAAACTTGATAAAACAACCTATTTGACATCCACATGGACTCCAAAATGCATACTAGAAAATAGATGCATCATATTCCACTCCACTGATGATTTCTTCATGAACCATAATGGTAGTTCATACTCAAATAATTAGATAAAAAATTCCCCTTTATAGGGGTGTATGTGATATCACTTTTAAGAAATTTTAGGTACTCCACCCATCACCTATAATGAAAATTTAAATATTTTTTTGAGGAGATATAACCCAAAATTTTTGGATCAGATTTGATGGTTAAATTTTATCTCAATAGGTAGCACCACAAAATCTTAAGAGAATTTGTTACAACTATGTGATAAATATCATGTGTGGGATATTTATTCTCTGGAGGCCAAATATATCGAGAACCATAATACACCATGTGATCACCATTGATGAGACTACAGTACAAACCCAAACCTTATGCATTACAAAATACCACATTGCCCTGTACAGCCTCTGGAAAACTCAAACACTATTGATAAATTAAAACAATGCTTCAAATAATAAAACGAATTTTGAAACAATGAATTATATAAAAAATTAACTCCCTTCTGAGTGAGATTGGTAAATATAGATTCTAACATTAAAAAATATATTATAAATAAGTGGTAATAATCTGCCAAACCTAACAAGATATGAATCTTAGAGATATTCAAAAGTTCTTATAAAGAAATGATATCTTTCACCTTATTCGAATAAACTAAGATACCATGTTCTAAAACCACATTCCCAAAGAAAATAACCTCTTGAATCTAGAATTGGAACTTTCACTACATTCCATAAATTCAATGATTCCAAAAAATATCTAGATTTGTTATCATGCGATACTTGTGATCCTCCTTAGTTTTAGAGTAAACCAAGATTTCATATACTAATACCATGATGAAATAATCTAGGTACTAGGGTATAATCCTCTTCATAAGCTCTATAAACATAACAATATCATTGATAAAAATAAATCCATAACAAAGTAATCACAGTGTCCTTACCTGATTCGGAATGTTTTCTTCAGCATATCAGACTCATTGATCCTATGTTTTTGATAACTATATTGAAGATAAATCCTTGGGAACCACTTCACCCCCTTTATGCTATAAAAATGCATCATTTTTTTGGTAATTAATGCTTCTTCTTGATTGAAACCTGATTGAGATTTTGGTAATTAACCCATAAGAGAAGGGTTTCATCTACATTCTTCAAAAAAACATAGGTGAATCATAAGGTGACACATTAGTTAAAATGAAGCCTTTGGATATCAATTCAACCGAATAACTCTTGAATTTCATTAGTTCAGATGGTTCCATCTATTAAGTGGAATAAATATAGTATGGTTACCTAGAACCAAGTCAATAGAAAATTTGACCTCTCTTATCAGTGGAAAACTAGAAAAGTAAGTTGGAAAAACATTAGAAAACTCATAAATTATATGATAAATACAACCACATGATTATTCATACACCAATTAAAAGTAAAACATGGATATAATCCTATCGAACTCCAAAATAGGATATCCAAATAATATTTCCCTCAAGTTCTATTTTTTTTGACATACATGACACTCCCCATCGGGGGCAGTAAAGGAGACCTGCCAAAGATAATAGCCAGTACATGATTTGTAAGAGATTAATTAATCCAACCCAAGAATGGCATCAAGAAGATTCATTTTAATAACCAAAAAGTCAAAAAATTATAGACTTATGATAATTACATGAACACGAGGGGCATGAGATACCTTATACTCTCTTCATCCCAAGAGGCAAGAAATTTACATCATATAAAGTATTATCTCCATAAAGATATCCAACAAGTAAACAATATTTATAAATTAAAAATAATTAATGGAACTATTATCAAATAAAGGCGTCACTAAATATGAGGTAATGATAATGCTAACTCTCACTATCAAATGTCCCACATCCTCTTCCACTAGAGATTCATCCAGATTGTGAATAAGGTTTATTCCTATTGCATGTGGCTAAGAACCCTTTATTTTTTATGCATTTGACTATGATATAGATCCTATGACACTGATAAGGATTTACATCTAAACGGTTTTGTAAAAATATATAAAAACTTCTTTATGTGTTCTGATCATCCATAACAGTTTTAGATCATTGGAGCCTCTATTCAAAAATGCATAGAGTATCCAACCATTCCACACTAAAAACAAGTCACTAGGCCTTTAGTAGAAAATTATTATTATTTAGAGAATGACTAGTATTGAGATCCACCACCACTATTTACACCACAAGACTCATCCCACTTACTTATCCCTTTAAAGAGACCACTTAATATGCCCACTGGGAGTAGAGGAAACTCCCATCAAAAACTGACTTACAATCTAGATTAATCACAACCATAAAATATCTATCCAGAACATCATCAAAAGTATTGACCATAAACATAAATACCTATGACATGATATATAGTTAAAGGAACATTTAAAACCTCCTGAACTTCATATTCTCATTCTATATAACCTCAGGTTAGAATTGAGTAAGTTAATAATAGATATTGGCATACTAACTCTCTGTCATATCGCCTTGATGAATTTTAAGAAACTCAATTGACATATCCAAAACCATTGATTCTAGATAGTGTTGTTCTAGGAATATGGCCTTCAAATCATTCCAATCAAATCCTTTATTCTTTTTTTCCATAACTATAACATCCCACCGTCTTTTATTAGGCCCTTAATATTTATCGACAATACATTTTACTTTAATGGAATATTGAATCTCTAAGAACTCCAAGAGGTTATCAATTTTTTTCAAAAAATCCTTTATATAATAAGTATCATTGGTTCATTATAAATATGTTGGTTTCTGATAAAGAAACCCCTGATCATGATAACTATTATTATACCTCCAAGGAATAACCTCTACGAACTGAATGAGAATTGGAACAACTTCTTGGACCAGTGCATGTACCACATGTAGAAGAACCTCTACATGTTTCAGATTAATTAGACAGTTAACTCACTATTTTTCATTTGGATCAACCTCCAAATGTTTGTTCAAATATCTTCTTAGTTTCATAGTACAAAAAAATTCTATATATAATAATAATACATTAGTAAAAATACACATGAACATCAACTCTACTGGTCAAAAATCGACTTGGAAACACAAATATTAGATCATAATTAAAGAAAATACTATATTTAAATTAAAAAACTCCTCAAAGACACTTTTTACCAACAATATATGGTAACTTAAGGCTCTTTATGATGAGATATGGACATAAACAAACTCGTAACCTACCCTTTAAGTGTGAAAAATACTATCTCCTAACTACCAGAACATACTAAACTACATATTGACATTCAATAAGGGATAAGGCACATTTGATACCAATTTATCATCAATCATCACAAATATTCTTCATAAAATGTACCTTAATAAACATCACCGGAAGGGCGTTCTCAATATTCATGGGATAGAATCTAGTGATTGGGAATCAAATATAATCAATATGGAATGTTTTCTCTATAATAGTTACTCTTCAAGACAAATTACTAGATAACAATCAATAGAAAGTTTGAATTATAAACACTTCATTATTGAAAACTATCACAAATATATTGATAGAAGTTTAAAAAATGATACATCAATCTAACTCATCACATAAAAACATTAAACATATCATCACAATATCTCTATGTTACAAGTGAATCACTTACTCCACAGGAAACCAGTAACTATAATGATCCCAATAATTAATAAAACCAACCACCTCTATGTGCTTCTTTTCCTTTTCCTGGACATTAAATAAGAAGGTCTATAAATTCCAAATGGGAAAATTAGGATATGAGTAGTAATAACCCTATTGGATCTCAGTAATAATTCAATATGCAATCCATATTAAAGAAAATAAAAATGAAAATTTTTAGATAAAACATGGAATTATAATATTTTGAAAATTTATAATAAAAAATTATTTTTAAATATATTCAATGGTTAGAATGAAAATAGTCACAAAAATAATTTCCCAACACAACATACATGAATAATAATTTCAATAAAAATTGCGATGAATATAAATTTCTATCAAAAACCAAAATATATAAATAATTTTACAATAATAACTCCATGATGACAGGTCCATTGTTTAGGCTCAAACAATTATTCTCAGACTTCTCAATGAATTATAGTTCCAATGGTGCACACACTTCCCTGTATTCCCAAGCAAAAGTGGAATAAGAAAATGACCCAAAAAATAACTCACTTCTATCATTATAGTTTTGTTTTCATATTAATCATCAACTGGTTTCTAGATATACCAAATACATTACCAAATTGTTTTCTTCCCACCTAACTAGGCATTATTCCATGCACTTCATGGAAATAATCCATAATTGGGTCTATAATTTATTTCATTCAACCTCAAATCATTTCAATCTGTCATTTCAATCATTCCAATGATCAGGTTTACAAACAATTCATTTCATTTAAAAACCCATAATCTAATGTTTTTCTTCAATACCCTTGTCATTAAGAACAAATAATTTTTTTTAAACTTCTATATCATTTAATTCTATATTTTCTCTAGGAATTTACATCAGTGAATTTCATAAAAACTTTATTCATTTCAAATAAATTTCATAAAACTAAAACTTTGTTTGTAAATCATAATAAAGTGTTTCCACACCCACCATTCCATTTAAAAACATTTAACTAAGAAAATAAAATATATCATTGTGAATACTTTTGAAATAAAATGTAAAATAAGAACGTGTTAAATGTCTTAATGGATAGGAATTACATTATGATAATATATACCAGAATTCATGTTATCATCAACACCTAAGAAGGGATCTTATATTAGATGAATGTATAGAATGATCAAGGGAGAATACTTGAACCACAATTCTTGAATAAGAATATTCAATTCATCGTATCTTGAACAAAAAAATTTGTAGAAAACACATACCTCATTGATTATCTAAGATCACATAACAACGAACAAAGATCAAAATAATGAATCCCAAAACAACAATGGATTTATAATAAACCCAATTAGATAAAATCACGTACATTATATATAGAAAAACCTCAATCTATGGTTCCATTACAGATATAAAGGGAGGGTGTATATGATTAATGAAGATCAGTAATAAATGGATTTATATGTTTTATTATTTACACCCAACGATCAATGATTCATTGAAAACAAATAGCAGGAGTAAAGGGATCCTAAAAATCTCTAAGAGCTGTCCAATTAGTAATGATCCGAAACAAGTAGAATAGAAATGAGAGAAATTATATGTGTTTCATGTATTAAAATAAAAAATCATAATAAAAAATTCACATTTCATGGTTTAGATTCATGGGTTTTCAAATTGTGCTCCAATCATGAACCCCCTTCTAGACTAATGGAAGAGCTACATGATTTTGATATACGATTTGGAAAACAATTCACCAACCATGCCTGATACCACTATCCCAAACCACATAATTTGAGGGGTAGGAGACATAGTTAGAACTAACCATTTAGATTTCTATCGGACCCAAAATTAAGGAACATGGTATCTTGGGTTGACTCACACAATTTTCTATATCCTTGTGCCAATCGTACAGACGCCCAGAAACCATCAAGAATATCTAAAAGTCCCCAAAAATATCATCAGGTTAGATCCATAAATAATGTGGTCAAATCCATAGAAAATAAGTACAAGAATGTTTGTGTATGTATGTTAAAGGTTGAGTCACCCTCACACAGCACATAGTGGTAATGGAACTATTTGTTCTCAAGGGACTAGATAACTAGAAGGAAAGGGCCAATCCCCCATCAACCATTGATAAATTACTCTACAAAATTCCCTATTTATTCCACCTATAATTCATTGGATGTTGGGGTGTATGACCCCTTATCTTCACCATTGATACCATTATGGATAGCCCTTATAACCTCCATGAACTGATTCTTCGACCTCACACTGATCAGCATCCTCACACCATACCACCTCCTCACATCACTACCTCACCAACTACATCATGTTATTACACCTTCACATTTTAACTATAATCCCCATGCATTAGTCTAATCACCACCTCATAATGCCTTAAGATTCTTATATTATCCAACCTTGGGGATGATGTTCTATAACCATTTATATGAGAAGAGGAGAGTGGGAGAGAAGATAAGGGGAATAACAAGATCTAATTTGTCATTTACCCTATACTAAATTAAAACATTAAAAAATATATTAACTTATAAAATCTAAGAATATGGAATTGTAAATTATAACATGGGTAATAAAAAATGAAATTATAATCATATTGATTAACCAAAAATAATTATCCATGAAGAATGGATAATTCAACTATTCGATTCGAAACAAAATACATGAAGAATATAACAATGAAAATAAATAATCAATACCTTGGTGTAGAATCTCCAATGATTCAGTTTTTCAACACAACCATAGGTTAGTTCATCATCGTCACGTAATTTGATCATCAATGCCACCATGGATTTGACCCTTATCCTTGTATTTAATGATTATTAGAAAAAACCCTATCCTCTCCACCTTTAACTCTCTATATGGTTCATTTCATAAAAGATGGTGAATGAAACCAATCTAGATACCCTCTCAAACTGGTATTGGACCCAAATTTCCACATACCCAATGGGCATTATGGATCCCCATGGGCTAGAGACTAGCACTCGGGAATCAATAAACAACTAAAGGGATTATATTTCATAAAATCATATGGAAAACATGACATATATACATACACATAAATAATCAATGGAAAAAACAAGGATATATATATTTCAAAATAGATAGAGTAAAAAAAATCGATACAACTCAAATGGTAGAAAAAAAATACAATAGACCAGCCCAACATCAACGGGAAAAAAATCCAAATAATCCAATCCAAAAATCTCGATGTGATAGTGTGATTAAACTAACACCATATCACCAATATATACCCAACCCAATTGATAGAAAACATGAATGCCTCATTACAGTGCCTTTCATTTCTATGCATCAAAATACATAGCACGGTCTATGTAAAGCCTAAGGGGTATGTAAGGTGTGATCTAAAAGGCTCCGTATGATCCCACAATGGTGTTCCATTATAATTCACTGTACAATAATCCCTGAATTATGAAATTTATGTAAAACAAGGCTTGATATTCAGTTTATTAATTTAATATCAAAAGAATGAAAAAACAATTTAATTTCCACATTTACCATATTTCCAAATAAAGTAGGTAAACAAGATTCAAATAATTTCATATCCATGTATTAAATGGGATATATCAAATAAAAAGAAATCATATAACACATATCATATCAGATCCATGTCAGTACAAAAGAAATAATACAAGCCAAAGAAACTAGAATCGACCAAATAATAGGCTACATCACGCCACAGATCAAATGAGGCCATGATATCCAAGACACACATTTTTATTATATTCAATCTTGCCCATAAATCCTCTAGACATAAGTATCAAGTCTAGAGAGAATGAATACTCCCCAAAAAGTGAATCCCCTGATATGTCGAACATATTTGATAAAAAATATTTCTAGGGTGAAAAGGAAATCCCGATAAGAAAACAACCCGATATTCTATGAGGCCTATATATACAACTTCCTCCTAAGTACCCAAGACTTACAATGTACTCTATTTTCCAAAACATTTCATAAAAACCATTTCAATCAAACCATTCAATGGATTACATTTAATAATTCCTTGAAAATATTTTATTATTTAACAAAACTAGGGGAAAATAATATTTTATCAAAATCCCATTTCCAGACAGAAAAAATAATAAATAAATAATTCCATTTATTTAGTAAAACTTTTTATCAAATCCAAAGAAATGATGTTCACCAGAACATGATATATATGGAACCACCTACCTAAAAAAAGTTGATCGCACACACCCAAAATGAGATCCACTAAAAAGAAGAAACATAATCATGAAAATATATTACCTTGAACCAATCAACACATCCCATAATTTATTTAATTTTAAAAAAAGGCCAGAGAAGTGGAATGTTCAAAAAATACAATAAGAACACACAAATATGACCCCAAAACCAAGAAAGGATCTACCCCTAGAATAATATTTTTCTGCAGATCTAAAAATTAATGATGAGAATGAACACCATGGATCAAAAAATTCAATGACACAATGCCACAATGCTACCATGATCAAAGGTAATAATAAATAAGAATAAATATCTTACCTATATTGATGCCACATAATGACATGGATGATCCAAAACGGCAAGAAATGATATATAATTAATGGTGACTCACTAAATTTATAGGGAATAGATTTAGTTCAAGATGGAATAGGGTTGCATAATCATTAAATAAGATTCAGCTATGAGGTGCCCCAATTCCAAAACACACAAAGATTATATGATGTGTAATCCCATTACATTTCATGTAATCCAAGGGATCCACATAAATCAATAAAACCATAATTGTTTTTATTAAAAACTAAAATTTTAACATTACACTGCATGTAATATTTAAACGAAATATAAAATTTCATGATTTCTACTCATCTCCGGACATGATCTAGGAAAACCATACACATTGTGTACTCTAATTACACTACATGTAAATTCTTAGAGGACAGAAAAAAATGACAATTCTTTTAAAAAACCTCAATCTTACATGGGAATTATTAAAACTCATGGAGAACCTGAAAATTTTATAAAAATGTTATTCCGAGACTCCATTAATTCAAACAAACATTCATCCATTAACATTTGGTCATTTCCCCAACAACATATCACCATCCTAAGAAGACCCAATATACACCTAATTAAATAAGAAAACAAATAAAGAGAAAGTAAATACCTAAAATATGGTAATGATACGTTATAAAACCCCCACTATAAGATGTTATATCCCTAGTAAGTCATTTTTAAGAATGAAGTATTGTAAAGAGTTGAGGCCAATACTCCCTTATCAACAAATCACTATCCCATGTTTCATGAGATTCAAAACCATGATGCCATAACACTCAGGCCAACAGAATTGACTTCCCATACAATTCATTCACTTGAGAGTCAAAGATCTCCACTAGCTACTGCATAATAGAATCATTTTTCTCTAACTCAATCTCTTTGCAACTCAGAACATAATAGGGATCATGATGGTATATCTTTAGCTGGGATATGTGTAAACCATAAGGAACTTCCATAAACAAAACTAGGAATTCTAACCGATAAACAACCTTCACATGTAGCTCAATGACATCAAATTATCTAACATATCTTGGACTCAATGTTCCATACTTTCTTAGGTAACAATGAATCAACCAAAGAGAAACATTCAAGAAAACCAAGCCACCTATGATAAAATAAAAAGGACAACATTGTTGATCCAAATTTGTTTTTATAATCATTGATATATAACTAGACATTGATTTATATCCTAAATCATAATATATGCATGCAGAACCAAACTCATTCACACTTAATATGCTTCTCTCAAATCTTCCCAATAAAAAGGTGATCTATACAAGTGATCCTATGAAGCCTTGAAATGATCCATTACAATTAATGAATGATAAGTTTTTTAATTATAAATAATACCAATTCCAATTATCTATTTCAACATCTACCAAAATCCATGACATATGAATGAAGAATATCCTACACGACTTGAATGGTATGATCCATATGGAATACTGTCTATGGGCGATAAGTTGAAATAAATTTGACTTCAGTCCCCATTTCCTCCTATATATTCCAAAATAATCTCATTGTAAACCTTGGATACCTATCTATAATAATTTAAGACGGAACCCCATGTAACCTCATAATATCCTATACATACAACTTACCCAAATATTTTTCTTTAGTGGTGTCCCTATTCATGATAAAATTATTTGAATTTTTCGATTGATGAATAATCATAAAAATTGCATTACTCCCTTATTGTGTCTATGGAAATCCCATAAATATAGTTTATGGAAAGTATTCCCTTTATAGACCAACACCAGATGTGTTTTGGAGAAAACCAAAAGGTTTCAAAATCTGTACAATAATTTGTTAGTTGGTGTAGCACTGGGACACAAAATCAGCAATGTTACACTTCATACCCATTCAACAGAACTACCATCTCATGTCATATTACAAATTCGTAAGGACCATATGAATATCCAATTATGAAATATGAAAACAAATAAAAAAATTTCTTCACATTGGTTTTGGGATGACAAATTGATCCCTAAAATGTAGAAAATGATTTTAAGAGAGAGACCAACCAGAAATAGTCTCCCCCACATAGATTGTTTCTCTTATTCCAATGAACGCATCATTTATAAGTTGAATATGTAGAATATACTAAATTAGAGATGAAAATACAAGAACGCTATCTAGAACTATACCCAAAATATCCTCCTAAGCATCCATAATTTGACTCTATTTCTTTTCATAAAATATGTTTCATGGATAAACTCAAGTCCAATAATTTGACATATGTGAATTCTTCCCTATGGTCTTTCATTTGGGCCTCCTTTGTCAATATCATGAAAAACTCTAGATGGATGGTTAACTCTGAATCAACCCTAAAATTCTGGCTTGATAACTGGGCTAGAGTTCCCCTCAATTCTATGCTTCCTTCAAAAGATGTTCCAAACTACATTAACTATACCATAAAGGATGTTTTGCACTCCCCCCACTCAGGCCTCCCTAAGCATATAAATAATATAGTGGATGATAACATCTTTTCGAATGATGATGACAGTCTCATTTGGGAACCATCTCATAATGGTATCCTTGATTCCAAAAGTTATTATAATCATTTTTTCGCTATCTCTAAGGCAAATTTTACCTAGTTGAAGCCTTTTGATAAACCTTGGATCAAACCTTCCAGACATAATCTTATTTGGAATATTTCACACAAGCTCCTTCCTAGAGAGGTTTGCCTTTAATCCGTTGGTATCCATATTAGCTCTAGATGACACCTATGTCATAAATATAGAGAGGAGATCAATCACTTATTTTGGTCTTCTTCCACAACCACTGCTCTATGGAATTTTATTACTGACGTTTTTGACTCTAGGTGGTTAATTACAGACTTTATTTTCTCTTTACTCAATGGTTTTGTGGAGATGAAGATCTTGCCTCAAATTAGAAATCTATTTCTATCCATAGGTCAGAGCTCATCCATATTATCTAGTATGATAAAAATAATATTATTCACAGTAGAGCCTCACTCAATCTTGTTGAAGGGTGGGTGATAATTCTTATTGCTATCAGAGACGCGTCCACTATTCAAAAATCCTGTTGTGCTAACCCGATTGGTGACATTATTATCCTTCACCGGCTTAGAATCAACGTGATCTACAATCAACCAAATTGCTTCCGTGAAGACTTCTGGATAACTCTGATTCCAGGATGGATTAAAATCAACGATGATGGCACTTCTAAGGAAATCTATGTTCCGCGGGTTGTGGGGACATCTTCAGGGACTCTTGTGGGCATATTCATGGCTACTTCTTTGGTGGATGTGGATCTGCCTTTTCCCTGGAGGCTGAGATGATGGTGGTGATTCATGCAATCTAATTTATAAAGCTTAATGTTTAGAACAATATCTGGATTGAAAGTGGTTACACCACCATTATCCAAGCTATTTGGAATGGTGTGGTTCACCTTCCAATGTATATTACAGCGTTTTGGAAGAAATTTCTCAACTCACTACATGAGATTTGATACATTTACACACATACCTATCGTGAAGCAAACAAGGTGGATGATGGTCTAGCTAACAAAGGTATCAACCAGATAATTACGTGGAGTGATGATTTACCAGTTGAGCTCCTTCCCTTCTATGAAAATGATTGTAATAAAACGTCCTCTTTCTGAATCTTATAATTTTACCTTCCTTTTAACTAATATTTTCCTTCTTGGTCATTGACCAAGAAATTCCCTTAAAAAAATTGAGAAAAACAACATACAGAATAACTATTCCTTTGATTCCAGAACAGCTTGTAGTGGAACATTCTTACTTAGAGAGTTTTCAATTATATTTGCATTCATTGGGGTGTTGGTAATATCAAATTCAGACTTTTAAAGGTATTCCATACGTTATCACAATATGATATTCAAGTATTTATGGTAAAATATATAGTTCAAACACTTATGTTTATAAAAGGCGGTGAAATACACCCCAAAATGATATCATCTTCAACACTGAAGGCAATACATAACCACAATAAGATCTAAATCATGAGTGGGTAACTATTATAAATAAATATAAGATAATGAGATTCGAGAGATACAATATGATTATCATTCATAATCACGTAACCCAAAACAATGCTGAAAGAATCATAAAAAACTGCATACCCCTTATTAGGCTCATGAAAGATCAGTATAGGAGTTAATGTTAATAAAATTTTTATCTTCTCAAAAGAATAATTACACTTCAAATCTCATGTAAATTTCACCACTTTCATGGTAATAGTATTCAACCATGTCACTGTCATTGAGGAATCCATGATAAACAATCTATAACATTCATTAAAACCAGATAATCTCTGAATCTCAAAGACATTCTATGGTTCTTCCCCCCAAAATAATCCTTCATCATCTCAGGATAAACTAATAATCCATGCTAAAAAATCATGTAATCTATGAAATTCACTTCTTGAATCCAAAATTCGTTTTTTAAAAAATTATTCCATACAAACTATGACTCCTTAGTATTTCCATAAACAAACTCATAAGGTTATTAGGATTTCACTCAGATATGGAATTTACCAAAATATCATCAACTAACACTAACACAAAAGTGTTTAGATATTGACGGAATATTTAATTCATAAAATTCATAAAAATAGTAGGAGCATTGGTTAGAACAAAAGGCATCACAAGATATTAATAATAGCCATACCTTATTCTAAAAGATGTATTAGGTATATCAGAATCATTCATTGTGAGATGATGATTAACCAACTGGTGATCAATCTTGGAATTAAGCTCCCCCCTTAACTAACTTAAAAAATTATCCACTTGAGTTAATGGATACTTGTTGCTTCCCATCACTCGGTTGAACTTCAAATAATCCATACTAAATAATAGTTAACCATATTCATTCTTTGAAAAGTTCTCTAGGGATTTTAAAGGTGAAATAACAAGGCGAACAAGACCCTTCCCCTTTCGATCATCGAACAAAACTTCAGCTCTTTCATCTCCACTAGAGAAATTCAATAAGAAGGTATAAAAATCAGATGCGTACCTAGAACTATATCAATTTTAAATGATACCACTAACTTTGGAATAAACCTAGAGAAATAATATGGTAAAATGTTTGGAAAATACTGAAAAATTCCATAAATATATAAAAATAGAAGATATTTCATTGGGAAAAACAAAAATAGTAGGAAACAAAATCCGGATCTCTAGGCAGAAAGGTCATGCATGAACATACATCAGAATCCAATCACCTTAAATAACATATGATCTCACATAAACTACAAAAAATGATGCATGCCAATGATAACAATCAAAATTAGCAGGATGGGGAGCATGAAAATCCATCCCTGTGATGACATCAAATAGATCCTGATCAAGAATGTGAAAATACCAGACATACACTGCATCAGATATCGATATCTCACAAGGACACTAAAACCCATACTCTTTCCTCTTCCCAAGAGGCTTCGATAAATACATAATAAAGGAGCTGATGTCTATTTGAAATTTAAGGGTATCAATAAAACATATAGATAAAAATGAGTGAGACTTATTGGTATTAAATAAATCAATCACTATTATGGATTCAATAAATATGGTACCTCTCGCTGTCACGGTATCCACATCATCCTCCATTAGAAACTCTTATTTTCTACAATGGTGCTTCACTACTTAGGCCCATCGATGGATCCCTATAGTATTTGAAGCATCAAACTCCCCTGATGTAGCCATTGGAGTGAAAAATCCCGGAATATAACAAGCTGTAAGAATATCCTGGCAGAAATGATATAGATGACCATAAGAACCACAATTATTGCACTAATTTTTAGGTGAAGGATAAGAATGTAAGTTGTGTCTCACCATACCAAAATTATAAAAACTCAAAGGCACGCTGATAGATGAAACTAAATGTGTATAGGAAGCCTATCACCGAGAACCACCTCCACCACTCTAGTGATGATCTTGATACTTAATCTTCTTCCACTGCATGCCACTAAAGCTTCCACTAGGTGGACGAGAAGAGGAAGAATATCCAACCATGCCTGTAATATTAATATCATCTATCATATCCCTATTAATATTCGTCATATAGTTAAAAATATTCTGTATAAATAACTGCAATCTGATATTCGGTCTCATACACAACAAGTACTTATGATCTATACGTTGGTCATTCTTTGGAAACTATGCTGTAAAACAAACCAACTCCACAAACCAATTGGTGTATGCCGAAACTAAATACTATCCCAACTAAAAAGAGAGGACCTATAGAGACATCACTATCATCAATGAATATGGACATAACTGTTAGAATAAGTGAGTCTTGAATCCCTTCTATTCCAATCCTACACGATTATCCACTTCTAACATGGAATGTCCACAACTCTTGCTAGGACCCTCCAGTCTCGATGCCACACAATTTGAATTGATAACATTAAGTGTGTCTAGTTAGTCAAATATGTTATCGATCTTGTATAGCTAGTCCTCCCCCATTTTAGGTTTTTTTACCCCTAAAGGATGGTGGCATCTCAGGCATGAATTCCTATGATTTATCCCTTTCTCCAATAGCTCTTAGCTATACCTCCATAGTTGTGTTATGTACATGTAGTACATTATGGTTGACATCATGAACTGCCTACATGATATCCTTGATAAAATTATGGTTTAGGGATGAATTCCATTAAGTATAATTAGATGCACCCTCCTGTGTAACCTATGGAAAATGTCTCAGAGGCATACTATTATAAACCAAAACTGTATCGCCTGAAAATTCTAAAATAATAAAACATTATTCAACAGTGTATCTGACACAGAACACCTACATTATAAAATAATATAAAAAAAATTAAAATATATTTCTTTTAGAATAAATTCAATTTCAATGATAGGTTATGATAAATTCAATGATGAGGTTCATCGATAACTTGCATCACACGTGAGCCTGAGTTTTACCGAAGAACAACAGACAGTAAATATTATTATTTAATTGGAAATTTATATCAAATAAATTAAAATGGTGGGTATGAATCAGAATAAATAAATTATGACGATATATTTTTATAGACTTTTATTTGTTATCTATTGGTAAGGAATAAAATTAGAATCACTTAAAAGAAAAACGAAAATGTTTTCTGAAAAACTGTATTTTTTCTAAACTATGGTTTAGTCGTTCATTGTGCACATAATTGAATCTTTTTAAACATTTAATTTTTTTTGATAGAATAAGCTTCATTTTTTAAATTGGGATAACAAATTATCCTAGGGTTATTTTTTTATTTTTCTGAAAATTTTCATTTTTTGATTAATAGTGAAAAATTACAATTTTTTTATTAAAAATTGCCATTTTTTAAATAAATTATGATGTTAAATTATTTTTGGAATTATTTTTAAAATAAAATGGGTTAAATTTTTTATAAAATATTGCAATTTAGAATATTCTAAAAAATTTCATATTAAATTTTGTAACAAAAACATTGTATCATTTGGAATATTTTCACTTTAAAAGCCCCCTTTATCATCATGTCTACAGAATTAATTAAAAATTAATGTATTCCCATTCATAAAGTTGAATTCAGAAAAATTTATTCCATTTACATAATCATAATAATGTATATTATCTAATATCTTAAACTTATTTTTTAACCACAATTATTAATGAAAACAATTAAAATTAATTACTATGATTACAGTTTAAATAGGTTTGAGCGCATTACATGCGTTTATAATAAGACTAATTTTACACCAATTTTATATTTTTATTTAATAAATTGGTTTTATATTTATATTAATTTTGTCTAAATTATATAATAAAAATTATTTTAATTGTAATATTAAATGATAAATTACCTAGGTAAATAAAAATATAAAGGTTACGATGGTAGAAAACTAAAAGGGTAAAATTGATGAAATGAAAGGCGAAGAAATACCATGAAAAAAATATATATTTCATTTTTTTTGAGTTAGAGGTTTTTATCAACCACATAATCCCTCCCCTACATTATTGATCTATTTTAGAGGTAAATGAGGTATGGTATACATCCCAATGGTGAATACTTTTGGGTATTTGTATGAATTCTACTCCTCCTCAATTATAAAAAGTAACTCACTAACCACACTCATTTACACCTTCAAACCTATTTGTTTCAACCAAGCAATACCCAAATAAATTCCAAAATTACCTTCCCTCATCATTTACATAATATTTCGGGAATGATTCCATTCTTTTAAGTAGTTGGTGAAATCATAAGGAGGATATCTAAATATAATTTAATGTTATTCAACAAGAGTCATTATTATAATTATTTCAACAAACCATTAAATTAATATAATAATATGATGATATAGTAACCTTATTATTTGTCACCAACCAGGCTCGGGTCGCCATCCGACCTGGCGCCCAACCTAGTCCGTGACATGGCCCAAAGGGCGTTCCCTATCCCCACCCGCTACACAAGTGCCCGGGTATCAAAAATAAAACTTGGGAAAGATGTACCCGAATAAATGAGTATAAAACAAAAAACAAGCTGAAAAGCATGAGACTAAAGTCAGACAACCTACCAGACCCTTACACGATGTTTAGATTTAAAGTTTACAACTTCAACTAAAAACCCAAAAAAAACTACATCAATGGAAACCAAACTCCAATACAAACCTCCCTATGATATGAGGTGTCACATCCCAAAGCCACCGACACTAAACCAACACGAGTATTCCACTGACAACCCGAACCACTAATGTTATGCTTGATGCCTCAACCTAGAATGAAAAAGAAACCGAGTCTACATACACCCAAAGGTGTATGTAGGGTGTGAGCTAGAATCCCAATAAGATGCCACCAAGAAAAGGTTCCACGCACAATTATTAAATGACCAATACATTTGCAACCTCAATTAATGAAAAGAACTAAAATCTTAAATAAATTTAGAGAAAAATAGTTTTTAGGGAAAACAGTTTTAAGAAAGAAAAACTTAAATTAAAATACACGTGCACACACACACACACTTAATTTTAAAATAACCAAGTTTCATATTTCTGAGCATAAAGTAACCAATGAGCACTAATATAGGAGGGTCTGCAAGGGTGTTAGCTAGCTTGGGTCCCTAGATCTTCGTGTCTCGGTGAAACGTGGCTTAGAAGGACACGACCCTCAGAAAACGTGGCTTAGATGGTCACGACCCTCAGAAAATGTGGTTTAGAATACCACGACCCTCAGAATAGCACATGTTTAGTTAGTGTAGCAATCGTAAGTCCTGCTAGTGAAATAGGATCGAGTCACCTCTAGAACATTATCCCACTAGTCTAGTCTACCCTCCTAGCTACCCGGGCATCCTAGTTTGTGCTCAAACCAATTTCAAGTTCATGTCACATGTCATATTTATGCACACAAATAAAACAAGACACCGCACATGCCAAAAACCACTACTCTCACTCATAAATACCATTTGGAAGAATATGCACACTAAAAATATTTCAAAAATAAATTTTCACTACTTACACGACTAATAAAAAAACATTGTGGTCAATGAAAACACATTCAAAGTCAAAAAAACCGTCACAAGAATTTATTAAACAATTTCCACCTATGTCATGCGACTTTAAACACCGAAAACCATTAAATCATGCAGTCAAAACAATTTTTTTCATCTTTAAAAATTATTTAATAAAACAATCCAAATTTTCATAAATAAATTTTTAAAGAGAAAAACCACTACTCTACACACCTAGCCAACCCAAACCCCCATTACATGAAAATACCCACACAATGTCACCTCAGGAACACAATCTGCATTATGCATGCAATTAAAGAAGATTCCTACAAAGTTGAAAAAAAACCATCACTATAGTAAAACAACCCACCAAAAACCTTTCCAGCCTTTATTAGAGTATGCCGCATGACTAAAAAACCAAAACCCCACTCAGATACTCATTTAAGACTGAACACATACCGACGCTACACCAAAATACAAATTACACCCTTTTCACTTCCCAAAAAAAGGGACTAATAATTAACCAGAGATGTGATTACAGCATCAAGTACATGTATTATGACGACACCCTACTAAACAATTCAAGGCATACTAAACATAAATGAAAATCAACTTCGCACTAAAACATCAATGAAAATAAACTTCACACAACACATATTAATTAAAAAACATGCTAAATTAATTAAACCTGAAAATTGATTAATCAGATAATAATTAAGAGCGGAACCGCCTACCTCAATGTAGACCAACTTTGGAAATTTTGGTGTGCAACTCCAAATTCTCTCAATTCGTGCCACAACAACACAAATTGAATGCTAAAAAAATCAGACATTGAACCCAAATTATCACAAATGGAAATTAAACACGAAAAAATAATTTTCAATTCAACCAAATATAAGAAGAAACCATCTGAAGAAAAATGCACGTGCAGTAGTGGTTGCGAGAGGCCAAACGAAGAGAAATGCACCTTCATCGAGGGTGCGGAAGGCTGGCTGAACAAGACAAAGTAGTGCTAGAGGTATGTCACACTGTACATAAAAGGTCCGGTCAAGCTATGGAAGCAGTGTGCGGCTGTGAAGAGGAGAGAAATGCTAGTCGAACAACTATTTGAGGTGATTGTGCAGTGCGGGGCGGCTGAGGAGGGTGCGGTGTTCCAGTTCGAGGACCACCAACTGGACTCATGTGATGGAAAGGGAACATCAGAATGGGTCGCGCTAGCTGGAGGCTTAACGGAAGGGGGGTGTGGGCAAAGAAACAGGGAGGTGCGCTAGAGGAGGCTGTCTGGGTGAAGGGGAGCAGGTTGGCAGGGCGAGGTGGTCCGGCTGAGAGAGAGGAGGGGCACAACTATCTCAAACCAGAAGGATGGGGTGTGTGTTGTGGTATGGACGGTTCGGCAGAGAGGTAGGTGAGGGAGATGCAGCGCAGCACGACTGTCCGGAGAAGGGAGGGGGTTCGGCCCGATGTGGAGGAGGGAGAGGCGCCAGTGCGAGGTGAGTTGGGAGGAGGTTGCGCCGGAGGATGAAGGCAAGGGGAGTGGGGTGTGGCGGCTAGGGTTGCAGGGGGGAACGAGTTCTGCTACGCAAAACCGAAAGGAGCGGAAGGAGTCCGCGCGGGAGAGAGAGAGGAGTAAAAAAATGAGAAGAGAAAAAAAGAGAAGAGAAAAAAAGAGAGAAAAATAAATAAAAAGGAATAAAAAAATAAATAAGTAATAAAAAATGAAATGAATATTAAAAAAATAACATAAATTAACCTAATCATAAAAAAAGACGTAATCCAATTTTTAAGTTAATGAATTTTTAATTGTAACAGAAATTTTAATGTAAAAATCATATGTAATGAATTTGTGGAAATAATAATAATGATAATTTTAATATCAATTCTAGTATTAATATTATTATTAAAACACTACAAAAAAAATATTCTTTTATTTTTGGGACACAATTCATTAGTAATAACCAAATTAAAATATTAACTTAAATATTAAAAATTCTAATGACAAAAACAAAAAAATAAAACCAACCAAAATTTTAACATAATTATAAATTTAGGTTTGACACCACGCACGGCCGCGTGCGCGGTCACGTGCGAAGTCTCCAGCGCAGTCGCCTATACAGGTGCATGTGCAGTTGCGCGAGCGGTTGCGTGCGCGGTCGTGCACCTAGTTGCACACCTATGAAATAATTAATTTAATAATAAAACATTTTCTTAAATAAATTGGGAACTACGCACGGTCACGCACCCGAGTATGAAACCAAATCTCAAAAAAAAACCCGGATAAATTTGTAGCCCAAAAAAAAGAGATCCAAAATAGTTAGATTACAAGGATGTGTCAGTCGGGGTGTGATAATTCTCCCCACCATGACAATTTCTACCCCCAGGAAGTCCCAAAATACTTGGCCAAGCCAAGATTCCATGCAAGGCTGTGAGGATACCTAAAACAAAACTCAATCATGTGAAGAACGGGCATTCAAAACACCCCTGACCTGAAAATACAAACATCTCAAAACCAGAATCACCAAGAAAAAGACCAACAACAAGGAATTCACCTCTAAACACAACATCCACATGGAAAACCCCTACCCCTAACATAGGGGTTACCAGGGCATGTTAAAATCTCTAAGAACAAATTTCCAGCAACCACTATCTGAGCTAACCAATTAGCATGGTCTAGGTCGGGCGGAGCATAAGTAAGGGGTTTCTCTGCCAAGTACACTTTGAAAACCGAGTCTTCTACAAGTCCATCCTATGGTGGTCTCCCCACCATATTAGGGTTCTCATCAAACATTGGATCGTCAGATCAAAAAAACTCACCAACCCAGACAAACATCTAACACTGGGTTGACCACCCAAGCTCCCTAGGTTTAGCCAACCAACACAAGAGGGGACGTCGGTGAGACCCGAGGTGTGTCTCCCCACCATTTTAAAAAAAACCCTAACACCACGGAACACATGTGGGCATTCCCAGTTTACTTTAAGCAAATCTAACTCAACCCTTCATCGCGAACCCACCACACAGGCCGACCAGCACTGATTATCCCTACAGTGGACAACACTCGGCCACATGAGATAGCTTTGATAGCAGAAACCCCTAACTAGGAGGCAAACCAGACAGGCGCATGACAAATCCAAAATACATGAGCATCTCCGACCACAAGAAGGTTCACGGAGCACACCCACTAGCTTTACAAGAATACGGATTCTCCGAATCTATTTAAGGCTCAAGAGGAACTCCCACGAACTAAGACTGCAACTAGGATACATAACCTCCATACCTATCACAACAAAAATGAAGCCTTCAGAGGTGATGCTG
The DNA here is from genome assembly GCA_963277665.1 of Viscum album. NCBI lineage: Eukaryota > Viridiplantae > Streptophyta > Magnoliopsida > Santalales > Viscaceae > Viscum > Viscum album. The sequence goes on along the minus strand of OY728143.1, from coordinate 1,893,032,816 downwards.
TAATAAGGAAATTTATGTTGTTCCCATCTCGACACTGCAAACTTAAGTTGGACCAAGATCATCCCACGTCCGATGAGTTTTGACTGCGCGCCAGCTCCACCCAGAGACCTATGGCTTGGGGCCTGATGCCTGAAGCATCTACCACCTCGCAGTCATAAGTTGACCACCTCTGACTGGAACTTCCTCCGTAGGAAAAGAAACATACCTACTTCTTGTCGTGTCCGAGGTAGCCACATCATCAACATCCCATCAAATAATTACAGCGAACGACTTAGAGTGTCCGAATGACCGCACAAAAGATAGGAGATTGTGCGGTCCATCAAACACGTAGTGCAAACTAACAGAAGGAGTACTTTAGGATCAAGCCCCTTTGGTTCACACCCCTCATCGGATGAGGGACCTAGACTTACCACAGTATGACCAAGACCCCAACAATTACGAGTTTTATAATGATTACTCCACACTACTTCTGGGGAACATGAAACTAACTCATAAAAAAGGTCAACACACCTCAATCTCTTCCTGTTGATTGGTTGAGCACCTACGAGATCTACCAATTTCCCTCACCTTCACTTACTTAGGTACAACTGCGGAATGAGTTTAGTCTTGAGGATCACTAAAAAAATCCTCATTCAGAACTAAAATGGAACAATCACCATTCACTAATTTAGTCCCGCTCGTCCAAACGTACACGAGACAACATACAGCCACGTGACTTTTGGAGTTCCTAAAAAACTGGACACTTACAACTTCCCCAATGCATTCAATGATATCAAACTGACCTCGACGTCTACGAATAATCGACACCACCGAGCATAACCCAACAATTCCACTCAACTAGGAGTATGGGCTAAGCCATGAACTGAGAGACTTGATAGAAACCCATGGGACATTTCTAGGGGGCATATCCGAACAATAAACACAAAACCAAACTTCCACAAAACCAAGAATCTCACCAAACAAACACCCACATTCCAGACAAAAAATCAATAATTCCAATCTAAAAGATCAATTCATTCTTAAAGAAAAACCCCAACTTGAGATACCAAACACAGTACAATAAAACCCAACAACTCTTTTGAATCCTTCACTTTCTCTTTGGACTCAAAACCATTTTTAATTTACAAAACCATTTAAGCAAAAAAACCCCTTTTTGAGAAAATCCCACATTTCTAGAAACAAGATACAACTTTTAAAATCATTCACTCACCATTGATATTCCTGGATGCCTTTCAGATATTCATTTCCATGCCACCCAGGCAACCATCCACACAATCCACCAACTATCCATTAATCACTTCCACGTGCCCGCGCGAGCATCCATAGGAATACCACCAGACAAAGAAAGGTTCTTCTGCTTTCAAAAAGAAATCATTTTCAATATTCCAAAAATAATCTTTTTTTTTCAAAAATCATTTCAATGATTCATGAAAAATTTTCAAAATGATTTCCATTTCTAAATCAACCCACTTCAACTTTAGATAACCCAAGACATCCCTTTTGAAATTCAACTTTGACAAATCAATGCCAAATTCCAAAAACAAGGTCCAAGAGAAACACACCCCAAAATAAAATAAGAGCAGCAACAAAGTCTTCTTCCCTTTTTAAAGGAAAAAAATTTCACACCAATTTTCAAAACTGAAGAAAAACATTGCAAACATTAAAGCACCAGGGCGGATGACTAGTGGTCGTGTCTAAACCGACTACATGGTTTAGCTGACCATGTCCTAGGCAAGAACTAACCAGTAGGAGTGTCGAACCGTACTCTCGGGCATCACATGGGTCGCTACCCCATGTGAGACCACGTGCAGTACCATTTTACTCCTATTGTCATCCCCCATCCATACAGAGAAAAACCAAAAACATAAATCCCAAACTACCCCTGGTTACTCGACAATCGAAACGAGCAAGAGTTCGCGATGCTCTTCCAGAACCTACCACTAGAGTACTGAAAATCATATCTCTGATATATCTAACACCCCAAATAACAAGAAAAAAACTCCCTTTGATACCATTTTGTCACAAACCAGGCCCGAGTCGCCATCCGACCTGACGCCCGGCCCAGTCCGTGACATGGCCCGAAGGGCATTCCCTATCCCCACGGGCTGGCACAAGTGCCCGGGTATCAAAAATAAAACTTGGGAACTATTTACCTGAATAAATGAGTATAAAATAATCAAAAATCTAAAAAGAATGAGGCTAAATTCAGACATCCAAGCAGACCCTTACACCACGTTTAGATTTAATGTTTACAACTTGAACTAAAAACCCAAAAAAAAACTTCATCAAAGGAAACAAAACTCCAATACAAACCTACCTGCGACATGAGGGGTCACATCCCAAAGCCACCGCCACCAACCCAACATGAGGATGCCACTGACAACCCGAACCACCAATGATATGCTTGATGCCTCAACCTGGAAAGAAAAAGAAACCGAGTCTACATACACCCAAAGTTGTGTGTAGGGTGTGAACAAAAAGCCCAATAAGATGCCACCGAGAAAAGGTTCCACGCACAATTATTAAATGACCAATACATTTACTATTTCAATTAAGGAAAAGAACTAAAATCATAAATAACATTAGAGAAAAACAGGTTTTAGAGAAAACAGTTTTAAGAAGGAACAACTTAAATTTAAACACACATGCACACAAACACACACACTTACTTTTAAAATAACTATTTTTCACACCGATGAGCATAAAGTAACCAATGAGCACTAATATGGGAGGGGCTGCATGGGTGTTATCTAGCTTTGGTCCCTAGATCTTCGTGTCTCGGTGAAACGTGGCTTAGAAGGCCACGAACCTCAGAAAACGTGTCTTAGATGGCCACAAACCTCAAAAAACGTGGTTTAGAATACCACGACCCTCAGAATAGGACATGTTTAGTTAGTGTTTCAATCGTCAGTCCTGCTAGTGAAACCGGATCAAGTCACCTCCAGAACACTAGCACACTAGTCTAGTCTACCCTCCTAGCTACCCGGGCTTCCCAATTTGTGCTCAAACCAATTTCAAGTTCATGTCACATGTCATATTTATGCACCCAAATAATACAAGTCACCGCACATGCAAAAACCCACTACTCTCACTCAGAAATACCATTTGGAAGAATACACACACTAAAAATATTTCAAAAATAAATTTTCACTACTTACTAGACTAATAAAAAATAGTGTGGTCAAAGAAAACACTTTCAAAGTCAAACAAACCATCACAAGAATTTATTAAACAATATCCAGCTATGTCGCGCGACTTTAAACACCGAAAACCTTTAAATCATGAAATCCAAACAATTTTTTTTCATCTTTAATAATTATTTAATAAAACAATCCAAATTTTCACAAATAAATTATTAAATAGAAAAACCACTACTTCACACACCTAGCCAACCCAAACCCCCCTTACATGACAATACCCACACAATGTCACCTTAGGAACATAATCTACATTACGCACGCAATTGAAGAAGTTGTCTACAAAGTTGAAAAAAACCATCACTTCAGTAAAACAACCCACCAAAAACCTTTCTATACTTTCTTATAGTACGCCGCACGACTAAAGCACCAAAACCCCACTCAGACACTAATTTAAGACCGAAAACATACCGACGCTTCACCAAAATACCAATTACACCCTTTGCACTTCCCAAAAAAAAGAGACCAACAATTAACCAGAGATGTGATTACATCATCAAGTACACGTATTATGATGACACCCTACTAAACAATTCAAGGCATGCCGAACTTAAATGAAAATCAACATTGCACCAAAACATCAATGAAAATAAACTTCTCACAACACATATTAATTAAATAACATGCTAAATTAATTAAACTATCAAATTGATTAATCATATAATAAATAAGAGTGGAACCACCTACCTCAACGTTGACGAACTTCACAAATTTTGGTGTGTAACTCCAAATGCTCTCCATTCATGCCACAACAACACAAATTGAATGATAAAAAAACTATACATGGAACCCAAATCATCACAAATGGACATTAAATACGAAAAACTAATTTTTAATTCAACCAAAGACAAGAAGCAACCATCCGAAGAAAAACACATGTCCGGTAGGGGTTGAGAGAGGCCAACCGAAGAGAAACTCACCTTCATCGAGGGTGCAGAAGGCTGGCTGAACAAGACAAAGGGGTGCTGGAGGTGCGTCGCGCTGTACAAAAAACGCTCCGGTCAAGATATGGAAGTAGCGTGCGGCTGTGCAGAGGAGAGAAAGGCTCGACGAACCCCTATTTGAGTCGGTTTTACAGTGCGGGGTGGATGAGGAGGGTGTGGTGTGCCAGTTCGAGGACCGCCAACTGGAATCATGCACCGAAAAGGGAACGTCAGAATGGGTCGCACCGGCTAGAGGTTTACCGGAAGGGGGGTGTGGCCAAAGAAAATGGGAGGTGCACTGGAGGAGGCTGTCTGGGTGCAGGGGAGCAGGTTGGCAGGGCGAGGTGGTACGACCGAGAGAGAGGAGGGACGCGACTATCTAAAACTAGAAGGATGGGGTGTGTTCGGTGGTATGGAAGGTTCGACAGAGAGGGAGGTGAGGGATATGTAGCACGGTGCGGCTATCCGAAGAATGGAGGGGGTTCGTCCTGATGCGAAGGAGGGAGAGGCGCCGGTGTGAGGTGAGCTGGGAGGAGGTTACACCGGAGGATGAAGGCAAGGGGAGTGGGGTGCGGCGGCAAGGGTTGCAGGGGGGAGGAGTTCTGCTACAAAAAACCAAAAGGAGGGGAAGGAGTCTGTGCGGGAGAGAGAGAGGAGGAAAAAAAGATAAGATAAAAAAAGAGAGAAAAAGAATTAAAAAGTATTAAAAAAATAAATATGTAACAAAAAAATGAACTAAAACTAAAAAAATAACATAAATTAACCTAATCATAAAAATAGATGTAATACAATTTGTAAGTTAATGAATTTATAATTGTAAAAAAATTTAATGTAAAAATCCAATGTAAATAATTTTTGGAAATATTAATAATGATAATTTTAATATTAATACTAGTATTATTATTATTATTAAAACACTACAATGAAAATATTCTTTTATCTTTGTGACAAAATTCATTATTAATAACCAAATTAAAATATTAACTTAAATATTAATAATACTAATGATATAACCAAAAAAAATAAAACAAACCCAAATAATAACATCATTATAAATTTTGGTTGGACATTGCGCACGGTCGCGTGCGCGGTCGCGTGCGCAGTCGCCTGCGTGGGCGCATGTGCAGTTGCGCGAGCGGTCGCATGCGCGATCGCGCACCTAGTTGCATGCCTATGAACTAATTAATTTAATAATAAAACATTTTCTTATTTAATTTGGGAACTACGCACCGTCACGCACCCGTGTATGAAACCAAATCTCTAAAAAAACCATCAAAATTTGTAGCCCAAAAAAAAGTGATCCAAAATAGTTAGATTACAAGGATGTGTTAGTCGAGGTATGACAATATTTTTCATATAATAGGTTCATTTTATAAAAATATCATGACCTAAAACCCTCTCTACTTCAATCAAATGGGTTACAAAATCATCATTCGTGTGTATGGCATACTACCGCCTTGTAAATTTATGTCATTCGTTATTCCATTATCACCTCTTAAGGTTGGGTAATATGATGTATATGATGTATATTTATGATATTTAAAACACAATTATACTTATAGATTCATTTTATAATATACAAATTATTATTTTCCATTTTTTAGCAAACACGATAACATCACTCGTGTGTATGATGGACTAGCATCTCAGGAAATGATTAGATTTATCTTTCATTAATGCTTCATATGGAAGGTGAAAAAGATAAATTTAATTGATATATGATATATAAATTACATAATTAGGATATTTAAGACATATTTATCATTTTTATTTATAATATATATATATATATATATTTCATTTTATTTCATTTATTTTTCACTCTTGTAAAGATGATAACATCATTAATGTACATGTGGACAACCATCTTCACAAAGCGGGTTGACTGCATTTCCATCAACACAATATATAGATGATATATATAAGAATATAACATCTTATAAATGATATTATTATCATTCTTAAAATATTTTATGTTACATACCTTCTTTCTATAATGATCATTGGAAAATAAAAATGTTACTCATGTGTATGTATGACTTATTTTCTCTATGAATGTCAAAAAATTAATTTTTCATAACCATCATTCATGATTTGTTTTAAATATAATATCTAAGTAAAAATATGATAATTATGTCATGATTATTATTCTGGATATTATTGAACTATATACCAGGAATGTTTAGGGTCTAGAGAAGATGACCAGAAAAATTAATAATGTAAAATAAAGTACAAGTTCAAGCATTACAAGGAGGTTTTTAAAAGTGGGAATGAACCACACCGTGTATATCAGCATCCATCAATGGTAAAAAATAACATGGAGTCCTAAAAAACCACCTAGAAATCACCTCCATGAAGGAACATTTTGATAGTTCATCGACCACTTCGTTTGCTTTCCTGTAAGCATGTGAGACTTTCAAGTTAAGATGCTTGACCTAATCAAGACAGCGAATCAAATGCAGGAGAATTCACCATGGTACATTCTTGGTTCATAATGTTAGAGAATTCATAGAAATCTATGAGTCCAATTAAATATTTATAAGATTCCAAATATGATATAAAAATACCTAATGACATAAATAATATCCCACAATTAAACTTCATATGGAATACCTCACCCCATATAGTGATGGAAAAAACCTTTGAAAAAGGGATGATGCCTCCTAACACTGAGGGTCCTTGAAGTACAAGGTTAAAACCATCAACATTTGCATTGATAAATGGTGAAATATGGTGGATCCATCTAATACTCTTAAGTATGAGTGGATTATTCGGCCTGCCTGAGATGCCTAACAGACACAGACTAGTGAGATCCCTGAATCCATTATCCATCTCAACAAACTACATAACAGAGGTATCATATAGGTCTATATGTACAACAAGGACACCTAAATTAAATTAGGGGGGATTATTATAAAACTAAGAATAATTTCAGGCTTTACATATGATAGTAAAGACAGATGAAATAAAATCCATCAAAAGATATAGAATCTGTGCACTTCTTCTATAATAACTAATGTGAATCATCATGACATCAAACTAGTTGTGTGTACATTGAAAAATACCAAACAAATCCCCAATATATTTCCATAATTTATATGAAATGGAGAAGCTGATGAGAAGATGATGGAAACTTTCATCACATCTAATGAAAGTATGACACGCTAAAACAACATATTGTCTAGCTATTCTCAATTAGTCATGAATGGGCGTGAGATTTCTCCAGATTCTCCGCAATAGAAAGAACCTAGAAGGATGAATAAATGATGTCTTAATATTCATAATCCAAGATTGTTCATGGTTGGATCCATAACACTAAAAAAGATAGAATTACTTAACTTTGAAAATTCAATTTCTATTTAGCTTCCAGAGTTAGGTATCATTATCCGTAAAAGGATAGCTTTGAATCTTTAGGATAACATTTAGAGTGAAAACGATGTAGAGGTATTCATTATGATTCAGGTCTCAGCATTAGAAAAAACATGAAAATTATTAGAAATAATTATGACATTAAGAGGACTGTCTAACTAGGGTTATCCCAGTAGTTGAGGTAGGAATGTTGACGGACCAACCATTAAGAATTTTTCAAAACATTAGGGAAGGAATTCATTATTGAGGGCCAGAATGATGAGCTAAGGAATTAATAATAATATGAATTCAAAATACAATTCTTGAATATACATGATAGAAATTTCATATAAGGATCATCAGATGTTAGGAGATTCCATGTAAATTTATTGATAAGGAAATCATTAAAAGTCTGGAGATCTTTGATGCTAAGGACACCCATCTAAATGCGTTTAATACACTATTTCCCAACAATGGTAATCAATATTCTCTCATTAACTATCCATGTCAATATGAAATTTCTCATCATCTGCTCAAGGTCACAGAGAATAATTCATGGTAATATATAGATCCAAAAGTAATACACATACATAGAGGTAATCACTGAATCAATGAGTCATACCCTCCCTAATAAATATACAACATTCCCTTTATATCAATCCAACTGATTAGTAATTCCAGAAAAAATAACATTAAGGTAATAACTTTACACCAAATACAAAAATAAGGGACCCCTAGATAAATAAAAGGGATGAGGCCCTTCTTCACACCAATATTCATAATGATCCTATTTTTCTTACCAAAATAAATCCCCTAAAAAACAATAAATGATTTATTCCAGCTTATGCTCGGATGATCCACCGCTCGATAGTGAAATAAAATGGCTTTAATCATAGAGATGAATTTTCATGGAGGACTTTCCCAAGAAGAGAAATATCATTATCATATAAATAGTGTGAGGGGATGACATTCTATATTCTAGATTTGACATATTTATAGGCTATAATCTATGTTAGATCATTAAAACATCGAATCATGTAAACTTCATAAATAGAAAAAAAATGTATAGAGAGGGGATCACCCTATCTCACACCTTTAGAAGTTGAATTTATCCTCTTGAGGATCCATTAATTTGAATAGAAATCCTTGAAGAACAAAGTGTACTACTAAATAATATAAATAATTCATTAAAAAATATACATTCCAAGGACTACAAGAAGTAAACACCACAGTAATGTGTCAATGACTTTGGATATGAGAATTTTAAGACCAAAATTATGACACATGGACTTCATTTTATTCAGATTAATACTTTATGATGCATTGATAAGTCAATATTGAATGCTCTTACTATTTAAAACCCAAATTGGTTAGGGGAAATTTGTCCTTTAATGATTTTACCCAATATGATCATCAAAATGTTACTGATAACCTTAGGAACAGTGTTCCCAATAATAACTGGATGAAATTCCTTAATGTAAATAACATTTTGTTTCATAGAAATCATAGAAATGAAAGATGATTTGATTCCATGATTCATATAATCATTTGAAAAGAAATTACTTATTTCGTTAACCATATCATCTACCTGAATGTCCTAATAAAACATAAAAAAATTATTGGTGAAACCATTTATAACAACAAAAATTTCCATATTTAAGGAGAAAAGTGATTATTTGACTTCTTCCTTGGAGGGATTCATTATGAGGAATGATTTTGATTGGCCTCAATGCAAGAGATATGTTATTAATAAAATCATTATTATTGAAAATTTCATCATCAGAATAAATACTGGTGAAATAATCCACTACCACATTAGATATTTAACTTTTAGAAGTGGGAAGACAAGCATTGACACTGATGTTCTTGAGACCTTCCCTTTTTTCCTTATAGAGCTTATGAAAAAACATGGAATTCTGGTCACCGTATTTTAACCACGTATCCTATAGGGGATTCTTGTAAAAAAATTATTTATCATTGATAAGATCTTTAATCCTTGAAGGAGATTGTATTTACTATCTCTTAGGATTGTTTTGGAATTGATTTATATGTTGGGAGCTAGCTAAAATTTCTTCAGTAATCTTAATTTCACGATCAATGTTGGATAATGAGACCATTTTCAAAATTACAAGGGGATTTTTAACATTTTTTAATTTTCCAGCAAGTATTTCTAAATGGATTCCAATATGAGACATCCTCTAAGCCTAAACGTTCACCTCCCAACATCCAAGAGTCACAAGCCGCCCATTGTTAAACCTCAAGGGAAGACGAGAAGGCCTAAAAAATGGGTGGAAATCTAAATCAATATAGGATTATAATTTGAGTGATACATGATGAGATTTTTCCCAGATATTTTTAGAACATCCATCCCCTCACCCATATGAATAGAAAATATGTCCTGTTTACTTAATTTCCTTATATTAAATGTAAACCTACTAAAGTTGAAATCACCATCTGTGATTGGAACATCAACAAAGTGACATTGGTAAATAAAATAAGAGAATTCCATCGAATAAAATATATTGAAATTAAATCTAGTATTTTCCTCAAGTATTATGAAAATATTCAGATCTTTATAAATCTATCACTTTTTGTGTACACTCCCATATAAAACTTCAAACTCAACCCAAATATCCCTTATTCTGATATAGGATGAGGATGAATAAACAAAATAAACATCAATGTGAAATCCTTTTTTGCTGTAAGAAAATGATATCAACTATGATTTCATGATAACTGAGAAAATATGAATTCTCTCATGCTTAAGAACCCATAGATAATCGATATTAATGTCTTGATTATTTTGAGAGAAAAATATGTGACCAAGAGAAACCCATTTTAATGATATCCTATTTTAAAATGGTATATTTGGCCATGAAAAACCAGTTAAGAATGGATTCTTGAAAAAATATAATGTCGATTGGATTTTCCCAATAGGGAGTTCCCAATCCCCTGAAAATTAAAATATAGAATCATCATTATGAAATGGCTTCGCTCTTTATCATGTGACCTCCCTTCTTGGTTTCATCTCGGTGGCCTTTTCCATTCCTTCCATTACCCAATTTCTACCCTACATTATGAATGAGAAATCCCATAGTGTTTATGGTTCCAACCTGTAGTTTCTCAGCTGGTCCATAATTGGGAATACCTGATTCAATCATTAGAGATGGTGAAACCTACTAAATATCCACTGATTTATTAGTGGGAGTATCCACATCCTTCCTTTTGGAGGGAAGATCCTTCTCCGAAGGATAAGGACTGCCATCTTAAACACTTTGAGAGGGTGAATCCTTCTTATAAGTAAGATTATATTCTATATCATCAAATCATAAAATACCAGCGAGGGTCTCAAAGGTATTTCAGGATTTTAAGTGAGTAGGATCACTGCTCACATTATGTTTCCTTCAGGTGTCCTTAGAAGGAAGTGTCTACCGGATGGTCCCCCCCCACCCCCACGAATCAGATCCTTGCAATCCATTTTCATTCCATCTTTCAATCCTATAAATAGGGGGAGGAGATTCAGGTGATCCAACATGAGTACCTTAATCCAATAAATAATTGTTATTATGCTGGGCATGAGGTCCATATCATGTCACATTGGGTGTTTCATTCTAAATATCTACTAGGATAGTGTCCCTACACAAATAGGGATCCAACATATTCCCCTATTTATCTGGTTCAAAATAATTCCCCTTCACCCCATTAGGAAGTCGTTCTTATTGACTAAATATTTTTTGTTGCCTTAAATTTCTATCCTAAATCTAGGATTTATGAATTTATGTAGCTTCAGGGAGTGTCACATTAGAGGGAACCAAGAAATAGGACCATCATTATGAATATGCTCATATTATCCAATTTGGACCAATACATCCTATTTATTAGAGGTTAAAACCTTGTAAATATTTTAAGAATCAATAGGTACCATATATTTCTTCATTATTCTTCATCATGTGGCATATTCATTCCCTATAACCTTGAAAAATTTATATTCCTTGTCTATTTTTCATTCAGTAATAAAATGACCAAAAAAATGCATCAAAAAAACAATTTGATTTCTACTCATATAGAGTTTAAAAATTTAGACTAGCATACCTTTTCGTGAGGACCACCTATTCAATAAGGATTCTCGACATATCCACTTCCACCAATATCTAGGAATAATTCCAAAACATAGATTATTTAGTTTGATGATCCAATCGAATGGGGTTTCCTACACCTGAGGAATTATATAATAATATTCTCATGTGCTAATTAAGCCAATTCAACTTGAAAATTAGAATACATACCTAAGAATGTGTATTATGGAAATTTATAGGTTTAAAATTATTTTCCCATTATTTTATGTTCAGGAAGCTTGGTTTTTGGGAGACAGTGCCCTTTCACCAAGCCCTTCGGTTACATTAATCTAAAGGGAAGACAAAATGATAGTACCTCATTCCCATCACGATCATTCTACAATCATCAAATCCCTAAACCTATAAAATTATCATAGTCAAATAATTTCATTTCCACAATTTATCAGCTTTCGGAATCAATAAATGAAAAATGATTAAGAATCCTCATATATTAACTCATTCCTCAACCACTTTATGATTTTTGAACATGTGAGAAATATTTCCCATCTACATTAGCTGCCCAAGTAGACCTGTATTGAAGTCAGAGATAGATTTCCCAAATTTATTCTTCATGTATCCAAAAGTTATTCTCCAGACTACAAGCCTTGGGAGGATAAGGTCACTTATCCCTTTCATTTTTATTCAAAATTGAGAGTAGTTCTAGATGAAATAATGCTCATCAAGAGATTTCAACTGATCCTTCTCATCCATGATTGTTTTTCCTGTAGCCATAAAATCATTACATCTAGGTGTTTTTCCTAGTTTTTCATGCATCTATATGATGGATCTATATAATATAAACATAAATTGAAACAGTCATGACAAAGCACAGATGAAAAAAGAGGGGAATTGACACCTGAAACATTCAAAATAATGAACGATTATTAATGAACATGTGATAAGATATTATAAAAAGATCAAATATGAGATGATAAATATTAATATGGGGTTTTAATAAGATAATAAAATGTTTAAAACCACTATATACTATTTTCAATCATGTTCAATAAATGGAATCATTAGGTAAAGGATATTATATACATTTACATTCCATTGAGACATATTTGTTATTATACACCCATTTTTATGGTGTATATAATTCACCATTGTCATTAAATATAACGAATACTTAACTATTAATTATATTTATTTTTTAATTTTAATTTTTTTGTCTATGTAGATTTTAGTTTAAAATTACCAAGTGCTAAATGTTATTGTGCAATCACAATTTCTTTTACGATTATTAACATTCTCCTCAAACAATCACTTCCTTGTAAAAACTTTTCATTGTACATAACATTTATATGAAATATCCATATTCTTGTATAATGGATATTATTAATTACTAAACTATATATCATTTTTACATACAACGTTTACTTAGATATTTATTTTATTAACTATGACGATATTGAAAAATTCATATCCTTTAAACAATATAGATATTTTTTGTAAAGGAATATTGATTCATGAATTAAATAAATTATTTGATATATAAGGAATGATTATGACCTATAGTGATTGTCGATTCCTGGTATAATATATCCCCTTGATGAATTAGTAGGTATCATGAGACAATCCAGTTGAGCTATCATTAAATGGGGTTTTACCTTTAGTTTTAAACAATTTTTTGAGAGGTCTTGATGGTAGAGGAATCATGATGAACTGATATAATGGCATCCAATAATTATTCATTTATTATATATTCGTTAGTATTTTTATCCATGATATTTTCACAATGATATTATCTCTAGATGTATTCCATTCTTAGCTTAATGATTAAGTTGGATTTTCTTTACAGTTATTTACATTTCCATATTGATTCTACCCTATTAATTAATACTAGTCATGATATTTATTAGATGGAATGTGTATTCAGTTATTTAACTATTCATATTTATTATTATCCATAATATTTTTTCATTGATTTTATCTCTAGATTCACTTCCTTCTCATTTTATTGAATATATGTCATGTGTGTTCAATAATTTACATTACCATATTGTTTAAATGTATTGATTCATTATATATTTGAATGAACTTAACCATAATTGATCATCTAATATCAAACTTATTTTTCTTCCTTTCTTAGGGATTCCATGAAGACTACTATGTTTGATATTAAAGGATATTCTTGGGGAAATAATGTTATTCCCAAAAGAGAAATTATGTTGTAATTTTTTATTTAAATGTAATGTATAACTAAATTATGTTTCTAGTTAAAAAATACTACTAAAATATTAAGTAATTTGAGATGTTATTACATATATCTTAATATAATTTATTGAATTAAGATAATTTATTTGGGTTACTAGGTCCAAGGTCCCTATAGTTGGTATTAAAGAAATGTTAGTTAAAACTTTGGGATCTAGATTTAGGAAAACCTAGATTAAGAATCATAACCCTATGATTTACTTTTTGGGATAAATATAGAATAACATCATATTGTTGTGTTAGGATCGATATTATTTGATTATCCTTACAATACTTACCTATATGAATACCGTATGTGAAAATGGTTCTGGTATAGATGCACCTAGGGTTAATTACACCAAAAAAGGGAGCATTGGGCTTGACTTTATGATCATCTGGTGCATGACAACAATACTTAATGCACATCTACTTTGATAGTCATGGGGGATATTCTTATGATGATTAACATTTTCTTTCAAAAAACTTATAAAGGATATTAATAGATGATAACATTCAATGAGCTAGGTTATACCCTATAACCATGAAGAGTCTATAGTGAAATAAAATTGTTGATTTATTTATATTATAGAGTTATTTTTACTAAAGATATTTTGTTATATTAGTCAAGAAATATTTAAAGATTATTTTAAATATCATAAGTATATATGTCTTTATTAACATCAATATTATAGATACCATCATTGACATGAGTTTATGATTGATCAAATGTTTAATTTTTTAAACACATATTTTAGTTTTTATGTAATGATAGTCTACCAAGATTAAGGACATTTTGGACAATTCATAGAAAGTTTACATTTAAGTGGAATAGTTTTTTTAGGAATATTCCTTTACATTTTATAGGCATAATATAAGGGGTTTGATACCCATCAGGGTTAATCTAAAAATTAATGAAATTTCAATAATATGTAAATTAGACTATTGTACTTTGTAAAAAAATGTGTTTTGAAACACATAATAAAAGGATATTTATTGAATAACTTTAATTTAATAAGGTTCATCATATATTGTTGGGAATGTTATTGAAATTATGTTAATATAGGTATTAAAAAGGGTAACCAACATGTTTGGTGAGAAAATATCATGTTTGGAAAGGAGATGGGGCTTAAACCAATTAACAATGGAAAATAAGGGTTTTACACCCACCACTAGGCCACGTGATCTCCAAGTTACTATGTTATTGTATTTTATTAAAAAATGGCAGAAAAAATATTAATTTTGAACTAGTGTTATTTTTTAGTTTTATAGATTATTTATTATATTTGATAACCTCTTCCAACCATATTGGTTTTTGGAATATAGTTATAGACATATGGAAAGACATGAAACACTTTTATGGATCTCGTGATCTGTTAAAAGTGAATTTTAGCAAATCATGCATTAAAAATCCATATTTGGATATTAATTTCATAGAGTAAGTGGTGAATTAGAAATTAATCCAAGCATAACCAAATGATTAAATTGAACTTATGTAATAAAATAATTTTCCATTTAGTTATATTTCCTTATATACTTAGACTGTAAAATAATTATACAACTTTTGGAAAAAGGATCTTGAAGTTCAACATTGCATATCATCGTCATTTTGGATGATAATAATGGTATTTTTAACAAATTTTTGATTTATGGTTTTGTCTTAATTAAACATTTCTATGTCACCCACATTGTTATAATCAATGAACAATATCGCTCTCTATAATTTTTAATAATTTTCAATCATGTCAATATCCTTAATTTGCACCAATGTTCTCCTACTTAGGAACCTATTTATATTTTATCTCACATGATATTTGTATTTATTTTATCCATTATAAAGATGATATTTTGTTAACCCTATTTAATGTGGATTTTTAACAATTTAATTTTTAAATATAAAACCATATATTATCAAGGCCAATTCTAAATCACGAGGATTCAATTTATTTAAGGTGGGGATAATGTAACACCACAAAATTATAAAATAATAAAATTTGGTTCTCTAGAGGATGTGACATGAGACATTTAAATTAAAAGACAATATAAAAACCCATGACATTAAAATATATTTATTTAAGAATAAATATAAATTTTTTTTCGATCACTTATGATACATGCAAAAATGAGTTTATTCGATATCATTCGTTACACGCAGGTCCGAGTTTTACAAAACAACAATATACTATCAATTTCATAATATATTATGAAATTAATCTCCTAGATGTTTGAAAGGAGGATATGAATATTATGAAACTAACAATTAAAATATATATTTTATTCAATTTTAATAATTAACTATTGTTTATACATAAAATAAGAATAATTTAAATGGAAAATAGAATTTTTTTTCGAAAACTGTATTTTTTCTAAAAGATGGTTTGGTCAAACCTTGTGATCATAATATAAAATTAATTTTTAATACCGTTAGAAAATATATATGATAATATAAACTTCATTTTTGAAATTGAGATCTCAAAATTATCGTATGGTGAATTTTCTGTATTTTGTTGACCTGTTTCATTTTTTAATGAATAGTAAAAATACGAAATTTTAATTGAAATCTAACTTTTCAATTGAAAACTATATATGGATAAATTATACTTTGAATTAGTTTTAAAGTAAATTTAGTTTAATTATATATATATCTATCCATTTTTGGGCATTTTAATAATCTTTATATTTTATATTGAAATAAAAACCCTGTAAACTTATCAACATTTTCAGATTAAAACTCCACTTTCTCATACAATCTATGGGATTAATTTTAAATTATGTTATTCAAAATTTGGAATATGAAGTTGGAAAAATGGATTCTATATTTGGATTAAAAATTTGTTATAATATCTAAAAATATCAACTTAAATATTTTACCATAATTATTGGAGAAATAGTTAAAATTAATTACTTTGATTAAAGTTAAAACAGGGTTTCGTCCATTACTAGAGTTTATATTAAAATTAATTATACACACTGTAAATATTTTTCATTAATAAATTATATTTAGTAAATAGAATAATTAGTTATATATTATCTAACAAAAAAATTAATTTTATTATTAAAAGACAAATTACCCATGTAAATAAAAAGATACAAGTTACCTTGGTAAAAAAATAAAAGTGTAAAGTTGAGTAAACTTAATAGATAAATAATGCCATTATAAAATGTATTAATTTTTTTTGGGTTAGAGGTTTTTATGAACCACATAAACACTAACCTCAAATATTTATATATTTTGAAGTCACATGAGGTAAGGGATACCTCCCAATAGTGAGTACTTTTCTGTAGTTAAAAGAATTCCACTCCTCTTCAATTATAAAAGGTTACTCATTCACCTGAAATATTTGCAGCTTAAAACCTAATACTTTAGAAATTCCCTGAAGAAAGAACTTCCCAAATTCCCTGCCCTCATCATATATGAATTTTTGTTATTATAAATTCAATATAGAATAGATTTGGTGGAATCCTAATTATTATACCTAAATAAGAGATAATGTTCTTCACCGTGCATCATTATTTAATATATTTCTCAACATCAAATTCTTTTTATACAATTATGATATAATAAACTCTATATATTACATATTTTTTTGCAGTTGATATATTATTTTCATGACCTAAAACCATCTCTACTTCCATAAAATGTCTTACGAAATCTTTATTCATGTAAGTGGTTGTCTACCACATCCCAAACTAATGCCATTTTTTTGCATTAACACCTTTCCATTATGGGTATGATTATGGATTTTAAGTATATATACATGATATTTATAACATAATTTTACCTTTCTAGTCATTATATAATATATACCTTATTAATTTTTACTTTAAAGAGACATGATAACGTCGCTTGTGTTTACGGAAGGCTATCACCTCACAAAGTGATGTGATTCATCTTTCAATAATGCTTTACCTGGAAGGTGATAAATATAATGTAAATTATTATATGTTGTATACATAAAATATTTATTATATTCATAAAATATTTACCATTTTTTAATCATAACATATATATTATCCTATTTCTTTCCTTTTCACTCACATAAAGATGATAACACCATTGGTGTAACTGTGGACTACCACCTTCAAAAAGCGATGTGAATATATTTTCATCACCTCATGAAATGGATGATATATATAAGTATATAATATGGTGTCTATGATTGTATGAAAACTCATTAATTTTTTTATATTACATAGATTCTATCCTTAATGATCATTGGAAAATGAAAATGTTTTTCATGTGTACGTGCCAATGAGCCTGTACCTGAGTGGTAAAGGCTATTTCTTTGAGCCCAAAATACCCATGATCAAATCTAGGTGGAGATGAATTTATGTCTTATTGTAGTTGTTACTATTTTTTAGTATAGTTTCAAGAACTATTCATCAAATTTGGGACTTCGGGACACCGGTTTGGGACTATAGGTTATAGGGCGTTAGGGGCACCAAAGGCCTTCAAGACAGAAGGATTTTAGGCCACCAATGAACATTAGGATAAAGGGACTTTGTGACATAATTATCATGAATAAGGATATAATAACCACATAGGAGGAATCAAAAATTAGGATTTAGAGAATTTAGTAACCACAACAGAAGAGATAACTGGATTTCAAGAATGGGAAGGTATAAAAATTTCAATCGGTACCAAGTACTATGCATCTCTAAATAGGGACATTATAGACCAATATAAGTTCATGGTGGGGATCTAGGCACCTTAAATGATGAAAATACTGGGTAGGGGTAGTTCTAGTGTACATTTATGGGACTTTGGGTCTTATATTGGGCATTGTGCCTCTAGGGATTGGATTTACGTACTAGATCATATATAAATATTCCAACAAGTCATGTAAGGGTTCCCTATCAACCATGTTAAAAATGGTATTATCCAAAATAAAATTAAAAGTATCAATGCCTTCAAGCCATTCATGTTACTATTGAATACATATGACCTACAATATCCATCATTTAACATTATTTATTTTTCATAACTGTTATTTAGGATTGGTCTTTAAAGTATAATTTATTTAAAAATATTATAATTACATAATTATTATTATTTTAGAGATGAGAAAACTACTTAAAATACATTTTATTTGTATCATTCTTGATTAATCTTTCATGAGGGAAGAAAATTAACACCCAAAACAATGAAAATAATGAATGAATATTAATGATCATGTGATAATATATTATAAAAGGATTATATACGATATGATATAAATAAATATGATTTTTTAATAATTTAATAAATATTTTTAAAACTTTATATATGAGTTTAAATTATGTTCAACCAAATGAAAAGTAAGGTTAGGTATTTCATCTCAATTTACATTCTATTGAGACTTATTTATTTTCATGCACCAAAATTACTTTATATGTTGTATATACTAACCTTTTGAAATGTAATATCACGAATACAACATTTTTAAGGTATTTATGTTTCAATTTGAATTATTAACTTATTTTGTGATTGTTAACATTCCATTGAATAGATAAATTTCTTGTAATAATTTTTCATTATACCATTAATTTACCTTAAATATCCATATTCTTGTATAATTCATATGATTAGCTCCAAATGCATATACCTTTTTTACATATTGTGTTTACTTTTATAGTTATATGATTAACTAGGGAAATAATTCTCAATATGCATCCTTTAATCAATTAAAATATTTTATGTTAAGGCATAATGATTCATGTATTAGATTAATTATTATATGTGTAAGGAATGGTTTGAACCTAGAGTGATGGATGGAGGTTGGAATAATATACCCCGTCAATGTATCAGTAGGTCTCATAAGAAAATTAGTTTGATCTAGAATCAAACGGGGTTTTACTTGTAGTTTTAATCTTTCTTATGAACGATTTTGATAGTAGAGGTACCATGATTTATAAGATCAAAAAAATTAATAGTTAAACAATTTTTTTATTTATGATATTATCATTATCCATGATATTTTCACAATGATATTATCTCTAGATGCATTTCATTCTTAGTTTATTGATTGAATGTCATGTGTTTTTAGTTATTTACATTAACATATTTACTATACACTATCTAGATATTTAAGTTGTGTTATTGATTAAATGGAATGTATTTTCAATTATCTAAAATTTCATATTGATTATTATCAATGATATTTTCACATTGATATTATCTTTGTATGAACATCATTATCAGTCTACTGATTATATAGAAAATGTGTTCAATCATTTACCTCTACATATTGATTATACATATTTATTAATTATAGATTCTACTATAGTTAACCCTTATAGTGCATTTGATCTCACCCTTAATTTTTTACTTTACCCAGTATTCTATTAAGAGTACTATATTTTATAAGAAAGGATATGATAAAGGGAATAATGTTATTCTTAAAAAACATTATGCTTTATTTGTGTATTAAACATTAATGATGGAAAAAAGTATTTATCAAGTTTACATAGACTACTAATCTATCCAGTCCTTCAGGGTGTGATTCCTTGTATCTTATGCTAATTTAATAATGTAATGCACCACATTCAGGTTAATAGGGTGGAGTTCCCAAAAAAAAAATTAAGAAATGATAAAATAAAGAATAATATCAATTACAACCATAAATCCCAAAATAAAAAACTTAGATTTAGATCAATAACTCAAAATAAGAGGCACACATCCCAACATCCCTAGGTAAGTCCAGTATTGTCATGGAAAGAGCAGGGCATGCAATCACGACAACCTACCTCTCAAGTCCCAATAATAATATCACGAGTCTATAAAATGTCCCAAGAAAATGACTATTAAGGACAAACCAACAATTAATATCATTTCATAATGAACCTGACTTGGATACCCTTATAATCTAGTACTTGACATAAATTTCAACATACAACAAGGGTGTTCCCGATCTCTATAAGCTGGATACTAACACCCGAAAAAACAACAACCATAGGAAAAAATCTATCCCGTACTAATGTAGAAAACATGGCATTTATACATACAAATAAATAAATAATGGAATAAAGCTTGGATATATATGTCATAAAATATATAGTACAATGTAAAAAATACAATATAAAAAATTTTAAAACAAATATCCTAGAGATCAGTCCAACATTAAAGGATTATAAAAGCCATGAAAAACTACTCCAACAGTATCCATCTGATAGAATGGGAAAAAATACAACCATATCACCACTATTTACCCAACCTAGATAATATAAAACCACACCGCATTACTGTGGTGCCTTACCTTTCCCTATATTTAAAGACATAACATGGTCTACGCACCATCGAAGGGATGCATAGGGTGTGTGCTAACGATCCCAGATGGATCCCACCAAGGTTTTCAAGGCATTATATATATTTTAATATTTTTATATCAAAAGGATCAAAAAATAAATTAATATACCCGTTTTTCTTATTTCCATATAATACAGGTAAACTAGCTACAAATAATTTCATATCCATAAAGCAATGTAGATATATTAAATTAAAAAATAATATATCAAATATAATATAGATTTTATGACAATTCATCAAAAATAGTATAATGCAAGGCTTCCCAAATCATCCAAAGCACAAGTAAAAATGCACCAATGATCAAACTAGGTCAACATTTCTATGACACTTGTATGTAACATATAAATTCATGCACAAAACGTCTCTAGAAATAAATATAGGGTCTAGAGATTCTAGGAACACCCCATAAAGTGAACCCCCTTAATAGGTGTAACATGTCCCCAGAAAAAGAGGGCTAAAGAGCTTACGCACACCCATGATAAAAACCATAACAGTGGATGAGATGAATTACTACACATTCCAAATAAGTACCAAAATCATCCCTTGTGATCTATTTTCAAAAACATTTTATCAAAATAATTTCAATCAAACCATGCTTTGAAAACTATTTCAAAAGTTACTTGAAAATAACTTTTCATTTACCAAAACCAAAGAAAAAACAATATTTTATCAAAAATCCATTTCCAGACAAAAAAAAAACAAACAATAAATTGATCAATTTATTTTATAAAATAGTCCATCCAAACAACACTAATGGAATACAACAACATAGTCTAGATATCAAACCAACTACCTCAATACTAGATTTTTATATGCCTGTAATAGGATCCACCAATAATATGAAACCCTACATTAATAACATAGGCCCTGGAATCAATATAAACATATAAAAATTGATTCAATTTAAAAAAAGTGTATGTGAAGAGGAAATATAACAATATAACCGATGAACATAGCCTACCACACCATAACAAACTAAGGATCATAACCTATAACAAGATCACACAATGAATCTAGAAAATAATCAAGAGAATAAATATCATGGATCAATAAATCCAATATTGTAATGGAACAATGCTACTATGATCAAAGAAAACTAATAATTTAAAAGGTTCTCTTACCTGGAGAGATGCAATATAACTTCCCTGATGATCTACCTTTGAATTAATTGATCTGGAATGAACAAAGGTTCCAAAAACCACCATGGAATATCTCTTAGTTGGGAGGGAAGTGGGATTTAAAACAATGAAATACAAATTAACCATGAAACACTCTAAATCCATAATTCACAATGATTACATTATTCTTAATACCATTACACATAATGTAATCCCACTACAAGTCATTTAATCCATTGGGTCTATATATTGAATAATACACATCACATTTTAATTAAAAACACTATTTTTTAACATTACACGATGTGTAATATTTACATGGCATGTAAACATTCACGATCTGTACTCATATCATACATGATCCTGGTGAATAATACTGGTCATGTACTACCATTACATGGCATGTAAACATTCACGATGTGTAATCATATCATACATGATCCTGGTGAATAATACTGGTCATGTACTACCATTACATGGCATGTAAATTCCCATAAGATAGAGAAAACTATAGATTATTTGAATAAACTCAATCCAACTTGAGTATTCTCTGAACCTGGGGAGAATTCTGAAAATCCAATGAAAATTTATATTTGGACGCCATTAATTCAAACAATCATTCATTCCTGGTCTTCAGGTAATATCCCCCAACAAATGATCTCCTTCCTCTAGAGTCCAAAGATGTACCCAACTAAAGTGGAAAATAAATAAATTAATGTAAAATAATGAAAATAAGGTAATAAGAAGTAATAAAATGTCTAATCTAGGGGAACTACTATAATTGGTTTGAATATAGAATAATATTTTATGGTTTTCATGCCATTAATGAATTAACAATATTTTCATTAAATTATTTAAATTATTTTACCATGATGGTCTATCCTGGTATCCAAATATAAATTCAAATTTTAGCATTCCTAGTGTAAAAACCCCATATTGTAAACACTAATGGTCTTTTATTTCATATCTATGACTCCATTTTTAAGGAAAATTTCAATTATCGAGAATTCACATGTGCGGGATAAACATAACATTTTACACCTATCATATTTTTATGAAGGTCCTGATACACATTTAATTTTATACCATCTATGTTTAGAGGTAAAATACATGATTTGAAATAAAAAAACCATTATATAGTTTTTAAAATGTTGTCTTATAGGGTGAATTTACCATTTTAACCATAGGGAGGTATCAAAACCTTGAGACTCAAAGTTGATATAATTTTCATCAAAAAGAATATAGGTCACTACATCCTCCCTACATTAAGATCATTTCATACCTAAAAAGGGAAAAATTGGAGCTATGAAATAAGGATGTCTATAGAATAACACCATGAAAAAGACCGCCATATTTTTGCACATATTATTAACCTATGGATATTTGGTCTATAAGAGAACTCAATACAAACCTATATAGGAATGAAAAATTATATTTCCACACCATATATGTCGACATTGGTTTTTCAAAAAGTAAGACATTTTTTGAAACATACATAGCTCGATAGTATCCTTTCTAAGACTCTCCAGCCCAAGACCATTTTTATATCTCAAGGTTGTTATGTCACACAAAATATATTGAATCCTCTAGCACTAACATTATACATAAAGTTGTTCTTTAACAAGGCTTATCACTTATAGGTGTATTTCACTCCCCACCATAAATGATCTTTATATATTGTTATTATATGAGAGAAGCCCATTTAGGCCACACAATTCCATTGCTCACTTTATAAAATCTCACACTGACACCGAAAGAGTTTTATTGTAGCAAGATTCTCTGGTCTAATCCCAATTACTCAAACAACACATAATTTTAAGGATAATGAACCTATATCACTCTACCATTATATAAAGTGACATATAACATTCTAAACTTCAATATATATTATAACCCTCCTCCATATCCCATTCTCCAATAGGTTTCAGATTCATTGTTTAATACTTTCTGGTTGTGTTATCATCAGTCTTCCATGAAATTTAAAAACATTCACACCAAGACAATTAAAAACTAATAAAAACAAAACTCCATTTCCCATCCAGTAGAAAAATCAACCATAATCTGAAGTAGAAAGTCCCAACCATTTATAAGACCCTTACCTATCAGCTTCATACCCCAATATAACATCTTCCCATGTGACCAAAATCTATATCCTATTGAGAAAACATACTCCTCCAACAATAAATAGATGGAATTTTTATTAGTTAGGTATAACCACAAACATCCACTAGAAATTCCACACTAAGGGTAACACTAGACTAATACCAATTATACTTAGGATTTCCATTATGATGATTATTAAAAAAACTAATGGAATACCACTATCCATTAAGAAAATTGGGTGACATGATCCATACCTTTAGGAAAATCCTTCAGATCTACTGCCTAAGAACATCCAGTAACATATGACTACTAAATCCATATCACCATTACGACACACTCTCAAACAAGGGATGAGAATGGATCTACCACCGTCAATGAAAGGTTTGAAACATATCTATATTAAGGAAATATTCAAAAAATCTATAGAAAACTACTCAACTCTCTAATCCATCCACTACTGGAAATAAGCACATTTGCGATGGGTGATTTGTGACGGGGGTCCGTTGCAAATGACCCGTTGCCGTAAATGGCGTCGCAACTAACACTATTTGCGACGGGACCGTCGCTAAACATATTATTTGCGACGTGAATATTTCCATTCGCAAATAATAATCGATATATTTTAAAAAAGATTACATAAGGCTTTTGTGAGGGGACAGTCACAAATAACATTTGCAATGATCCACTAATCCCAACGCGAAAAAGTTAGAAAAAAAATTTTAAAAAAGAAATCAGGAATTGCGACGAGCCCGTCGCAATTTCCTATTGGGACGGGCAAATATTCCCGTCACAAATAAATTTAGAATTTTATTTTAAAAAAAATATTGGTAATTGCGACGGGATGATTATCTCGTCGCAAATATGTATAAAAAAATAAAAAATTTAAATATTAATAAAAATATTTTAATTAATATTATAATAGTAATAATAAAATTATAATTCATTAATATATTAAAACAAAAAATCATTTAAATATTTAAAAATTTATAATTAAATTAGAATATTTAAAAAATTAAATATATATAGAAAATTAAAATTATAAAATATTAATAATATTATTAATCATATTAATATTGTAATATAAATAATATAATATTATATAAAAATAATAATAATAATAATAATATACCGAATTCATATTATTATAAATAATTAAAAAATTATAATTATAATGAATATTTTTGAAACTTTTTATGTTTTAAAAATACTGAATATAATATTATTAGAATAATTAGAAAATAAAAATATGAAAATTATCAATATTTGAAAAAAGAAATATAAACAAATAATAAGATAGTAAGAGTAATAATATTATTAATAAAATAAAAAACATTAAAATAAATACCAATAATAAATAATAAAGTATTACAAATAAATAGAAATTAAATAATACAATATTGACACCAGTATAATAGAGACAAAAACTCTGAATAGAAAAAATGTCATATTTTAAATTTAAAAACATTATAACATCTAAACAATAACTAATATGAAGGAGAAGGGGGTGGGGGATCTGCTCGTGGAGGAAACTCCATCCCTACGGCACGAGTGAGTTGGCGCATGTACTCTATCTGCTCCTGCTACTGCTGCTGCCACTGACTCATCTGCTCCTCGTACACCTGCTGCTGTCATCGGTGCTCCTTCTCATGATGTTGCTGCTGCCGACGCATCTCCCCATGCTCCTTTTGGAGACTCTCTATAAAATCAGTCTGAGATTGCAACTGATCCTCATAATGTGTAGCGGAAGAAGATGCACGAGCTCCTCTCGAGCTGGACACCGACATCGCAGCCCTGCCCTAATAATCTCTGGGAGTCAGTCAAGAGCTGATACCAACTACCAGGCCCTTCTCGAAGGCATATGGGAGTGCCTGTATCCATGCCGCCTCATCAAACTGATGGCCACTGGTCTGATATGATGCCTCGGCCTGACCCTCAGGTCGGGTCTGTGACTCTACAGTCTCATATGACTCCTGTAGTTGAAATTTAAAATTCAAATTGTGAATATATTATATGTAGTTAATTTTTAAACTTGAAAACAAATAATACTGACCAGAATGTGATGCTGGCGATCACCTATGAGATCCCTAGTAGCTAGATCACTATACATCCTCCGATATACGTCGTACTCCGTAATATCGTAGTGCTTGACAGCCTATAAGAATATAAAATAAATTGTTAATATTTAAAGTTATATAAAATATTTATAAAAAATGCACGTAACAAATACTGTCTATGAGTACTAAAAGTACGACTCCCAGCTCGATGAGTCACCTCCTGTATCCCCTAATTCTGCCTCCCCACCGATGATCTCCTTTGAAAGCCACCACTCAACCAGTGTGCACATAATCCATCCAATACATGGGATGAAATGTACTCTGGTCGGTGTGCTCTACATGACTCGTCAAAATCTGACACTCCTGCTTTCTTCATGGTAGCCCTTATTACATTGTGAAAAAACTGATGAAAGCAATCACGGAGGGCCACCTCCCAAGCCTCGCGGATGACGTCATGTATGGTATCCTCGATTAGATACCATAAACCCTACAAATAATTCAAAATATCAAGTTATAAATGAAATAAATTTCAAAATAAAAATATTTATTTACGTACATAACAACCAATGTCCGAACATGGCCTACTGCACATCAACAGGAATATGCTCACATGTCATCAATGGCTGAGAAAAATAGTTGTGCAAAATAGCGTTGCCCTGACCACCTGCTATATTCGGAAAACTGTAAAAACAATAATCAAACATTTATTATGTAAATAGATTAATGAAATCTTAGTTAACTGAAAAGGTTATAACACCTCCGGGTGTGCGGATCGAACCCAAGATGTGGACGTCACTCGGGGATGGGGTCAGGAATCATCAGTCGTGCAAGACCGCGCCCCCTCCATGTTACCCCTGAAGCGCCTTCAGGCTGAGGGTCAGGTGCTAGCAACTCGTCCGCATCGAATGATAGGCCAGCATTCGCGAACTCAAAAAACGTGTCCTCGTCCATCTGAAACAGAAAACGAATATTGTTAGCAAATAATTGATAATTATTATTATATATACATATATATTAGTTATGATTAAATATAATTACCGTTGAATTTTATCAATGTTAAGCTTCATCATCATCTTCATATTTGTCAATGTCATCTTTATATTCCTTCTCAATATCATTGATATCTATTTGAGTTCCAGTTTCTTCATCTCTTACCATTTCAAATTTATTTGTGACATCATTAACATCATCATCATCATCCCTGACTCTTAATGGAGGGGTGTCACCATCGATACTCATGTCTCTTTGTAACAAAGATTGATTTCGAGTACCCTCTTGAAAAGCATCAATTCCCTGCACTTCAGTGAAAGCACATTTACTTTGACTAAACTGATTGTCTCGAATTTTCATTTTTATTATGCTCCACCAATTAGTCAAGTCTCTTGACGTAGCAGAGTACATTGCATAATAAACATTATGTGCCTATTGAGCCAGTAATAATTGTTCATTTACTGCAAGAACACTTTTACATTTAATATCGATGATTCCATGAGTCGGATGAACACACACGCCTCTCTCAGTATCCAACCACCGACATTTGAACATCGTTATGTAATGTTTTCCTAGATAACAGAGTTTAATGATTTCATCATGTATTCCATAAAATTCAACTTCATTTTCTATATGATGAGATACTCTCAAGAAAACTCCACTGTTCATTGTTTTTTTAATTCCCCATATGCATGTGTATGAAATCGAATACCATTCACCACATATGCATTATAAGATTTCACCATTTTGGATGGTCGGTTACTCAATATACAAAGTCGTTTGTCAATTTTATAAGCATGTCGAGACACCTGAAAATTTGTGAAATAATTATCTATATAGTAAATTATAAATTGACGTAGATGTTAAAGTATGAAAAATTTATGTTACCAGTATTTGAAACCACTGAGAATTTTTTTTTGTCTGCGTTCTTCGAGAGTAGCTGCTGTAATTTGTGGATGATGTTTCTTGATATGATTATCATACAATTTATAAAAAACAAAGTTATTTATTGTAACCTAAATAATAGAATAAGTTATAGAATCACATACTATACAAATGATGTCATCTCTTCATAGTTGAGAAGAATATACGTATGATCTCTATGGTATTCATCATATGAAAGCCATCGTTCATGAAATCCACCAAAACCAAGCTCCGACTGTTTAAAAACAGATAATTGATTGTCGATTTCATCAATATTCCCCTCATTCCGTCTCAGGCGGTTGTGTTTTTAAGGATACTCATATTCAAAATTGTGGGAGAAGAAAAAAGATATCTCCTCTTACAATGAATCTTTAGCAATAGATCCTTCAATAGATACATTGTTACATACTTTTTTTTCAATTTCTCCATGCATCTTTCGAATGGGTAAATCCATCGAAACTGTATCGGACCTCCACATTTTACTTTATATAGAAAATGTAATATCAAATGTTCCATTGAGTCGAAGAAAGACGACGGGAATATTTTTTCCAGTTTACATATAATTACAACAAAATATTCTTTATGTTTTCATAGAGAATTGTAATATATTATCGTCTCACAAATGTCCCGAAAAAATATGATACGTATGTTATGGAATCCCATATCATAGAATTCAATAGACCTCTTAATCCAATGTGTAGAAGTATTTCCATTATAGCATGAAAATCATGACTTTTTAATCCGGTAATAGGACCATTATTTACAAATCTACCTGAATTGGAAGATATCCATCTGGAAGTCTCAAATCTATACTCCATTGATAAAATAATATGCAGATTTCTTTGGAAAATTTATAAGATGATTTTGGTTTCATTATCCTTTCTGTTCTGACATTCTCAAATAGTTCGACTTCTGGACGCCTGCAAATTTGAGCAAGATCAAATCATGCATTTACATTACCTTTTCTATTTCCTGGTGTATCCAAAACTATTTGAAACAAATTATCAAAAATGTTCTCCTCAATATTCATGACATCCAACATGTGGCGGACCAGCAAATCAGACCAATATGGAAAATCCCAAAATATGCTACGTTTTATCCAATTGTGTTCTTTCCTAAAACCAGAAATTTTCTGTGGGTTTATTGTGGATCCAAATTTGATGGGAGGTAATGAATATACAACTGATTTTAACTCCATACCTTATAGAATTTTTGGAGGTCCATCCCTTTCAACTGTGCCATTTCTAAAATGAGATCTGCTTCTATGAAAATGATGATTAGCTAGAAGAAATCTGCGATGACAGTCAAAATAGCAAGGTTTTTTTCCATGGACAAGCATAAATGCATTGCTCTGTTCCATATAGTAAGGAAATGATTTCGGACCATGTGTACTTCAGCCAGATAACATGCCATAAGACGGGAAGTCACTAATTGTCCACATCAATGTTGCTCTTATTATGAAATTCTATTTCGCAGCAACATCATAAGTACTGACACCTGTACTCCTCAGTATATTTAATTCATCAAACAATTGTTTCAAATAAACATCAAT
This sequence comes from Viscum album, assembly GCA_963277665.1. NCBI lineage: Eukaryota > Viridiplantae > Streptophyta > Magnoliopsida > Santalales > Viscaceae > Viscum > Viscum album. Next base: position 1,893,003,017 of record OY728143.1, on the reverse strand, counting down.
ATTCTTCTTCGGATGTCCTGGGATTAGTGAGGTCAAAAAGATATAGGGCTCCTTGATCAACATCAATGGAGGTAAATTGTACGGAGTTAAAAAGACAGGACAACATGAATACTGACTACCACAAGATCTGAATCGACAGAAACCATCAGTGGAAAGACCATGTCGCACATTTCAGGCTTCTAAAGCAAAGAATGGATGCACTATATCAAAATGTTTCCATGAATCACCATTGGTCAGATGATTCAAACTTTTATAGGTTGAAATATTCATTTTGTTCCATGAAATCATTGTCGTTGTATTCTTAGACATGAATAAACGCTGAAGTCTGGATGTAAGAGGAAAATATCTCAACTGTTTTACAGGAATCAAGCCAGACATTCCATGTTGAGCTTCTTTATACCTCGATTTCTCACAAGTGGGACAACTATCCAACTACTCATTTTCCCCATAATATAAAATGTAATCATTTGATCATGCATGAATCTTCTGACAACTAAGTCCTAAATTTCGAACCAGCCTCTTACTCTGATAGTAATTTGTAGGAAAAACATTTCCTTCGGGTAACAGTGTTTTATCCATTGAAAATTTTTGATCAAAACATGTGTTTGACATTCCATTATCTGATTTGATAGACATAAATTTTGAAACTGCTTCTAATTTTCTTATATTGCAACCAGGATATAATGCATCCTCAGCATACCTCAACAACTCATAAAATTCAGAGTGTGTCAACTCAGGAGTTGAATCAATATCATCTTGAGTTTTCGTATGTCCAATAGATGGACCTGCAACATCATGTACTAAATTTTGAAACCGGGATGGATCCGGAATCATGTTAATATCACCTTCTATAAACCTGCGTTCACCATGTTGATACTAAAAAACATAATCCGGTTGAAAACCAAAATGCAAGAGATGTCCCCCAACTTTTTCAAAAGTGTCAAATGTTCTCAGTGCACATTTTTTACAAGGAAATTTTATTATTCCTTCTGAAACAAATTCTGGATTTGATGCTGTAAATGCTAAGAAAGTCTCCACACCATCAATATATATTAGATTTAAACCAAAATCATTTGGATTTCTATGTTGATTTATCCATATGTGGTCATATAATAATGACTGTTGACGTCCTCGTTGTTCCATATTTTCCTTTAAAATATAATGGCATTACTGGTTTTGAATAATTTGTTAGAAAAAACACTCAAAAATAGAGGATAACTAATTATAACTAATTATTAATAATTACAGATATTTACCGATAATTATTTGTAATTATTATTATATGATTAATATTTATAAAAAATAATATTAATATTATCAACCAAGCAAGGATAATTATCGAGTTTACATCAGACAGAACTGACGCAATCTTTTTATTGGGATAGACCTAAAATTTAACCCTTTAAAAATTGAACATGTTATGAATAGAGCAAAACCTGTTACGAATATTGATAATTTTAATATTTTATAGTTTTATTATTATTTTAATATTACTAATATTATTTTTTCATAAATATTAATTATATAATAATAACATTATTATATTATTAGTAATTTTTTATTATTAATATTAAAATAATATAATTTTCTATATCATGTTACAATTCTCTTTTCATCTGTGTGTTTAACATTCTCTCTCTACATGTAATATTTGAATTCACATTCACCTATCTATCGAGGAGTAGGTTGATAATTTTAAAAATGAATGAAAACATTACATATGGAGATATAAGTTTTCTTAAAACCAATACAAAGATAAAAATATAATTGAGAAAGATACTGATCACACTAGTTTTTTCCAATTAGCTAATTATTACTAATTATTACTAATTATTAATAATTATTCGAAATTAATGATAATTATTGGTAATTATTACAAATTATTGGTAATTATTGCTAATTATTGGTAATTATTACTAATTATTCATAATTATTGCTAATTATTCTTAATTATTCTTAATTATTGCTAATTATTTTTAATTATTGCTAATTATTGATAATTATTGCTAATTATTTCTAATTATTGCTAATTATTGTTAATTATTGCTAATTATTGCTAATTATTGCTAATTATTGCTAATTATTGCTAATTATATCTAATTATTTGTAATTATTGGTAATTATTACTAATTATTGGTAGTTATTGCGAGTTATTGTGAGTTATTGCTAGTTATTGCTAGTTATTGCGAGTTATTGCGAGTTATTCTAGTTATTGCTATTTATTGCCAATTATTATTAATTACTGATAATTATTGCTAGTTATTGGAAATTATTACTAATTATTGTTAATTATTTCTAATTATTGGTAATTATTGCTAATTATTGGTAATTATTGCTAATTATTGGTGATTATTCCTAATTATTGCTAATTATTCCTAATTATTGCTAATTATTCCTAATTATTGGTAATTATTCCTAATTATTGGTAATTATTCCTAATTATTGATAATTGTTTCTATTTATTGCTAATTATTGCTAATTATGCTAATTATTGCTAATTATTGCTAATTATTGTTAATTATTGGTAATTATTGGTAATTATTATTAATTATTGGTAATTACTGGTAATTATTACTAATTATTACTAATTATTGCTAATTATTGCGAATTATTGCTAATTATTGCTAATTGATACTAATTAATACAAATTATTGATAATTATTGGTAATTATTGGTAATTATTGGTAATTATTGGTAGTTATTGGTAGTTATTGGTACTTATTAGTACTTATTGCTATTTATTGCGAGTTATTGCGAGTTATTGCTAGTTATTGCTAGTTATTGCTAGTTATTGCTAGTTATTGCTAGTTATTTCTAATTATTGGTAATTATTGGTAATTATTGCTAATTATTGCTAATTATTGGTAATTATTACTAGTTACTGGTAATTATTACTAATTATTGGTAATTATTACTAATTATTGGTAATTATTCCTAATTATTGGTAATTATTCCTAATTATTGCTAATTATTGCTAATTATGGGAAATTATTGCTAATTAGTGGTAATTATTGATAATTAATACTAATTATTGGTAATTATTGGTAATTATTAGTAATTATTGCTAATAATTAAAAATTATTTGTAATTATTGCTAATTATTACTAATTATTGCTAATTATTGCTAGTTATTGCTAGTTGTTGCTAGTTATTAATAATTATTGATAATTATTGCTAATTATTGCTATTTATTTCTAATTATTGCTAATTATTGCTAATTATTGGTAAGTATTGCTAATTACTGCTAATTATTGCTAATTATTGGTAATTATTACTAATTATTTGAAATTATTCTTAATTATTGGTAATTATTCCTAATTATTGGTAATTATTGATAATTATTGGTAATTATTGGTAATTATTGGTAAATATTGGTAAATATTGGTAATTATTGGAAATTATTGGTAATTATTGGTAATTATTACTAATTATTACTGATTATTACTAATTATTGGTAATTATTGATAATTATTACTAATTATTACTAATTATTACTAATTATTACTCATTATTGTTACTTATGACTAATTATTGTTAATTTTTTCTAATTATAACTATTTTTTTGAATTATTCATATTTTTTGATAATTATTGCTAATTATTACAAATAATTACTAATTATTAATAATTATTGGAAAATTTTACTAATTATTACTAATTATTACAAATTATATTCATTAATTTCTTATTAAATTCATTAATTACTAATTACATTCTTTAACTACTAATTACATTCATTAATAACTAATTACTATCATTAATTAAAATTAAAATTATTAATTATTAATTACAGTCACTTAATTATTAAATATTGTTAATTTCTAATAATTAAATCTAACAAATCAAATTTAATACCACCTTAATACAACATAATTAAATCTAATTAGAAATAATAAAAACTAATGTAAAAATAAAAAAAATAACATTAAATAAGAATTAAATTAAAATTCAGATAAAAATCTTAAACAGGTTTTTGAGCTTTCAATTTTTCGTACTTAAAGGATGATCCCCGCAACCACCTTGAAATCGGCTTGAAAAACAAAATTCACTCAACATATATAAAATAGTAAGAACTAGTTCATATTCGAAAAATATGTCAAGGCTGGCTATATTTATAGGTTAGATTATTTGCGATGGGGTTTATTGCGATGGTATTCCCATCGCAATTGTTATTATTTTCGACGGGACCATCGCAAATAACCCCAACTACATTTATTATGGGCGGCATGGAAAATAACCCCTACCGCCAGGTTATTTGCGACAGGAACCCCTTCCCGTTGCAAATAACCTGTTACCGCTGCCTGTTATTTGTGACATGAAGGGGATCCCATCGCAAATAACTTTCGCGCGGTGTGGCGCGCAAGTCATGCCAAAACATTTGCGACATGTGAGAATATCCCGTCGCAAATAACACGTCGCTAATACCACTTTTTCCCATAGTGATCACTCAAAAAAATAATCAATTACTAGAATCATAGACTAACATTCCATTATTGCACCACCGTGGTATTTTCAACTGCCATGGCCTCAAATTAATGAATTCCCCTTCCACCCCATACTTTTGTAAACTATACTACGAGGGTCTACAATACCACTAGAATTTTCGGGGTATGAAAAGTTAAAATTACTTAAATGACCATCTCGATCCATGATAAAATGATACCAAGGAAGGATCAATAAAGAAAAACTTATAAACTACAAATATTTTTTGATTATTTCAATCCGAAACAACTGAATTCTTTCTATGGAATATAATATGATTAATACCTAGGTATCCCAATGGGGAAAAACCATGGTTTACCCATTGGATTAACATTTCATGTAACTACATTCACTAGAATTGATTTTAGTATACACACACCAAGCACATAGATCCATCCATACAATTTAATTATTAGGAATATTTATTTTAAAAAGTTTTTCTCCACTAACCATAACCATAAAGAGAGAATCCATTCCAAAACATCAAGAAACACTCTTTATCATGTAACTTTTAGGCCTTTATGATTTGATCAAGTTTGAAATTTAAAACCTAACTAAATTGTGACTCTTAGATTTCATCCACAAATTTCATGATCTCACATCACTTGAAGGGGTGAGTGAAAGATTGTAAAAATATGTTGAAACCCTCTAGATAACAATGTTTTAATTAGTGGTTCCACCAGAGTCTCCCACTCCCCAATATTAAATGCAGAAAGAATAACCCATGAATGTGCCATCCAATACAAAGGTATATTAATAGAGGACTTGATTCGTACTCCAATCAACATCTGTTGAAGCTTGACCATTGCCATCAATAATGAACATCTTCTGAAAACTATGATAAAAAGTAAATAGCTCTTATTAGAAATAATCCCATTATGGTAATTTCTATGATAGAATCCACCATAATCTATCTCCATCCAATCCATCACCACCCACTTCTAAACCGAAACCACTTTAGATTGGGCAACAACCAAAAATAGTAAAAAATTTGATATCAAGATCATATTTGACATCAAGATCAATCCATATAACCACTATTATTTTCCTTTAGTAAAATGAAAAACTGATATCACAATTGGGGTGTATCACTATCTATAATTCCAAAACCATTAATTCTCACTTTATTGTCTCTATCATTGATGGCTCTTCATAGAAACACCTATACAATTTTAAATATCTTACTCTAGAGTCTCTACATGAATTGATAAGATCAAATAATTCTCCAATAAAATATATATTGGGAACAATTAATGTGGTACATGGGCTTCAACACATACTCAAATATGATCACACTTCCCTGTGGAGGGCTCAACACCCTCTGATAAAACTCTCTCTTAGACAAGAGATCAAACCATAACCATGATAGAGTGTTTTCATCTAATGTTGGAAAAAAAATCACCCATTACCAGCTCATTATATTATATAGATTACTCGATAAAATAATCATCATATATTTAGAAAAATTCTACACCATATTGGAAAGAGACTCTCAGACTGAATCTAATCCTCCACCTTATAAGGATTAGGATTGTATCGTAAAAGTGGAAGACATCTAAAATTAGAATTCATGATGAATTCTAAATCTATAGGTAGTTTCGACAAACTCAGTGGGTTATTTCATCCATTTTATAAGAAATATTAACAGTAGGGGAAAATAGGAGAGATACAATCTTAAATCATAATGAAATAATATTTATCAAATATAACATGGAAACAATGCCTCAACGATTACTAATGGGCGGTGAAAGGGCCAAACAAAAAAAATAGCTTTGTTATGACCATGCCTTTTCTTATAACATGACTATTAATGGTTATCTCTATATATTTTATAAGATTAATTGTTAAGGATAAGACCATAATTTGATGTTATTTTAATACACCTATATTTTAGTTTATCATAAAACACTATTTTTGATATCGTACACCACATAAAACCTTGAGCATAAATGAACCACTTAATAATAATATTTATAAATGAGTTTTATAACCAAGCTATGGGTTTAGAGGGTATGCATTAAAATAAATATATAATAAAATATATTTAGAATGTTTTTAGTTTATAAAACTCATAATGAATTATACATTTATTAACAATTGGATAGAAATTTAGATAAAATATTTTGTAAGTAGTATATATTTTTTATAAATTTATTTTTGTGTCTGAAAATTATTTTGATTAATATTGATAAAATATTTTAATAAAATGGGTAGTTATATTTAAAATTTAATGCATTAAAATTCATTTAATTATCTTTATTATGCATCTAATGAGAATAAATTCATTTCATACTTCAAAATACATTTTATTCATAAATGGATTTTATAGAATTTTGTGAGATGATATTATAATAAATTTATGAGAATTTGATAAATTTTTTTAAAAAAATATGGAAATAATGTTTGAAATAATAATTTCATAATATTCATAGGAAGTTTTTTTTATATTTTTCTAAATGGGATGATTCATGAGTGAAAAGTAAAAAATACCAATTTTACAAACATTGTCACATTTATGAAATTATAATGATATAAGAACAACTTGAATGTTAATAAAATAATTTTTATATACAAAATATATATATTTAATATTTAATATAATTCATATAAGATATAATTTTGACCTTTGAAATATTTTCTAAACATTTTGGAAATATATGAAATGCCTTTGTTCAGATAAAAATATTTTTTGTTCTTCTCTCGTAATAAAGTATTTACAAGGTACCATTATATTTTCATTTGGTTTGAATGAAAACTTTACTCCTTTGATTTAAAATGATCAATATAATCCCCATTAAATCAATATTATACTTTATTTTTCTGTAAAATAATTTTTTTGGTTAAAATAATTATTTTTCGAAAAACCGATTACCTTGAGTTTTGACAACATATATTAAAATAAATTTATTCCCATTTAATGAGTTGAATTGCATAAAATTTATTAAATTTTTGAAATAATAATAATAAATATTAGTTAATAAGTTCAACTTTTTTTTCATAATTAATAGTTACCATGGTTAATATTTATCACCTCAGTTAAGGGAAAAATAAGGTACAAGGGTTAAAAATAAATTCATTAGGCTTCAAGATAACAAAAAAACATTATTAAACTTAATTTATTGTTTTTATTTTGTACTTACCCATATAATATTCAAATATTTGATAATTTTGTTCCAATTTATTAAAAATATGACTTTATATTATTTAAAAACCTTTATATTATCCTTGACTTCATTCTTGAGTTCCTGTTCTTACTGTAAGAATTTTCATAAAGGAATAAGGTGTATTACAAAAGATGTATCACAAAATTTAATCCATATTGATCTGAAAAATCATATCTAAAATCATTTATGTCTTCCTCCACTTTGTCCTTGAACTCATGTTCTTACCCTAAGACTATCCTAAGAAGGCATATGGGGTAAGCCAAAGGAGGTCTCTCAATGAAGAGGTAACCATCTTACCCGAATCTCTCAATGTTTATTTATTCACAAACATCCTTTAATAATATTATATGCATAATAAAATAATTAATCATATTTAATAAATATAATAATATGTTATTATTATTAAGGTACAATCATTTTCCACCTTCTATACAACATATGAAAAAAGAAAACATCACTCCTGCGTACATATAATAAACCATCTCCACGTTGCGGTGTAATTCATTTTTCATCACCAATTTACACGGACGGTCATAAAGGTGGAATTAAATCAAATATTTTATATTTATAATATTATTATGATTATGTAAATATATTATATCATCTACCATATTACCATTCCATATGTTAGGAAATGTTAACATCACCCATGAATATATATAGACTAGCACCTCCCTAAAGTGATTCACTTTTTATTTATGTTACCCATATTAATGGATTATTATAGAAAAATTTATATTGATTAATAAATTATGTTCATGACATAATTAATATTATAGAAATGTTTTATCCATTTCTTTACTCCATTAACCATGAAAAATACACCAATGTAAACATAGATAAATTAACCGGCCAACCTTAAGTAGTCAATATTAGGAATAACTATTCAATGAATCGATTTAAAATAATTATAATATGAGCTTGAAAATGTAATATAGATGAATTTTTTATTGATTAAGTATTTATTAAATTTATATTCATTATATCAAAATATAAAACATGAAAATCTAACCAGAGACCCAAGGTAATGGTAATTTTGTCCCATTACCATTTCCATGAGACAAGTTTATGCAATAGACATAATTTCATTTATATTGTGAATATTATTCCCCTTTAAATATTATATCATAAATTCATTTTCATTAAATGTATTTTATTTTTTATTGATTTTTATTATTTTAATTTATTCTGATTCAAAAGTTAAATTTTTTTATGAGATTTCTATTACAATCTCATTTTTTTCATGAATGTTTATTTTCATATTTTATTTGGGAATATCATCTTATCATAATCACATAAAACCCATATATTTTATTCTAAAATGGTTATTTTTGGGTTTTAATTATTTATTGTACATTTATTTTCTTTTTTGATCATGAATAAATATGTAAGTTATATGCAATAGACTTTATTTTAATTTTGTTCATTCCAAATATTTTGATTCCATGGTAAGGTTATTTTATAGGTTTCAAGAGTGTTATTACTTATTCATATTAGGTTTATAATGATTATTTTCAGCTATTTTTTAGATTATTTATAAAATATTAAATATATTTTTTTCATTGATTATCATATGTGTTATTTTTAACTATTTGAAAACGTTTTAAAAAGTGTTTTAAAGTATTCAGCATGACTTCCCTTTACCACCATCATAGATGTTATAAGTTATAATTATTACTATAAAATATTCCATGTTTATTTTTAAAGAAATGTGTTTCTCAATATCATTAAAAATTTATTTAAAATGACATCAAAAGAAAAGAAGAATATTTTCTAGAAGGGATGTTTTATTTTTAAAAATATATTTATAACTCTATTAATAAATGAAGTTAAAAGGATGTAATATTTTCTGTATTACATATTTTTTAATTTTATAATGGGTTTTTTGTAACAAAAAAATAATTTAATATGAATATAAGGTCTTCTATGATCCTTTTTTGAAAATAAAATATACTTTATTTTGAGATCATTAAAATTCTTATGAACATGATCTTTATCGGTATCCATTATTCATTGGACCTTATTTTTATCCATAGTGTCCATATTTTCAATATCATATATTTATTCAAAAACATTTTTATTACATTCATGTTCTCTAAAAAATATTACACTTTTATATAAGGTATCTGTATAATGTAGTTTATTGAAAATGATTATTTAATTGGTTGGGAAAATATTAGGTATTATTTATTCAATATTGATAAATATTTATTAAAACAATATTTTTGAGAATTAATTGTATTGATCATTCAATATATAAGGAATTCATAGGATATGGAAGTAACCACTGAAACCCAGTTATAAATACTCCCTTGTTTCTTTGATAGGTATAGTGATACAAAGTGGTTGGCCACATTAGTTGGTTATTTGGTGTATACCTACCCATAAAATAAAATTGTATTGGCCAAGGACATGATGGTAGGATTCATGATAAAATGGATGATTACTTTATATAGAGCCAATGAATGTTCATATTTATTAATTTCCTTAATTGATAAATAACTTTTCATTATCCATGTGATTTCTATTTTTATATTAGCCATATATGGACTATTAAATGAAGTTGTTGATTGAAATGACATGTGACATGATTATTCACTATATTATAGTGATTATTACTTATTTAATTAGTACAACATCAATTATATGGTAAACTTATATAGAATCTCATACCACCATTTTTTACATTAAATAGGACTTGAAGAAGTATATTTGTATTAATTTTTAATTCTAAATAATGTTTCTTTTTAAATGTTTTTTTATTTCAAATGTAACATGAGAATAAATTATGTATCTTGTTTTCCAAGACTTCTAAACAACTCAATCCTGTATAGTGAGATCCCTAGTATCATGTACCAGTTTAACAAAGTAAGCACTGAATCTGGGTTACTAGAGTTGGGGTGATATACTTGGTATAAGAGAAAGTTTTGAAAAAACCATTTGACCTATATTTTAGAAGAACACAGCTAATATAGTTGTTATGATATCCCTCTAGAATATTTGATAAATTTATAGGGAATTTCATTTAATTGATCAACATTTATAATGACTTTTTTTATAATTAAGTGATATCCTTCTTTAGGGATGATGTATCACTTAAGGAAGGTAATCAATACCAATGGTCAATATATGGATTACCTTGTTGGGCATGCCAATTAAGTAGGTTTTGGAAGTAAATAGATCATGTATATATTAGGGATGCTAACTCATGGTATGATTAATTGTTTTGCTTGTATTGAGTAACCAAATAAGAGATAAGATGGTGTGAATGATCTTATAATTATTCCAAACCAATTATCTCAAATTATGAAAAAAATAAGAACCTAAATAAATTTTCTCACAATAATAAAAAAGTGGACATTCATGAATTTATATGTGATAAAGACTATAGAATGAAAAACATTCCACATTCCATGTTTTAATAATGAGGGAAGAACCACTTGGATAATTATGTAAATGGAATGGGAGTTTGTTATATGTATGAAAAATGGTAATTAAGATAATTTTTGAAATGGACTGATATAATATGTTAATGTATAGTTCTAAAACAATGAAGAAATAGGGAATTATACAAAGAAATAACCCAAGCATCATGAAAGACCATGGTATTTTCATTATTGATGATATCTTGAAAATACTATAAATATTATAAAGAGCATGAGGATCCCTTGAGAATTATTATTAATTCATTAAAAGGAAAATTATTTATATGATAAATTTAGTAATTTTGAATGGTAATTTGAAGAAGTTTCTTTTTTGGAAATATTGTCTTCATGAATGGAATATTTTTAGATCATTAATATATAAAATTAAATTAAAGAATATCTCTAATAGATAAATATAAACAATAAAGATCTGAATTTATAGTAATTATAGTTAAATTTTATAATATATTATTATTATGTTGTGAAATTTATCAATGATTGTTTGTGATATGGATGATGATATAATATACAACGATCGTTAAAATAATATATCTTTTTGAAAAATTTTGAAAAAATGAAATTTGGATACATATGTTGAATGGAATCATTAACCCTGAAAATATACGTGATACTTTTAGTGTTACTTATTAATTAATTTATAAATATACTTTAGGTTTATTATGTGGTATGAGAATGTTATCCTTGGTGAAGTTCAGTGCATTTTTTTGTAGTTTATCTTTCAAAAATTATATTTGATAATATATAATTAGGGATTATGAATATTTGAGTGACAATGGGTTTTTTGGGTTACAAAAATTATATAAATTTCTAATAATAAGTGAACACAAGATTTTAATTATTGATTTAAAATTTAATCAATCATATTAGAGGAGTTTTAAATTTATATTTGGTTATAATTATGATTTATGATTTAAAATTTTATATAAGATTTATTCATTTTGGTTGATAGTTTATCATGTGACAACAATTATGGTTTAAGATAAATGGAATTAAGTTTCTTCATTTTGTGGATCTTATAACAAATCAAAAGTTAATTTTAGTGCTTTAGACATGAAAAATTTATCATAATCCCGATGATTCACATTAAAATATGATATCATGCTTATAGAATGGGGGGATATAAAATGAGTAAATTTTATAATATTTTTAATCCCAATGGTAAAAGAATTTACCAAACTCATGAAAAATAAAGATAAATATTTCGAATGTTATGTGAAAATAAACACTACCCTACCAGATTATATATATAGAAACAAATTTTCATGTAAGAGTCTTATAGAGGTACGTGTATAATAATATTCAAAGTAATAACCTTGAAATTGATGTATATAATAATAGATATATCTGATTAATTAGTATGTAATAATATATTTAGTTTATAAAATTATAATAAATATATTTGTGTCATATTTTTTTATGGATGGGTGAATGTAATACTTATAGATTTTTTTATATAAAAAGTACATCGTGTTCGATAGAATACACCACACACAACCCCAAGCTTAAACGAACTAGGAAATAATATTATTTACATATGGACATTAATACCTAACCATTGGTTTGGATAAATAAAAATATTATATAAATATATATAAAATTTTTCATTAATAAAACTAATAATCAATTATACATTTATTGTCTATTGGTTATAAATTAAGATTAATTCTATTACATGTATACTTGATATTTTTTATAAAACTATTTTTATATGGGAAAAGTATTTTGAAAAATATTGATAAAAGATTATAATTAAATAATTATATTATATATCCAATTGAGTTAATTAAAAATTATTTAATAATATTTATTGGGCTAGTAATGAGAATAAACTAATTTTATGCCTCAAAAATACATTTCCTTCATCAAAAATAGGTTTCATTATATTTTTTAAAAATAATAAAATTAATTTCTACCAATTTAATAAAATTTTTCTAAAAAAATATATATAATTTTTAAATCATAAATTTATTATATTATTATTATGAATTTAAAACAGTTTTTTGGAAAAGTTTGGTTTTTAGTGAATAATGAAAAATACCAATTTGACATAAATTAGTGCTTTTATGACTTTGTAATAACAAATGAATAAATTTAATATTTATAAAACATTTTTTAGGAAAGTAATTATTTATATGTATTATAATTAATATAAAAATATAATTTCTATCTTAGAAATACATTGCTAACATTTTTAGAAAGCTAAGTAATGTTATTTTTCAAATAAAAATTATTTTTAATTCTTCTCTTTTAATAGAGTATTTACAATGTACATTTATATTATAATTTTATATAAATAAAAATAAGTAAAATTATATTTAAAATAATCCAATTAATCCCATTTTAATCAAAATTATACTTTATTTTACTATAGAATATTATATTTTCTTAAAAAAATATTTTTGAAAAATGGGGTTTGTTGCATTTTTATGAACATATATTATATTTAATTTATATATCTTATAAGAGTTTCATAATTTAAAATTGATTAAATCTGTTCAATAAAAAAAAGTAATAATTATTAATAAGGTCTACATAAATATTTGTCGTAATGAATAGTAACCATGGTAAATATTTATCCCCTTAGTTAAGGTTAAAAGTATTTAAAAGTGTTAAATAAGATATAAAGATTCCAGATATCAAAAAACACATTCATACACATAAATTATTGGTTTTATTTTTAAATTAACCTTATAATATTTTTATATATTAAAATATTTGGCCACTATTTATACAAAATGAATATAATATTTAAAACTTTTAAGTAATTCCATGTGTATCCCTCCCCTCACTTATAAAAGGTAACTTTTTCTCTTTAATTATTCAAAAAAATTGATGTATATTGATTTAAAAATACCTACCCAAAAACCTTATCAGAATTCATCCCTTCACTCTTGAGATCGTGTTCTACCCTAATGCAATCCTATGAAGGAATAAGGTGTAATCCAAAATAGGTATCCTGAATTAGAGGTAATCGCCTTACATTACCCTTTCAATGTTAACTTCTTATTATTCTTCCTATAAATATATTATATTCAAACTATAATAATAAATATAGTATCATAAATATATTAAAATTTTATTATGATTAATGGACAACCATTTTTCACCACCTTTTCATCATATAGAAATTGATAACATCACACAAGCTTACATATGACCTACCATCTCCACATAGTAGTGTAAATAATTTTCATAGACACTTTTCTTAAATGTTTATTAATGTATAATTATTTAATATATAAGATATTTATGGTATACTTTTTATTTAGGGAATATAATATAACATATACTGTCATACCATTCCAACCGTTGGTAAGTTATAATATTTCTCATCTGTATGTGTGGACTGCAGCTATAACAAAGTGATTTATTTCTTTTTTCAATTTCCACAATGCATTTATGATTCTAAAATTATATACAATCTATAAAAAAATATATTTATGATAGTATTAACTTTTTTTACATAATGAAACAATTTAAAATGTTCTTTAACTATAAAAATATATTAAATTATTTTGGTGAAATTAAAGAAACAACCTTAAGTGGTTGATGTAATAAAGAACTATTCGTTGAATAAATCTCAAATTATTATATATTGTCTTTAAAAATGTAATATTACTGGATAAATGAATAAAAAAATTATTTAATAAATTTTATTTCAATATACAAGAGGATCAAATATGCATGATTAAGAAAATATGTAATGTAAGAGTATTTTTGTCTCATTTCCACTTCATTGATTCTTATTTATATTATACACTTAATTTCATTTATATGGTGTATATAATTCCATTTTACATATTATTTGATTAGTTACTATATATTGATGGTATTTAAAATTTTAATTCATAATTAATATTTTAACTGGTTTTGATTCAAAAGCAATTAATGTGGCAATGAATTTCAAATTAAATCATATTTTATGTCAAAATTTCTTATGTTCAGATTTCATTTTGACATATTATATGATCATAATCAATTAAATATAATAAATCTTCTTCTTCTACAATTGTGTTTTTGTTTTACATGTTTATTTTCCATTTATTATCTTATTGGATACAGATTTATTAATTAAGTAACTTTCAAGGGACTTTCATTTAAAAATATTATTTTAATGTTTTCCTTCCAACTCTTTTTATTAATTGTCAAGGTTCATTAAAATGTTTCTATATTGTTATTATTTAATATTTAATGGTTTAAAAATGATATTTTAAACTATTTTTGAAATTATTAATAAATTATTAAAATAAATCTTTTCAAAGTTTAATGTATAGGTTATTATAAATATTTTAAAAAAGTTAAAAAGTGATTGATTTTATCAAATTTGGATGAACCACCCTTTACTACCTTCATAGTGGTTAAAATTTATCAATATTAATTTAAATTTTTCTGTGGTTATTTTAAAATAAAATCCTTTTCTAAATATAATGGGAAGATTTGTTTAAAATGATATCAGAAAGAAATGGCATTATTTTCTTAATGAATGAAAATAATTTTGAAAATTGATTTACAAATTCATTATTACCTGAGGTTAAAAAAAGTTTTTTTTAATATATCAATTCCAATTTATTTTCTAAGGCATTTTTTTACTATGAAACCTTATTTGTTATGAATTTATGGTCTCCTATCATCTTTTATTGATAAAATATTATACCTTATTTTTTTAATCACTTTTTTGTGTTCATGTTCTCTATCACTGTATATTATAAACTAGATATTATTTTATCATTTATGTCAATATTTTCTTTATGATGGATAAATTTTTTATCATTTCTATTACATTAATGTTTTATCAGGTGTATACCACTTTTATATATAGTATTAGTTGAAGGAAGTATATTGAGAATTGTTATTTCATTGAATGGGGAAATATTCTATATTCTTAATTCAATGTGTATAAATATTGATTTATAAATAATTTTGAGAATGAATTAGATTTATCATCCAATATATAAGGAAAAATAGTAAATTAATTTTAAGGGTGGGTCCAAATTATAAATACCCCCTCGATGCATCTATGTGTCACATGAGATAAAAAAATGGCCACATTATTTGTGTATTTGGTCTATACCTACCCATACAATGAATGTGTTTTGGAAAAGGAATTTTTGGTATGATTCATGATAAATCAGTTGAGGCCTTGATGGGAAGATCATGAATCTATGAATATATACATCTACATTATAGATTATTTAGTTTCATTATCCTTGTGATTACTATATTTGTATTTTCTATGGATTTAATTTGAACTAAAGTTGTTGATTTATATAAAATGTGTTTTGATTATCTATATGGACATACTAATTATGACTTCTTTACTCATGATGACTTCCACTATACATAACCATTAAGAAACATTTGATCTCATCCTTTGTTTTTTTAATTTTACTAGTATATGAAGAGGGATAAATTTATTTATTTCAAGGATAAAATAAGGTTTCTTATTCTATGTTTTGATATTTGTTATTTAATATGTAAGAAAATTATGTATCTTGTTATCCAAGACTACTCAAATGATTGTTCCCATGTGTTGTGATCCCTATATCATGTAATAATGTAAAAAATGATGAACTAACTATGGGTTACTAGGGTCATAGTGTTATAGGGATGATAGGAGAAGGAAAATAAAGGTAATAACTGACAACTATATTGTGTGTGTATCAGCTTTATTTTTCCATTCAATGATGTCTTAGTGTTATGGGTCAACTAATATGTTACCAAAAGTCTTGTAAAAAGGATAAATAAACAGAAACAACTATAGTTCTCTCCATGGATTGATAAATAAACTCATGATATTTTTAACACAATTTCCCAAAATTCCCAAACCATTACTCACATGGTCGATAACACCAAACACCATCTCTAGGAAAAAAGTACTCTAATTCCAATTTGAAATTATCTGACACATTGATTCCCCACACATGATAACGGTAGACCGAGAGTGCCACCCCAAGTATAAAAACAATAGTACATGAGTTATGTATAATTATAGTGTATGAATATAACATAATATATGATGCATTAGCCTACATCAACCTATAATAAATATATATATATACAATTGACCAAACCTAAAATAAAACTAATATGGATTGTATATATATGATCACCCATACTGTATATAACACAATAAAGAGACATAAGGTACAAATACATCACTAATAAGAAAATTATAATGGAACTGTATACCCTAAAAGACTATAAACAAGACTAATATAATATATAAGTCCTCTAAAAACACCCTGTAACAATATATACACCTATAACCGATTCTAGAAGAAATTTCAACTACCAAAATAATGTACCAACACGATCCCTTATGTGTTTCCATGAATCACTAGGTATATGATCTAAATAAGGTACAATGGATTTTTTTATACGAAGACCATATTAAAAAATAAATATTTTTTCACAAAACAATATGTGTAGGATGATATCCTATATAGGGGTGTGTATTAACATACCCATTAAGACACCTCAGAAACCATGAATAATAAATATATAAAAATACTACTCAATGATCCAAGTTTTAGAGAGTAATTCGGAGGGAAAAAAGGGGAAAATAGATATAATATATATAATTAGAAGAATTGAGAAAATAGAGTGGTTATTTTGTGAAAACATCCCTCAATGAATCCTCTCAGTTTTTTTATATATGATTTGGTTTGATAAAAAATATAGTTGAATAGGAATGAGGACATTTTTTTTCAAAGTATGTGTCTAACATGGAACAGTTTCCTAGTGTTCCAAAAGTGGGGCCTAAAATTTGTATTTTAAATAGCATTTAAGAATGTGGTTTTTCTTGAATATCTCA
The DNA here is from genome assembly GCA_963277665.1 of Viscum album. Taxonomy (NCBI): domain Eukaryota; kingdom Viridiplantae; phylum Streptophyta; class Magnoliopsida; order Santalales; family Viscaceae; genus Viscum; species Viscum album. The sequence goes on along the minus strand of OY728143.1, from coordinate 1,892,985,112 downwards.
TCAAAATACAGAAAAGTCATGAGTTATATAAAGATCATCTCAGTAAGAGTGTTTTACTGATGATAAAAGTATTTTTATGGTGATCTCTCCGATTATATTGAGAATATCGAATAGTGATGTTTAGGTGCATTGCGAGTAGAGAATCATGGAGATGCAATGATTTAAAGGAAAGAACTATGTTTACAATGTGAATTATGATCGTAAAATGTATGTGCATCTTCACAAAAAATGGATCATTGTAGTGGAAAATTAGGTGCTCCCTAAAATGGTGATTATGTTGCCAAGAAGGTTTTATAGTTGATGGAAATGCCCATAGAAAAACCTCTACCCCCTTCATAATGGTGATCGAGACTCAATAATAATTCTATGTCTCTGGGTTTCTAAAGGTGGTTCATCGAGGTGGATCGATAAGGTGGATTGAAAATAAATTCACAATGGATATAAAATAAAAGAAAATAATATGAGTTTCGTGAATTTAGGGAAATTTGAAAGGTATATGTGATATTTGAGAAAAGGAATGAGATTCTTTAATGATAGTTGAGCTTTGAGAAAGAGGTGTGCTTCGCAATGGATTGTTTGACATTTACAAAATTGGGAGACATTCGATGGCAGTGAGGATCATGAATGATATTCATAAGGGATTTCCCATTACATCTATGGAAAATTGGTGTTCATCAGTGGATGTACGTGGTATATCATTATATCATCTACATAAATTATATGATGCATTAATTAGATATAATTAAAGTACCTAGTAGTCTTTAAACCTTGAGTGGATATTCTGAAAAAGTAGTGAGAACACTTGAGTTGAGATAATAGTGAACTTTCATGTTGTCATAGGTTATAAATGTAGAGGGGAATTGAGTTTGATTCAATCTTTGTAAACTGTAGTGTGCTTATAGTGGATTTGGTACATCGACATGTCCCTAGTGTATGATCTTTGGATGTATCCCAGTAAGGTTGTACCAATTAAAATGTTTCTTTCTCGTGCATGATTTATGATTTTTTCATACTCTGTAATCAGAAGGATAGATAAAGGAGTTTTGTTTAATAATGAAACAAGATAATAAAGGGGAAGTTTTTTAATCTGTCATACCCTGATTCACCCCCCCCCCCTCATAGGGTATTTTACCTAATAGACCTAATAGGTTCCAACATACTTTAATTCCATCCCATGAGGGTCAAAATCTTAGGAGAACTAGATATGATCAGAGTACCAAAGGATTCTCAAAGTATGAATTTGATATATTTTTATATATAGAATCACAAAGGAAACTGGGGGGGAGTGTTGAGAGGTCACATGTGTCATGGAATATGATCTTCTTATGCTTTCCAACCACTAAATTTCCACCAAAATAAATGGAAGGTATTATACTCATTATTGATGTATACTCATCAATTGAGGGAACATCTTACCCTCTAGTTTATTAATACTGCAACACTGATCAAGTATCTAAAATATTTATACCAAGATACAAACATAAACTCATTGGAACTATACTATAGGATAAAATTTCCTGCATAATGGGGATACCAAATCTAGATCATGATCTCATGCCCTATATAATCTCTTTATACATGGGATTATAAATCCATAGTTATTGGATTATGTGCCCTGTGTAAGTGGGGTTGGATACCAACCCTATCTGATATAGAATAATAGGATCCCAAACCCAAAGTATCTCATAGGTATTACTAAACTTATATGATGGTTTTGTGGGATCCTATACCCAAACATAATAAACAAAGTGTGTAAACAACCTTAAAAACACTCAATATTTCATGGTGAAACCCATTCATCGGTTCATGAAGATTAAATATTACATGGGCTAACCTGACCTCAAAAATTTACTTATATCATTGAATATATTGTAATATTTTTACCTATTTGAAAAATACTCAATATAGTATATTTATATGTAAAAATGACACCATTGGAACGATATCTGAAAGACACCCCACGAATAGAAAATTAAGCCACATGGAGGATCCTAAGTGAATTGGGAGTGGAAGAAAACTGCCAAGGGGGTGAGATTCACCGCTCACATGGAATGAAACTTATGGAACCCACATGTGACATGTGTTTAAAATTGTGACCCCCTAACAGGTCATGTTAGATAGAACTCGACCAAAGATGGTCTCTAGCTCCGCCCGATGTGCTCTTAGTTGTCTGCGCTTGGTTTCATGTTGTGTTATCTTGTGTCACCTAGCACATGATAGGGTGAGTCCCATGTCCCCCTACCCTCCACATGGAAAATAGTGTGCCATATGATCCAATATGATTATATGACCAGGTGGAAGACTAATTCTCCATGTTATGTTCTACTTTTCATCAAAAAGTCAACTCTGACTACCACGTTTTCTTTTTCTATATATGTGTAGACAGACTACACCTTCATGCTACGACCATCCACCACATATGACCACCCCCATCACGCCCACATGATGATGCATCAACTTCACACTATTTTATAACCTTTCACTATGCCACTACAAGGTTTCACACTATATGCATCTTCGTACAACAAACCCTACACACACAACTTCCACCCTTGTCACAGTAACTCATACTTTATGTATTTTCCAACCATGTTGGTTAATGTACTCTACAATCTACATGATAAGAGGAAATATAGGGACAAGGGAAATTGAATAATGATACCTCATTCATCATTGATCCACTAAAAAGTTAACACAACTAAAAGTAAAGTTAGGGATAAAATATAAAAATAGGGATATGATGAACACAACATGTCTTAGATAAATAAAATGATAATCATAAGGAATAATCATAAAGATTAACAATATTGAAATTTTTTAAGAAGAATATTGATTCCAAACCAACCCATCAAATTGATATGAAAATCATGAATAATAGAGTAAAAATATAAATATCCCTACCTCGATGGTGAATAACTGTTGATTTAATATATAGATGCAACTATAAGTTTTAAATATAACATCACAATATTAAATCCAAGAATCCACCATAGATCCAATATTGATCCTATGAACCAATAATGTTTCCACTAAAACCCAATCTCTCAATCTGATTCTTATATCTAGGTTTTATGTAATCACAAAGAGATAATCCTATAACAATTCTATAATAAGAACATGAATATAAGAATATTGTTTAGTTTTCCAACTATTGATCAATTAATTACATTTTTATTAATATTAATAAAAAATGAAACCATGATGGCCTATCCCTTGAATTTATATAAAAGCTAAAATTATAACATTAACAAGAAAAAAACCCTATTCCAGATGAAATTATGGTCATATATTTCCCATTTGAGACTATACTTGGAAGTAAAATTATTATTATGGATAAGGAACCTAAACAGACTAAAACTAATATCTTATAGTTAATATATTATTTTGAGGCTCTATCACACCCGAAATTTCACACTGTCTTAGACTGGGGGTAACCACTACACATCAAAATCAACAGAAATGTCGAATAAATTTTTATTATTATCACATTATAGTGTTAATTTAACATTCTACCCCGATATAGGTTGTGATACATTAAAACTAAAATTTTAGTTGAGTCTCATCTTGAAAAAACTAGTGTTACTACATTGATCATCATAATAAAAGTATTATGTGTTAAAAATTAAATAGCCCTAAATCATAATGAGTTGTAACACTTTAATTTTTTATGCAATGTATCTTTTATTAAGACCAATGTTGATCATAAAATGGTCCTTTTAAAGCATATATATGAAGGATCATGGTTTATGGTCCATGTGTGTGATTTTATGATAGAAACTCCTTTCATGAAACTATATCTACATCACATTTCCCTCATCCCATTAAAACCATAGTTATAGTAGATAGTGGATTGATAGATATCTCAAAAATTAATTGGGTGATTTACATGATCTATGGATACCTCTATAATAATTAGTCTTTAATATTATTATTAGTAATCCTGATCAGAAGCTTCTGAAAAGATTTGACATACTGAATCAATTTGTGCATGATACACCATTTTTATCATTATTCTTTTATTTTTCATCTAAATGTATATATATGTAATCTAGTATTAATTTGGTTATTTTAGTATTCTTTTGTTGTGATTATATTTCAGCCATCCCACCAAAATATTATTTATAGATATTGTGAATCATTCTAGGATTTTTCAAGAGTTACTATAAAGATATGAATTATATAGAAAATTGAAAAGTGTTAAATTTTTAAACATAATTTTCATTTAAAAGTGTATTTTCTATCTAATGACTATATTTTAGTTAACCCATTAAAGAGATATTTTGTTGCTTCTTAGAGATAATTGAATAATTTTTTTGATGTGTGGAGTTTCATAGGCTTTGATGTGTATCATAGGAGGTTTGATCCTATTTTATCTCATATATGGAAAAATTATCCAATTTTATTATAAATGGACACATTTTTATTTGTTTTGAAAATTGCAGAATAATATTTAAAAGTTTTGAGTATAAGTTCAAAACTATTATAATTCATTGATTAGATGAGGAAAATATTTATTATGATATATATTATGATGTATCTCATCATTTTTGGGGATGTTTTTAAGATATATAATTAATTTAATACATGTTTAGAAAATTATTTTCTCATGAGTATAATTATTATTCCAGTGTTTTAGATCTTTTAGTGACAGACATTGCACTTACTTTTTATAATTTTACCTACATAACCAATATTTTACGATATTTAATGTTAATAATCATTTGATGTATTACTTTTCATTCAAATATTTTATTCACATGTAGATGATATGGATAGAGTTTATATAATGATATAATTTTGAAATTAATTATAATATATAAAATGGAATATAGTGGACAATTATTTAAGTAAGATATCATATAAAGATGTATCTCTTTAGTCGAGTGAGGAATGAGAGGTGGTAAAATAATTAATTGATATTCATCTTGGTCTGGGATAATGGGACGGTGAATTACATTTTTATCATATGAGAATTTACTCTTCATTTATTCAACAAGTGGCTGATTCTTATCTTAGAGTTACTGAAATTGAAGTTTATAAAGAGTCTAAACATGGGGATCATAATACCAAGGTTTGGAGGGATTTAAATTTTTATAAATATTCTTTATATAGTTTGTCTGTTGGCATGGAACATTAGGTCGTAATTCAAAAACACTTATTTAATCCCAAAAGAATTCATTTAGAGGGTTTTTATTAGTTTCATGGATCATGATTGTACAAATTGATATTTTTATGATTTATTATGTTCTAATGTTATTGTTTTGATTAATCAGAAAATATATTAGTATATATGTTTATGTAATTATGTCTTAATAATCGATGGGTTAAGGAAAAGCAATAAGTATGGACAATATTTTTAAATTCATTGAGAATTCAAGAATAAAAAGGGGAAGATATCTCCATAAAATTCATGTTTGGGTTACCTCATGTTCTTAGTTTTTTTTATTCAATTTAGGATATTATAGATTGGTCCACTAATTACACTCATATAATTCTAATTAAGGAGTAAAGATCAATTAGAAATTTCACATGTATTTATATAACATGGGTGGAAAAATTCCATGGTAGTCATTAGACTGTCATATATTACCACGATACTCGATTTACTTTTATGAGGTGGAGAGGCTTATATGGTATCTATTTGTGCATTAGTAAATCATTTAATTCATAGAATAATAACCTTATTGGGAATATAATTCAACTGATATAGGATATGTTGATAGATTAGGTTATTAATATTCATAGATATTTATTATATCATTTTCCTTCGGTGAATTTCATATAGAAAAATTATTACCATCCATCAATTGGTTTATGTTCATATGAGGAATTACATTGTAAAACATGTTATATATATATTTTGTTTTGTTGATGTTGGTGAATAAGGTGTTATTTATAAATAATTAATGCAATACATGAAGCAGTTAATTAAAATGATTTAAGATCATATAAAAAGTAATTAGAGGAGTTAAAAATCATATTAGGACCAGAGGAGGTGACCAGTGTGTTTTTTATAATAGTGATCATTTGTCTTTATGGGAATATTCTCATTGTCGGTAGCCATGGAGTCATAGTGGAAGCATGGTTTTAAATTAAAATAAATATCAAATGCTAAATTGTATAACATTTAACAGAAGAATATAAATGATACTTGTGTTAGTGAAAGATGCTTACGAGAATAGGAAATCACCCAAAATAGCCACAAAACATGAGATCACACCTTCCAAACATCACAAAAGAAACTAACAACAAACTCTCCAATGGTAGAATTGAAAATATAATATACATTAATGAAAAATGAAGGAATATAATGGATTTTCATAGTTCAGATAGGGTCATATTTTAGGGAAAATAAAGAATTCACTAGACCCGTGAAAAAGAGATATTACATTAGAAGATTCAACTCCAAATAAAAAACTAAAAAAATCCGAGATTGGGTAATTAGTTTTCCATAATTTCTTGATAGATTAAATTGGACCTAGTATCATAATATATAGCTTCAAAAATATGTTAATCCAATTTCCACTACTAAACATACATCATTAACCATTTTCCCTATGTATATGATCTTTACGGTTATCAAATCATTCATTCAAGAGAGAACAACATCTCAATTGGATTACTTGATGAAAAATGACCATATGTAGATACACAAAAGAATTAGTTTTCATCTCCTGCAATTATTATATTTATGTTCCCATGACCATAAAACATCCAAGGATTTGGAACTTTCATCTAACAGTTATTAAATTGTTTCCACTGTAACAATTATATGAAATATAATTCCTGTATTGCTATAAATTTTTACTCCCACGCCATGGATGAGATAAAGGAAAAATAAGTTATACATTTTTTAATAATTTGAAATTTAATTAGAAAGTACCTTCTCATACTATACCTACCTGACTGAGAATTACTTTTTTAATATTCAGTCACTTTTGAAGAAAAAGTGTGAAACCATACATGACTTCAAATACATAAAAACATTCATGGCACCATGATACAAAACATTAAGATAAACCCACTTCTTCAATCCTACACGGATGATCTCGTACCCAAAATCATAAACATTGAATCAGTTTCCCCTACTCATCGCTTCATGGAAAGTCGTCTCATGCATGACTGCGTGGGAATGGAACATATTTAAAATCCATACCCTCTCAAACATCCAAATAAATAATCAAAAACTAAGAGAAAACCAATTCTCCAAACCCCATCTCTATAAATTTAGGTAAGAGAAATGTTTCAATGACTCTCAAGCCTCATACAACAGGGCATCAAAATTACATCCTTGAACTGAAATTCTCAATCCACCCTTGAAATCCCTCCTTGAAATGATCACAACCCATTTTTTTCACTGCCAAAGATTCACAGTAAGAAACTAAATTCTCCATAATCATCACCACAACACCCTCAAATCTCCATGAAGAAAAAAATAATTTAGAAAATTCAAAACCATTGGAGAGGGAAAATGATTTCCTTCATTTATACTACTGTAGATTTAGCTCAGACCATCCGAAATCGGTAAAAATGAATCATTAGAAACATAAAATAAATCACTCTGGTTTGAAGGAAACCAAAAAATTATTCCACCATCATAAACAACAATATAAAATGATAACCTTAATAGAAAACCTCCCCTATGAAGACATCAAATTGGTCACCGAAAAACACTGGAGCCCCACCATAATGAACCCAAAATCCTCCAACCAAAATTGCAACCACAGATCTGAGCCAAAACTAGAAAGACACGACAAAGGATAATTTTTAGGCTTTAATACCATGTCCCCTAGTTCATACATGCTATATTTCCTAACTCTATTATTTATCTCTCACCTTTATCTGTCAAAGCTTCCTATATCATGAAATATTTATGTTACCCAAGATTTAATGAAGAGAAACACCTATTTATATATTCATAGGATAAAATTTAGTTATAATATCTACTAAATTTTCATTCCCTTTAAACATTCATAGCTCTCACACCCCATATTCCATAAGTTTCTAGATGATGTTGTATTTTAGTTGAATATGTTTCATTTGGGATTATAAAATATATTTGTGGACTAGTGGATCACACTTTGGATTCCATAGTATAACATGATAAACACTTTCCTCTTTTTATTTCCTCTAACAAACCCTTAAGAAATAGGAATCCGACCCCAATTCCATTAGCACAATATACTATACTTCAATGGGTGATAGTGTAACTATCAGTTTTAAATATGAAATCATGCTCATAGTAGTCCCTCAAAAAAGACAACTTGTAGGTAGTGGATATATTTCATGAATCAACGTCTCCACCAAACTCAATATTAGTAAACCCTTTTAAGGTATCCCCTTTAAAAAATATAGTCCAAGGTCCTATGAACCATTGTGATATAAAAATACCAATTTGATATCCTACCAATAATTCTTACCAAAAATTTACCATGAATCTATTAACCATACCTACCTATTGAGAGATACTAGTTATATTGAAAACCATGGAATAGATAAATCACCCCACAATAGATTCATAATAAACTTGTTACATATACTTTTCCTCTATGTTCGTTTTAGATGTATTTTATTTTGAAATATTGATGTATTCAGTATTAGGGGGAACATATAAGCATTTACTCACTAATACTGAATTTCTCCAGTTACTTTTGGACATACTCTGACTAATAAAATAACCATGTTATAAAACCCAAGTTACTTATGATACGCATACTCAATATCCTCTTATCATATCTAATAACTTTTATCTAGAAATAACTAAAAAACTAACACTTGAAATCTTCTAGTCTCTCTATTATATGTCCCAAGGAGAGTAATAAATCAATATAGAGAGGAACTATGATGATAAATCGATCATAATTCACCTTCTAATATCAAAAATGGTTTTCAATACAATGGATAAACCCTATGTAATTTGTGAATGATTAAAACTTATGATTCCCCAGCATTGGCACCTGCTTAAGCCTATACAGAATTATCTTGAGCTCCAATACTATAGTTTCATTACATATAATTATGAAACCTCCTATTTTGTCTATGTATATCTATTCCAATAAATATCTATTAATGAAAAGTAATTTGACATAAGGTTACTCAAGAAATGAAAATTTCATTGAAACCAATGTACAAACCATCCAAAGAATTGTGTGGGTCTTATAAGGAGAGAAAATATCACTAAAATACAATTATTTTTGTTATTAGAACCCCATAAAAATCAATCATTCCTTCTATAAGACTCTAACATCCACTTCATCCTTTATAAAATCAACCCATTTATTCGGAAATGATATCTTATATTTTGGGAGATCTATTATCTCTTATGTATCAAAACTATAAAAGGAATCCATGTCGTCCTTAATTTATAACTCTAATTAAAAATATTCTCTCATACATCTCACCTCATTTAAGATCTTGGGGTTTTGACCATTCATGAGACGTAATAAATGTATCTAGGAACCAATCCTATGACCTGGTCTCATGAAATTGGAAGATCACCTCACATATAAAGGTTATTCTCCATTAAGAAATAATGTATCCAAATCTCCACCCCTAGTTGGAATTATACATAATATTTATAACACATCTGATGTAGGTAATTCGTTAAATTGATCATTGTACCAAATTATAGAACATTGTAATTTACATTGGAATCTATAATCCATATTCTCTAAACAACCAATCAACACTTAGACATTTTCTTACCCAACCTCAGTCTTCTCAATCAGTTCCTTACATCATAGAGTATATTTTTCCATGTTATAGTCTTTCTAATTGATCACTTCACTAACAAGGATGATTTGTACCTTTATAAGATTCCATTTATTAATGTTTTGGAGTCTGAAATGAATTTTTTGTAGCCTATAAGGAAACATATATGACACATATATTATTACTTATCCCTCTCTTTAGAGTGAAAATTAGAATACATGATAAAATAAAAAAATATGGTATGTAAAGTTCAATTTTTGGAAAGATTGATATTTCTATGGAAGGTTTTGTGACAGTGATTCATAAACGATCTAATTTATCAGATGGGTCAGATAACTAATTTAATTGACCTAAAAATCCGTTAGAAAACTAAAACATAACATAATGCTTCTTGATAACACTTTCATTATCCAATCAATCCATTCCAAAAAACTATTTAATTATATTTCCCATGAACAGTTTTCTCCATCCAAATTCCATTCATCCAAAAGAATTTCTAAAACTACCTTCCTCCATACAAACATCCATTTTCAAACCTAATACATTTTTTCATCATTCCATTCTAGACTACCACTATTGAAATTGATTGATAAAATTTCAAAAGAACTCATACTTGGGGGATTGAAGAGAAAATCCACACCTTCAATATGGAATCATCAATAAAGGTAATGTAATACAATTACCCTTTGTGAGAATAAGGTTGTTTTCATCACTGTATGTTCATATTAACCAATAATTTATTCTGAATCTTTAGCGTTCATCTTTATGTGGTGAACGAGGCTTCATCTACTTCACTTGGATACAAACCTTTCATATTCCATAATCTAAATGACTGAGATTTAAAATTATTATTTCATAGAAGTTTCTTATAAATTTATCACCAAAGTGACCAAGATGGTCTGGTCAAATATATTACAATATGTAAGTCATTATTAATTTTTTAACTCCAATATGCATAATACCTTTTAATACACTAGTTAGGAACAATGTTTCTTCTTTCACATTGTAGGCCATCACCGTGGACCATTATCCAATAATAGTGTAATACCATGTATTATCAACATGCATAATAATAATTAAATTATTATAGAGTCCTGAGATATGTTGAATTCCATAAAAATTTAACAGAAATCCATTATTCATTTTCACAATCACATATCCTTTATAAAATACATTAATAAAATCTCTATATATAAGATGAAATATTAAAATGTTACAAGACATATAATTGTAGATGTACCCACTTTTTAACAATGATTGAAATGGATCACCTGATCCATGGATCAATGGAACTAAAAAACTCATGACACTTATAACCAATGTTATAGTATCCCCTAAATTTTGGGAGTTATTGGATGATCTAGGTGAAAATTCTATAGATTTTAACCGACCATCATTAAAATTATTCAATATATTCCCATTTTTCAAATAGTTTTAACATGTTTAGTCACCAGATTCATTAGAATTCCTCTGTTTTTTCTCACTTATATTTCCCCTTTTCTTCCGACTCCCTAAGGAGGATCATCCCATATTATTAAAGAAGTATAATTAGTTATTATATATAAATGGAATATAATTCATATGGTTATTGTCATTACATATTATATCATAAAACACTTAAAATACCAATTAATTATTTTTATGGGAGTTACTCACAATGACCTCCATTACATCCCATGATTATAGAAGTGAAAGTAGAAGAATCAATACCCATGATCATTCAATGATCATCTCCCCAAATACTTGAGTAGACACTAAATCACATTTAATTCATTCATATGATTATAAATTGGACACTCTTATGATATTATCATTGAAAAATATTAACATTAATATAAAAACATTTTCTATCATCGATGGATTCACATACATGATCAAATTATTTATCAGTTTCTTTGTATTTATTCCAATATCATAGATGTTATAGGAACATTTCTTATTTTTTTTAGTATATCGATGTGTCTATTTATCAAGCATTTACCATTCAGTATTCACTATTTTATGGCTTAAACTGGAGAAATTAATGATCAAGATACTTCTAGAACAAATAATATTCAACTTTCATCTTCTAGAAGCCATAATCCATGTAATAAATTTTTATAACTCAAATTGATCTTTTATAATTCTATATTATGAGGATATAATTATCCCAAAAAATTTGTTGAGGTTAATGATAAATCACCTCTTACATTATTGATTTCATCAACCAAGATTACCTTTAAAAAATCGAGCCATTCTTTGATACCAATTATTATACTAGGAGTAAAAAATTCTAGAATATAACTATGGATAAGGAATTGGATAGTGTATATGATATTGGTGCTAGTGGGGGATACCCCCAGTAAAAGGAGGATCCATTAAACAGCCAGGCTCCCTGACCTAACACCTTCTAGAAATTACTAGATACACACAAAATAAGCACTATATGAATGTAAAATATATCGTAAAAAATAATAAATAAAAAAGGTACACAATTTATTTATGTCAATCATATAGATTCATAATTCATAGAAAATTAATCCTAACTAGAAGGGTGAACAAGAGTGATTACTATGTAATATTCATCTCTAAAGAACATACTGAAATAATATTAGCACACGTAATTAGTTATCAATAGTTTCATTATATATACAAGTGAACCTTGTACCAACATATATAAACTATACTCTATGGTAATAATAGTTATATTACAAAATTAATCTCATTGTCCATGTGACCAATTTCATCGAACTTCATTGTAATCAATTCATTTAGTTTTGGGTAATCACAACCTTAACAAGATTACACAATGACAGTTCCCATGTATGAAGACAATAAGGACTGCCTTTTAATCTCATAAGAATAAGGTTTTTTTGTTTTTAGTGTCTATAATACATCATGTACATTTTAAATTGTATATATTATAACTTAAAACACCACTAATTCCACTACAATATTCCCCCAACTTTTGGTGTTCCAAATAACTTCCACCCCCCATGTCCTATGGAACATCAAGGAATCAAAAATTATAACTATCTATTGAATTTTATATTTAACTTGAAAATATATTATCCATATAAACATAATAAAATGCTTAAAATAGGTAATTTTTTATTAATCCTTTTTATCATTGTAATGTATTGTTGAATTTTCTTATCATGTGACGCTTCCTTCATTGTTGGGTAAAATTCACAATGTATTCAATGTTTCACAACATAAAATTTGTGTTCAAGATCATTCTCATGTGTTCATTTAGGGAGATAATAATTTTGGGGAAGATATTAAATTGAGGTAATATCCGATGGAAATGTAATATTAAATATAGAATGTTTTCAATAGGCATGTTATTTTTTTGGTTCGATTATTGTAGAGAATAAATGGAATAAAATAAGAACCTGAGAGCTAGAATACCAAATGAATATTAGGTATCCTAAACCATTTTATGTTTTTTTCATTTTCTTATAAATTACAATCTTATTTTTATAATTATTTTTAAATCAATAATTGTTTTTATTTGATTGGTTTCCCCTTTTAATGGTTATGGTGGAATATTTTTGATGAAGAAATATATAAAATGAGTATGTAATATGTGTTATGTACTTTTAATGGGTTTTTATTATACAAAATATTTATTTTTGATTATTATGGATACATGATAGAAATATTAAAAAAAATATTATAACATTATTTTTATTATTAAAATAATTCTTTTTATGGAATTTTTTTATAAATTAAAATTTATTCTGTTTTTTGGTTTTAGTTGGAAAATGGAATTATTTTAGGTACATTTTTTTAAACAACTATATAAAATAGAATGTTTAATGGAGTATATTAAAGGATTTGAATTAAAAAGGGAATAAAGAATTAATAAAACAGGGGAAGATTAATTTTCTTATATTAAGGGAGTTTGTCCTTAATTTTATTCCTTCTATTAAGTTCCTTTAAAATACTAAATTTAATAATATATTCTTGATTTTTTTCTATTTCTTCATGTTATGGTGATGTATAAAAATAAATAATGGAGAATGGAGGATGAAAAAGGGTTGAAAAAATGTGTGTTAGAAATTTTTAAACAATTGTTGTAGGTGACTCTTAATCTTTAATCATTCATAGTTCATTATGGATAAAGAATTGTTTTAATTTTTTTCAATGATGAAATGGATATAATAACATAGATATCTTATTTAAAAAAAATTCTTTTGCTCCAGATATTATGATTAGGAATGAATTTTTTATAGAATGAAAATAAAAAAGTTTATGTAAATTGAAAAAATGATTAAATTATATATTTCTAGAATAATGGATTGTGATTTTTGAAATCATAAAAATGATAATTCATTATTAATATACTAGAAGATAAATTTGATAGTGAATAATTTTTTATAATGATATATGGATTTTTTATGTTCCCATAATATATTTTTTAGAATAACGATATTAATAAAAAACAAACATTATAGAAAAGAGTGGTATATTTACAGTTGTAGGAATGGGGTTTTCCATAATAGAATTGGTCCTTTCAACATTTTCGAAATATGGAACATTTTCATTTTGTTTCATATGGTTCATGGTGATCACATACTTACAAAATAATTCCCATAGTTTCATTATATTAGAACAATATGTATTAGATGAGCTGTGATATTGGTTATAGTAATATTTATTCAAATTAAAAATTATGGAAATTTATCTATGTGCCAGTTCAAATCCTTGAATATATAAGGGGTAATATTTACTAACATAACTATAATTTCAATTATTTTTTGTGGTAGATAAAAATGATTCTTATAAAAATGGACATGATAGACGTGGGAAGATGTATAGATTTGAACATGTTGGTAGACACATGAATAATTACAAATATGAAAATATTTTTGGATATAGAGGAAATTATGAGTTTGGACATAGTCATGAATATGGATATAGATGTAAGACATGTTATTTATTTTGGTATTATAATGTAATATAAACCCCAATAATTAATAATAAAGATTCTGAATATTTATCAATGGTGTACCCATAAAATTATTGGTATTTTTTCATATTAATTACTAATGGTCATTTTAGAGAAATTAGCAACAATAATTACTTTGTAATTTATTAAGGGTATTATTAGGTAATACTTATTAGTGTGTTGTGTTATTATCAATGGGGTTTGGTTGTAAAAATCATGGTATCTACTAATGGTTCCAATAAATATTTATTAATTGTGCTAATTTTAGGAAATTATAACTACCCATGGTTCTTTATGATTGGTACCATGAATATATAACTTTTGTATAATGTTTCATTGAAAATTGTGTATATATGTGTATGATTCGATTTTTTCAATGGTGACATGAACACACCATCCACTATGTAACCACCACCCATGATTTAAAGTCAAGAGTGACCAACATGTAGTGGTGAATGAGTATTTTAAATTTATCAACTAGTCTATTTCTGGTTTCTCCATTCCAATGATTAGATTTGTGATAGTGGAGAAATGATGTTTGAAATTAGGTGATACAAAGAGGTAATTTGTGGAAGTTGTAATATGGGGGGCATCTTTGTTTGATGTATATCTCATGTTTTGATTTATTATTATATATATTATTAGTTTTGTGGAATGGTTTCTTATATTGATATATGGTTCCATTTTTGTAACATTAATAGTGGTTATTTTTTATCTCACCACCAAAAGAAGAATTAATAGTATTTGTAAGCATTAACACATCTTGGTATAGGGTATGAACCTATTGTGTATTTTATGATAACCACTATTCTAATAATACAATTTTTTTAGATTTCCAGAAGTTTTCCAATAGTAGTGGTGATGGATATTTTCTTATAAATATAGGGAATTAGTGTATGGTTGATGTTTTTTAATTTAAATTCGTTGTATATGTGGGATGTTTGGTTATTAATTTGAAATTATTATTGGTGAACTATTTTTTATGTCATTATAATTAAATGCTCTATATACATATCATTGTGATATTTTATTTATCTATTTCTAGAGTTATTTTCATTTGTATTGGGTAATAAATTCCATTGGTTATGTGATTTATACCCTTAGTTTTAGTCCCTAACCCCATGTCAGTTGAAGGTGAGAATATGGGTCACACTAACTCTGTATTCTGGGTAAAGAGGAGTCCTATTGAGGTTTGATTGTGATATTTTGTTAACTATATTTTACACAAAATGGATCCTATGACGTTAATGTTTTTAGGGATTAGTATCAAATACTATGTTTTTTTGTTTAAACCATGTCAATGAGATCAATATCAGAATGAAATTTTATAATTTATAAATAGGTATATATTTTTATCAAATTTAATTAATCAAGATAAGCACATAATTCCAATAATTAACAAAACTAATTATATATATATATATATCAAACTCCATGATATAATTGGAATTTTTTATCAAATTTAATGACAGAATATATTTAACTAAATAAGAATAAATCCATCAAACGATACTAATTATTTGATTTTCAAACTAAATTATTTGATGTATCTTTCATTTGTATTATTATTTAAAAAAATATACTACTTTTATTATTCATATATTAAATCAATTTAAATAAAACAATATATATATTTATTTATAAGTTATTGATTATTTTAAAATGAATGAAGTGGTATAAGATATTGGCAATGATGTAAGTGTGGAGGAGAATTCATGGTCCATGTGAACTTGAGCTCACATGATATTTTCTAGAAAACATGCAAACAATATAGATAAAAATTTCAAGCATGCCTCACCTTGCACAGACCCGTGGGTATCTTATGTTCTATCAGTCAAATTAACAAATCAAATATAGAAACATTAATAATTTAAATATTATTATTAGCTATTTTTTATTAAATAATATCTTCTAAAATTGTTTTTTAAAAATATTCATTAAAAAAAATTAAAAAAATTATTTTTTATTAAATTATTAGGTTATAGAAATTAATATATTTTAAATATTCTTTTCTACAAAATATTGGGATTACAGGAAATACTCCACCCATGAATGCTTCCACATCTCATGTCACATCATCATGGGTTTTCACCTTTTATCCCACACCATAAACTATATTTTTCTAATCTCTTTCCACTCTGTTTCTTTTCCATACCAACAAATCCATTAGCTATGAGCAAATTTTCAATCACTAGTAAATGTTATGGTACAATTAATCAAAACTATTTTTATTTTATTTTAATTGATTTTTATGAAGCTTAATATGATCAATTTCACTAAAAATATTTCTTATAGGAATTTAATTATATATTTTATACAAATTGAATCTTTTTTATTGATTTCAAAATTTCCCCCACAAATTTGAGTCACTTCATGATTTTTTAAAATTAAATAATATTTTTTGAGTATTTTATTAAATTATTATAGTTTATATTGAAAATGAAGGAATAATAAACATCATTACCCATTTTTCATTCATAAACTAATTAAAAATATAATAAATAAATATAAATTAATTTGTATATAATAAAATTGAATAAGTTAAAATGTTAAAAAAATATAAATGTGGACACCAAATTTGTTTTTGGAATGTAGAAAAAATGTACATGAGCTATTTTTTTAATTTTTCAACCTAAATCGCAATTAAAAACAAACTATAGTCCTTTTATATAATTTTCAAAGCCTTATTCCATTTAATTAATATTTTATTAGTTTGTATTCATATTTTCACTTATATTTTTACGGTTATTTGCTTTTCAAGTATCTGAGAGTCACAAAACCATGAACATTAGAAGTCGTGCATAGAGAATAAAGAACCCAAAACATTTTTTAACATCACCATATATGATAATTTCTATACGGTTTTCGTTGAATAGTTATCATTTATCAAGTATCTAACTCATGAGAATAGTGATAGATATAATATTTAATAATGGATATAATTGATTTTAAAAAACACATGTTATATATATATGGGATGGATTTTAATCCAAAATTTAGAAATTAAGAGATATTTTTATATACACATTTAAGTATTTAATTGTTTGTCTTTCATGATCGGTATACTGCATAGGATTATAGTCAATAATAATTAAATGTAAAACATTCATGTTTAAATTTTGCACCAAATTAGATTTGTGATTGATCATAAATATAACGTTATTTTAAAAATAAAATAAATTATATTAATTATTGATATTGTGTTGAAGATTCACAGAATAAAAAAATTAAAAAAAAATAATAAAAAAAGTATATTTAGATGGTTAAAAAATAATCAATTAATATTAAAATATAGAAATAGAAAAAAAATGATAATAATAGAAAATTAAATAAACAAAAAATAGGGATACATAAGATTTATATGATTTGGCATACTTTTTGTATATATTAATGATAATAACATCATAGACCAGTTTTCTAGAAATGCTCATATTCTATATTTTTTATTTTTATCTATGTCCGAATTTCGACTTTGCTATGTGGGAACCCTTACTTGACTCTAAGGACCATGATACGTATCCATAAGGACAAAAGGAATAATCACCTTACACATTTGACTCAATTTAAATGAAAAACTCTTCCCCATCTCCTCTTCTATGCTTACACCTAGCTTACTACAAGGGGATAGAGTTAGCTTATCCTTTCACCATGTAGAGCTACATAGATACTAAACTATGTGGCAGATCCAACATATCCATCTACCATCTTATGTCTAGTTAGCTCTTCCTAGTGACAAATAATTTAATAATCCATCATCATGTGTTTGATTCATTATTTTAATCCTTCTGTGCATAGATGGCCTTGAAGACCAATGTCCTTGAGGCCCAATACATGATCTGAAATCCCTATTCAAGTGAATAGTACAACAATTATAGTGCCCCTCTATATTAATCACACCCCTACTGTGGCACAATATTACTATAGTGCATCAAAATTTTCGTTTACAGAATTAAAAACCTAGGTTTCATGTTGGATTATGAGGATATTTTCACTAGTATTGAAATACGATTTAATGTCGGTTTTAATGGACATATATATGGGTGACGTAAAAAAATATGGGTTTTGACATCAGGTTTTTTAAAACTTATGCTAAAAATGAGTGTGTTCTTAGTTTTTGGATTGGTTTTCAGCATTAGTTATGATAAAAATAGATACCAAAAACCATGTTATTTTATTTTAACGATTTGATATTAGTTTCTATGAAAAAGGATGCTGAAATTTAATTTGTTTAGAATTATTTTAATATTAAATCCCCATAATAATCATAATCCATATAATAAAAAATAGTATACATTAATCAACCATCATGTAACATTGATTTTAAATCTAATAAAATATACATATTTTTATCTAGTTAATCATAAAATCGTATCCTTCGATTTGTTATGGGGAAATGTGGAATTTCCACCTCCCTTAAAGATGAGATTCTAGGTTTGATACATGCTATTCCCTTTTCCTATTTCATTGGTTAGAAAAACCTTTTGATCTGAAGTGACTTGACGACTATCATTCATGTGATTTAGAATGGAATAATTCACCTTTCATGGACGATTACTACCTGCTGGATGGAATGATCACATTCACTTATCGAACTTAACTATATCTCCTCATATTTTTATCAAGAAGACAACATGGTTGCAGATAGTCTGGCCAACATGGGAATTAATTAGGACATTACCTGGTTCGAAGAACTTCCCTCGAATCTTATTTCATGTCATAAAAATAATATAATATGATCCTTTTTTACACTCTTGTAATCTTTTCTTTTGATAATATTTGTTCTTTGGTCGTTTTTGACCACAACATGAATTTTTTTTTAAAAAAATCAACACATATTTATTATAATGCAGAATTAAAAAATACATAACTAAAACATACAACATGATGATTTTTGGTTATTTTTGAAGAATTAATTTGATATCATTACATTAAAAAACTTATTATAATAGAATAATTATAAGTTTTTGGACCATATTTGTTTAGGAAAATGTAATAGTAATCAGAAACATAATAATATACATACCTTAAATCCTAATAACACTAAACAAGTAGTTCACAAATAACGATATATGATGGTTCACTTCTTCTTGAATGTATGAATCAACATCATTGAGTGTATAAAATTAATTTTAATGATATATGATTAAAAAATAGAATACTATGATAGAAAATTAAATATAATTAATATGACTAACCTCATCATAATCAGTCATTACCCCTATTGCGATAATCTCATAAATGAATCATAGAACATAATTAATACATTCGACATATCATTCTTGATGGTGAAACTATAGTTAATAATACAGTAACCTAATAATAAAAACCAATATATATGAATATAGATATATCCAAAAATAAAATTAATAAATAATAAAAAAAATAATTACCCTTCCTTTAACATATTTGATTACATTTGGGTTCTGTATTGACATGTGATCTTTGTCAATTTTTTCATGACCTTTAGATTCCTTTATATCAACTAATAAAATATGTATAAACAATGATAATTAAACATATTAAGCATATAAAAAATAAAAAACATACTTTTCTAGAAAGGTGAAAAATTTTCTACAAACACCACCAAATAATGATTAAAACCAATATAACGTGTTTTCACTTCGATAGAATATTCCTGACATCCAATTCCCCCTACAATACAAAATGTTTACATTTTATGTAATTATAATGAACATTATTTTATAATTATGTTTATTCTCTTACCTATAATTAAATGGAATAAAATAACACCCAATATTGATCATTCATAACCTCTCACATATATGTGGCACTCTATTTTATATCGACACATGTAGCATATCCGTAAAATTTTATTCTGGATCTATAAAACCATTAAAACTTGTTCTGTCCTTTTGAACATCTATTTTGTGTAGATACTTAATTAAAAAATTAATATAGTTCATCAATTTAAATAATTTTAAATTGAAAAAAATTAAAAATTAAAGGTTAATTTACTTACATGGAAAACAATTGAAACACATTCATGATGAGATCTTTAAAATAAATTAGTTCCCTGATATCTTTATAGAATATTCTAAAAGGATTGTCTCTTATACATATATCAAATGACATCTGAAACTCATAGATATTATCCAAGGAAGAAAAAAACTGAGAGAGTCATTCTATCTCATCAGAAATATCTGAAGTATCTATAGTTGTTTTTTCATAACCCTTTGGTTTCCTTTGCACCATTTATTTGGATTTCTGATACTCATATATAAGTTAAATGTCGAAAAAATTATAAGTAATACTCAATCATATGTAATAAATATTTGTAATAACACATAACTCATATGAAATATGATGAAGAATGTTAGATGGAAAAAGAAATAAAAATTGACCCATAGATTCCCCATGTTTGTTAATCTCCATGTTAGGTAATGGTAGTAGACCAGTAGGATAAATAATATAATGTATCAATATTATATCCTAAAAGGATTATGGTATATTGAATCCCCCAAAAACATCCCGACTACAAATGCTATAATAATCAAATTATGATTTCCTACATACAAATCATTGTATAAGGTTGGTTTTGATAGAGTAGGTAGAGGATCTGAGTGGGAAGTCTAGGAAGGCTGGGCGGGCTTGGAAGGTTGTGAAAACTATGACTGTCACAACATTTGTTCAAATATAGCATGTTGCACATCTGTTGAAATTTGATCACCCATGGACTTTTTCATATCATTCAGCTTTGATTTTGAGGATTCAATCTTTGTGTCTCGTGATTATTTACTTTTATGACAAAAAAATATTGATAAAAAACAATTACTTTATTCCCTTTATGCGGTCGAGGTGTTTTGTATATCTTAATAGAGTGGCTAGGATGTCCATCCGACCCTCAGGGATAAAATTTCACTATATTGATTTCTTCTGAAGTTCATTTAATAATGAAAAATTAAAATGGAGTGTTACTATTGTTAATTTATAAAATAAAAAATGCATGAAAAAGAATAAGTATTTACATACAATTATTTCATTTAGTTCTTTATCTTTCTCTAAAGTAACTTTTCATTTTTTTTTCTTCTCCCTTTTTTTCATTTCACATGAAGAATGGGTGGAGACTGAGGATTGAATTGGACTTCATTAATACCACTAGTGGAGTGATATCGAAGATCATAAAACTTTCCAGAATCATTTTTTTCTGCAATAAATGATATAGTAGATGTGATAATGTATGATGGTATACATTCTAAAATTATATGTCTTCATCAGATTTCAGGTAATTCTATTATATAAATGTAAAAAAATAAGTAATTAGGTACATATATAAGAAATTTTACATTAAAATATAATATAATTATCATACCAGAAATTTTTCATCATGTTGGGTGGAAAAAAATTCCTTCCAAATATCTTCATCTAAAAATAGACACCTGAGGAATGTGATTTCATTTTTTCTCTTTACAAACACATAACATTTTTTCAACATCATTTTTAAATCCCTCCATCAAACCACTGCAAATGTAAGGTATATTTTCTTAACATCTACTATTCCTTCAAAATTTAATGTCATATATAGTATCTATAAGGCCCCAGCCTTAAACCATAATTATTCATGAGTTATTACAAGATTACACATTGAGGATCTTTTCAGGTTTAGAGTTTTAGAGAATTAGATCATAAAACTTGAATTACATTCCACATTTAAACAAAGTGGTTACATAAAGATATTATTCTTTTTTTTCCCATCAATGGAACATATTTAAAATAAAAGATGTATTTTTTCTTGAAACTTCCTTGACACTATCATCATATCAAGTACCTTTCCCTTGACCTGTGAAAAACATTTCAAAAAAGACTTGGGATGAGTATAAAAAGCTCAGTATGGGTTATATAAAAAAATATGGAAAGGAAACATGAGTTCATATATACATAAGAATGAAATCAGACTTTACCCATAAAACATAAGCACTTTAACATTTGTCATCAAATCATGAATAAATCATAGAAATCATAAGACATAAAGGTAACTTGAGGCATTCATAACATTCTTACGTAGGGAGTAACCCTCTTGGTTATGTTTGGAATACTCATCACAGTATATTCCCTAAATCTCTTCGGAGAAACCATTACATTTCACTCCTTCATGTTACCCAGTGCATTGGAGAGCTATATCGGGCTCACCCGCCCTTATTTTATCACGGAACCACCCGTCTTCATAATAATGCCCAAGAACCTCAACATAATCGTATCACATAAAACATGCATAAAGGAAACATAACATTTCCTACTTTTAATCACAAGATATCAATACAACACATTGATATAAAAACATTATGAAAACCATTTTCAATACCAAAATAAAAGAAAAGAAAAACATGGTATTTATTATTCTTTTAAAAAGAAGGTATGGCTTGTAGAGGAAGCCGAAACTCAAATAATGGTCACGGCGGCGGAGAAGTCGTTGTTGCCGCATACGTATGACAAGACATTCCCTTTTGTCATTTAGTAAAACACTTCGTATAAAAAAGATTCCTTTTGGATAAAAATAAAAGTCAATTGGGTTTATACACCGTATAAAAGGAGGTTGAGTATAAAACAAAATATGCCTCAATGAAAGGAGATTGAGACGAAGTCCCATACCTCGGGTTCGACTTTACTCGATCGTTCTTTAATGTCCTAAATAATAAACTTGAGTAAATTTATACTTGTTTAAGAACCTTTTTCAAGTTCATTATTCCTTTTATATCACTTATTTCCATGTCATGAACACTATGTAATTATTTAAGTTAATAACGGTCGTTTTAACGATCATTGGTACTTGATTCAAAAATAAGCCCTTTATAATTACAAGTTGTTCATGTATCCATTATATCCAGAATTATAATCATGATTAATATATCATATATATCCAGTATATAATGCATTTATAATATTACATAATCATTTAGAGGTAAGAAATGAAATGCACCGTTCATGAAGACGGTAAGCCGTACGTACGCAAGAACGCTACTTTCATTTCTATTTCGTATTTTATAGAATGGAATAATAATGATATAATGGTATATTATAATTCCAGTATACTATCATATATAATATCATAGTTCCATCCTTTATACGTCCAACATATGGTATTTATCAAATCAAATCACTTTGAGGGGGCGGTAGTCCGCACTTCCTTAAATGAAGATATCGTGTTTACCCATAATGCAAACCATAAATGTATGCCCAAAATGTAAAATGAAGAATCTTAATGAAAACATAAACATATTATATATCATATATAAATATAGTGACATCTTAATGGCCACCATTGAAGGTGTTAAAAGAATGTTGTACAATCATCGTTTCGGGAGACATAAATTCACCATCCAGGGAAACAGTATGTCCTTTAACCACTAGATGTAGGTGTGTGTAAGTGTAGCTCGAATAATTCTTATAACAGCATCCTAGTATATTGAAGATACTGGAGTTATTAAAAAATAAATGAATAAAAAGTGTTTAGGGGGTTGGAGATGAAAAATAAAACAAAAGGACTCAAGTGAAGACATTACCTTAAAATCGGGTAACTCCCTTTGGTTTGAGCCCAAAGGCTTCCTTGGGAAGACTTATTCCCAAAGTGAGGCTTCAAGGAGTAAGAGAGGTATGTGGAGAGACAAAATGGGAAGGGTTTGGCCGAGTCAAAGGCTTTGGAAGTGTGGGTAAGGCGGTAGAAGTGGGGGCCTCTTATAAGAGGAGAGGAGGGGCACTCTTGGAAAGTAAAGAAAGGTTATTTTATTTTCAAATGGGTTTCGGAGTTTAAAGGTCCCACATTGATATAATTCTAGTATAAGGTGATACGGGTTCGAAATATACCCACCCATTAGGTTTTGGACATGTGTAGGTCTTAGATTTTACATTATCTTTCCATTTTATTTAAATCGTCAAATAATGAGGTCATCGCTGCATCATTATGATGTCATACATAATTTAATTTATTTAAAGTATAAAAATTATGAAAAAAAACTATGATGTAGGAAATATTTTTAGATTTCTTATGACTATTTGTAGTCTAAATGATCATTTATGTAGACAAAATGAAAAATATTTTACTTAGGTGATACATTCTTTGTTACATTTAACATTCTTTAAAAAATAAAAAGATAAAAAGTCACTTTCTCAGAAAAGTGATTTCTTGGGGCCCCCAAGTTTGGCACAAGGCATCACATGGTCGTCCATGAGACAACCAATAGCCTTAGGACACATTTTGGTGTCATTTTTTATTATTATGATATTATTTTATTATCCTTAACTACCCGATTATTCATTAATCAAGATAATTAAAGATAATTACTGTCGTTACTATTCATAATGTCCAAAAATAAAAGAGTCTTAATTACATAATTTGGACCTTCTGATTCCAAATATGTAATCAATTTTATCAAATTCCAAACACATAAATTGCATTAATTTATTTAAAAATAATTCCCGTTGTCAAAACAAATAGCGGGGTTTTTTGAAACAATATCTATGAAAAGTTTGGCATTAGTTTATAACCAATTTCAAAGTGAAATTAAGACTAATGACCACCATTGGATTAAATGGTAAAAACATATTCAGATTACACTTTAGGAAAAATTAAAAATATAATCTAACCATATAATTAAATTAAATTAAAAAGCAGTTTTGATGTAAAATGCAGTATTTTTCACTATTCATTAAAAAATGAACATTGTCAGAAAAATACCAAAAATTTATCCAATGTAAATTTCAATGTCCCAATAATAATGAATATGTTTATTTTCACAAATATAGATTATAAAATTGTCAAAATTTTCATTTAAAAAGGGGTTTCCATCAAAAGGCAGTAAAATAATCTTTTAAGAATATTAATGTATTCCATGCATAAGATTGGATTTATTTTCATTTTAAGCCTCTAAAACACTATCTAATTCATTAATAGACATAGATAAAATATCTATTATTTATTACTTACTTGGGATGTTACATCCTTCCCCCCTTTAGAAAATTGCATCCCCGCAATTTATTTACTTATCAAATAAATGGGGGTACTTATTCCTCATTGCATTTTTAGATTCCCATGTCGCCTCTTCCATCATGTGGTTTTTCCACAAAAACATTACCTGATTAATCACTTTATTACGTAACAATTTCTCCATATGGTCAAGAATCTGGTCCGGTTGTTTCTCATAAGATAGGTTCTCTTCTAGCTGACATACCTCTGGACTCAAAACATGAAATGGATCTGGCATGTACTTTCTCAACATCGAAACATGAAAAACATTGTGTACCTGAGATAAACTCGGAGGTAAAGCCACTCAGTAAGCAACTGATCCAACTCTCTCCATAATTTCATATGGTCCAATGAACCTTGGACTCAACTTTCCTTTCTTACCAAATCATATCTCACTTTTCAATGGTGATACTTTGAGAAAAACACTATCACCTACCTCAAAAGAGAGATCCTTCCTCCAGTTGTCCGCATAACTCTTCTGCCTACTCTGAGCTGTTCTCATGTGTTTTTATATCAGCTGAACTTTTTCTACCAACACTTCTACCAATTCTGGTCCCATCAACTTCCTTTCACCCACTTCATCCCAGAAAGCTGGAGTTCGACACCGCTTCCCATATAATGCCTGAAATGGTGCCATCTGTATACTAGAATGAAAACTGTTATTATATAAAAATTCATCCAAAGAAAGATGTTGGTCCTAACTTCCCTGATAATCCATCGAACATGCTCGTAGAATATCCTCCAAGGTCTTAATTGTTCGTTCCGACTGCCCATCTGATTGAGGATGAAAAGATGTACTAAAATTTAATTC
Organism: Viscum album; assembly: GCA_963277665.1. Classification (NCBI taxonomy): domain Eukaryota; kingdom Viridiplantae; phylum Streptophyta; class Magnoliopsida; order Santalales; family Viscaceae; genus Viscum; species Viscum album. The sequence continues at coordinate 1,892,958,679 of OY728143.1, read as the reverse complement.
AGTACCCAACGACTTCTGAAGGCCTTTCCAAAAGTTAGAAGTGATCCTGGGATAACGGTCAAATACAATGGAGAGAGGAACTCCATGTAACTTGACTATCTCTTTAAGATTAAAATGGGAAAGTTGATCTAGGGAAAAAGTATCTCGTATAGAAAGGAAATTAGCAGATTTGGTCATGCGATCAACAATAACCCAGATTGCATTATTACCTCGAGATTTCTTCGGTATTCCCAAAACAAATTCCATGGATATATTCTCCCATTTCCACTCTGAAACTGGTAAAGGCTGAAGCATCCCTTTCGGTAAATGTCGCTCTGCTTTAACCTGTTGACATGTCAAACACTTCACAGTAAAATCAACAATATCTCTTTTCATCCCATCCCACCAATAATACTCTCGCAGATCTCTGTACATCTTAGTACTGCCAGGATGAACTGAAAATGGAGAACTATGAGCTTCACATAACAACTGTCTCTTCAATTGTGAATCACAAGGCACACACCACCTCTTCCCAAATATCAAAACTCAATCATTATCAATGTTTAATTCAGGAAACATAACTTTTTGAACTAGCTCTACATTATTCTGAAACTCACTGCCTTTCTTCTGTGCGTGCTTGATTCTATCTGATAGAGATGATCTCACTGATACCTGAAACAAAACAGAAGAACTTCCTGCACCAACAACTTCTATGACAAAGTTCATCAAATCCTTAACCGAAGGATCGCGTTCCAAATGCAACATTTCTAATGAAGCATTACTTTTTGGACTCAAAGCATCAGCCACTTTATTTTATTTTCCCAGATGATAATGAATTGTACAATCATAATCCTTGATTAATTCTAGCCATATCTGTTGTCTCATGTTCAACTCGTTCTAAGTGAATATATACTTTAAACTTTTATGATCGGTATATATTTCAAACTTTACTCCACATAAATAGTTCCTCCAAAATATTAAAGCGAAAACAACAACAGCTAATTCCAAATCATGTGTAGAGTAATTTACCTCATTAGTTTTCAACTGTCGTGAAGCATAAGCAATTACCTGATCATTATGCTTTAGGACGCAACCAAGTCCTTTCAATGAAGCATCACTGTATATAACAAACTCACCATTCCTGGAAGGAAGTGCCAAAACTGGAGCATTCACCAATCTTCTTTTCAACTCCTGAAAACAATCATCACATTCTTTTGTCCAAATAAACTTAACACCCTTCCGAGTTAGCTTAGTCATTGGACTAGATAACTGTGAAAAATTTCTAACAAACCTTCGACAATAGCCTGCCAAACCAAGGAAGCTAGGAATCTCAGTTACATATGTGGGTCTTGGCCAGTCTTCCACAACTTTTGTTTTTGAAGTATCAACAGTTATCCCATCTTTAGAAACAATGTGACCAAGGTAAGAAATTTGTTGCAACCAAAACTCGCACTTGCTGAATTTTCCATACAGTTTCTTTTCTTTTAAGGTTTGTAAGATAAACCTTAAATGGCTTTCATGCTCCTATTTACTTTTAGAAAACACCAAAATATCATCAATGAAAACCACCACAAACTTATCCAAGAACTCATGGAAAATTATATTCATTAAGTCCATGAATACAGCAGGTTCATTGGTTAGCCCAAAAGTCATTACTACAAATTCATAATGGCCATATCTTGTACGAAACACAGTCATTGGAACACCTGATTCCTTTACCTTCAGTTGATGGTACCCCGATCTCAGGTCAATCATTGAAAAATATTGAGCTCCCTGGAGCTGATCAAACAAATCATCGACATGAGGCAAAGGATATTTGTTCTTAACAGTGATGTTATTCAAGGCTCTATAATCAATGAAAAGTCTCATTGAACCATCTTTCTTTTTAACAAATTAAATAGAAGCACCCCATGGTGATGTGCTAGGTCGAATAAAACCTTTATCTAATAAATTTTTCAATTGTTTCTTTAACTCTAAATGCTCAACTTGAGCCATTCGATAAGGGGGTTTTGAAATTGGCTTAGCATCAGGAACTAAGTCAACAGTAAATTCAACTTCCCGATTGGGTATTATTCCAGGCAACTCATCAGGAAAAACATCAGGATACTCACTTACCACAGGCACATCATTAATATGAACACTTACCTTATTTTCAACAATATGTACAAGGTATCATTCATTTCCATCTTTTACAAGTTTCTCGGCCTCTTGATATGCTATCAACAGTAAGGGTTCATTCTTGTACACAAACTGAAAGTCTTTCTGAAAAGAAACTTCTTTATCTCTACAGTCAATCTTATCATGGTAAATAGAGAGCCAATCCATACCCAGGATAAAATCAAACTCTACTAGAGGTAGAACAATAAGGTTTGCAAGAAGGTTCTTTCCACAGATAAGGATAGGAAGATTCTTATAAATTATTTTTGCCTCAACATTTACCCCAGGTGTTTTTACCACAAGTTTAGGAGTCATTTCTTGAGATGGTATTCACATTTTACTAGAAAATGATTCATATATGAAAGAATGTGTAGACCCCGAATGAAACAACACACTGGCATAATCTGAAAAAATAAACAAAGAACCTTATACAACTTCATTTGATGACCCGACATCTGCTGAAGTAGTTGCAAAGGATTTCACCACCCCTTTCTGCTTGTAGTCTAACTGCTTTCCATCACTCAAGCTCCTTGTCGGACACTCGTTTGCACAGTGACCCATATTATTGCACTTAAAACATTTCACTAACTGTAAATAAAATTTGGTCTTACCTTCACCTTGATCTTTTTCAGTGAAATCACGAGCCTTATGTCCCATATTACCACATCGGTAGCACTTTCTAGAATTCAGAAGACATTCCCCAGCATGCCTTTTTCCACATTTATCAAAAAATAGAAACTTAGTTTTCTTACAATCATACTTTTTTGAATAATTATTACCATTTTCCTGCCACCTCGGTCTCTTCTTCTATTGGTTGTTATAGAACACTTGATCATCGGAAAACTCTATTTCCACCTTCTCATCACATCGAACAAGCTTTTCATAACTTTTAAACTCACGAGAAGCTAATGACCTTCGATATTTTGGCTTTAATCCTGAGTAAAAAAGATTTATTTTACTATCAAGGTCTCAGATAAAATGTGGATCATACCTTGACAATCGAGTGAACCATTCTTCATAGGCAGCCACTGAGTCTTCCTCTTGCCTCAATTCCAAGAATTTCTTTTCCATCCTAAGTTAAACAGCCTTAGGAAAATACTTCTCAAGAAACATACCTTTGAATTCATCATAGTCAAGAGCATCAATCTCATCGGTTTCCCTGATATTTTTAACCATAGACCACCATTGATCTGCCTCACCCTCCAAAAGGTAAATAATGAGACTAACCTTTTGATTGTCTGAACACCCCATGACATCGAAAATCTTTTCTAGTGCTTTAATCCACTCTTCAGCTAACACAGGATCAGATGATCCTCTGAATGATGGGGGATGTTGCGTTATGAAATGCTCCACCACTGACATGTTCCTCTACGGTTGATCTGACAAATCTCGTGCATGGATACCACAGCCATTTATCGCTTGATTCAACTGCGCCATTACTACAAAAAACTGTTCAGTTCCAATTCTGACCATCTTAGGATTCTGATTCGGAAGGTTATTTCCTTCTGCATGCCTTCCTAGCACTGGTTCCCTGTTTCCTCTGCAGAAAACCATTCTGAACAAACAGGTCTTAGATGAAGCAACATGGTAATATCCAAATACTATATCACTTCAATTTGACCATAAAAAAAATATTTTTGGATAATCATTTAATAGAATTCTAACTCCTAAAGTTATCTAAACTGACCTTTGATACCAACTATAAGGCCCCAACCTTAAACCATACTTAATATTGAGTTATTACAAGATTACACATTGAGGATCTTTTCAAGTTTAGAGTTTTAGAGAATTAGATTATAAAACTTGCATTACATCCACATTTAAACAAAGTGGTTACATAAAGATAGTATTCATTTATTTCCATCAATGGAACATATTTAAAATGAAACATGGATTCTTTCTTGAAACTTCCTTGAACTATCATCATATCATGTACCTTTCCCTTGACTTGTGAAAAACATTTCAAAAAAGACTTGGGATGAGCATAAAAAGCTCAGTATGGGTTATATAAAAAAAATATGGAAAGGAAACATGTGTTCATATATACATAAGAATGAAATCATACATTACTCATAAAACATAATCACATTAAAATTCCTCATCAAATCATGAATAAATCATAGAAATCATAAGACATAAAGGTAACTTGAGGCATTCATAACATTCTTACATAGGGAGTAACCCTCTTGGTTACGTTTGGAATACTCATCACAGTATATTCCCTAAATCTCTTCGGAGAAACCCTAACGTTTCACTCCTTCATGTTACCCAATGCATTGGAGAGCTATATCAGGCTCACCCGGCCTTAGTTTATCACGGAACCACCCGTCTTCATAATAATGCCCATGAACCTCAATATAATCGTATCACATAAAACATGCATAAAGGAAACATAACATTTACACCTTTCAATCACAAGATATCAATACAACACATTGATATAAAACCATTATGAAAACCATTTTCAATACCAAAATAAAAGAAAAGTAAAACATGGTATTTGTTTTTCTTTTAAAAAGAAGGTATGGCTTGTAGAGGAAGCTGAAACTCAAATAATGGTCACGGTGGCAGAGATGTCGTTGTCACCGCATACGTACGACAAAACATTCCCTTTTGTCGTTTAGTAAATCAATTCGTATAAAAAAGATTCCATTTTGATATACTTAAATTTCAAAGGGGTTTATACACCGTATAAAAGAAGGTTGAGTATAAAACAAAATATGCCTCAATGAAAGGAGATTGAGACGAAGTCCCATACCTCGGGTCCGACTTGACTCGATCGTTCTTTAATGTCCTAAATAATAAACTTGAGTTAATTTCTACTTGTTTAAGAACCTTTTTCAAGTTCATTATTCTTTTTATATCACTTATTGCCATGTCATGAACACTATGTAATTATTTAAGTTAATAACGGTCGTTTTAACGATCATTAGTACTTGAGTAAAAAATAATCCCTTTATAATTACAAGTTGTTCATGTATCCATTATATCCAGAATGATAATCATGATGTATATATCATATATATCCAGTATATACATTCATTTATAATATTACAAAATCATATAGAGGTAAGAAATGAAATGCACCGTTCATGAAGACGGTAAGCCGTACGTACGCATGAACGCTACTTTCATTTCTATTTTGTATTTTATAGAATGGAATCATAATGATATGAAGGTATATTATAATTCCTGTATAATATCATATATAATATCATAGTTCCATCCTTTATACGTCCCACATATTTTATTTAACGAATCAAATCACTTTGAGGGGGCGGTAGTCCGCATTTCCTTAAATGAAGATATCACGTTTACCCATAATGGAAACCATAAAGGTATGCCCAAAATGAAAAATACAGAAGATTAAGGAAAAAATAAACATATTATATATCATATATAAATATATTGACATCTTAATGGCCACCTTTGAAGGTGTTAAAAGAATGTTGAACAATCATCGTTTTGGGTGGCATAAATTCACAATCCACGGAAACAGTATGTCCTTTAACCATTAGATGTAGGTTTGTGTAAGTGTAGCTCGAATAATTGTTATAAAAACAACCTAGTATATTGAATATATTGGAGTCATTACAAAATAAATTAATAAAAAGAGTTAATGGGGTTGGAGAAGCAAAATAAAACAAAAGGACTCAAGTGAAGACATTACCTGAAAATCGGCTAACTCCCTTTGGTTTGAGCTCAAAGGCTTCCTTGGGAAGGCTTCTTCCCAAATTGAGGCTTCAAGGAGTAAGAGAGGGATGTGGAGAGACAAAATTGGTAGGGTTTTCCAAGACAAAGGTATTGGAAGTGTGGGTAAGGAGGTAGAGGTGGGGGCCTTTTATAACAGGAGAGGAGGGGAACTCTTGGAAAGTAAGGAAATGTTACTTTATTTTCAAATGGGTTTCGGATTTTAAAGGTCCCAAATTGATATAATTCGAGGATAAGGTGATAAGGGTTTGAAATATACCCACAAAATAGGTTTTGGACATGTTTAGGTCTTAGTTTTTACATTATCTTTCCATTTTATTTAAATCGTCAAATAATGAGGTCATCGCTGCATCATTATGATGTCATAAATAATTTAATTTATTTAAAGTATAAAAATTATGAAAAAATACTATGATGTAGGAAATTTTTTTACCTTTACAATTACTAATTTTAGTCCAAAAGATAATTTATTTATCCAAAATAAAAAATATTTTACTTAGGTGATACATTCTTTGTTACATTTAACATTCTTTAAAAAATAAAAAGATAAAAAGTCACTTTCACATAAAAGTGATTTCATGGGGCCCCCATGTTTGGCACAAGGCATCCCATGGTCGGCCATGAGACAACCAGTAGCCTTAGGACACATTTTTGTCTCATTTTATATTATTATGATATTATTTTATTATACTTAACTACCCGATTACTCATTAATCAAGATAATTAAAGATAATTACCATCGTTACTATTCATAATGTCCAAAAAAAGAGTCTTAATTACATAATTTGGACCTTATGATTCCAAATATGTAATCCATTTTACCAAATTCCAAACAAAAAATTGCAATAATTGATTAAAAAATAATTCCCATTGTCAAAACAAATAGCGGGTTTTTTTGAAACAATATCTATGAAAAGTTTGGCATTAGTTCATGACCAATTTCAATGTAAAATTATTCCTAATGACCACCATTGGATTAAATGGTAAAAATATATTCAGATTAAACTTTAAGACCAATTAATAATATAATCTAACCATATAATTAAATTAAATGAAAATGCAGTTTTAATGTAAAATACAGAATTTTTCACTATTCATTAAAAAATGAACATTGTCAGAAAAATACCAAAAATTTATCCAATGTAAATTTCAATATCCCAATCACAATGAATATGTTTATTTTGACATATATAGATTATAAAATTGTCAAATGTTTTATTTAAAAATGGTTTGCCATCAAAAGTCAGTAAAACAATCTTTCAAGAATATTAGTGTATTCCATGCTTAAGATTGGATTTATTTTCATTTTAAGCCTCTAAAACACTATCTAATTCATTAATAGACATAGATAAAAATATATATTATTCATTACTTACTTGGGATGTTACATCCTTCCCCCTTTAGAAAATTTCGTCCCCGCAATTTATTTACTTATCAAATAAATGGGGGTACTTATCCCTCATTGCATTTTCAGATTCCCATGTTTCCTCTTCCATCATGTGGTTTTTACACAAAAACCTTTCCCTGATTAATCACCTTATTCCGTAACACTTTCTCCCTGTGGTCAAGAATCTAGACCAGTTGTTCCTCATAAGATAGGTTCTCTTCCAACTGAACTATCTCTGGACTCAAAACATGAGATGGATCTGGCATGTACTTTCTCAGCATCGAAACATGAAAAACATTTTGTACCTAGGATAAACTCGGAGGTAATGCCACTCGGTAAACAACTAATCCAACTCTCTCCAAAATTTCATATGGTCCAATGATCCTTGGACTCAGCTTTCCTTTCTTACCAAATCGCATCACACATTTCCATGGTGTTATTTTGAGAAAAACATGATCACCTACCTTAAAAGAGAGATCCTTCCTCCTATTTTCTGCATAACTCTTTTGCCTACTCTGAGCTGTTATAATGTGTTTCTGTATTAGATGAACTTTTTCTGCCAACTCTTCTACCAATTCTGGTCCTATCAACTTCCTTTCACCCACTTCATACCAAAAAGCTGGAGTTCGACACCGCTTCCCATATAATTCCTGAAATGGTTCCATCTGTATACTAGAATGAATACTGTTATTATATGAAAATTCATACAAAGAAAGATGTTGGTCCTAACATCCCTGATAATCTATTGAACAAGCTCGTAGCATATCCTCCAATGTCTTAATTGTACGTTCCGACTGCCCATCTAATTGAGGATGAAAAGCTGTACTAAAATTTAATTCAGTACCCAACGACTTCTGAAGGCCTTTACAAATGTTAGAAGTGAACCTGGGATCACGGTCAGATACAATGGAGAGAGTAACTCCATGTAACTTGACTATCTCTTTAAGATACAAACAAAAAAGTTGATCTAGGGAAAAAGTATCTCGTATAGCAAGGAAATAAGTAGATTTTGTCAAGCGATCAACAATAACCCAGATTGCATTATTACCTCGAAATGTCTTTGGTAATCTCACAAAAAAGTCCATGGATATATTCTCCCATTTCCACTCTGGCACTGGTAAAGGCTGAAGCATCCCTTTCGGTAACTGCCGCTCTGCTTTAACCTGTTGACATGTCAAACACTTCACAGTAAAATCAGCAATATCTCTTTTCATTCCATCCCACCAGTAATACTCCCACTGATCTCTGTACATCTTAGTACTGCCAGGATGAACTGAAAACTGAGAACTATAGGCTTCACATAACAACTGTCTCTTCAACTGTGAATCACAAGGCACAAACAATCTCTTCCCAAATCTCAAAACACAATCATTATCAATGTTGAATTCAGGAAACTTACCTTTCTGAACCAGCTCTACCTTTTTCTGCAACTCACTGTCTTGCTTCTATGCTTGCTTGATTCTATCTGATAGAGATGATCTCACTGATACCTGAAACAAAACAGAAGAAATTCTTGCACCAACAACTTCTATGACAATTTTCATCAAATACTTAACCGAAGGATCACTTTTCAAACGCAACATTGCTAATGAAGCATTACTTTTTCGACTCAAAGCATCATCCACTTTATTTGCTTTTCCCAGATGGTAATGAATTGTACAATCATAATCCTTGATTAATTCTAGCCATATCCTTTGTCTCGTGTTCAATTATTTCTAAGTGAATATATACTTTAAACTTTTGTGATCGGTATAAATTTCAAACTTTACTCCACATAAATATTGCCTCCAAATTTTTAAAGCGAAAACAACAATAGCTAATTCCAAATCATGTGTAGGGTAATTTACCTCATGAGTTTTCAACTGTCGTGAAGCATAAGCAATTACCTGATCATTATGCTTTAGGACGCAACCAAGTCCTTTCAATGAAGTATCACTTTATATAACAAACTCACCATTCCTGGAAGGAAGTGCCAAAACTGGAGCATTCACCAATCTTCTTTTCAACTCCTGAAAACAATCATCATATTCTTTTGTCCAGATAAACTTAACACTCTTCCGAGTTAGCTTAGTCATTGGACTAGATAACCATGAAAAATTTCTAACAAACCTTCAGTAATAGCCTGCCAAACCAAGGAATCTATGAATCTCAGTTACATATCTGGGTCATGGCCAGTCTTCCACAACTTTTGTTTTTGCAGGATCAACAGTTATCCCATCTTTAGAAACAATGTGACCAAGGAAAGAAATTTGTTGCAACCAAAACTCGCACTTGCTGAATTTTCCATACAGTTTCTTTTCATTTAAGGTTTACAAGATAACCCTTAAATGTCTTTCATGATTCTCATTACTTTTATAAAACACCAAAATATCATCAATTAAAACCACCACAAACTTATCCATGAACTCATGGAAAATTATATTCATTAATTCCATGAATACAGAAGGTGCATTGGTTAGCCCAAAAGGCATTACTACAAATTCATAATGGCCATATCTTTTACGAAAAGTTGTCTTCGGAACACCAACTTCCTTTACCTTCAGCTGATGGTACCCCGATCTCAGGTCAATATTTGAAAAATACCGAGCTCCCTGGAGTTGATCAAACAAATCATCGATATGTGGAAAATGATATTTTTTCTTAACAGTGATGTTATTCAAGGCTCTATAATCAATGAAAAGTCTCATTGAACCATATTTCTTTTTAACAAATAAAACAGGAGCACCCCATGGTGATGTTCTAGGTTAAATGAAACCTTTATCTAATAACTTTTTCAATTGTTTCTTTAACTCTAAATGTTCAACTTGAGCCATTCGATAAGGGGGTTTTGAAATTGGATTATCATCAGGAACTAAGTCAACAATAAATTCAACTTCCCGATCGGGTATTATTCCAGGCAACTCGTTAGGAAAAACATCAGGATACTCATTTACCACTGGCACATCATTAATCTGAACAGTTACCTTGTTTTCAACAATATGTGCAATGTAACATTCATTTCCATCTTTTACAAGTTTCTTGGCCTCTTGATATGTTATCAACAGTAAGGGTTCATTCTTGTACACAAACTGAAAGTCTTTCTGAAAATAAATGTCTTTATCTATACAGTCAATCTTATCATACTAAATAGAGAGCCAATCCATACCCAGGATAACATCAAACTCTACTAGAGGTAGAACAATAAGGTTTGCAAGTAGGTTCTTTCCACAGATAAGGATAGGAAGATTCTTATAAATTATTTTTGCCTCAACATTTACCCCAGGTGTTTTTACCACAAGTTTAGGAGTCATTTATTGAGATGGTATACACATTTTAATAGAAAAGGTTTCAGAGATGAAAGAATGTGTAGACCCCGAATCAAACAACACACTGGAATAATCTGAAAAAACAAACAAAGTACCTGATACAACTTCATTTTATGGCCTGACATCTGCTGAAGTATTTTCAAAGGATTTCACCACCCCTTTCTTATTGTAGTCTAACTGCTTCCCATCACTCAAGCCCTTTATCGGACACTCGTTTGCATAGTGACCCATATTATTGCACTTAAATCATTTCACTAACTGTAAATAAAATTTGGCCTTACCTTCACCCTGATATTTTTCAGTGAAATCACGAGCCTTATGTCCCATCTTACCACATCGGTAGCACTTTACAGAATTCAGAAGACATTCCCCAGCATGCCTTTTGCCACATTTATCAAAAACTAGAAACTTAGTTTTCTTACAATCAAATTTTTTTGAAGAATTCTTACCTTTTTACTGCCACCTCGGTCTCATCTTCTTTTGGTTTTTATAGAACACTTGATCATCGGTAAACTCCATTTCCACCTTCTCATCACATCGAACAAGATTTTCATAACTTTTAACCTCACGAGAAGCTAATTCCCTTTGATATTTTGGCTTTAATCCTCAGTAAAAAATATTGATTTTACTATCAAGGTCTCGGATAAAATTTGGAGCATACCTTGACAATCGAGTGAACTTTTCTTCATAGGCAGCCACCGAGTCTTCTTCTTGCCTCAATTCCAAGAATTTCTTTTCCATCCTAAGTCAAACAGCCTTAGGAAAATACTTCTCAAGAAACATACCTTTGAATTCATCACACTCAAGACCATCAATCTCATCGGTTTCCCTAATTTTTTTTAACCATAGACCACCACTGATCTGCCTCACCCTCCAAACGGTAAATAACGAGACTAACCTTTTGATTGTCTGAACACCCCATGACATCGAAAATCTTCTCTAGTGATTTAATCCACTCTTCAGCTATCACAGGGTCAGATGATCCTCTAAATGATGGGGGATGTTGCCTTATGAAATGCTCCACAACTAACATGTTCTTCTGCGGTTGATCTGGCTGATCTCGTGCATGGATACCACCACCATTTATCGCTTGATTCAACTGCGCCATTACTACAACAAACTGTTCAGTTCCAATTCCGACCATCTCAGGATGCTGATTCGGAAGGTTATTTCATTCTGCATGCCTTCCTAGCACCGCTTCCCTGTTTCCTCTGTGGAAAACCATTCTGAACAAACATTTCTTAGATGAAGCAACACGGTAATCTCCAAATACTATATCACTTCAATTTGACCATAAAAAAATATTTTTGGATAATCATTTAATATAATTCTAACTCCTAATGTTATATAAACCGACCTATGATACCAACTATAAGGCCCCAGCCTTAAAACATACTTAATCATGAGTTATTACATGATTACACATTGAGAATATTTTCAGGTTTAGAGTTTTAGAGAATTAGATCATAAAACTTGCATTACATTCCACATTTAAACAAAGTGGTTACATAAAGATAGTATTCATTTTTTTCCCATAAATGGAACATATTTAAAATAAAACATGGATTCTTTCTTGAAACTTCCTTGACACTATCATCATATCATGTACCATTCCCTTGACCTGTGAAAAACATTTCAAAAAATACTTGGGATGAGCATAAAAAGATCAGTATGAGTTATATAAAAAAATATGGAATGGAAACATGAGTTCATATATGCATAAGAATGAAATCATACTTTACCCATAAAACACAATCACTTTAACATACCTCATCAAATCATGAATAAATCATTGAAATCATAAGACATAAAGGTAACTTGAGGAATTTATAACATTCTTACGTAGGGAGTAACCCCCTTGGTTACGTTTGGAATACCAATCACAGTATATTCCCTAAATCTCTTCGGAGAAACCTTAATGTTTCACTCCTTCTTGTTACCCAATGTATTGGAGAGCTATATCGGGGTCACCCGACCTTAGTTTATCACAGAACCACCCGTCTTCATAATAATGCCCAAGAACCTCAACATAATCGTATCACATAAAACATGCATATTGGAAACATTACATTTCCACCTTTAAATCACAAGATATAAATACAACACATTGATATAAAAAAATTATGAAAACCATTTTCAATACCAAAATAAAAGAAAAGTAAAACATGGTATTTATTTTTCTTTTAAAAAGATGGTATGGCTTGTAGAGGAAGCTGAAACTCAAATAATGGTCACGGTGGTAGAGAAGTCGTTGTCACCGCATACGTACGACAAAACATTCCCTTTTGTTGTTTAGTAAAACTCTTCATATAAAAAAGATTCCTTTTGGCTAAACATAAAAGTCAAATGGGTTTATACACCGTATAAAAGAAGGTTGAGTATAAAACCAAATATGCCTCAATGAAATGAGATTGAGACGAAGTCCCATACCTTGGGTCCGACTTGACTCGATCGTTCTTTAATGTCCTGAATAATAAACTTGAGTTAATTTATACTTGTTTAAGAACCTTTTTCAAGTTCATTATTTCTTTTATATCACTTATTTCCATGTCATGAACACTATTTAATTATTTAAGTTAATAACGGTCATTTTAACGATCATTGGTACTTGAGTAAAAAATAAGCACTTTATAATTACCAGTTTTTCATGTATCCATTATATCCAGAATTATAATCATGATTTATATATCATATATATCTAGTATATACATTCATTTATATTATTACATAATCATTTAGAGGTATGAAATGAAATGCACCGTTCAAGGAGACGGTAAGCCGTACGTACGCATGAACGCTACTTTCATTTCTATTTCATATTTTATAGAATAGAATCATAATGATATAAAGGTATATTATAATTACAGTATAATATCATATATAATATCATATTTCCATCCTTTATACGTCCCACATATGGTATTTAAAGAATCAAATCACTTTGAGGGGGCGGTAGTCTGCACTTCCTTAAATGAAGATATCGCGTTTACCCATAATGGAAACCATAAAGGTATACCCAAAATGGGAAATACAGAAGCTTAAGTAAAACAAAAACATATTATATATCATATATAAATATAGTGACATCTTAATGTCCACCTTTGAATGTGTTAAAAGAATGTTGAACAATCATCGTTTCGGGAGGCATAAATTCACCATCCACGGAAACAGTATGTCCTTTAACCATTAGATGTAGGTGTGTGTATGTGTAGCTCAAATCCTTCTTATAACAAAATCCAAGTATATTGAAGATACTGGAGTTGTTACAAAATAAATTAATAAAAAGAGATTAGGGGGTTGGAGAAGCAAAATAAAACAAAAGGACTCAAGTGAATACATTACCTTAAAATCGGGTAACTCCCTTTGGTTTGAGCTCAAAGGCTTCCTTGGGAAGACTTATGCCCAAAGTGAGGCTTCAAGGAGTAAGAGAGGGATGTGGACAGACAAAATGGGCAGGGGTTGGCCGAGCCAAAGTCTTTGGAAGTGTGTGTAAGGAGGTATAGGTGGAGGCCTTTTATAAGAGGAGAGGAGGGGCACTCTTGGAAAGTAAATAAATGTTACTTTATTTTCAAATGGGTTTCGGATTTAAAAGGACCCACATTGATATAATTCTAGGATTAGGTGATAAGGGTTCGAAATATACCCACACAATAGGTTTTGGACATGTTTAGGGCTTAGATTTTACATTATCTTTCCATTTTATTGAAATCGTTAAATAATGAGGTCATCACTACATCATTATGATGTCATAAATAATTTAATTTATTTAAAGTTTAAAAATTATAAAAAAATACTATAATGTATGAAATATTTTTATATTTCCAATGAATATTTATAGTCTATATGATCATTTATTTAGACAAAATAAAAAATATTTTACTTAGGTGATACATTCTTTGTTACATTTAACATTCTTTAAAAAATAAAAAGATAAAAGGTCACTTTCTCACAAAAGTGATTTCATGGGGCCCCCAAGTTTGGCACAAGGCATACCATGGTCTGACATGAGACAACCAGTAGCCTTAGGAAACATTTTGGTGTCATTTTGTATTATTATGATATTATTTTATTATCATTAACTACCCGATTACTCATTAATAAAGATAATTAAAGATAATTATCGTCATTACTGTTCATAATGTCCAAAAACAAAAGAGTCTTAATTAAATAATTTGTACCTTCTGATTACAAATACTTAATCCATTTTACCTAATTCAAAAAACATAAATTGCAATAATCTATTGAAAAATAATTCCCGTTGTTAAAACAAAGAGCGGGTTTTTTTGAAACAATATCTATGAAAAGTTTGGCATTAGTTTATGACCAATTTCAAAGTGAAATTAATACTAATGACCACCATTGGTTTAAATGGTAAAAATATATTCATATTACACTTTAAGACCAATTAAAAATATAATCTAACCATATAATTAAATTAAATGAAAAAGCAGTTTTGATGTAAAATGCAGTATTTTTCAGTATTCATTAAAAAATGAACATTGTCAGAAAAATACCAAAACATTATCCAATGTAAATTTCAATGTCCCAATAATAATGAATATGTTTATTTTGACAAATATATATTATAAAATTATCAAAAGTTTGATTTAAAAAATGTTTTCCATCAAAAGGCAGTAAAACAATCTTTTAAGAATATTGGTGTATTCCATGCTTAAGATTGGATTTATTTTCATTTTAAGCCTCTAAAACACTATCTAATTCATTAATAGACATAGATAAAAATATCTATTATTCATTACTTACACGGGATGTTACAATATCATAGAATTAATATTATTTTTTTAAAATATTCCATACTATAAAAATTAGATAAAATAAATAAATTGACAAGTTTTAACTTCACGACCTCCCAAAGCTGAACGATCAACATCTTGTCGACATTCATACAATGATGATATAAAATTATTATACTGTAATAGATATTCATCCAGATATAGATAATTAATTTCTTTTCATTTGGGAATGTTTCATTATTGTCATCATAAAAATAAATATGTAATTTCCCCTCTCCACATGAATGTTACAGTATTGGTAAAATTTTAATTCCATGTTTACCAACTGAAGGATTCGATTTCTGAATACTAAATGTAGAAGGATCCCCGGATAAAGTATCATCAGTAAGCCTGAAATTATTATTTTTAAATTAAATGTTATCTTTCATTTGATAAATATATTTCAATATATTTAATAATATGAAAAAACAAAAATACCTCAGTAGATGTTCATTGGTCTCTGTAAAGTTATCTATCATTGTAATGGAAAAATGTAGTGAGATTATTGGGTACCAGAATATTTTTTGACCAGTCAGTAATTAGAGAAAATGAAAATAAAAACATGTAAGAAAAAAGCATGGAATGTATGTGTATGTTTTTTTTAAAAATAATTATTCTATGATTCATGACCAAGAAAATATGCAAGGTAGACAATTAAATATGAAAATTAGTTCAGAAAATATATAAAACATTTAAAAATTAAAGGATCAAGTTTTGAAAAGGTGTTCCCATATGCGTAAATTAAACAAAAATATAAAAATGTACATCATGTGTTTCAATGAAATTATTGTTAACCATGACCATTGAATATCAAAATATAACACAAAAAATCAAATAAAAAATCAAATATATATAATTATATATCTTATAGTAATTAAATAATATATTTTTGACACAGGTAAATTTAACAAATAGATTTAACATATATAATTACAAGATCAATTAGGAGAGTAATTTAGTATTTTCTCAAATCCATTCAGAGTAATCATTTTTATTGCATTCACTGTGTATGTATTTTAGTAATTTTTATCATGAATCATTATAATAAACATAGAAGCCTCACATTAATCAATAATATCATCATTATACTCATTATTCTAGGTGCGTGGTTGAGATAGACCTATGTTCTACTTTGGTTGATAAGGTGTATCTATTCACTGATGAATAAGAATTTGAATTATGAATTGAATTTGAGTGTATGCCAAGGTTTTGATCTGATTTCAGGGTTATATGACATGACACCTCTAACATTAGAAGGTCCATTGACTATAAACACTTCTCTGTTCGTGGACATGATCTCAAATCATGTCCTAATGTAGGGTTGGAGGAATCTGGTCAAGCTGATTCTGTCAAACAAAATCACCATGATAAGCATTGTAAGATTACTAAACATGAGGATTCTTTGTTTGAGCACAATGTGAAGTTGGCAGTTCCCAACAATGAGCCTAAAAAAGGCATTGAGCTTACTGTAAAGGGATGAAAAACCTGGGTTGACATGGTTGAAGAGGGTGTTTCTAACACCTCATCTCTGCTACATACAATCCGCGCTAGATTAGGTAATTGGAAGGATGCTTTACATGATGTTGCTCTGAAAATCTAGGAGACATAGATTTTGTATGAGCATGTTCCTTATTCATAGGTAGTCGCTGGTGTCCATGGGTTTGAAGCTTCCATAGCTTCAAATTTAGAGCATTTAGTGAATGCAAATTCTGGACAATCTGAGTAGTACACTGCTCCTTTTAATATTTCTAAAAATTCTGATCTGGATATGCTCAATGTGAATGATACTCCTACATCTTCTAATCCAAATCAGGTGGCCAGTGCTGAGGATGCACTTTTTTCTCATGGTGTGATTGTCTTGGAATACACAGAGCAATCCATTGTAAAGTTATCCTGGGCAGGAGGTGAGTACTCTTTTCGGTGAGACTACTTCTCACACACCTTTTTCAAGAGTGCAGTTAGGAACACCAAAAAAATAGCAAGAAATGGACCCCAGACAGCAGTTAACAACGCTGAACAGGCTGCTAATCTGGATGACATGGAAGGTGCCTCATGGCAACAGGTTAGAACATGAATCCAAAATAAATTTGATAAAATAATTGAAGATGAGAAGAAAAAAGTGGTTGACCAAGATGACTGTTCAGATGAAGTTGTGGACACTTTACTTCATCATGCAAGATAAATTGATGCCCGATATAGTGGAGGGTGAGGGCGTGGGCACATCAATTCCAAACTCTGGAATGAGATGAGGGAAAAACAATGGATAATCGCTGATAAAATTAGATAGAAGATTGGCCACCCAGAAAGTGGAACATGAGAATGATGGTTTTGATTTTTTGTTGATTTTGGTTGTAGTTGATGACAGTCCAGCTTGTTTTTTTATATAATAATTGGGGATTCATCCCCCACCTTTTAAAAAAATACTCATTCAATGAACTGATGACAAAAAATATTTTATTTTCTTTTGTGTCTATGTTAAATGGTTCCTCAATAAAACTAATTATTTTCAAATCAACCAATTTAAACCCATATTCATCATTTCTAAAACCAATATTACTTGGAACCCAATTTAAATTAAACATGATAACTCGAAATTTAATATAATCAGTTTCCTATATGTCATAAAAAAATTTAAAATATAGAGTTGATATAGAAATTGGGTTATTTTATCTTTTTCACTCAAACAATACAACACTTCAATGATGACCACAACCCCACTATTTTGAATAGTACTTTGTCATCCAACGTATTTGTGTAAAATATGTACCCATTAATATCAAAAATAGACCATGTGATCACCTAAAGAGATGGAACCTTGCCAACCTCTTCAATGTTTTTGATGCAGATATATCTGTGATTACTTTATCTTTAAACCATGAAAAAATTTCTTTTTATTCTAAATCATCAATTAATTTTTATTTCTTTTCAGATATAAAAACATTAATTTTTCAATATGTGATGATATATATGATTATACATCATATGTATTGATCAAAATGTTTAAATTTGCCTGAATCACTTCTTCACATGGAATGATCTTTACCTTTATGTCTCAAATACTTATACCTTCATTATCAACTATCATATATTGTGATATGGAGGGAAGAATATGATAAAATTCATAGAAATAATCAGTTAAAACTCAATCACATCATTTGATACATATTTATGAATAATTGAGGCCTATGGTTGATAAGGATTTTTAGCATATCCCATCAATATTATCATATATCTTTCCAAAGGATAAATCCTTCCTAAATATATATTCCCACATATTCTTATCACATGAACCAAATGAATGACTAGATGAACCATTATATAAAAAATTGGAGGTGTTAAATTCATTTTTAGTTCACAAAGAATAAGAGATACTTCATTCTCAAATACATATAACAAATTTGGATCAAGAACATTGCAACAAATTGGTTTTAAAAAATTACTTAACCTAATGATAGTTTGCTGACATTTGTCACCGATATACCACACAGTGCAACTGGTAGATGTTATTACATCAATACATTAAAATCATGAGATTTCATACTTATTAATTTACAATCAATCAATGTCACCAAATTATTCACATTTGAATAACAACCAGAAGGTACTTTAATACAATTAAGTAACTAAAAACAATTCGACATCTCAATCTCTCTTAATGTGTGACAAGCTGGATGTATATATGTTTTACTTCCTTTCACAGTGGAAGCTAACTCAAAATGTATTCCCATTGATATCAGGTCCAATATAGAATTCAATTTATTTTTTTAAAATTATTTCTTTGTATAACAATGTTCTGATAAAACTGTTACATATGTTTTTCTCAACATGCATAACATCGATGTTATGTTTTAACTATATATAACTCCAATAAGGTACTTCAATAAAGATATGCTATTTTTTCCAAATATTATTTTGAAGGCCATAACTTCTTTTTTCTCCATATTTTAAGTCAATATTTGTCGCCATATTATAATATTCTATAACGGACAATGGTCAAGGGGGGAGGATTCGTTCCTGTAAACTGTTTAATACTTTTTTCAATTTAAAATAAGGATGGTCAATTGGAAAAAATATTTGATGTACCATGTATAATTTCTTTATTGTATTCTAAAATTAATAATATTAATTATTTTATTCACAAATTAGAAATTATTTATGTCCCTTAACATTGTATCCAGATAAGCTTCCATATGCAGGAATTTCATTTGTAGTGAACATTATCATATCACAAAAAAGAAAATACTCTCTCTTGTATTCATAAAAAACATTAACACCTATCTCCCATAGCTGTTTGAAGTCATCAATAAATGGTGAAACATACACATCAATATGATTACATAGTAGTATTGGTCCATAAGACATCATGAACATCATAACATATTTTTTATTCATACATAGATGTTGGAAAAAGTTATAAAATATAAAAAAATAGACCATGGAATATATTGGGGGCTCAGAATCTGATATGGATTCATTCCATTAGTACACAATCAAATTATGATATTTCTACATCACTTCAAAAATCACAATTTTTTTATCAAATGTTGTCCAATTTGTTGAATAAGTAAGGTGATGTATATTTCCATCAGAGATGTGCGCATCGGAATTTCGTCTAAACCATTTTATGTTAATTGAAGTGAAAAATAGATGATTGAAATGAAGAAATATTGGAAGGTACCAATTTTATTTAGATGGAATGACTATTATTGAATGTAAGAATGAATCATAGATGAATTTTATGAATTGTATGAAATAATTATGTGATGATATTATTAGAAAGTAAAAAATTTATTTTTCATGAGTTTAGATGTCTGTACTTGAGAATGAATCTGAGTTGAATTTTTCATCAATATAATATTGTGATTCCCCACATGTAAGACATATTGATAAATACTAATATTATTTTATATACATCAATCAATAATTAGGGTATGAATTCATATTTTTAAACCCTAGTCCCATTGGGTGTAATATTTTCGTCACCTAATAATTGGAATCTTGAATGCTGTTGGATTCTGGAAGTAGCTATTTTATATTCTCAAGTATGTTGGACAAAAACTTATCACTATAATAATTTTTCACTTTGAAGTAAACTAATCTAAATATTTTCCTGAACACTATATATTTACTACATCATATAAATAATGGTTTTTTATAATTTATATACAATCCTTCAATAGTTAAATTTTTTTCAATTCTTTCAATACCTAAATAATGAATTAATTCTTCAATATGATCATTTGCATGATTATGAAAATTGTAATCAATATTGGATGTGAAATGTTATGTCATTTCACCATACCAGATCCAACGTGTATAATTACAGATAAAACCATAATAAATGAGATGATCCTTGATTTCTATAGAGTTTAACTTTCTCATATTCAATCACTTCACAAAAAGACATAAATATTATATCAATGTTTTTAAGATTTCATTTTGAATATTCAAACAATTCCTCAACTCTTTTTTCATATTCAATAGAGGTTCTTCGTAAATTTATCCAATTATGATCTATTCAATACATGATATCACCATATAATTTGTGAGTGTATTAAAACATATAAAAAATTAAATAAATATATATATATATAAATTATAAATAGAGAAACATTGAACAAAAACTATTGATAATCAGATAGTAAACATCATATATGAAACATATTTACCAATGATAAACTCTTTATTTTCATATTATATACATGTGTTTTATTGATATTATAATTTAGTTATTTTCAATCATCTAAATTTTATTACTTCATTTTATATATTTGTTACATTACTTCAGTGTTGAGTGTGAAGAAAGTATTGAGGATTGTATAAATATAATTGTTGAAAAATATATAGTCATTACATGTGATTCCCATTTTATTAATGAATCATCACAATGTATATCATTGTTTATTTCATATTATCATCAAGATCATTTTATAATCTCTGAAAATTATTTTTTTTTAAAAAATTCAACAACATTTACAAATCAAAATAATATATTAAATAATAATTGAAACAACTCAAAAATATTACTAAATAATAAATAATTTATCATCAAAATTAAATAGAAAACATACAAAATTGGGATTTCACCAACGAAAATAGATCCATAATCTATACTTCTCTCCCGGGAATGAATTGGAAGAATAAACATTGCATGATATATATAAAAATTATTTTAAAGCTAATAAATAAATAAAAAAATAAAATAAAATCAAACATGGTTGAATGTCATCCAAAAATAAGTTAAAAAACAATTTGGTGGATGAAGAAACAATGGTAGAGCATGAATAATGGAGGCCACAGATTGTGAAATTTAAATAAAATTAACAACAATGGCCATTCAGAATCACTATGCCGCCTTTAGAGTCGTCGCGAGTCAATAGAGAGGTTTAGTAGATCCAAAAAAGAGGGTTTCCCAATCCTAATTTTTTTAAATTTTTTGGAATCTATTTCTGTAAAAACCAATGAAATTTTTCTTATTTATAGAAATTGTTTAAAAAAAACTAATTACATAAAAAGATTTGGTAGTAGTTTTTGGTTTTAGTTTTTAGAAAAACTGAATCCAAAAATCATATATAAAAATATTTTCACATCAGTATTTAGTAAAACTAACACCAAGAGCCTCCTATATATATATATATAATTTTTCCATTGGTTTAAAAAACCAAATTCATTTCTATGATGTTAAAGAAATTATTTCTACAAGTGTTTTCCACTAAGGTAAACCACAAACGTGTTTTAATAATAGAAAAAAGAAAAACCATAAAAATAAATAATTATATTGAATCATGAAAAACGTTCAAGAGTGAATCATTTCTTAATTTTGAAGGAAATCAATATATAAGATTTAATTTTTGTCCTTAGTTTGGTCGTATTTATTAATTCACTTGGAATATTTAGATAGATTCCAGAAATTTATTAAGATTATTGAGAATTAGTGAAATAATAATATTTCATTAATATTCTTAATAAATAAATTTTAGTGATATTATAAACCAAATAAGAACATAAAATATTAATTATGTCATGTTAGAAATATTAGGGATTAAATTTTTCAATGATCTTTTGTGGTTCTAGTAATTAGATCTCCATCAAATTAAGGAAATAATCAAGTAATTAATTCTATCATAACCTTTATCAAAATACCAAATAAAGATATTATTCAAAAAATATTAGAATATATACAAATATCAAAATATAGACATAAAACAATATTTGAGGAATAGAAAATCAAATTGTGGAAATATTGAAACAATAACTCAAAATGTGATCTCTATAGAATGTGAGGGAACTATTGTAACTAATTGTGTGTGAAGAAGGTATACGTATAAAGGATATGTAGAAAAATAGAATTAAAATATTATTTACTTATAGTAAATTTTAAAATTAAGTGGAATAGGTTAAAATATACATGAGAGAATCATATTTTTCATGAAAGATGATTAAATATCATCTTAGTGTTAGGGTTTATAATAATGGTTTACAAACTATGATAGAAACTATATGAGGATTAGAAAAAAAAATCCATATATTTTTATGCATTTTAGGGAACAGTTTCAAAACCACTAAATATAACAATATATGGTTTTATATTTTATTATTGGGGATTGACCATGGCTTATTAAATGGTATTCAAATCAATAAACAAAACATTTTAGTCATAAAAATGAGCTTGATTTTATGTTTTAACCCCACCCAATACACTATAAAAACCAATTAATTACAGAAACAATTATTGAAAAAACCATAGGATCAATTTACAGTAATTTTAAAGCATTTTCTAAATAAAATTATGAATATATTAGATATATTGAATATAATTAATGAAGATTTAATGAATTTAATAATGTGAGAATAATAAGATCATCAACATGATATATATAAAATTCAAAAATATTATTCCAGGGTAAGTTTCACACATCATTTTATATAATATTTGTGATCCATTTATGTGTTATATATGTTCATAATATTTTATTTTTTATTTGAAATTAGAATTATATTAAAATATATTTTTGGATAGAAATGTATTTGATAATTCATTGGGTAATTTGACAAAGAATGCCTTATTTTTTATTATCATAATTTTTTTAATAAAATATTTATTTGGTATATCATGTTAATTGATTTATGATATCATGAATTTAAAAAATTAATGGGATTGGTTTTAAAATATGGTATTTGTTTTGGAAAATTCCATGAAAGAAGCAATTTTTATATTAAATTGTTTTTTTTAAATCATGATTTGATTTAAAAAATTGGACTTTTATAAAAAATGTTATTGTAAAAAAATATAAATGAGCATATGAGTGATAAAATAAATTACCAAAATTCAACGGTGGATGTGTTGGTTGAAAAAAAAATTTCATGATTAATATGGGAATGACTGAATATGAAGTATATGGAGTGAATCATGAAGGTAAAATTAATGATGGATGATAATACATCATGAATGATTTTATGATAATTAGTTGGCATGTTTTTTTATTTTTTAATAAAACATCTAATATTGTACTCTATGATATGATTTTAATACAATAAATTTTTATTATACTGATATTTGTGTTAAATATATAATTTATACAACATGTAGGTTTTATTATGGGTTTTTAAATTTTTGGATGTGTTGGACCAATTTTACAACTGGTTAGATGTAATATTTTACAAGTGAGAAATAATTTTATGTAAAATTATTATTTTTAAGGTATTTATGTTTACCTAAAATAAAATTGATTTAATGCTTTTTGGTTATCATGAACATGAAATTTTGGGAGTGATTTTTGGAAAATGTACAAGTTAATGTTTACACATCCTTCTATATATACCTCAGTGTTCATATAAATGTAGTATGTATTGTACCCACTTTGTTCATGTTGATTATTTTAAATGTATTTTAATGATAATGTACTATCAATATATCTGGAAGTAAATATATTTATTCGAGTAAGTGATAATTTCCTAGAATTTAGAAGAAGTACCTAATCAGGTTGATCAAGGAATATATTTTCATTAAGGTGTCTACTAGTACTAAGTTAAACAAATATTGGTAAAAACATCATTAAATTCGTTTTTTGAGTAGTTTTAAGAGATAATACCTTTGGTGTGATTGATATTAGTTTATACTAAATGGAAAAAATAGGTTATGTGTTAGAGGAAAATATATAATTCCAAATGATCAATTTTATATCTCAATGATGATGGTTTTAGAGGCTTCAACCTTATTTTTAAATGTTTTTAGAATATAAGAATTTATTGAAAAGATATTAATTTGAAGTTTAGGGAATTAAAAAAGTATGATATGATGGGAAGTATAAATGTTGGTCCTTGAGTATTTGTAATTAAAATATTTGATATTTTATAAAGTAAATTCCAATGACTTAAATGAAAAATGTGACAAGAAAAATTCTATGACAACCAATCATTTATCCAAGGAATCACAAGGACACCCAACTGACCATTGTGGTAAAAACTGTCCATTAGAAGCATTGGAGATGACATGGAGGTGGTATATTCTCTATTTATTAATTTTTTGTTATTAATTAGTGAAAAAATACCATACAAGGTTCTATAATATACATCTAAGTGGTTCCAGTCCCTAATGGATTTTATCAATCCAATATAGAGTGTCGAATATTATAAGGAAGTGGTAATCCCAGTGATACTCTGATGTGGGACTTGATGATATGCACTCTAGACCATCATTAAAAACTATGTTCTACTAGTATTAAATGAACCCATTTATTCAACCATATTCCTCATACAAACAATTCCATTTCAAGACAATAACCCAAAATCCATGTTTTTCCATTGAAACTATGATAGAACATTAGTTTCAAAATCATTATTAATGTGGAAGGTCTTAAATATCATAATAAGTTAATGCATCCATTAAAAATTTGTAGAAAAAGAAGATAGATATTATAAGAGGTGATGATGAGTTCATGTTCCCGAAAAAAAAGAGTTTCCAATGAAATATGGAATAATATTGTATAAAAATATTTAGTATAGTGCGATAAAATAAACTAAATATTATTCATCAGGATTCCATAGGGATAATTTATCCTTACGTTGATATTAACATAAATATAGTATAATGCCTCTATAACGATAAAAGGTAATATTTAGAGGAATAATTATACCATACATTAGCAGGGGTATGATACCTCATACTGAGAATCACATATGGATCGTGTAGTCACCCTAAGGGTGGGGGGTGAATCGTGGTTGAATTTTTTTTAATGATTATATTTAACATAAACTATTTATTTTCCATAAGTTTAATCAACCTATATTATCAGTTATGAAGTATGGATCTTTATAAAAAATTTATTAATAATTTACCCTTATGTTATGTAGATGATATAAGGAAAAATAGATAGGTATCCTTAACAGGTTATTCTTTAGTGTGATAACCTACTTCCTTTCCATGGAGACGCATGTCGGTCCATGAATTCTTCCAATAATAATCATTCGAATAATTAAAAATTTGTGGTATTTATATTGTATCCCATATTTAATCTATCTATTGATAATATTTTAAGGCCCCAGCCTTAAAGCTTACATAATCTTGAGTTATCACAAGATTACACGTTGAGGATCTTTTCAGGTTTACAGTTTTAGAGAATTAGATCATGAAACATGCATTACATTCCACATTTAAACAAAGTGGTTACATAAAAGACATTATTCATTCTTCCCATCAATGGAAACATTTTAAAAAAACATGGATTATTTCTTGACACATTCTTGACACTATCATCACATCATGTACCCTTCCCTTGACCTGTGAAAAACATTTCAAAAACTTGGGATGAGCATAAAAAGCTCAGTAAGGGATATAAAAATATGGAAAGAAAACATGAGTACATGTATACATAAGAATGAAATAATACTTTACCCATAAAACATAGGCATATCAAATCATGAATAAATCATAGAAATCATAAGACATAAAAGGTAACTTGAGGCATTCATAACATTCTTACGTAGGGAGTAACCCTCTTGGTTACGTTTGGAATACCCATCACAGTATATTCCCTAAATCTCTTCGGAGAAACCTTAACGTTTCACTCCTTCGCGTTACCCAATGCATTGGAGAGCTATATCGGGCTCACCCGCCCTTAGTTTATCACGGAACCACCCGTTCTTCATATCAATGCCCAAGAACCATAACATAATCGTATCACATAAAACATGAATAAAGGAAACATAACATTTCCACATTTCAATCACAATATAACATTTTAGGATATTGAAATAACAAATCCAGTAAAAACCATTTTCAAAACCATTTAAACATTTAAGAAAGAGAATTTTGAATCAAAGTGTCCCATACCACCTTGAAGATTTTATCATTTTAAACCATTAATATCCATATAAATAAATCCTTAAAACCATTTTGAAAACATGGATATTAATAAGAACAAATAATTAAAACATTTAAAGTGATATTTTGGTTAAAGGGGTTTTACCAAAATTAGTCACACTTGAATACAATAATTGAGGAATAACATTTAGTCAGAATGTTATAAGATCATGTTAATAAATAGATTCATGATATAATACTCCAAACGCCAGTATATACACCATATAAGAGTGAATTGGTGCATAACAACAATGAACCCTCAATAGAAAGATCAAATGTGATGAAATCCCTTATAAGGAAGGTATCCTTAAATTAAGGACAAATATATCTCAAAAATATGCGTGAAAAATATAAATACACCCAATATAAGTGGATATTAAGTGTAAAACAACAAAAGGTCATTCATACATATTCAATGGATGACATATTCAATGACTACATTTTGAACCCAAAGAAATTGAAATTGGGTTAAAAGTTCCCTTGACAGCCTAAAAACATCACATCAAAATGAGTTGATGAGAGATAAAAAGTGTATCTCATCACTTGGAAATTAAATTTACATCAATAAGGATATATGAGAACATATCCCAACATAACAATATGTAAATTAAAAGACCCAACAAAAGAAGTCTTTTATGAAAGAGAAGGGTGAAAGGTTCCCTTACCGACTTGGGTATCTTTCAAAACATACACCCCATGAAAGAAGGACAATAGATCATTGATGTAAATTCTCATAAACGAAAGTATATTACACAAAGAGTATAATAATGGGAAGTACATACACCACTCAATGGAATTTGTGTCAAATGTAGCATAAATCTCACGGGAATAAAAGTGAGATGAAAAATCCCTTACGAAAACTCTGCAGCCTAACGGCGCCACATAAAACTTCCGAATATGGATTGATGAGATCAAATATGGTATCTCATCACATTACAATAAAATGTACAGAAAGAGGAATATAAAATAACATCCCCCGACATTACAAAGAGGAGCTTAAAAGAAGTGACATAAAGGAGAGTACTTAAAAAGAAAGTGAGAGGTTAGATCTCTTAAGAAAGTACGACAGCCTAACGGCGCCACTCAAAACATCCAAATTGGATTGATGATAGAGAATAGGGTCTCTCATCACATGAACATAAAAAATACAGTATGTTTAATATAAAATATCATCCCAATAACAAGTAAGATGAGCTTTAAAAGGAATGACATAAAAGTGTGTACTGAAAAAGAAAGAGAGGAGTAGGATCCTTTACCTCGGGTCCGACTTGACTCGATCGTTCTTTAATCTCCTGAATAATAAACTTGATTTAATATCTAATTCCTTAAGAAAATTTTTCAAGTTCATTATTCCTTTTATATCACTTATTACCAAGTTATAAACATTATTTAATCATTTAAGTTAATCATGTTTTTTTTGTCGATATTTGGTTCTTAAGTCGAAAGTGGACTTCTTACAATTAGATGTTGTTCGTGTGGTCAAAGGTTCTTTATATCCAGAATGACATTCCTGATTTGGATATCATATATATCATATATATCCAGCATATAAATGTATTTATAATATTACATAATCATTTAGAGGTATGAAATGAAATGCACCGTTCATGGAGACGGTAAGCCGTACGTACGCATGAACGCTACTTTCATTTCTTTGTCATATTAATGGAATTAAAACTAAATGATAGGTATGTATATTTTAATTACAGAATTATATTCATCATTTAGATGTATCATTCATCATATATATCCATTATATACATGTACTTATAATAGTACATTAAATTTGGGGATAAGAAATGAAATGCACCGTTCATGGAGACGGTAAGCCGTACGTACGGATGAACGCTACATTCATTTCTATATCATAATTTAATGGAAAGAGATAATAATGATATAGAGGTATATAATAAGTCAAGTATAACATCATATATAATAACATTAAATCCATCCTTTATACGTCCCACGTATGGCATTAACGAATCACATCACTTTGAGGGGGCGGTAGTCCGCATTCCTAAAATGAAGATATCGTGTGTACCCATAATGGAAGCCAAAAAGGTAAGACAAAAATGAAAAATACAGAAGCATAAGTAAAACATAAACATATTATATATCATATATAAAATTAGTGACATCATTATGGCCACCTTTGAAGGTGTTAAATGAGTATTGTACAATCATCGTTTCGGGAGGCAAAATTTCACCATCCACGGAAACCGTATGTTCATTAACCATTTGATTTAGTTGTGTGAGAGTGTAGCTCGAATAAATATTATAACAACATCCTAGTATATTAAAGATACTGGTGTTGTTACAAATGAAGTAAATAAAAAGAGTTTAGGGGGTTGGAGAAGCAAAATAAGACAAATGAACATGAGAGAATGAATTACCTTTAAAAGTGTAACTCCTTTTGATTTGAGCCTAAAGGCTTCCTTTGAAAGGATTATGACCAAAACTCATCCTCTAGGATGAGGAGAGTGATTTGGAGAGAGTAAATGGGTAGGGGATGGCCGAGCCAAAGGCTTGAGGAGTGTGTGAAATGAGGTATAGGTGGGGGCCTTTTATAAGAGGAGAGGAGGGGTAATTTTAGAAAGTAAGAAATATTACATTATTTGAAAATGTGTTTAGGTTTTAAAAGGTCCCACATTGATATAATTCGTGGATAAGTTACTATTCACCAAAAAAATTATTTTTATCCCATTGAACCACATTTTACTTCTAAATGACAACCATGTATGTTGGATTTTCGAAATTCAAAACACAAAGATTGAAAAATTTCATTTAAACGGAAAAATCAGTTTTTATAAGTACCACTTAGTGGTTTCACTATTCATCAAAAATTGAAGTTTTTCAGAAAAATTCCAAAAATTCACCCTAAGCTATATTTGATATTTCGATTTCAAAAATGAAGTCTATTTTACAAAATTCAAAACATATAAGTCACATTAATTAATTTAATAATTAATTCCCGCTGTCAGATCAAATAGCTTGTTTTTATGAAACAATAAGTATCAAAAGATTGACACTGGTTTAAGTCTGATTTCAAAGTGAAATAAATTCCAACGAACACTATTGGATTTAATGGTAAAAATATATTATAATTTCACTTTAAAACCAATTCAAAAGATAATCTAATCATATAAATATATTAGATTAAAAATAGT
Organism: Viscum album; assembly: GCA_963277665.1. Classification (NCBI taxonomy): domain Eukaryota; kingdom Viridiplantae; phylum Streptophyta; class Magnoliopsida; order Santalales; family Viscaceae; genus Viscum; species Viscum album. The sequence goes on along the minus strand of OY728143.1, from coordinate 1,892,928,818 downwards.
TTTTGATTTAAAATACAACATTTTATACTATTCATTAAAAAATGAACTTTATCGAAAAGATACCAAAAATTTACACAAAGTAAATTTTGATGTCCCGATTCTTAATAAGAGTTTTATTTGGTCCAAAATAATGTTTAAGAGTGAACAAAACTATATTTAATGATGGTTCAACATCAAAAGATGATAAGTGAACCTTTAGTGAAAACTAGGGCATATACGCCTAAAATTGAATTCTTTCCTTATTTTAAGCCTCTATCCTTTATTGGATAAATGTAAAAACATTTAAAAACATATATAATAATATTTTAGTTATTTCTATCCATTCCCGCCATTACAACGGCTACATGTTAACTACCATTTAAAATAATATTATTTTATTATTAGAGTGCAACGTAAGATTCCCAAGAAACTCGTTGTTGCGTGTTGGGTACGCCATCGAGCATAGAAACCCTTTAAAGTAGTATTAATACTTTATTCACAAATATGGATAAATATTAAATTTTCATATTCTTTATTTACCTGGGGTGTTATATCCTTCCCCCCTTTTGGGAATTGCGTCCTCGCAATTTTTAAAATTGAGCTTGGAAATATCCTTGAACGTCCCACAACGGAACAAGAGTCGGTAAAACAATCACTTTAAAATAAAGAAAGATAAGTAAAAAGGTCACCCGAGTTAACCCATACTAGGATTCCATGTAGAAAAACATGGAAATGTAAGAAAAAGAAAAGGGTCATGTTCTTGAGGGAGAGTGATAGTAAACATGTCTAGGATAAAGTTAACAATGAGAAAATCACAAACTCGTGATGGGTTAAACGGTATTCGATTCCCCAGTAGGAAAAGTTAATAGACAAAAATTTTGTTTTAAGTTACTTTTTATTGATGAATTTATTCATAAGGAAACATAATCACTTATCATATTTACTTTCAACTTTTATTAGATTCCTTACACAAACTCATATTTTCTCCAAAAGACGAGTATTTAGGAAGACTTGTTCACATTAAGAGTACTATAATCAAATTCTAGAGAATCACCTAATACACAAAATATAACTATATACTTCCCATGTATTTAGACTTTAACCAAAAACAAAACCAAAAAGGCTAGTACAAGATCAGATAATCCAGAAATGGATAACCCTTTATAAAAAGAAAATCTATTCTTAATCTCCAAAATTTGTCCAACAAATCCCAAAGTTCAACGAGGACCATCCGATAAACAATTTGTCCATAAAATTCTTCAAAGTAAACCAATATAAGATTGAAACCCAAATATTTGAAGGATTTAGTCGCATAGTATTCCAAGATAAATCGTAACATTTATCTCCAAACAATATCAGTTGCTCCTAAAGTCTCGTATTGAAAAGTAATTAACTTAATCACATATCCTCCATGATAGGTTAATCATTTTCATAAATAACCCAAAATAAACTTACTCCTAATTCATAAAATGATATAACTAGAATGAATCAGTCAAACTAACCAGGGACTTCACGTAGTCCAGTGGTAGGCAATAAATACCAGTCGCACATTGGTTGTGGGTTCGATTCCCGCAGCTTTGTCCGACGCGACGGGATGTCACACGGTCTGCGAGTTGTCCTTTTTCCAAAACTATATAATTCTTAAAACATTCCCCAAAATGAGATAAAATCTTCAAGAATAATCATAACATATTTTAACCTCAAGTTTATCTCATTCCTTTCATTTTCCATCATATCATAGTGTAACCCATAAATACCTAAAAATTAAGTATCATATAAACCCTAATGGTTACCTTAATAATTATTACCTGAATTTCCACATCGAGTTGGCCATCTAGTACATGATGCATTAGAGAACTCACCAAGTTTGAAGTGGTTAAACATGACTCCTTGATATTTGGTTTAGAACAACCACGAGTTTCCTCATTGAATCCCCCATCTCATCCAGTCTCTTAATCAGAGAACCACCACAATTTTCTTTAAACCCATTGTCACTTTGGTGCCTGCTAGATCCAACAATTTACTAAAACCAAAAAGGTCAGTGTGAGTATATCAACATAACCATCATGTACTAATGAGGTATATAAACACTAAGATATACTTACTCATTCATTTTATCTAAAACTAGGAGTCTTTCTAAAATCCTAACCATTATGGTAATGTCACTTGTGCTTAGAGAATACCCTAACCTCTAAAGTTTTCTAAACCGACCTCTGATACATACTATAAGGCCCCAGCCTTAAAGCTTACATAATCATGAGTTATCACAAGATTACACGTTGAGGATATTTCCAGGTTTAGAGTTTTAGAGAATTGGATCATGAAACTTGCATTACATTCCACATTTAAACAAAGTGGTTACATAAAAGATAGTATTCATTCTTCCCATCAACAGAAACATATTTAAAAAAAACATGGATTCTTTATTGACACATCCTTGACACTATCATCACATCATGTACCCTTCCATTGACCTGTGAAAAACATTTCAAAAACATGGGATGAGCATAAAAAGCTCAGTAAGGGATATAAAAATATGGAAAGGAAACATGAGTACATGTATACATAAGAATGAAATCATACTTTACCCATAAAACATAGGCATATCAAATCATGAATAAATCATAGAAATCATAAGACATAAAAGTTAACTTGAGGAATTCATAACATTCTTACATAGGGAGTAACCCTCTTGGTTATGTTGGAATACCCATCACAGTATATTCCCTAAATCTCTTCGGAGACACCTTAATGTTTCACTCCTTCACGTTACCCAATGCATTGGAGAGCTATATCAGGCTCACCCGCCCTTAGTTTATCACGGAACCACCCGTTCATCATAACAATTCCCAAGAACCATAACATAATCGTATCACATAAAACATGAATAATGGAAACATTACATTTCCACATTTCAATCACAATATAACATTTTAGGATATTGAAATAACGAATCCATTAATAACCATTTTCAAAACCATTTAAAACATTTAATAAAGAAATTTTTGAATCAAAGTGTCCCATACCACCTTGAAGATTTTAACATTTTAAACCATTAATATCCATATAAATAATTCCTTAAAACTATTTTGAAAACATGGATATTAATAAGAACAAATAATTAATACATTTAAAGTGATATTTTGGTTATAGGGGTTTTACCAAAATTAGTGACACTTGAATACAATAATTGAGGAATAACATTTAGTCATAATTTTATAATATCATTAGAATAAATGGATTCATTATATAATACTCCAAAGGATAGTATATACACCATATAAGAGTGAATTGGTGCATAACAACAATGAACCCTCAATAGAAAGGTCAAATGTGATGATATCCCTTATAAAGAAGGTATCCTTAAATTAAGGACAAATAAATCTCAAAAATATGCGTGACAAATATAAATACACCCAATATAAGTGGATATTAAGTGCAAAACAACAAAAGGTCATTCACACATATTCTATGGATGACATATTCAATGACTACATGTTGAACCCAAAGAAATCGAAATTGGGTTAAAAGTTCCCTTAATAGCCTAACGACATCACATCAAAATGAGTAGATGAGAGATAAAAAGTGTATCTCATAACTTGGACATAAAATTTACATCAATAAGGATATATGAGAACATATCCCAACATAAAAATATGTAAATTAAAAGACCAAACAAAAGAAGTCTTTTAAGAAAGAGGAGGGTGAAAGGTTCCCTTACCGACTTGTGTATCTTTCAAAACATACACCCCATGAAAGAAGGACAATATATCATTGATGTAAATACTCATAAATGAAAGTATATTACACAAGGATTAGAATAATGGGAAGTACATACACCACTCAATGGAATTTTTGGCAAATGTAGCATAAATCTCATGGGAATAAAAGTGAGATGAAAAATCCCTTACGAAAACTCGGCAGCCTAACGGCGCCACATAAAACTTCTGAATATGGATTGATGAGATCAAATATGGTATCTCATCACATTAAAATAAAATGTACAGAAAGAGGAATATAAAATAACATTCCCCGACATTACCAAGAGGAGCTTAAAAGAAGTGACATAAAGGAGAGTACTTAAAAAGAAAGAGAGAGGTTAGATCTCTTACGAAAGTTCGGCAGCCTAACAGCGCCACTCAAAACTTCCAAAATGGATTGATGAGAGAGAATAGGGTCTCTCATCCCATGAACATAAAAATTACAGTAAGTGTAATATAAAAGATCATCCCAATAACAAGAATGATGAGCTTTAAAAGGAATGACATAAAAGTGTGTACTTAAAAAGAAAGAGAGGAGTAGGATCCCTTACCTTGGGTCCGACTTGACTCGATCGTTCTTTAATCTCCGGAATAATAAACTTGAGTTAATTTATACTTCCTTAAGAACCGTTATCAAGTTCATTATTCCTTTTATATCACTTATTACCATGTTATAAACATTATTTAATCATTTAAGTTAATCATGTTTGTTTTGTCGATATTTGGTTCTTAAGTCGAAAGTGGACTTCTTACAATTACATGTTGTTCGTGTGGTCAAAGGTTCTTTATATCCAGAATGACATTAGTGATTTGGATATCATATATATCATATATATCCATCATATACATGTATTTATAATATTACATAATCATTTAGAGGTAAGAAATGAAATGCACCATTCCTGGAGACGGTAAGCCGTACGTACGCATGAACGCTACTTTCATTTCTTTGTCATATTAATGGAATTAAAACTAAATGATAGGTATGTATATTTTAATTACAGAATTATATTCATCATTTAGATGTATCATTAATCATATATATCCATTATATACATGTACTTATAATAGTTCATTACATTTGGGGATAAGAAATGAAATGCACCGTTCATGGAGACGGTAAGCCGTACGTATGCATGAACGCTACTTTCATTTCTATCTCATACTTTAATGGAAAGATATAATATTGATATAGAGGTATATAATAATTCCCGTATAACATTATATATAATAACATTAAATCCATCCTTTATACGTCCCACGTATGGCATTAACGAATCACATTAGTTTGAGGGGGCGGTAGTCCGCACTTCCTAAAATGAAGATATCGCGTATACCCATAATGGAAGCCATAAAGGTAAGACACAAATGAAAAATACAGAAGCATAAGTAAAATATAAACATATTATATATCATATATAAAAATAGTGACATAATAATGGCCACCTTTGAAGGTGTTAAATGAGTATTGAACAATCATCGTTTCGGGAGGCAGAATTTCGCCATCCACGGAAACCGTATGTTCATTAACCATTTGATGTAGTTGTGTGAGAGTGTAGATCTAATAAATCTTATAAAAACATCATATTATATTGAAGATACTTGTGGTTACAAAATAAGTAAATAAAAAGAGTTTATGGGGTTGGAGAAGCAAAATAAAACAAATGAACATGAGAGAATGAATTACCTTTAAAAGTGTAACTCCTTTTGATTTGAGCCTAAAGGCTTCCTTTGAAAGGATTCTGCCAAAAGTGAATCCTCTAGGATGAGGAGAGTGATGTGGAGAGTGTAAATGGGCAGGGGTTGGCCGAGCCAAAGGCTTGAGGAGTGTGTGAAATGAGGTAGAGGTGGGGGCCTTTTATAAGAGGAGAGGAGGGGTAATTTTGGAAAGTAAGAAATATTACTTTATTTGAAAATGTGTTTCGGTTTTAAAAGGTCCCACATTGATATAATTCGTGCATAAGGTGTTAAGTGTTCGAAATCCACCCATCCAATAAGTTTTGGACATGTGTAGTTCATAGATTTGACATTATCTTTCCATTTTATTTTAATCGTTAATTAATGATGTCATCGCTGCATCATTATTATGTCATAAATAATTTAATTTATATAATGTCTAAAAATATTAAAAAAAATACTATGATGTATTAAATAGTTTTATCTTTCCAATGACTATTTATAATAAAAAATATGACTTGTAAAACCCCACATAAAAATTGTTTTAGTAAAACATATGATGTTTGTGTCATTTTAACTTTTATATTAAATAAAAAGTTATTTATGTCATTTCCCAAACAAAGTGGCTCCATGGGGTCCCCAAGTTGACCCATGGATTGTCTTGGTCGGCCATTACACATAAAATGAGGTTAGGACATGTGTCAAGTTCATTTAATATTATTAAAACATTATTTTTACCTTAAACTAAACTAATTACATCTAATCGCGATTAAAAACTTAATAAGTTACTATTCACCAAAAAATTATTTGTATCTCATTGAACCAAATTTTACTTTTAATGACAACCATGTATGTCTTATTTTTTAAATTCAAAACACAAAGATCGAAAAATATCATTTAAACAGAAAAATTAGTTTTTATAAGTACCACTTAGTGGTTTCACTATTCATCAAAAATTGAAGTTTTTCAGAAAAATTCCAAAAATTCACCCTAAGCTATATTTGATATTCCGAATTCAAAAATTAAGTCTATTTTACAAAATTCCAATCATATAAGTCACATTAATTAATTTATTAATTAATTCCCGCTGTCAGATCAAATAGCGTGTTTTTATGAAACAATAAGTATCAAAAGATTGACACTAGTTTAAGTCTAATTTCAAAGTGAAATTAATTCTAATGACCACTATTGGATTTAATGGTAAAAATATATTATAAGTTCACTTTAAAACCAATTAAAAAGATAATCTAATAATATAAATAAATTAGATTAAAAAGAGGTTTTGATTTAAAATACAACATTTTACACTATTCATTAAAAAATGAACTTTATCGGAAAGATACCAAAAATTTACACAAAGTAAATTTTGATGTCCCGATTATTAATAAGAGTTTTATTTGGTCCAAAAGATTGTTTAAGAGTGATAAAAACTATATTTAATGATGGTTCAACATCGAATGGTGATAAGTGAACCTTTAGTGAAAACTAGGGCATATACGCCTAAAATTGAATTCTTTCCGTATTTTAAGCCTCTATCCTTTATTGGATAAATGTAAAAACATTTAAAAACATATATAATCATATTTTAGTTATTTATATCCATTCCCTCCATTACAACGACTACATGTTAACTACCATTTAAAATAATATTATTTTATTATTAGAGTGCAACGTAAGATTCCCAAGAAACTCGTTGTTGCGTGTTGGGTACACCATCGAGAATAACAACCCTTTAATGTAATATTAATACTTTATTCACAAATATGGATAAATATGAAAATGTCATATTCTTTATTTACCTAAGGTGTTACAAATATCCTCCTTTATCATGATAGGAAATTATAAAAAATACAATTATTTTGAATTATTACATATAATTTCGTCCCAAATAAGATACAAAACTTTTCTTAATAGATCAAAAACGTTTGTATAGGAATTATCCATTTGTAGGAACATTTCTGTTGTGACATATTTGTTCATATAGTTCTCTTAAGAATATATGTTGCTTCCAATATATGATTTAATCAATGAATAAAAAACCGCATCTTATTATGTATCCAATATATCTCTCTAATATGACTCTTTACTACACCTATTTTTCGAATACCTCTTCTTCTAGAAACATTTTTCGAAACTCACACTATTTTTAATTATTCAGTACATTACCTATCTCATGAATTAATAAAAAAATGTTATCTATTACAATTTTATTAAAAATGAATCACCTTTTTATAGGTTCACTCATATATGAAAATGAGAAACTAAAATTCATTTTACCACTCATTGAAAATACAAATGTTAAAACTCTAACTTAACTCTAATTCACTGTATTATTCTTAATCATTCAATAATATTCATGTTGTTTCATAAAAAATAGTGCAAGAAACATGTATTCAATCTTAATAAAGAATTTAATCATCTCATTAAATCTTACATAAGCTTGATTCCAACTAAATTTATTGAACATCCTATTTATGTTACGGAATTTCTTAAAAAAAACTAAAAATACTATTCCAAAAATATTTCAATGAACATATTAAGGACATTAAAGAAACTTCTTCAAACGTCCTTAAAATCTTTAGAACAAATATATCTTCAAAATTACTAATGACATTAAGAAACATATTAAAACACACATAAAACCTAACAATATAAAAAGGATGAATGAAAAACTCATCATCATCATTAATATGAATTTTACAATTTTTTGTAAATTGTATTTAGAACATCATTAAAAAAAATTCGATAAATTGATTGAGAATATCTCATTCCAGTGGATTGTTCGACTATTTTATTCATTCAAAATTTATCAATCCATTGATATTATATCCAACGTAACATTCATTATATATAGTGTAGTGTTACTATATTTTATGAAAGTCTATCCAATGCATTATTAATCCAGACTAGTGTATCAGCCAATTGTTCGGTGAATGTCTATCTGATGTAATATTCATTCATTTAGGTGAATTTCGATCTAATATAATCTTCATTATATTTATTTTACTATTCCTTTATCCATTATGATTTTATTAAACTTCGTACAACCCCGACAGAAAATTTTTTAGTTGTACACAATACAACTTGAAAAAAAAACAATTATTATTTAAACATTGTACAACTTACAACATGAAATTTTTATAACTTGTAACAAAAGATTTGTTCAGTTTGTATGATATAAATTGTCACATAAAAATTTTAAAACTTGTATGTTAAACTTTATAACTTCAAATTTACACATATTGAAAATTTAATATTCTAGATCAAACATGGGCTTCTCCCCTATTTATAAATGTATATAAACCCAGCTAGAATCTTAAGAATATAAAGGATGTTAGAAACATAAAGATTACTATAGTATCATTTTAATTTTTATGAAAAATTCATTGTCCTATTTTAAAAAATCGTACACAATGATTCATATCCTTATAATGGAATGTTTTATAACAGAATTAATTAATGTTTTTTATCCTACTGATGGAATTTTTTTAACCTAATTAATGAAAAAATTTATAATATGGACAACAAATATTTCTTAACTTGAATAAGGAAATCATTTTTAATCTACTACGAGAAATTTTCTTAACCTTATTATTTATAAAATTTATAACTTTTTAAAGGAATGTTTCTTATCATTCTTAAGTAATGTTAAATAACATAATTAAGGAAAATTTATTTCCATCCCTACGGATGTTTTCTTACCTCATGACAGAAACAGTCTTATATACCTTAGTGGAGCATTCTTAACTCAAAAAGGATACATTATAATAATTGTCTATGAAAATTTATTACATGTGTATGGAAATAATATTATCCCTTTTATGGAATCATTCATAACTGTTAAGGAAACATTATTATTTTTATTAAATAATTTTTTAACTCAATATGGGAACATTATTATGATTGAAAATTAATTTTTCTTACATCAGCAAGGAATCATTATTAAAATTTTGAAGGAAAATTAATACATTTGTTAGGAAACATTATTTTCCTTCTTAAGTATGTTTTATTACATCGATAAAGAAGATCTCTTATCCTCCTCAAGGAATATTTCTTATCCCACATAAGAAAAAATTCTGAACACAGTGTATAAATTTTTTAATTATCATAAAAAAATCATCACAAATGTTTTTTATCATACTCTAGGAACTCATAATTTATGTTAAAGGTCACATTGCATTACTTATAACTGAATAATAGAAACTTTACCAAATATTTGGTGAGATCTATTATACAGACCCGAACTTATTACATTACATAATCTTGAATTTAGTCAAGATAATAACAACCTTTCACATTGATTAATTTCTCATGTTTAGTGATTTATATATTTGGGACATAATACATTCATAACATTTCACATTAAAACAAAGTGGATACCATAAAAAAGTGTCCATTAATTCCAAAATATATATTTTTTTTAAAAAAATTCATTGATAGTTCTTCAAACAATTATGTTGGCATACTTCTTAATATTACACATCCTTATAGACTGTGAAAAGCATTTAAAAACAAGGTATGAGAACAAAAATCTCAGTAAGGGATATAAAAAGATGGAAAGAACACATTAGTCCATCAATACATGTAACAAATTAAATAATTTTTTAGAAGAAATACATGTCACCAATATATAAATTGTGAAACATTAAATTTCAAAAATATTCGAACAAAACGCAAGAACATAAATAGAACAATAAAGGTATCTCATATCATTAATTACATAATCTTATAACCCTCTTAGCTACCGTATAATTTTTAACCCTCATGGCTACCTTAAAATTTGTGTAACCATTGCAGTTACTGTTGGAGTAACCATGAGACCGACCTCCAATATACACATTACAGATGAATTTTAGGGTTATATTGGTCCCACCTTTAATCATAAACAATTCACATGAACCAGAACATAGTCATAAAATGTTATTAATTTTTTTAAAAACATTTCATTTGAATTCCATAAAAAAAATTCTTAAAAGATTTTGTTTAGAAGAAAAGTCCCTTATATTTGTCATGTAATTGAAGTGAGACTTAATAGAGTATATGGAATATGTATACACACTGTAAATAAAAATAATGAAACATAATAATAATAAAATTCATATCACAAACAATTTTAATACAACATAAATAATGAAGTTGAATGTTAACCCAAAGAATGGAAATTGGGTTAATAAATCCCTTACCTTAGGTTCTTATTACATAAAAATTGTTTAAGACTATTATATAATGGTTAGAAGAGTTTTATTAATATCATACAAGAATCATATTCAAATTTATAATATCTTATATGATCATTTAATTACATCATTTCACCCATTAAATTTTAGTATTTGTTCCTTTCATTGTTTTGGGTGTGTTATTTACCAGATTTTCAAGATTGGTTCATGATGGATATTCATGTCGATTGGAAGTGAAACTTCATAATATTAATGTAATGGTATTTAAATATTTCCAAAAATAAAATATAACATTTATAATTTTGAATTATAACATGAGGAGGATTCATAACATAAAACATTATCAATATGCATTTAGGTCATTTTGGTGAATCTATTATTCTAAAGAACACATTTCATTTCATAAATTAATAACTAGTGTACAAAATGATTTCAGAACCTTATAAAACACATAATAAATAAATTATAATATTATAAAAACAAAGAGAAGAAAATAGGATGTTTACCTCCTGATCTCTACTCCTTCAGATTCCTCATAAATCCTTTAGTTTTGGCCTTTTGGTGAGACCAAAAGCTCTAAAACGTGGTGAAGAACCTCGATATGATTATTGGATAGAACGTATATATAGATAGAGACTTGATAGGTGTGTTAGGAGGAGGGGAATGAGGGTGGTATTTATAATGGAGGATAGGGGGTGTTTTACATTATTTCAATAATTATTATAATATTTTTGCTCAAGACTTTGAATAGTATTAATTAATATAACCTAAAATATTAATAATGGAATGTGAGTTTGATCCAAGTGGTCTTATATCACTAATTATTTCATAAATATTGTATTTAACAGATAATATGAATATACAGTATTTTACTATATTTCACTATTCATAAAAAATTCAAGAATTTCATAAAAATCCCCAAAATGAACCCTAACCATTTTTATATGTGTAGAATTAAAAAATTAAATCCATTTTTTGAATATAATATTCTAAATATTATTAATTTAACTTTTTATTAAAATCATTCTTAATTTAGAAATAACCAATTTTAATTCTATAACTGTTTTTTAACACATTGAAAAATTAACCAAGATGTCATTATCTTAAATCCTTATGAAAATAAAATAATAATACAATTTAATATTTATTAGGGTCATATTAATATTCATATTAATAATCATAAGGGTATTTTCTATTCACCAATAATCATGTTGGTTCCATCAGACTCCAAATAACTTTTTGAACAGAGTTGTAGAAGACCGCGTTTCAAAATTCAAAACCTAGAATTAAAATTTTTTTTTTTAAATTCTAGTTATAAATATATATTTGAAACAAAGTTTCTTGAATTTTAATTTATGTTTAAAACCTTGGGGTTTTACATTATCCCCAACTTCTAGAAATAGCATCCCCATAATTTTATTTACTTATTATTCAAGTGAGGGTATATTTCTCTCATAGAATTTTCATAATCTCATATTGATTCTTTAACCATTTGGTTTCCACACAACACCGTTACCTGGTGGATTAAAATATTCCACAATACATGTTCCTTTCAATCAAGAATATGAAAATTATTCTCTTCATAAGAAGGGTTCTCTTATAGCTGAACTACTTATGGGATCAAGACATGATATGAATCTGACACATACTTTCTCAAAATTTAAACATGGAAAATACTATGTACCTGAGATAAATGTAGAGGAAAAGATACTAAGTAGTTTAATGGTCCATCTTTATACATAATTTTGTAAGGTATAATGAACGACAGACATACCCTCCCCTTATTAACAAAAAACATATGTCTTTTTCATGGTGATATTTTAAGAAAAACATAATCACATAACTTAAAAAGAAAAATATTTCCTCATGTGGCCTGCATAAATTTTATGCCTTCTCTGAATTGTACTCATGTGTTGCGGGAGGATCTTCACATTCCCAACCACTTACTCTAATAATTACAGTACCTCAACATCCTTTCCCCAAAATCATCCCAAAAAACTGGAGTTTGATATCACTTCCCATACAATGTGAAAAAGGTGACATTTGTATACTGGAATGAAAAATGTTATTGTAAGAGAACTCAATTAAATAAATATATTAATACCAACTTCCCTGGAAGTCCATTGAATAAAATCGAAGCTTATCCACCAAATTATGAATCATTTATTCTATCTTCCAATCAGATTGATGTGGAAAAGCTACACTGAAATTTAATTTTATGATCAATGACTCCAGAAGTCCCTTATAAAAGTTATAAGTAAACTTATGATCCTGATTTGATACAATGGAAAGAGTAACTCCTTGTAACCTGAAAATCTTGTTGTGGTACAGTCTAGAAAGCCGATCCAACGAGCTTATATATTGAAAAGAAATAAAATGTGTATATTTTTTCATCCGATCAAAAATAACCCAAATTTCATTGTTATCTCGAGAAGTATTTGGTAGTACCACCACGATTTCCATTGACACATTCTCCCATTTCCACTTTGGAACTGGAAAAGGCTGAAGCATCTTATTCAGTAACATCCGATCTTCTTTAACCTATGGACTCATTAAACCTTTCATGATAAAATCAACAATATCTCTTTTCATTCCATCCCACCAACAATAATCTTGAAGGTATCTGTTCATCTTATTACTAAAAGGATGAATTAAAATAAAGAACTATGAGCTTCAAAGAACAAATATTTCTCTAACTGGGAATCACAAGTCACTCACAAATATTTCCCAAATCGTAAAACACAATCTTTATCAATGTAAAATTCAGAAAAACATATCATGTTTTTCCAACTCTACCATTTTCTATAGCTCATGGTATTTCTTATATTCTTGATTAATTCCTTTTTATAAAGATGAATGCACTAAAACCTGAAAAATAGATGTTTTTCCCACACCAACACCTTATAAGGAAAAATTTATCAAATCATTAGCCAAGGGATCATGATATAAATGTAACATGGTTAATTATGCATAATGTTTTTGACTCAAGGAATTATCCACTTTGTTTTATTTTCATGGATGGAAATAGATTTTGGAATAATAATATTTTATAATTTCATGAAATCTTCTCTACATCATGATTAATTCCATATGAGTGAATATATACTTCAGGATTTTATGGTCAGAATATATTTGACATTTGGCATTGTATAAATGATAACACTAAATATTCTATGAAAAAACTACAACGCCAATTCCAAATAATGTGTAGGATAATTTAACTCATGCATTTATAGAATACATGAAGCATAAGCAATTACCTTTTCACTTCTGCATCGGAACACAACCAAGTCCCTTTAATGAAGCATCATTATAGATGAAAAACTCACCATTTCAGGAAGACAATTCCAAAACATGATCATTCAACAATCTCTTAATTAGTTGATAAAAACAAACAACACATTCATGTATCTAAAAAATATAAACCCTTTTCGCATTAACTCATTCAGTGGGATAGATAAAACATGATTTTTTTTAATAAACTGTTGATAATAAGCTGTTAATCCTATAAAACTATGAATCTTTGTAGCATTTTTGGGTCTTGGTCATTCATCATCCACTCTTGTTTTGGTATGATCAATTGTTATTTCAAACATATTTACAATGTTCTGAAGAAAAAGAATCTTTTCCAACTAAAAATCACACTTTCATTATTTTCCATACATTTATTTTCCTTTAAGGATTGTAAAATAGACCTTATATGTTTTTTAGGATCCTCTTTACACTAAGAAAATACCATAATATCATCAATAAACACAACCAAAAATTTATGCAAGAACTCATAAAAAATTCTATTCATAGGATTCTTTAATACAACATGTGATTTAGTTATCATGAACGACATAACAACAAATTCATAATACCCATATCTACTACAAAAAGCTATTTTCGGGATGTCTTCCTCCTTCACCATTATCTTATGGTATCTAGATCTAAATTTAATATTGGTAAATTACTAAGCTCCCTGGAGCTGATCAATCATGTCATCAATATGAGGCAAGTGATATTTATTTTTAATAGTTATATTATTAAAATATCTATAATCATTCCAATGTTTCATGGAACCATATTTCTTTTTAATGAAAAATTATAGCACCCCATGGTGATGTGAATGGATGAATGAATACTTTATCAAGATTATACTACAACTGATTTTTCAATTCAATATATTCAGTTTGAGCCATTCGATATAGGGGTTTTGAAATTATCTTAGCATCATGAACTAAGTAAATTGTGAATTTGACTTCCCGACTATGTATGAAATTGGTTAACTCATCAATAAAAACAAAAAGGTATTCATTTACCATTGACACGTCATTAATCTAAACAGTTCCCTTTTTTCAATAATATGAGAAATATATAATTTATTTCCATATTTCAATAATTTATCATCTTCCTGATAAGTTATCAATTTTATGGGTTTTTTCTTGTATACAAACAAAAAAAATTTCTGAAAAATAACTTATTTTTCTCTACAGTCAATTATATCATGATAAATAGAAAGCCAATCCTTTCCCATAATGACATCAAACTCTACTAAGGAAAGACATCAATATTTGTAGGTAATGTATATCCACATACCACAATAAAAATATTCTTATAATTTCTATTTTATATAATATTTTCCCCTAGTGTTTTAGTAATAAGTTCTAGTTTCATTTATTTAGGTGATATTTCAAATTTATCTGAAACTTCCACAGAAATAAAAATATGTGTAGACCCCATATCAAATAAAACATTAGAAAAATATGAGTAAAAAAATATATTCCTTGATTCCAATTAGTTGGATGGACTGACATCTGTTGATGTATTCACAAATGATCTCACTACACCTTTCTGATTACAGTATGTCCTCATTGCATTAGTAAAATCTCTCTTTGGGAAGACATTTTCATAATGACTCATATCACCAAATTTAAAACATTTTATAGTTTTCTAATCAGGATTTGTCATAGGATGATTTTAATTATAATATTTGGGAAATATTTCCAAACTTACTACATCGAAAACAATTTTTAATTTTGTTAAGGCATTCCCCAGGGTGTTTATTTCCACACTATTCACAAACTGGATACTATATTTTCTTACCATAATATTTCATTGGTTTATTCTTAACCATTGATTTCAATATGGACCAATTATTCTCCCTATTGTCAAAATGCATGTGATCATCAGAAAATTGCATCTCTACCCTCTCACCACTTCAAAAATGTTTCTCATAACTTTTGAATTAATGGGGGGCCAACTCCATTTAATTCCTTGGATTCAATCCTGAGAAAAATTAGTTTATTTTTATATCAAGATCCGAAATAAGATTTGGAGCATACATCACCAGTTGGGTGATGTTCACCTCATAAACAACCACTGAATCATCATTCTTTTTCTTCAATTAAAGTAATTCATTCTCCATCCTATGTCATACCACCTTAGTAAGATATTTTTCAAGGAAAATAATATTAAATTCATCCCACTCTAGGGAATAAATATCATCTCTATCCCTGATATTCTTTACATTTGACCAAAACTAAGCAGCTTCACCTTCAAAATGATAAATGGAAAGAAATTCATTTTTATTAAATGAACATCACATAACATCAAATATCTTTTCGTGGGCTTTAATCTATCCTTCAGCTGCTACTGGGTTTCATGATCCATTGAAAGTAGGATGGTCTTGTCTCGTAAAAGTTTACACTATTGTCATGTTCTGTTGTGGTACCTCCTTTTGTTTTATTGCATGGATTCCACCATCTTTTATTACATGTGTTAGATAAGCCTTTACTATTACATACTAATCAGTTCCAATCCTTACTATTTTGGGCTACAGATTTGGAAGGATATCATTTTTTTCTGGGCCTCTCCTCTTCAGCTTCCTTGTTCCTTCTATAGAAAACCATTCTAAAGACACATATATTAGTCGAAAAAACATGGTAATATTTAAATACTATAACATCTCAAATTAATACTAGATTAACAATCATTTATGGTATTCTAATAACATCATCTAACCCCTAATGCTACCTCAACCATCCTCTGATACCATCTATAAGAACCTGACGTTATTATGTTACATTATCTTGAATTAGTCAAGAAAATCGCTAATGTTCAAGTTTTGGATCTTTTAATGTTTAGACATTTAAGGATTTTTTGACATAAAAAATTCATAAAATTTCATATTAATACAGAGTGGATACCATAAAAACAATTTCCATTTCTTCCAAAATATAAAACATTCCAAAAAATGTTTTAATTTGACATTAATTCAAACATTTGAATTAACTTAATTAATTGACATTCACATTCTTATAACCTATTAAAATAATTTACAAACATGGGATGAGCACAAAAATCTCAGTAACGGATATAAAAATACTGAAAGAACACATTAGTCCATGAATACTTGTATCAAATGAAATCATTTTTAAAAGACACTCTTGCTCCCATATATACTTACTTAGTGAAACATAATTTTTTTAGAATATTCACACAAAAAATTAGAAATTAAATAGAATCATAAATTTATTTTGTGAAATTACTTACATAAAGTTTTAACCCTCTTGACTACCTCAAAATTTGAAACCCTAAAGGTTAAATTACAATTTGTGTAACCATCGTAGTTACACGTGGAATAACCATAGGACCGAACACCAACATACACATACCTAGTGCATTGAAGGGATATATAGGTCCCAAACATTATCATAAAAAATTCACAATAATTATAACATAATCATAAAACATTAATAATTTTATAAAATCATTCTTTTGAATTCCATAAAATATAATTCTTAAAAGATGTTTTTAGAAGAAAATTCCCTTATATTTATCATGTAATTAAAGTGATACTCAATAGGGTGGATGAAATAAGTATACAGACAATAAATACAAATAATTAAACATAAAATAAAAAAAATTAGTCACACAAACAATTTTAATTCCACATAAATAATGAAGTAGAATGTTAACCCAAATAATGGAAAATGGGTTAAGAATTTCTTTACATTGGGTTTGTCTTAATTCAAACTTGTTTAAACCAACTGTATAACTGTTAAAATAGAGATATTAATATTTTATAGAAACTTATTAATCTTTATAATATCTTATATGATCGTCTTGTCTTGTCATTTTACCCATTAATTTTTAGTACGTTTTCCTTCCATTGTTTTGGATGCGTTTTTTACATGATTTCCAATATCTGTTCATGATGGATATTCTTGTAGATTGGATGTAAAACAAAATAATTTCAATGGAATGGTATTTAATTATTACTATGACCATAAATTATTCCATTTATCACTATGAATTATGACACGAGTATGGTTCATATGTTAAAACATTATCGATATGTTTTTAGGTCATTTTTGTGATTCTTCGATCGTAAAAAACACATTTTGTACAATAAATTAATAACATGTATACTAAATGATTTCAGAAACTTATATAAGATAGAAAACATAATTTATAATATGGTTCACCCATAATATTCTTTTTCATGTTCAGTATTTAAGTATGTACAATTAATTGAAATCACGTCCTCCATGATGTTTGAAAATCGACAAATCACAGATGGGGTTTTATTTTTTTGAATTAGTCGGAGAGGAGAAGAAGTATAATGGTGATTCCTCCATAAAAACGATAACATATAGAATATGTAATGTAATGGATCATTATGTACTTTTTTAATAATGGGATGTGTGTAAGTAAGAATAATATAAAATAAAATGAAAAACAAAAGAAAGAAAACAAAAGAGGATGATTACATCTTGATCTCTTCCCTTTGAGAATCCTCTAAAAGCCTTTGGTTTTGGCCTTTTGGTTAGACCAGTTTCTCTAGGATGTGGGGAAGAGCCTTGGGTGTAGTATTAGGAAGAACATAGGAAAGGATCAAGGCTTTAAATGTATGTGATGAAGAGGGGAATGAGAGAGGTATTTAAAATGGGGGAGAGGAGGTGTTTTACATTATTTTAACCATTATTATAATATTTTTTTCAAGACTATGAATAGTCTATATTCATTTAACCCTAAATTATAATAAAGTAATTTGAGTTATAACAACGTGGTATTATATCACTTATTATTTCATAAATAGATTATTTAATAGATTATTTGAATATACATTATATTACCCTATTTCACTATTCATACAAAATTCATGAATTTAAGAAAAAACCATAAAATTCACCCAAATTTATTTCCCACTTGTTCAATTCATAAATAAAATCCATTTTTTTATAATAAAATTCTATATATTATTAATTAAACTCTTAAATATAATCATACTTAATTCAAAAATTACCGATTTTAATTTTATAACTGCTTTTATATGACATTGAAAAATTAACCAAGAAGTCATTATATTAAAGAATTTAGAAAATATAATAAAAATATAATTTACTATTCATTATTTTCATATTATTATTAACAAGGGTATGTTACTATTCAACAAAAATCATATTATTTCCATCAGACTCTAAATAAATATCTGAACACAATTATTGATGAGTGATTTTTGAAATTCAAAGCATAGAAGCTAAACCATTATGTTTAAAGGCTAGTTATAAAAATCTAGTTAAAAAAATGTTTCATGAATTTCAATTTATTTTTAAAACCTTGGGGTGTCACATCTATCCTTCCCAACTAATCGTAGATAACGTCCTTGCTGTTCCTGTGAGGGTTTTACCTATAACCTTACTTTATTCAGAATATCTTCAATATCCCCATCTATAAGAACATACTTCCTTAACATGAAATGAAAAACATAACGATGGTGTATTTTTTTATTTTCTTCTATATTTATCAAAAAAAAATCTTAAAATTTTTCATTAGGATCCTTAGAAATTGTTTCATTAGGTTCCACATTATATTCAACTTACTCATCGAATTTACTGGAAACTCTTTATAACATATACAATATAACATCATCATCATCTGATAGGAATTACAATCATCCCCATTAGATTTCATTGTAATTATAAAAATATATTTTACATTAATGAGATTCTTCTCCCATTTATTAACAAAGAATTCAAAGTATTTATATTCAGAGTACTTAATTTATGAAAAAAAATTAGTCCCCCTTAATGATATGAATTCTGAATCTCCCATGATTAATTTATGGAGTGAGTGACTAACATTATTCACTACTTTTCTTATTATATTCTTTCATTTTTGTAGAATAAACGTATCACCCCAAGATTTTATGAAGAATATTAATTTAATGTCATTGATGTCTTGTGTTGTATGCTTCACCAAATTTAGCTTGTGCTATACGTGACACCATATTAGCTTTCAGTATACGCAACACTATTCTTGGCTCATGTTAAACACAATTTCTTGTTCATTTTGTAGAATTTATTCTACACAACATTAAGTACATATTTTTTTAATGTATAAATGAAATAAGTTAAGAATTATGTTATATGCAACATCAAAGGTAGATTACACTACACACAACCCTGAACTGTCTTTCATTACACGCAATCACGACCATCCTTGATAGCGTGTGTTGTACGCAATACCAGGTTTCACTAAACAACGATATATGGATATAATATTATTATGAACTAGCCATTATGAATAGTATTAAATACATTTTGAATGTTATAACATTATTATTTCATATTACACATTTTATAGAACATGGTATGTGAACAAAATAATTTTTTCGGGTAAAATGTGTATTTTTAAAAAAATTCAGTTTTGCGACCTTTTGATGGCACACCCACATTAATTGTGGTTTTTGACATGTTTATAATTTCAATTTGACAAAATAAAATTTTTCTTAGGAATCAAAATATACAAATTTACCTTGGATAATTTTTTCATATTATTCTCTTAACTTTCATATTTTAATGAAATGTAAAATCATGATATATTTTAATTAAAAACAACTTTTTTCATTGTAATAATATATGTGTCACAATTATAATATATAATGGTTTTAAAGTATAAATAGAATATATTTTTACCATTTAATATAATTAATGTCATTAGCATTGATTTTACATTGAATACGTAGGTTAAATCAATTCAATCTTTTGCAATGTTTTAAACAAAATCCCGTTTTCTTTCGACAACATGATTAATTTCAGTTTAATTTCTGCAAATTATGTATTGAATTTGGAAAAATGGATTCCATATTTGGAATCAGTGGATCGAAATTATATTAATATACTAATTTTTATTGTTGGGCATTATGAATATTAACTATGGTAAATTTGTTTTACCATAGTAAATAGTAAATCATGTAATTAAGGGTAAATATAATATTATAAAATTACCCTAACACTTGAATTAATACAACTGGATGATTATATTTTGTGTTGAGTCATATTTGGGTCGAAATGGAATCCATTAGAACCCACTTGGATGTTATTAAGACCTTTAGTTTATTTTATTTAAAGGAAAGTGAAATATTTCTCACTCAAACTTTAATAATTAATGTTTTTTAAATATAAGGTTAAAAAGAATATAAATTCCGTTATAAATACTCATTTGAAATCTATTTTTTTTATTTATCATGGTAATTTATTTGTAATTTTCAAGAGTTATTTAATTACCTTATTTTCGTATACATTAATGATGCAGAAATTATTAATTTAGAAAAAAAATCAATAATATTGTTTTTATTGAAATAGTAATACATATTAAAGGGCTCACAAAACTGACCAAATCTTATTTTAAGTGTATATATACAACATAATAATCCAATGACATAATATATTAGTGGTTGGAGTCTTATAAAAGTGATTATGTCACTTATATTATTTTATTT
Source organism: Viscum album (assembly GCA_963277665.1). NCBI lineage: Eukaryota > Viridiplantae > Streptophyta > Magnoliopsida > Santalales > Viscaceae > Viscum > Viscum album. The sequence goes on along the minus strand of OY728143.1, from coordinate 1,892,907,453 downwards.
TATATAATGTCGAAGTTGTCACCTTCATAATTTAATAAATATAAAATATTAAAATTTTGTTGTTTTAGAAGATAAATCCAACTAATTTTATTCTTATGAAAAATATAAAATTTATCTTCATCGTAGTATTTTATTTCTAAATTTTATACACCAAATAAGTATAATTAATAATTATTCAAAACTGTTATAGTAATTATTTTATTAAGAGAAATATCAAATAAATGGTTTTACAAATAGTAAAATAATTATAATATGAACTATTTAATTTTCTCCACTAATTATCGTGATTAATATGAAATTTTAAGAACCTATTAAATATTTTAGTTCGAATATATCCTCCGTGTGGATATTATTAAAATTCAAATAAATGAATACTGTCAAAATTGACACTATTGTTATTTTATAAAAATAACATATTATTAAATTGTTTAAAAATCAAAAAGATATTTAAAAATTACATATTGAAATTTATATAGCCGAAAATGTCATAAATTAACTAATTATTGATAAATCACTGCACATAAGTAATTATTTATAACAATTTGAAATTTAGAATCTTATTACCACAAATAAAATTTAATAGATTAAATAAGGATAAACCAAGTTGATAATGTTTAAAAGAAATTCCCTACATGTCTAAATTTTATTGGTTGATTATATTACAACCATATCTCATCTAATATTTGAATATGAGTCATTATTTGTGGTTTTTAAGTGGGGTTAGATGTATTATGAATTAATATTTTTTAGATATCCAAAGGTGCCCCTCTCCTCCCTTATAAAAAGGAAACCCCTTCCCACTTCTCTTCACACCCTTTTGAGCCTTTAATCTCAACCAAACCCTTACCATTTCCCTTCTAAACCTCCTTAGAAACAGACTAGAGGTCCTGGTCTTCTTCAAAGACCAATTTTAGTGCCCTAAGAGGTGGTTTAAAGAGCCGTGTCGAAGAAGAAGTCATATCCATTACCGATTCATTCAAATTTATTTCTTCTTCTACTCCTCTTATTTAGTTGTTTGATTATGAATTAATAACATCAGTATCACTAATATACTTCTATTTTATTATAAATATTAAACAACACTATTTCACCTTCTATCCATCCTATGGAAAAAGAAATCACCGCGCCTGCGTACGTACGGAATACCGTCTCCACGCCGTGGTGTAATATGTTTTCACCACCACATTACTTGGATGGGTTTAATGGTGTAAATAATGAATATATATGATTATTATAACATCATACTGATTCTAATATATTATATCATCCACTCCAATTCCATTCAATAAATATAGGAACGATATCATCGCTCGTGCGTACGTACGGACTACCGTCTCCACGACGCGATGAGATTCATTATCCATGTTAACCATTCATGAATGATTATAAAATATATATATTAAGTGATCATGAAATATATGAAATAATAATGATACTGGATTTATGTATATTTCTATATGAATTTCATCTACTTAATTCCTTTCAATTCAATAATGAAATGAAAACAACGTTCATGCATACGTACAGCCTACCGTCTCCATGAAAGGTGAATTTCACTCCATTTATCGATCTATAATATATATATGTATATACTGAAAATATATTATATATAAATCATGATTTATATTCTATAATTATGTAAATCATGATATATGTAATAATATCAAGAACAACAAGTCCAAACACGTACGATAAATAAAACGATTTTACCGAAAATGCTGCTTTTACATGAAATTTACAATAGAAAGGTTAATATAAAGTCACAAGTGAACAATTTATGACATCATAAAAATGAATATGATTCTGTAATAAGTCAATGAAACTATTTAAATTATTATATAGGATGTTTGGATACGTATGAAGCATATCGGACCAAAGGTAAGGGATAATTAATCCAATCTCATTCTTATCCGAGATTGTTTATTCATAAGTATTTACTGGGGTTATGTTTATCATCCATGCCCATGATTTCACAAAATGTTTACTATTCTTAAATGTATGTTTAAAATCATTTTTACCCTTTTTTTCTTTTACCACAAGTAATGTAAGGAATCTTTCTTTTGTTTACCATACGAGGTACTTTTTGAATTTTTCGAAAAAAGTACGAGGAAAATGTTATTTTTAAATTATATGGCGTGAATGGATTTTTGCGGGTTTATAACGCCTTATTTTCACGAAGCATAATCTACAATATTTAATAAGTATTTTCAACAAAACCATTTTCTTTTAATATTTCATTACATTTTGTGAAACGAAAATGGTTTTGGAAAAGAAAGATTATTTTCCTCAAGAATTCATTTAATGTGTTTTATCAATACCATTTTCTATATAAGAAGGCATTATTTCATAAGTGTATGTTTCATGTATAATGTATCTATGATTTACATGTTTTCACTTTTCTTATGATGAAATTATATCCATTTTTTTATATGTATTATGTTATGATGTTTATGAAACCCAATTTTATTCTTTGGGTTATAATGAATGATTTATGTTTATGTTGTGGCACAAGTAAGAATGATTTCATTATGAGATGGGTGGGGCATATATCTCTGTCCAATGTAATGGGTATGGATTTATATCTCATGATATAGACATGGCTAGAACAGTAAGTTAATCCAGTTCTGTGATACAGGACTGTAACGAGAAGTGAACTCGATTCAAAAAGGGACTTTGTCTACTAAGATGATCTTGCCAGCAATGCCTTGGCAACTATGGAAATCATAACAAGTTCTGAATGTTTTCAACAATTACATGATTTATTCCGCTGAAATTTTATCAATATTGATGTTCCTTTATGATACATCCCTTACGTACTTCCAAGATTTATGTCTTTGCTCAAGATTTTGATGATTATATTTTATGATCAAGCTTTTGCATTAAAATGTTTATGGATTGTTTTATATTCTCTATTCCTACCCTTATTGAGAATTTGAGCTCACCATTTTTATATTTTCTTTTTCCCAGGATATAATGAATGGTTTTAGGAAATAAAACAAAATGGGAAGATCTTTATGGGAGAAGTTGAAGATCTTTCACCATGATTAGAAGATTAAATTCTGAGTCTCCAATGTCACTAAACTTTTGCGGTCCATGTGTGTTTGTTTTTGTTATATATTAATTATTCTTCAAAAGTAATGTATTTTCCATGTACCTCAAGATTTGGGTATCTACAGTTGTTAGCAGGGGAAAGGTTTAGTCATCCTTTGGAAACTAGGATGCGAGAACATTAGTGAGATCCCTAGAGATATTTCTAAGGTATTTCTAGGGATGACCCTAAGGTTAAGTATAAGTATAGGTTATAGTCCTAGAATTATGTTAATGCTCATAGAATATAACCTATGATGTTAGATATGGAAGTTAATCCCCCTTTATTCTGTTGTTTTACCTAGCATGATTTTTTCCTCTCACACAATTATTTTTGGGTTTTAGAAAATGGACGGAAACAAGAAGATTCCCGATAATGGAGAATATGATGGACAATGGAATGATATTCTTCATGATCAAGCAAATGAAATGTAATTTGGATGTTGAAACATCATTATTATGCCTAATTAGCATTCTCATAATATAATCAATAATTTCAACTTTGGTAAGTTTCTTGACTCAGATAATAAGAGAAAGATGGAGTTTCATGATGATCATAGGGGAATGAAAGTTCAATTTACCTCATGTAAATCATGTGGGTAGAGGCATCAACGAGAATGTTTCTAAGGAACTTGAAGATTCATTGGGTGCGGAAAATAAGGACACCAATCCAGTAAGTTCAAAGGAAAAGGTTCAGTTAACAGCATGGATAAGGATAATGGTATTCCTAAAACATCAACAATGATTAGATGTTTTAAATGTGGAATGTATGGGCATTATGAAAACCAGTTCCCTAAGGGAAAGTCTCTTGAACAGAATTATCATGGTCGTATGGGTTGTATTTATGTGGATGATAATGAGGAGACTATAAATGATATATGAGAGGAAAGATGGGTTGAAGCTTGGTCAATGGTTTAAGAAGGTAGTAAAATGAATATATGTTTATCAAGAGTTATGTTGTATAGATAATTTAATGGTACTATGGAATAAAGAAACATCTAGGGATTTTTAGACTATTGTCTTTCCTAAAGTATTTGAAAGTATATGTTGAATAATACCGGTAACCATGAAAGGTCATTGAAATATTTTTGGAAAGAAGATGATATGCACATAATGAATGGATAAGGAGGAAATAATATGTTGGATAGTATTCATGAGCTCGTTATTGTTATAAGGACTAAGTGATATCATGGTATGAGTATACAGGATTTTAGGATTTTGGTATATGGAAAGAGTTAACTTTTGACAGCACTCATGTTTTCACTAAAGTTCAATGGGTATTCATATTTCAAGAGTATACATTATTAAGGCCTTCAAAGGTTTGGAATGTGACCAACAAGACATATCTTATGATATATGTGGATAAACGATGGTATAAACAAGCTTGTTATATGATCTCTCTAGTAATCGTTCTCACCATAATATGAGATTGGACAATAGTATTTTGGATAAGCCTAATGATTGGAATGGATTATGTTAGACATAAGTTAGTATTGTTTAAGGATAGAACATTTTTGATATTTATTATGGAAAGTTATAATAATATATTTTTAGAAAAAAGGGACAACCTACAGAACGGAAGACAACCCATCATGTCGGACAAGGCTGTGGGAATCGAACCCACAACTGAAGTTTGACATGCCTTTATTTCCTACCACTGGCCTACAGGATGTCCCTGGTTAGAAGAATCTAGTTTTATTTTATTTTGCAGAATGATAGATGATGTATAAGTCTATTTTAGAACCATATCAGATTAATCTCACCATAGATGGACTTATGTATATAACTCTTGGTAACTAATGTTTGAGACATATAGAATGACCTATCATTCTATCGCATGATCTGCTAAATTCATTTTAAGGGGGTAGAATTTAACACCCCAAGATTTTATGAAGAATATTCTTTTAATTTCATTGATGTCTTCTTTTGTACACTACACTAAAATTTTCTTGTGCTATACGCGACAACGTATTAGCTTTCAGTATACGCAACACTATTTTTGGCTCATGTTACACACAATATCAAGATTGTTTAGTAGAAATTATTCTACGCAACATTAAGTATAGATTTTCTTTAATGTATAAATGAAATAAGTTTTGAATTATGTTATATGAAATACCAAAGAGATATTTCACTACATGAAACCCTGAACTGGCTTGCATTACATGCAATCACAAAATTCCTCGATAGCGTGTGTTGTACGCAATACAAGGTTTCAATAAACAACAATATATGTTTACATTATTATTATGAACTAGCAGTTATGAATAGTATTATCAACATTTTGAATGTTATAACATTATTATTTCATCTTAAACTTTTTCTAGAACATGGAATTTGAACAAAAAATATTTTTCAGGTAAAATGAGTATTTTTAAAAAATGCAGTTTTGCCGCCTTTTGATGGCGCACCAACATTAAATATATTTTTGACATGTTTATAAGTTAAATTTGACAAAATAAAATTCTTATTTTCAATCAATATATAAAAATTTACTTTGGATAAATTTTTCATATAATTCTGATAACATTTATATTTTAATGAATATTAAAAGCACGCTATATTTTAATTAAAAACAACTTTTTTCATCGTAATAATTTATGTGGTTAATTTATAATATTTAATGGGTTTAAAGTATAAAGAGAATATATTTTTACCATTTAATATAATTTATGTCATTACCGTTGATTTTACATTGAATTGTTAGGTTAAATCAATTCAATCCTTTGCAATGTTTTAAACAAAAACCGTTTTCTTTCGAAAACAGGATTAATTTTAATTTAATTCCTGCAACATATGTTTATTGAATTTGGAAAAATGGATTCCATATTTCGAATCAGTGGTTCCAAATTATATTAATAGACTAATTTTTTATTTTGGTCATTATGAATAGTAACTACAGTAAATTTTATTTACAATAGTAAAAGATAAATCGGGTAATTAAGGGTAAATATAATATTTTAAAATTATCCTACCACTTGTATTAATAATATTAGATGATTATATTTAGTCCTATGGCATATTTGGGTCTAAATGGAATCCATTAGAATCCACATGGAGGTGATTAAGACCATTATTTTATTTAAAGGAGAGTAAAATATGTCTCACTCAAACATTAATAATTAATGTATTTCTAATATAAGGTTATATAGAATATAAATTCTTTTATAAATACTCATTTCAAAGCTAAAATGTTTTTCTTTATCATCGTAATTTATTTGTAATTTTCAAGAGTTATTTAATTACCTTATTAGATTATACATTAATGATGCAAAAATTATTTATTTAGTAGAAAAAACAATAATATTGTTTTTATTGAAATAGTAATACATATTAAAAGGCTCAAAAACCAGACCAAAACTTATTGGTATTGTATATATACAACATAATAATCAAATGACCAATTATATGACCGTTTGGAGTCTTATAAAAGTGATTATGACACATATATTATTTTATTTTATATGATGTCAAAGTTGTCACCTATATAATTTAATAAATATAACATTTTAAAATATGGGTGTTTTAAAAGATAAATCTGAATAAATGTATTATTATGAAATATATAAGATTTATATTCATCCTAGTATTTTATTTTTAATTTTTATACAAAAAATAAGTATAATTAATAATTATACAAAAATGTTGTAGTAATTATTTTATTAAGAGAAATATCAAATAAATGGTTTTAAAATTAGTAAAATAAATATTATATCAACTATTTAATGTGATGAAGTTTTTTTCTAGATTACTATTAAATGATAGTAACCTATTAAATATTTTAGTTCGAATATATCTACTGTAGGGATTTTATTTAAATTTAAATAAATGAATAGTGTAAAAATTGACACTATTGAAATTTTATAAAAATAACATATTATTAAATTGATTAAAAATCACAAAAATATATAAAAATCAAAAATTGAAATTTATAAAGTCTAAAACGTCATAATGTATCTAATTATAGATAATTCACAGCACATAAGTAAATATTTATAAAAATTTAAAATTTATAATCTTATTACCACAAATAAAATTTAATAGATTAAATAAGGATAAACCAATTTGATATTGTTTAAACTAAATTCACTACATGTCTAAATTTTATTGTTTTATGATATTACCACCCTATATCATCTAATATTAGAATATGATTCATTTTTTGTTATTTTTATGTGGGGTTATATTTATTATAAATTATTATTTTTTAGATTTCCAAAGTTGCCCCTCTCCTTCCTTATAAAAAGGGAACCCCTTCCCACATCTCTTCACACCATTTTGAGCTTTGAAGATCGGCCAAACCCTGCCCATTTCCCTTATCAACCTCATTATAAACATACTAGAGGTCTTGGTCTTCTTCAAAGACCAATTTTAGTGACCTAAGAGGAGGTTTCAAAGAGGCGTGTCGAAGAAGAGGTAATATCTGTTACCGATTCTTTCAAATTTAGTTCTTCTTCTACTTCCTCTTCTTTTGTTGATTCATTATGAAGTAATAACATAAGTATCACTAATATACTGGTATTTTATTATATATATGAAACAAACCTATTTCACCTTATATCCATCCTATGGAAAATGAAATCACAGCACGTGCGTACGTACGGAATACTATCTCCATGCCGTGGTGTAATCAGTTATTACACCACCACCATACTTGGATGGGTATAATGGTGTAAAGAAAGAAAATATATGATTTTTATAACATAATAATGATTATAATATATTATATCATCCACTACAATTCTATTCAATAAATATGGGAATGATATCATCGCTCGGGCGTACATACGGACTACCGTCTCCACGACGCGATGAGATTAATTCTCCATGTTAACCATTCATGAATGATTATAAAGTATATATAATAAGTAATCATGAAATATATGACATAATAATGATACTATATTTATGTATATATATACATGAATGTCATCTACTTAATTCCATTAAATTCAATAAGGAAATGAAAACAACGTTCATGCATACGTACGACCTACCGTCTCCATGAATGTTGTATTTCACTCCATTTATCGATTTATAATATAAATATGTATATAATAAATATATACTATATATAAATCATGTTTTATATTTTGGAATTAAGTAAATCAGTATATAAGTAATAATATCAGGAAAAAAAGTCCAAACACGTACGATAAATATAACGATATTACCCAAATTGCTGCTTTAACATGGAATTTACAAAAGAACGGTTAATATAAAGTCATAAGTGAACCATTTATGACATCATAACAATGAATATTATTCTAAAATAAGTCAATGACCTTATTTAAGTCATTATATAGGAGGATCAGATACGTACGAAGCATATCAGACCTAAGGTAAGGGATAATTATTCCAATCTCATTCTTATCCGAGATTGTTTATTCATAAGTATTTAATGGGGTTATGTTTATCATCCATGTCCATGTTTTCACAAAATTATTTCATAAAATGTTTATTATTCGAACATGTACATTTAATGTCATATTTACCCTTTTTGACTTCTAACACAAGGTATGTAAATAATCTTTCTTTTGTTTACCATACGAGGTACTTTTTGACTTTTCCGACAAAAGTATGAGGAAAATGTTATTTTTAACTTATATGGCGTGAACAGATTTTTATGGTTTTATAACGCCTTATTTTAATAATGATTCTTCTATAATATTTAATAAGTATTTTCAACAAAATACTTTTCTTTTAAATGTTCATGCCAATTTAGGAAAAGAAAATGTTTTTGGAAATGAAAGGATATTTTCTTCAAGAATTCATTTCAAGTGTTTTATCAAAACCATTTTCCATACAAGAAGGCATTATTTCATATGTGTGTGTTTAAAGTATAATGTCTCTATGATTTACATGGTTTCAATTTTCTTATGATGAAATGATATCCATTTGTTTTATATGGATTATGTTATGATGTTTATAAAACCCATTTTTTATTCTTTGGGTTATGATGAATAAATAATGTTTATGTTGTGGAACAAGTAAGAATGATTTCATTATGAGATGGGTGGGACCTATATATCCATATAATCTATTGGGTAAAGATTGATATCTCATGAGATCGACATGGCTGTAATGGTAAGCTAATCTGGTTCAGTGATTCAAGATTGGAACGGGGAGTGAACTCGATTCAGAAATGGACTTTGTCCACTAAGATGGTCTTGGAACCAATGCCTTGGCTACTATGGAAATCATAACAACTGTTGAATGGTTTCCACAATTACATGATTTATTCCCATGCCATTTTATCCAGATTGATGTTCATTTATGATATATTCCTTACGTACATCCACGATTTATTTCTTTGATCAAGATTATGATGCTAAGATTTTATGTTCAAGCTTTTTCATTCAAATGTTTATGGATTGTTTTATATTCTCTATGTTTACCCTTACTGAGAATTTGAGATCACCCTTTTTATGTTTTCTTTTCCCTAGGATATAAATAAAGTTTTTAGGTGCGAAAACAAAAGGGGAAGATCTTTATGGGAGATGTTGAAAATATTTCCCCACGATTAGAAGATTAAATTCTGAGTTTCCAATGACACTAAACTATTATGGTCCTTGTGTGTTTGTGTTTGATATGTATTAAATATTCTGAAAATGTATTATAATGTCCATGTACATCATGCTTTGGCTCTCTAAAAAAAATTTAATCACTAAAATCAACTAACTATAATACTACGTGATCTATGATTCGTGTACCAAAAAAGAGTACTTAAATCTATAAATAAAGTTATCCATAGTGTTTTTCAAGTGATTATAACTTTTCTAAAAAGTTCTATTAGGAAAAAATTCAGCATATTTTTATTCAACATACATTCCTCCCTCCATGTAAAAAACACATTAGAAACACTCAAGCCTAAACAATATCTAGGTTTCTACCCCATTAAAATACAATAGAAACATTATCATCATCAATACATTTTCCCTTTTTATATTTTAATATCAGTTTTTTCTATGAAAATATGAGTATATAGAAATATAAATTAATGATGAAATCAATCATTAGTTATTTTTATTTTCAGTATCAAATTATGGAACAACTAGGTTTATCATAATGAATTTTTATATCACTAAGTAAATATTTAAAAAAAAACTAGCTTCTTGTTTTCAATATGAATTCCCTACATATCACCACCTTCAAATTCCCTCATTTTAATACAATAACATTGAAAAATAATTGAAAATAATGTGGATATTTCTTATCTCCAGTATATAGAGAAATATGGATGATAATGTTTTCCTAACCCATAAACTCTCACATCATTTTTCTTCATACCTTCTCCCTTATCATTCTAAATAACAATATTCTATGATGGAATGTTTTAATTATCCTTAATTTTTATTTCAATATTGTGTGGTGGATTATTCAAAACCTCTAATATCAAGGAGCGTGAATTTTTATTATTTTTCTCCAATTTCAACCTCCTGGTTACTTCCAATTGTTATAGATATTAAACCATTCAAACCATTGGAGTATGTTCATCATTCTTCTTATACTATGATTTATTTTCAGTTACACCACTACCTTATGAGGTTTTTATATTATTTTTTTAAACTTATCATATCCTAGTAATATTTTCATGATTTTTTCATATGTGTTTCCAACCAACTTTTATCTTCCATGAAACTTTATATATTCTTGTATGTTACTTGTATATGATAAATTTCATGAAACATCTAATTATTCATCATATATTCCTTACACGATTCGAATCCTATTATCCCTTTTTCAGAATGTATGAATTTTATTTGAGATTATTACAGTTTTCATGAAAATTTATTGTAATATTATAATTTACCATGTGTGGTATTTTCTTCCATAAAGGTATCATATTTTTTATGTATCAAAAATTCTGAAACATTCTTTCTGGGTGTACAATTCTTCTTTTCTTTTTTTATTAGGAAAAAATGTAGAATACAAGTCTATCTTCCTAAAATATTCATACATATTTAGTATCATATTTCTACTTATAGTATCTACATTGTGATTAGTATAATAAACCAAATCATTTTTTGAATTTCTATTTATTTTGTAGCTTACACAAAAAACATTAATATTTGTAAATCATTTGGATGTCAATAGATATTTCATATTTTATAATGGTTGGGTAAGATTAGTAGATTTTCATACTCTGATTCCACCATAGTGTTGGACATAATTATTATTCATTACATGGTAAATTGTGACAAAAATCTATAAAAATGGGAACAAACATTCTATAGTAGCAGAAGAAACCAACAATACTTGGATTATTTTGTTGTGAAGTAATTCAACATGTGGAAAATTATTTTAAAACATTTATTTTTTGGATATTTTATCATGAAACCTTAGGGGGGACAGTTTAAATTTTCTTCCTAAATAACACATTTTTAGAATATGTGAGTCTCTTACTTTTCGTCAAACATTTTATCTACTATTATTTCATATACTATGATCATATGATTTAGTGCTAATAGATTCATTGGAATGTAGGGTTAAATTTTTCTTCATCTTATTTGAAATTGTTACTTCTCATGCATTCACATTATTGTTTCCATTGGATTTATTACTTAATAAATGTGAGACTTTTATTAAAATTTTAATTATATAATCTTATATCATATTTCTATGAAGATTCAACTCAATTGGATTCCATATTTCTAAATCTCACAAATTTCCCAAAACACATTACATTTAATGAATTCTTCTGATTTTCAAGGCTCTTCACTTTTTATTTATATAAATTTAAATATTTTTATTATTTTCTCATTTGATTTAATAACCCATTTGATTGAAATAAGAAGTTACTTCACTCTATTTGTCTTGATATGTAGTTGATAATTCTTTAATGAAACTAATTCATTAGGAGTATCTTTTAACACATATATATTTTATTAAAAAACTCATGTTTCCACATCCCCTTCACACAAACTCCTTAGTAAGTCTTCTTCCATAAAAGAAAACATTTATTCATAGGATGTTTCTGATTTGTTCTTAAGATCACTAAACATTGTGTGGACACCACTCCCGTGTTTCCTCTAAATTTATTACTCATACATTTTACTTTATTTATATAGTGAATCATTAATTTCATTAATTATTCTATGATTATCAACCAACTCAGAGTTATTGATGTGGACAGTAGATTCTAGCAAATGTCAACTTTCCATAATAAATTCCTTAATAATAATATTCACACAATATATTAAATATAATATTTCCACCACAATGATGAAGTTTTCTTGAGATATTAACACTATACCGTCTTTTCCTATAACAATTTTAGTTATAAATGTATATTTTTTTGGATTCATCACTAGTTTTTTTATCTTGGTCATCATGTTCTGATTTCATCTATGAATTTTTCTCATATTTTCCATTTATATATGAAAGTATATATATTGTAAATTCAATAGGAATATTTTTCAAGAAATATATGATTTCAGAGTAATATAACTAAATAGTATCCACTGATTTATTAGTTATAAGAGATTATTTTAGTTGATAAATTTTATTACATTCACATGTATTCTTACTACACATTTGAACTTCCAGAATTGGTGGACCCTCCTTCTATTTCTTTTGAAAGGAAAATTTCCACAGCTTTTAAGATTTTTTCATTTTCTGGTTTGTCAACGATTTGGCTGAAAATTCTAGGTTTTTACCATCAGAAATAAATTCAATATTATTCAGGTCAGGATAAAATTTCATTACTTTTAGAAGAAAACTTTATTATACACAAATAAGGCTTCAATTCATCTGAAATACTTAAACCACAACTTAAAATAACTTATAAATCAAAACTAAGGGAACCTTTAAATGATCAAAATTTAGATTATTATATATATCATGCATTCACCCATAGTGGGTGAATTAGGGTTGACAAAATTCATAATAATTACATTTAACATTAAATTATAATTTTCCTTAAATTGATCGAACCAATATTATTTTTTAGGAATAATTGTTCTTTATATTCTTCTATTCATTGATTTATCCTTATTCTATGCATATGATATAAGAAAAAACACATGTATTTTTATAATGTTCGATGTTAGTGGGAGAACTAATTTCCTTCCACGGTGACTCCCATCAGTCCAAGGAATCTTACATTACAAATATTTTCATCAATTATAGAGGTTGGATATTTATAATCCATACTATAGATGAATTATGTCCTAAAAATATCCTCCAATATTCAAATAATAAATTATACAAAGTCTTATTAGTTTCAATTTTTTATCATATTTTGAGAAAAAAATTATAATGTTTTTTTACATATAACTAATGTTTATATAGAAATTCTATGTATAATTTGAATATATATAGTGTGACTTATACCATCATTCAATGGATCTTCATCAGATGAACCTTAAAATATATTATCCCTCTAATATATACTTAATTTGATGAAAAAATATTGAACCTAATAATATTTATAGTTTCTATATCTAATATAACATTTCCCTAGTACTCTATTTGGTGCATATAGTAACCCAAACATAACATACATATACATAAAATTATTTTTTTGTAATATTTATTACAATAAATAGACACATGCATGTGGACCATAATAGTTTAGTGTCTTCAGAAACATGGAAACATAACTTCGGTCCATAGGCAAGCTATATCATCTCCCAATAACTTCTTCACAACTACTACCTTTCCTTAGAATATCATAAATAATACATATATATAACCTAGTGTAATGTAATCATATTAAAGGATGAGGTCAGATTCTTAGTATGGATAAACAAGGGAGATACATAAGCATAACCTGTATATAAGGGTATGAGAACATAATCATAACATTTTAAAGGAATACCCTATGTATCAAAGATTATAATCCTTAATCATGGAAAAAATATTTGAAATTAATAAGACATGAATAATTATAAAATAAAAGGACATAATCAATGATAGAATAATATTTTCATAAGACAAGAAATTTTTAACAAACACATAATCATATAAAATCATTCTCATATTAGTATAGGATCATTTCCAAGGATACCATATTCTAATGGGTCCACTCCCAAACAAAATCATAGTAGTCATGGTTCAATCCCAAGACCATCATAGTAATCATTATTCACTCTATAGACCATCATAGTGGGTAAATTCTATTTTTAAACAGAGTTCACTCTTTCTTCTTGTCCAATCTATCTCATGAGATCTAAATCTTTACCAAATGTATTGGAGGGAGATATAGGTCGCACCCATCCCACAATGAAATCATACAAATGTGTGCCACATAATTATAAAAATTTATCAAATCAAATCCAATGAAATGAAAATTCCTATCATGAATATTTCATCATATCATAAACTGTGAAAAAGAGACCCATATCATAATCATTTCATCATTGAATAAACCGAGAAAATAAGAGTGTTTCATAAGCTTTTATCATAGTATAGCCCATATACGACAAGTTGGTTTTAGAAAAATCATGTATCCATAAAAATTAACAATTTAGAGGGAAAAAATATGAATATTATCCTTGGATCATATACATAAGAAGTCATAAGTAACATCAAATGATGAAATCATAAATGGAAAATAATTTTGAAAGATCAGTTAAATAATTTCTCGTGGAAAATATTAATTCTTCTTAGAAAAAACTATTTTAAAATATAATAAACATTTAAAATAATTTTTATTTGAAAATAAATTTGAAAAATTATTCTGTAATCTTCTTTGAAATATTTTTTCATGATTTACAAAAATTGCATTCTTATCGTACATATTAAAATGATGTTTCCATTCACATTTTTGATAAAATCCATATTGGCGTTGTTTTGTAATGTGAAATGAATATTAATATCATTTATTTATAAAAAATAAAACATTGTTAATTTTATTTAAAAAAATCATAATAGTGTTATAATTTTGTTTTGGAAAACATGTTTAGAATACCTTGTTTTGAAGGAAAACAAATTCTGGATCGAAAAGAGAAATAAGGTGGGATTATTTTTTAAAAAAATATTAATTTTCATAAGTACCAATGAGTGTGAAATTGTACTATTACTTGAATATATCATTAATAAAAATATTATAATAAAATTCATGATAATTCACAAGATATGGATCATAATGTTTCATCAATGGTAGTATAACCATAAATGTCCCCGATAAATGATGGGATTTTAGAGAAAAACTCTTACCACAATGATAACCTTGAATAAAAATAAATTTGAAATAATAACATCACATTAATCTTAAAATTTCATGAAAATAAGGATATTCGTGATATAATAGGTCAATGGGTATATATATATACCTCAAAAAGAGTATAGGTACAAAACAAAACATTTTTCCAAAATAAGGAAAATTGAAACAAAATTTACTTACCAATTATGTAATATTTTAACTATAAACACCATTAAATAGAAATAAAAAAATGGAAATTTAAATCCTAATAAACCATAGTATAATAGTAAAAAAATACTTCCATGTTTATTATAAACACCACATACACGAAATTGTTGGCGAACACAGCTTGTGTGTCATGGAAAATAAAATTGTTACGGAAATACATCACAACATGAGTAACTATTTATTCCTGAGATCCATGAAATAATAACATAAATTAAAACCATTAATATCCTTAAATAACTTAAATTCATTATATAACATTCCAGTGGGTAGTATACACAACCCACATACGAAATGATTAGTTAATATGACATAAGTCATGCTGAAATAAAAGTGAGACTAGAAATCCCCTTACCATAAGACTATAAATAAATTTTACTCTTTAAATAATATCATATATTATTTTATATTGATATTTTATAACCCTCATATTATTAATTACATGTTAATATTATGTTTCGACTAATAACAACTTTGCTTTTCATATATGTTTTTATTTGTTATATTTGTCGTTCACATAATTTAATAATGATTTTATCATATGTGAAATGATAAAAATGATAAAAATATCAGATATATTCCTTATATATGTATTTATAAAAATATATAAAACATGTAAATAGGAAATGAAATTCACCATTAATGGGGACGACATGTTGTATGTACACATGATCACAGTTTCCATTTTCTTGTCGTATTAAAAGAATGAAATGTAAACGATATATATATATATATATATATATATATTGTAATTTCAGTATAATATTTATGATATATATGTCATATATTTATATTAAACTCATATTTTATACATTCCCTTTAATGTGTTAACGAATTACATCACTTCACGAGGCGGTAGTCCGTCATACAAATGAACGATGTTATTTTATTTCCAAAAATGGAAATAATGATGTTATGTGTTATATAATAATTAAGGAATAATAAATAAATCATAAATATCATATATATATATATAATAAAAAAATTATTTCCATCATTATTCCCATCCTTGAGATATTGTAATGAAAAAATGAATGACATCAGTCTATGAGGCGGTAGTCTGTATTACACACAATCAATGATTCGATGACCCATTTGATAAAATTTTGTGTGGTTTTTGGTTGCAACCACAAAATAAATATATATATGTATATTAAGTATAATTATTATTTTTTATAATTTATATATAAAAAAATATTAAGCGTTTTTAGTAATAAATAAAACAATAACATTCGTTGATGATCGTTACCTCAAATTTGGATATCTCCTTTTGGGTTAAACCAAATGGCATCCATGGTCGGTTCTATGACAAAAGAAAGTACTCTAGGATGAGTTTAGGTATGTTTAGATGTTATTTGGGTAGGTATTGTACAAACCAATTGGTTTTAAATGTCTGAATAGTGTGTAAGAGGGGTTGGACTTTTATAAGGGAGGTGAGTGGAAAACTTGTACATTTTTGAAAGATAGAATTCCAAGAACATATTTCATTGTGAAGCATCTACAATAATCGATCAATTTTGATAATATAAGGGTCCAATTTGTGTTGGGAAAGTTTCTAGATCATTTAACCTTTATGTTTAAATTTTAGTCACTTAGTAAACTTTTTTTCTTTTAATCTCCATGATTAATTTTAACTGTTATAACTGATAATTATGGTAAAAAATATGTGGAATTATTAAAAATTAGAAATTTTGATTACTTCCAAATAAGGAATCCATTTTTATAAAATGATATCATAGAATGTATGGGAATTAATTTAAAATATAATCTCATAGATGGGATACGACAAAATGTTTTTAAAATGAAAAAGTTCAAATGTTTTAACTATTTTTATATATAATTTCAATATAAAATTTATTGAAATGGCATGAATAGAAAATTTTTATGTATAATTTAAATAAATTTACTTTAAAACCTATTAATATTTAATATAAATATATAAATAAATTAACATAAATGGAAAATTTAAAATAAAATTCATTATTTTTTAATATTCTTCAAAAAATGAAACATTTCAAAAAATTACCAAAAAATAACCATTAGATAAATTTACATTCTGAATTAAAAATAGAATTTTATTTTATAATGTTAAATTCCTCAATGTTTGAGAAATTAATTTTATTAGTTTTATAAAAATACATAAAATTAAGGTTTTTAGAAAATACTACTTTAAAACATATAATTTCATTATAGAAAATTTTGTTTTTTCATTATCAATATATTTTATTAATATAAAATAATTATATTTTAAAATTAGTTATTAATATTAATATTACGATATTAAATGGATAAGTTATAAATTTTGGGTTTAAATAACTAAATTAAAAATATTTGTCTTGTTAAAACTCATTGTCGTGTGTAATGGGAGACAAGATAGTGTTTCTTGCAGTGAATGATTAACATTGTGATGAGTATTAAAAAAGAATCACATGGTGTTGCATGAAACATAATATTCAAAATATATTTATTTCAGTTGAAAAAGTTTCATAAAAACTCTTGGTGTTACATCCTACCCCCGTTAAAATGAATTTTTTCAACTAAATTCATCATTCTGATAGAAAAAATTGAGGATAATTCTACCTCATCATATCCTCAAGTTCCCACATAAATTACCCGGACTGGTGAATTAACCAAAAACCTTTGAACAGGTGGTTGGTCTTGTTTTATATAACATTATTTGTTTAATTCAAAATATCTACTGGTTGTTCCAAATAAGAAATATCATTCTCCAAAGGTATAACATCAGAGTTTAGCAAATTTGTTGGGCTAAGTATGTACTTCATTGAGAGAGATACGTGTAACACATCATGGAATTTAGAGTGGATTGATGTATGCACCAAGCGATATGATACCATCACAATATGATAAATAATTTCAAATGGACCAATATACCTAGGAATTAGTATCAATTTCTTCCCAAACCTCATAACATAATTCCATATAGAAAAACTTAGAAACACTTTATCGCCAACATAAAATCCATGATCACACCTGTAGTTATTATACTATCTTTTTTTCCAACTCTGAGATACCATGATATTCTGTTGAATAACTATAACCTTTTTAGTGATTTCTTCAGCTATATCAAGTCTCAGTATCTTTATTTCTCTAACATCATTATATCATGTTGGAGATCTATATTTATTATGAGAACAATGCTTTTTATTACACAATTGAACATAATTTATTGCATAATATTCATTTTATACGAAAAAGAAGATCAAGAGTTCTAGTGTCTATGGTTCTAAGGATCATTACATAACACCATAAAACATGAAATACAACATCTTTATTGAAATCATCCTTTACATGAAAAATATATTCCTTCATACTCAGCATTACATGGGATAACTTGAGGAATTTCATAAAAAATGATGAATTATAGATCCTAGTAAGTGAATAATCATGGAATAACACGATTAATACAATACATTTTAGAAAATAGGCATATCAATATATCATAAGAGAAGAATAAACATAAAGGCATGATATATCATTATAATTATAACATAGAAATGTGGCAACAACACTTTACATAAAATTAAATGAGAAAAGGATCATTGCACATGGAGCATGAGTAAACCCTCATTGCACATGAAGCATGAGTAAACCATGATTCACTTGAATTATCATGAGTAAATACCAACTAAATATAAATAATCAAGATAAAATAATTTACCCAATGCATTGCAGCCCTATTAGGGCGTTCCTTTCATAAACATTTCATTTCATGCATAAGTCTACCACATTAATCATAAAACATTGAATAATTCAACATAATATTTTATTCAATGATAATATAATGTGTTTTACATACATGAAACTCTTTAAACAATAAGTAAATGTTTATAAATGTGAATACCCTCGATAGTGAAATGGTCTTGGTAATCACTACACAATGACTTTGGTTTGGAAAAGCGCGATGCAATTTCTGCAGCATAAAGACATGACATAAGAACTCATAAAAAAGGTTTGACAAGAGAGAAATGGGTTTTCATCATATTTACATGACATGGAAAATAAAGGGGTCATATAGATACATTTTTTAACAAGTGTAATAGAATTTACATTCATGATAGAAAATAAATTCTTGAATGTAAATGAGGAGAGAGAAATTACATTCAGAATTTCAGCATAGCAACAGGTGTACATGATTGGCATTTAATGAGAGAAAATGGGTATACAATCCTTAAAACATAAATAGGGAATTATTTGGGAGGTTAGAAACCATACCCCAACATTTATAATATAAATTAAAAGGGAATAACAATATAAAGAATATTGGACAAAAAAGAAAAAGGATGAAAAACCCTTACAAAGAAGTGTGCTTCTAAAGGCTTGAGAGAGGCTTAAGAGAGGATTCGTGGGAGCATGGGGACCTTGGGAGGATTATAGATATAGTAGTTCATAAGTTGGATGATCTAAAAGGGATTTTATGGTGCATGAAGTGGGAGCTTGGGTGGGTTTATATACGAAAGATGATGGAATTCTTTATTATTTATGTTTGGGACACCTCACATTAATCTAATCCAAACCACAAACTAGCAAATGGATTTTGACAATGATTTTTGGGAAAGGTATGTGGAAAACAATATCTTATAAGGCATATTTCCTATCTTCTTAAAATATTGGGGTTGCTTATGTGTAGGTGAGTCACACTCCCTTGGAAAATAATTTAAAAAGACCAAATGATTAATAAGTCATGAATGGTCCACTAAATGTTTGTAAAATATATAAAAAACTCAAAATCTTATTATTTTAATGTTAAAAAATATATTGGCCGAACATAAAGTTTATAGTATTTTATTACCCCACTATTGGGTCATTATGATGTCATTAAAAAATTATATATTTAAACGATATTTAATTTTTAACAAAACATTTGACTGTCTCATTGAATTATGAAAAATTCACCGTTGGATAATTTCGATATCTTGATTCCAGAAATAATATTTCTATTATCTAAATAATTTTCTAAATATGATAATTTTCCCTTTTAAAATAAAAACTGTCATTTATCAAAAATTCGTGGGTTTTGAAAAAAATGGTTTTGAAACCTTAATAAAAATTACTATTGAATTCATAAAATTATATGATCATTTAGATTAATAAAATTTCATATAATATCAATAAATATATTTTATTAAAATATTATTTAAATATAAAAATCCATTATTTCATCAAAATAGATTTCCTAGTTGAACATTATCTAAAAATATTATTTGTTCTTTAAAAACTATTTACAAGGTTGAAAGAAATAAATGAAAGTTTATTCATTATTATATAAAAAAATAAAGTACAAAACCATAGTACTAGTTCCTTGTTACATAACCCCTTATAACACCTGCATAAGACCGGAGAGTACGGTGTGCGATGATGACATACTATTGGGATGGCTCGGATAACATTGCTCGGGTGGTAATCTCTATCAACTTCCAGTTCCCTATGAGGTGGTCCAACTTGAGCTTATCATATTGAAGATCAGCTTGGGCTTGGATAAGAGAAAAACAAAAATACGGAACCTCCTTTCTTAGCACTAACAAATGGTCTTTGAATGGGGCACGTCTACTAGTTGAGGTCATCGCTTCCTTTGTGTGAGTAAATTGGATTTGTTAAATCCCTATATTTATACTAATCATGTGATTACTATTCAATGGCTATATTAGCAACGGTCACAATTCATAACAATATTTTCAAATACCAAAACATAAAACCAAAGAAGTTGATATTTTATATATAAATTTTACATAAAAATAAATTTAATTAAATCATGAGGGATTTCCCTTAAGGAAAGTTGGGGTCATTAGAATCTTCCCCCTTAAGAAATTTTGCCCTCAAAATTTCCTTTTCCCATAGTAAAACAGGTTTGGGTAACTCTGATTCATCATTTCCTCTAATTCCCATGTCACTTATTCAAACATGTGGGTTTGCCACAACACCTTGACGAGGGGAATTGTCTTATTTCATAGAAATTTTTTGCTACGATCTAAGATGTTCACTGGTTGCTACTAATAAAAAATATCATCCTTTAACTGTATCCCTTCTAGAGAGAGTATGTCTGAAGGGTCTGGTATGTAATTTCATAAGAGGTATATATGAATGACATTAGGTACATTGACCATGGTAGGTGGAAGTTCTAGTCGATAGGCCACAACCCCGACAAGATAATTATTCTCGAAGGGTTTGATGTACCATGGTCTTAACTTCCGTTTCCTTCCAATACTCATGACCTTATTCCATAAAGATATGCATAGAAATACCATTAATCCTAATTTAAAATCAAGGTCATGTCTGACAGTTATCTACATAAATCTTCAATCGACTCTGGGCTACCTTGATATATTGCTTAATGGTTTTCACCTTCTCCACCATTTCGTTGACCATTTCTAGTCCAAGAATCTTACAAACACCGACCTCCTACCAACACACCAGTTTTTCGAATCATTTCCCATAAAGGGCTTCATATGGTGCTATTTGGACTCTCGAGTGGAAACTGTTATTATAAGAGATATAAACCAGAGAAATATTTTGATTCCATCCTCTTTTAAAGTCTATTGAGCACACTCTCAACATTTCTTCAAGTGTTTGGATAGTCCTCTCGGATTGACCATCAGTTTGAGGATGATAATCCATAATGAAGTTCAGTTCAGTATTCAGAGCATGATAAATAATATTCCAAAACATATAGGTGAATGTTGGATCTTGATAGGACACAATAGATAGTGCTACTGCGGGAATCCTTACAATATCCCAGATATATATCCATGCCAGTTGATCCAATGAGAAATCCTCTTGAATAGAAATGAAGTCTACAGCCGTTGTAAGATGATCCACAATAGCACAAATTACATTGTTTCCATTATATGTATTCCGGTTTCTGGTCACAAAGTCCATGGTGATGTTCTACCATTTCAATTCTGGTATGCTCAATGGTTGCATCATCCCATTATACGTCCACCTCTCTACCTTAACCTGTTGACATACCATGAAAATTGATGTATATTCAGCAATCTCCTTCTTTGTATTATCCCACCAAAAATTCTCTTATAGATATCGATACATATTTTTGTTTCTTTGGTGAGTAGAGAAATTTGAACTATGTGCATCATCCTAAATTTCCTTATTCTGCTCCTGACTTGTTGGAACACATGGTCTTTTCCCAAAACTCACAATTCATTCTTCATGAATATTAAACTTCGAGGATTTCCTTTTTTCTAATATCCTCAACTTTTTACTAAATTCCCACATCATCCTTTTCAACGTCCATTAACATTTCCAAAAGTGATGGTTGAGAAATCATTTGTTAAAGAATTGATGATGTTCTATTCATTATGATTCTCATGTCCATATTCAACAAATTTATGAATATTGGACCCTTTTCAATTGTCATCAATGATAGAATTGCATGGTCCTTTCTACTTAGGGCTTCCTCCAACTTGTTTGCTTTACCAGGGTGGTAATGGATTCCGCAGTCATAGTCTTTGATCAACTCTAACTATCTTCAATGGAACATGTTCAACTATTTCTGTGTGAATATATACATGAGGATTTTGTGGTCTGTATATATTTCAAACATCTCCCCAAAAAGGTAATGCCGCTACATTTTCAATGTGGGGATCAATGCAGCCAACTCGAGGTCATGTGTTGGATAGTTCTTTTCATGAACATTCAATTTCCTTGAAGTATAGGCAATGACATTGTCATTTTGCTTCAACACACATCCCATGCCATTATTCAATGTATCACTGAATATAAAAATAAATTCTCAACTTGTTGGTAATGTGAGCACGAGCATAGTGATAAGCCTCATTTTAAACTCCTAGAATCTTTATTCACATTTATCACTCCAATAAATCTTTACTCCCTTTGGAGTTAGCAAGGTAAGAGGGTAGGAAAGTCATGAGAAATTTCTCACAAATCGTTGATAATATCTAGCTTACCCTAAGAAGCTACAGATATCCGTTATTGATGTTGGCCTCAACCATTCCTCAATTGCATCTGTTTTAGAGGGATCCACAAATATTTCATTGCTTGCGATGAAATGGATCAATAATGATACCTCCTTCTACCAGAAGTCACACTTGTTGTACTTTACATAGAGATTCTCCTTTCGCAAGGTCTCTAGTATAGTTCTTAGATGCCCCTCATGATCCTCCATGGTTTTGGAGTATATCATAATATCATCTATAAAGAATACCAAAATTTTGTTGAGGTAATATCTAAAGACTCTATTAATCAAGTCTATGAATATTATTGGAGAATTAGTGAGTTCGAAAGGTATTACTATGAATTCATAGTGCCCACATCTCGTACGAAAAGTAGTCTTGTGGATATCTTCCTACTTCAGCATTACTGGACAATATCTCTACCACAAATCCACCTTGGAAAAGTATTGTGCTCCACACAGTAGATCGAACAAGTCATCAATTCATGGCAGATGATTCTTGTTCTTTATTGTGATTTTTTTAAGCTCATGATAATCAATGAAAAGGTTCATTGATCCATCTTTCTTCTTGATGAATAGGATTGGTGCACCCCATGGTGAAGCACTTAGGCATATAAACCCTTTATCCAAATTCTCTTGTTGTTGTTTCTTTAGCTCCTCATGCTTAACAACAACCATTACATATGGATTCTTGGATATTAGAAATGCCCTAGGTATAAGATCAATTGATAATTCAACATCTCTTCTAGGAGGAAGACAATACAATTATTTATGAAAGACTCTAGAGAATTCCCTCACAGTATGTATATCTTCTAGGATAGTTTCCACCATAGACTCATCCATATGAGCCAGATATTCATGCTCATATGGAAGTAATATCCATGCTTTAGATGATGGAGCTAAAGAAGGTTCATCTTCTAACATGATCTTGTAAAGAATTGGGGGTCGATTCTCCACATGGAGAATGATTTCCCTCTCCTGGAAATTATTGTTGGATCTATACAAGGAAAGACAATCCATGACAACAATTTCAAAAAATTCCACTAGAGGGAGTATTAAGAGGTTCTCTGGGAAGTTTAATCCACAGATTATGAGAGGTTATGTGTTATATTCATGGCATGCAATGATGTCTCCATTTTCTGTACTCACCAACATCTTCACTTTCATGATTTGTGGTGGCTGTGGGATTTTTCTACAAAACATTCGAGATATAAAAGAATTCGTATAACATGAATCAAAAATTATGTTTGCTATTATTGAATGAATAACTAGTTTACCTATCACCACTTCATTTTTGGGGTTCAATTTGGTAGTAGTGATGGAAAAAGGTCACCCTTACTAATTTGGACATTGTTGGATGCCTCCGAAAACCCATGTCTTATTGCACTGATTTGAAATATGCCATAGTTCTTAGAATTTGTAGGAATGAACCACACATTGAGGTATGAACAGAGAATTCTTATCGTCTGTCACTTCTACAAGTCATTATTGCTTACGGTTAATAGTCATGTTCCCTTCTCCTCCACTCCTAAAGTATTTCATTATCCCCTTTAGGAAGTTTCCAGGGTGCTTCTTTCCGCCCCTTTGGAAAGTCAGGTTCTAGATCTTCTTAGCACCATTGGATTTATCAATCAGACAACCAGCATTGAAATATTCCTTACGCTTATTATCCCCATGATACACCTAATATTCTTCAATCTCCATTTTGACATTGAGGGAACATTAGACAATTTTTATCATAGCTGTCGAAGACACGTATCGCCAGTGCTTTCTGCAGGCTAGGTTTCAGCCCACCAAAGAAGTGGTCAACCTTGCATTTGGGGGTAACGATTAAGCCAGAGGCATATCCTGCAAGCCTTGTAATGTTTTCCTCGAATGCTCTGATAGGTTCACCATATTTTTTCTTAAGGTCAAGTAAGTCCCTTACCATCTTAAGCTGGAGGGTGTGGAGAAAATATTTTTCAAAAAACATCTTCCATAAATCATTCCATACCAATATTTCGATCTCCTACTCAGGCTTCGTATTTTTTATCAATGTCCACAATTGGTCAGTTTCACCCTCCATACGATAAGCATCGAAGAGAAACTTATCTTGTTCATAACATTAAAGGATAGAGAAGATCATTTCAATGTAGTTGATCCATTGTTCGACGATTGAGGGAGCATATAAACCATTAAAAGTAGGAGGGCTTAGTCTCTTGAAGGTCTCGATATCGACTTGTTCATTCTTATGGGGGATTGAAAATTACTATTGACCCATGTTTCTATTCAATGCATGAGTTAGTTGAGAGAGAATCATGACAATGTTTGTGATTACAACTCCCATTGGATTGGGCATCTCATTAGTACAGTAATCACATTGATCTGCACATTGGTTGTTAGCCCAAGTCCTCCTATTAAAGACAATTGGCTGGAATAAAAGGAATGTTAGGGGTAACACATAAATGGAAATCTGAGGAAAAAACTGATGACTTATAAATGACTTTTATTTTTTTAACATATGAATCTATTGGCTTTAGTCTATGTCATCCATGATCTAGTTTATAATATATATTCTTAGGGAAATTTTTTGGTCCCTTAATAATGGTTCATACAAAGCTTATAAATTTACCAAAGAATATCCCCTAAAAGTTTCATAACCAAGAATGTAGCAAGGCATGTTGTCATGCACCAGTTCCCATTCGAGTATAGCTCAAAGCAGTGTTTTTGGGTTTTACCCCTAGGATACATCTGTGCTAGATCCACCTCTCCCTACTCGTATCCAGAAAAGGATGTATTTTCTTGATAATCCACTTAATAATTAATCACTCATACTTAGGGATGTTTTTATTATTCTTATTCTTCTCTCTATGTATTCACTAGGGTTTTCTAGTCCTAATCCCAAAAATAACTAAACCTATCCTTTGATGCCAACTATGACAACCCTTCTTTTTATTGCACAATTTAACATAATTCCTTACATAAACTATAATTGATACAACATAGAAGATCAAGAGGTATAGTTTCTCCGGAGCTTAGGATCATTACATAAAAACATAAAACATTAAATACTACAACTTTATTGAAAACATCCTTTACATGACCACTATATTCCCTTGTACATAGCATTGCATGGGATAACCTGAGGACATGCATAAGAAAAGGGTGAGCTATAAAGCCTAGTAAGGGAATAATGCTGTAATAACCTGAGTAAAACAATAAATTTTAGAAAATATTAATATAAATATATAAAAGAGAAGAATAAACATAAAGTCATGATAAAGAATGATAATCATAACATGGAAATGTGGGAACAACACTTAGCTTGGAATTGGCATGAGCCAAAGCTCATTTCAGAGGGAGCATGAGTAAACTCCCATTGCACATGAAGCATGTGTAAAACCTCGTTTAACATGAATTATCATGAGTAAACACCCATTTCATATGATTTATGATGATACTATACTTTACGAAACTTATTGGAGCATAATCAGGGTGCACCTTTCTTAAACATTTCCTTTCATGCATAAGTGTGTCACAAGGATAAAAAAAATGAATTATTCGACATATTATTTTATTCCATGATAAATGAATATGTAATACATACATGAAAATCATTAAAAAATAATTACATTTTCATAAAGGTGAATACCCTTGATAGGTAAATGGGCATGGTATTCAATACAAACTGACTTTGGCTTGGAAAAGTGCAGTGCAATTTCGGTAGCATAATGACGTGACATAAGAACTCATAAAAATGGTTGATGATAGAGAAATGGGTGTCTCATCATATTTACATGAGATAGACAGTAATTGTGTAATATATATACATTTCCCAACAAATATAATGGTATTTAGATTCATGATACAAAATAATTACTTGAATGTAAATGAGGAGAGATAAATTCCTTTCAGAATTTGGGAATAATAACAGGTGTACATGGGAGGAATTTAATGAGAGTGAAAGGTGTCTCCCATCATTATAAAAAAAGTGGGTATTATGGGGGAGGTGAAAAACAATACTAAAAAATTTATAATTTAAATTAAAAGGGCATAACAATTTAAAGAATATTGGACAAAAATGAAAAAGGAAGAAAAACCCTTACTTGGAAGCGTGTTTCCAAAGGCTTGAGAGAGGCTTGAGAGAGGCTTCATGGAAGATTGGGGAACCTTGGGAGGATTATAGAGAAATGAGGGTATAGATTTTACTATTTAAAAAAGCTTTGAGTGAGGAGGAAGTGAAAGCTTGGGTGGGTTTATATTGGAAGGGTGCGGGGATTTTTTATTATTTAGGTTTGGGACACCTCACATTAAACAAATCCAAACCACATTCCAAAACATAGATTTTGTCCATGGTTTTTGGAAAAGGAAATTGGAAATAAATATTTTATAAGGCAAATGTCTGAAATTCTTAAAATAATGGGGTTTCATATGTGGAGGTAAGTAACACTCCAAAGGAAAACAATTTAAAAATACAAAATGTTTAATAATTCTTGAAGGGTCCACTAAAGCTTGAAAAATAAATAAGAGAAACCCAAGATCACATTATTTTAATGGTAAAACATAAATTGGATGAAAAAAAGTTTATAGTATTTTATTACGCCACTATTGGGTCATTATGATATCATAAAATACATTATATATTTAAACAGTATTTAATTTTAACCCAACAATATGAATGTCTCAGAAAATTAAAAAAAATTCACCATTGTATAATCTCGACATCCTGAATCCAAAAATAATATTCATTTTTCTTAATAATTTAATAAATATTTTAATTTTCACCTTTAAAATAAAAACCGACGTTTAAAAAAATTCATGGGTTTTGAAAAAAAAATTGCTTTCAAACCATAATAAATGTTACAATTGCTTTCCAAAAATTATACGATCACTTATATTTAATAAAAAATAATTTTTATAAAAACAATAATATTTTATTAAAATATTATTTAATTAAAAAATGAATTAATTCATCAAAATAGATTTCTTTGTTGAACAGTAACTAAAATTATTATTTGTGCTTTAAAAACTATTTACAAGGTAACAATAATAAAATGAAATTATATTCTTTATTATTTACCAAAATAATTTACATAAACATATTATTAGGGTATTGTATCATAACCCCTTATAACACCTGCATATGATTGAAGAGTAAGGTGTGTGATGGTGAAAGACACTTCGGGTGACTCGGATAAAATTGATCGGGTGGTAATCTCTATCAACTTCCACTTCACTTATAAACGGCCCTACTTGAGCTTAAAATATTAAATATCGACTTGGGATTGGTCTAGAGAGAAGCCCAAAGGCGCGTACTCCTTTCTGATAACTAAAAAATGGGCTTTGTATGAGGTATGTCTATTGGATGAGACCATCACTTCTTTTGTCTGAGTAAATTGGATTTGTTAAGGCCCTATATTTATACTAATCATGTCGTCCCTATTAAACAGCTATATTATAAACAGTAACTATTCCTAATAGTATTTTAAAATCAAAAAACATAAAACCAAATAAGTTGAAATTTTATATAAACATTTTACATAATGAGTCATTTAATTAGATCAGTAGGGATTTCCATTAATGAATGTATGGGTTGTAACATCTATTTTCACAGAGAGCATCATAATGAGATATCTAAATTATCGAGTGAAAGATATTATTGTAATAAAAATCAACCATATTTTGTACTTAATCCCAACCACATTTTAAATCCAAATAATAATAACTCAACATATCTTCTAGGGTTTGAATTGTTCTTTCACACAAACCATCTGTTTCAAGATGACGTGTAGTGTTGAAACCCAACTCTTTATCAAGCGATTTCTAATGAATTATTCAGAACATTAATGTAATCCTATGATATTAATTAGACATAATGGAAAGTGTTACTACATGAAACCTTACCAATTAATTAATATATATCATCATAATCTGATAAAGGGAGAAGTCTTATCCGGTAGGGATGAAGTCTACCGATAGAGTAAGGTGATCGACTACCACACATATAACATTATTCAATTTATAGGTTTCAGATAGTCCAACAAATAAAAACATTCTAATTTTATGAAATTTCATTTTTAGTTTGGGTAATTTATGAAAAATAACCATACAGTTTTGTTTTTCAGTATTAACTTGTTGACATACCAAGCACTGAGACACATACCCTTGGTATTTTTCTTCATGCCATCTCACTATAAGTATTCCTTCAAATATCTATAAATATTCATAATTTTAATATGGATAAAGAATTAATAAATATAGTATTCCTCAAAAAATCCTTCTCCAATTCTATTATGGAAAGAAATCATAATTGTTTTTTGGACCATTTCTTTACCTCTCAATCAATGTTAAACTCATCAACATTTCAAGCTTTCTTTTTCATCCTTAAATCATCCTTTCGTGCCTCTTTAATCTTTACTTAGATAGATGGTTACACATTCAATAAACTAATATAATAATTTCATTTTCTTTTTGGATTTCTAGATCAATAATTTTCAAATATAGAAATACATTATATTTTGTGCACCTCAACACAGATAAGCTTGTGTGATCCTTTCAACTAAAATCATTATCCACCTTGTTCACATTCCTAGGGTGGTAATGTATTGAGTAGTAATAATCACTAATCAGATATAACTATATTATATGGTTCATATTAAACTACTTATGTATTAATATATACTTTAAAAACATTATGATCAGTATATATCTCACACTTTTCTACCTAATGATAAACCCCCCTTATCATTAATGAAAAACTACCATGGTTAACTGTAAATAATGATCTGGGTAATTTTTCTCACGAACCTTCTATTTTATTGAGGAATATGATACAACCATGTCATTATTCATAATAACATATCCTTCTACCTTCATGTATGCATCACTATAGATTATAAACGTGTCAATACTATAGGGAAATATATTCACATGTGCACTGACAAATCTTCTCTTCAGTTCCTTGAATTTTTCTCACATTCATCTATACAAATGAACAAGGATCCATTCAGAATCAACATGGTGAGTAGATTATATAATCCCTAAAAATTATTCTCAAACCATCTATAATATATTTCTAAACTAATAAAACTATGTATCTTATTCACTATGGTTGGTTTGGACCAACGTTCAATAGCCTCTAAATTTGATGGATATACTAATATACCATATCTTGAGATTATATGACAAAAAATTGTAACCATTTACAACCAAAATCCAATGACTGTAAATTTTTCATACATTTTATCCTTATTTAGGTTCATTAGTACAATTCTCAAGTGATTGTTATGATCTTGAATTATCTATGAATATATAAGAATATAATATATAAATACTACCACAAACTGATCACAATAACCTATAAAAACACTATTCTATAAATACATGGACATAACATGGGAATTTGTATAACCAAACAACAACACTATATATTCATAGTGTTCTTAAATTATATTAAATGTTATCTCCGGTATATCCACCTTCTCAACCCTCAATCTATAATATCTAGAATGATGTTAAATCTAGGAAAAGTATTTATATCTATGTTGTTGATCAAACAATTCATTAATATGGGGAAAACGATATTTGTTCTTGATCATGATCTTGTTTAGATCATGATAATCAAAGCAATGTCAGAAGGAGATGTATTTATTTTGATCAAATAGAGCAGGTTCACCCCAAGGTGACCCACTTGGCCAAATGAATCCCTTTTCATGATTTTCCTGGAGTTTATTCTTTAATTACTATAAATAAATTAGGTATGTTCTATGAGGATTCATTGAAATTGCTTTATCAGAAGGTATGAGTTCTATGGAGAACTCAATATAACATTTTGTTGGAAGGCTATAAAATGCTTCTCGAAAGACATCAAAAAATTCTCGTACAATAGGAATATCATCTATGTAAGGTTTCTCCCCAACCATTTGGGATATAAACCTCTTCTAAATAATAATCAAAACACATATAGTAAAATTGATATCCATCATATTTTTTTAATTATCATCACGTTGATAGACGTTCATAGGTTAGTTTGAAATACAAAACATTACATCACTTCCTCGTCAATTGATGATGGATTTATATAGATAAATACAATCCAATCCTAAGACGACAAAGATCTCAACTAATGAATGAATGATGATATTTATAAGAAGATCATTGCAACCAATGTCAATTGGAGATGAATCATAGACTTGTGATGTGATCATCATAACATTATGTGTTTTTAATCCTAATTTCACATATACTATTTTTGGAGGGATCTTGACACCCTTAGAAAATTATTTAGATATTAAATTGTGGGTATATCTAGAATAAAATAATACATTAGTAGTAATATATTGGAATTAAAGTGTACTTTTTACCATTTACTTGTCACAACCCTCATCATAAATAGTAATCATATGATATTTTACCTGTTACCTCATATTAATATGATTCTAATATAGAGCTTTATCATTAAACCTATGGTTTGGTGAATTTTTAGCATTTTTCACATTCTCCTTTTAATTGAAGCATTGATGTGTGGGTGGTAAATTATATGCATCTCATTCTCTATTAACACTATAAGTTAACTTCTTCCCCTCACTTTAGAAATGAAATTCTGAAATACCTTCCTTTCCACACTTACAAAATTTATTAAACCCCTTAATAGAATTTCCTATATTGTTCATTTCACACTATGATAATAAAAGAAATCTCATCTTTTTCTCTCCATGGTTTTTATATTTTCCTTCTAACTATATATCCTTTTTCTTTTCAAAATCGTGATATTGATACGTATCTTTGACCTCCATTTACACGTTTTTTTATCTTTGAAAAATCACTTCATATATAACGATGTATCTTATGGATAACTCCCTTCAGAGACTTAGTTATAAGAAACACAATAATTTATCAACATTACACCTGGGTTGGATCATAATACCAGTTACATACATTACATGTCATATAAAATTGGCATTATTGGCACCAACAGATTCATCATTCTTTGATTTATCTTAAAGAACTCCTTATCCATATTCTTATAAAGATTACACATAATGTACTTATTGAAAAATATGTTATCAAACTCATCCTAATATGTGGAATCAATTTCACCATATTTCAATATAATATTGATTAGAGTCCACCATTGATATGCTTCATCTTCTAAATAGAAAATTACCCAAATCACATTCTCATGTTCTAAACATATAAGAATGGGGAAAATAGTTTCAGCAATGTTGATCCATTTTTCAATAACCAGTGGATTAGATAACCCACTGAATGAATTTGGGCATTTCCACATAAAGGAATCAATACAAAATTGTTCTCTCCTTTTTTATATTTGGAGGGTCAACATGATGTATATCATGAAAATGATATGTGAGCATAGACATGGTTTTTTTTTTCATTCTATATCCCATAACATTTTGATTCTCATTAGGAAAATCAATGAACTATTTATCTCATTCATTATTAATATGCTTACATTAGGTTCCAACCATTAACTAAAACCAAAAATCATAGTGTAAGTAATAATAATCATAGTGGTGAAAAAATAATAAAAATAAAAATAACTTTTAGTACTTCTAAATTATAATACGTTATTTAATCTATGAAACTTTAGGTGTATCCTAGGTCATTAATAGACATATTATATTAAATTTTTTCATTAGATTTCATGAATATTTTTTTATTTTCCAAAGAATATCTATCGGCAGTGTTAAACCAGGTGCACATCAAGGCCGATTGTCAAACCAGTTCTCAATCGAGTTTGGATCAATATAGTGTTCTTGGGGTTGTTAACCTAATGTAGACATATGTTATATACACATCCACTTTTAGTATCCATACATGTATGTATTTATATGAAACCACTTGTTCCATCCTTACCAAAATTAATGGATGTTTTTCTTATACATTTCCTCATCGTTATACATATTCCTATAAATTTCCTTAGGTATATCACTAAGGTTTTCTCATCCTAGTTTTTAAATGTTAAGTAAAACAATCCTATGATACCAATTATAGTGACCCAGAAAAAAACATATAGAGACATCACATCATGTTTTCAGAGTATTTATTCCAATAAACATACACATTCCTATGGATTGTAATTGTTTAATATATTCATAAAAATGGAAACATAAAAATTGGTCCATAGGTGATCTACGTCACCACCCACTATGATCTTCACAACTAGAAACCTTGTTATAGATATCATTCATAATACATATCATTATAACCTAGGGGAAAGTTAATATAAGAAAGGGAGATCATATAAGCTCAGTTAGGGTAAACAAGGGATATACATAATAATACTATATACATATTGAATGACAACATGATCATAAATATTGAATAGAAAACACTGCATATAAAATATCATAATCCCAAATCGTTAAAAAAATGATGGTATTTCATAAGACATGAATCATATGGAAAACAAATAACATGATCCATGAGAGAATAAAATTTTACTATGAAATGTAATTTTTTCATAAACATCAATATTGAAAATATTTCTCATATTAGTCAAGAATCATTTCCATAGAAATAATTTTGGAATGTGTTAAATCCAAAAACCATATTAGTAGTCATGGTTTAGTCCTAGTTCTATCATAGGATTCAAGGGTCACTACCATGAGCATCATAGTGGATAATGTCCCTTACTTGAAAGAGTTAACTCCTGATTCTAGTCTTATCTATCTCATGTGATATAAATCTTTACCCAAAGCATTGGAGGGATATATTGGTACCACCAATTTCATAATAAAATTGTACATATGGGTTACACAAGATCATAATCATTCATCACATCTTAACCCACAAAATGAAAATTGGTATCATAAATATTTTATCATATCATTACTTGTGAAGAATTGATATGTTTCATAATAATTTCATTATTGAATAACCCATCAAAAAAATATACTTTCATAAGAATATATAATGTAATTACCCATTGATGAGAAAGAGGTTTCATAGAAAAATTTTTATAATAAACATATACAATTCCGAGAAAACAAATTAGGACTGGAATAAAAGGATAATATCCCCAATAAGGAATTGGACACATTAACATATAAAATATTAGATGGAAAATAAATTAAAAATATAATTTAAAACATTTCCCGATGAAAACATCCACTCAACTTAGGAAAAAATATTTTTGATTCATAAAAAATTTTGAAAACCATTTTAATTTGAAAAATAAATTTTAATAATTATAAAGGAAGATTCATATAAATAATTACTCATGAACTTGGAATATTCTTTTTATTCCATACACATTAAAACTATGTTTACTTTCATATTTTCAGTAAAATAAAAATGGTATTTTTCTTGAAAAATTACATGAATATTACTTTATTTTTTTAAAAAGTAAAAATTATGAAAAAATTTATTTTATAAATCATAAGAGAGTAATAATACACTGTTTAAAACAGTTTTTGAAAACATGTTTTTGATGGAAAATAGATTCTGACTGAAACGATAAACTAATTTGTATTTTCAGAAAAACATTTTATTAGTTATAATATGTAGTAAAGAGTTGGGAAATGTCAATTTTACTTGAATATATCATGTATAACAATATTAAAAAATAATTATAATTCTTGATAGATATACCATCAAATTTCATCAATGGAAGCATAATCATAAAAATTCCAAATAAAATATGTGATTGTGGCAATAAAATCATAGCACATTCATAACCATGAATCATAATCCACGTTTAATAAGTATGCATAAAATATCCTTAAATGAAGTATATTCATCAAAAAACATGTCAAAGGGGTAGTATATACACCTTATAAAATATTATAGGTGCATAACATAACATGTGTCTCTATGAAATAAAATAGAGACAGAATTCCCTTAACATTTTGGTAATGTTTTAACCATAAACCCCATAAAATAGATATCCTAAAATGTATATCTAAATAAAAATAATTATCATTATGATATTAAAAAAATATATCCATCAAAAGTACACACACCATATACAAGAAGGAATGGTGAACATGTCTTGTGTCTCACAGAAAATAAATGTGAGATAGATTTCTCTTACTACTCGAGTA
This sequence comes from Viscum album, assembly GCA_963277665.1. Lineage (NCBI taxonomy): Eukaryota > Viridiplantae > Streptophyta > Magnoliopsida > Santalales > Viscaceae > Viscum > Viscum album. The sequence goes on along the minus strand of OY728143.1, from coordinate 1,892,872,004 downwards.
ACTGTTGAATCGTGAGAAAAAAGAATAAATAACATCAATTGAAACCTTAAATACCATCAAATAAATAAAATTCAGGATATAAAATTTTATAGGGATGCATATAGACCACACATAATAAATTATTGGGGAATATGGAATAAGTCTCATAGAAATAACAGTGAGGCTAAAATTTCCTTTACATAAAGTATTGAGTTCCATTGTACACATACAATACTCATATATAACATATATAAGTTTATTATAAATACATTAAACAACAATATTCATTTATATCATAACATATATTAATTTATTGTTAAGTATTTCACGTTTATTAACAATTCCTTTTTTGTGTAATGTATCGGGTAATGACCAAATTGTTTTTTGTATAAGTTTTGATTTGTTATATTTTTGGTCATATTAATTTAATCATGATTTAATAATATCAAGTATAATAAAAATTAAATATACATAATATATATTCATTAAATATTTATTTATAACAATCTATAAAAGATAAAAATATGAAATGAAATATACTATTTAAGGAGACTGTATGTCAAACGTAAACATAATCAATTTCCATTTTCTTGTCATATTGAAAGTGGGAAAAGTAAATAATATATATATATGTATATAATCATCAAATTATATTTTTTACATTATATATATCACATATTTATATTAAACCTATTCATAATACATTCCATGTAAAGCTCTAATGATACAGATCACCAAAAGAGCTGGTAGTCCTCCGTACATATGAAGGATGGCATCGTATTCCCATATAGTGGAAATCATGAAGTTATGTGTTATATTATAATTCCATAAGTATAAATACTTCATTAATATAATATATATCATATAAAAACAGTAAATTTATCCATATTCTAATCCTTGATATGTGTTAATGTAAAAATGAATGGCATCAGACCTTTAGGCGGTAGTCCTCTGTACACATGAAAGCTGGTTTCATAACCCATTTGATGAAAGTGTGTGTGGTTGTAAGTAATAAACTTAAAATAACCATATAAACTATATTTAACACAATTTTGATATCATATAATAATTATATGAAAAAGTATTGAAGGGTTTTTATATTAAAAAAACAAAAAACTTTTGTTGGTTAGTGTTACCTATTCTTTGGGTATATCCTTTTGATTTTCACTCAAAGACTTCTTTGGTTGTATTTAAACCCAAAAGGTATTCAAGGATTATATAATTATACTTCAGAAGACTTTTCTTCCTGATATTTGATTAAATAATTGGTTTTGAAGGTGCGAAGAGAGGGGAAGAAGGGGTGGCCTTTTAAAATTTGTTCAGTAGAAAAAATGTAAATGATTAATAGAGAGAAATCTACCAATTTTTTTTCCTAGTAATATTTCAAAAATAATGGGAAAATATCTATAATATATTTTATAGGTTTTAAAAATTTCTATAAAATTGGGTTTGGATATGTTTATAGGTCATTTCCCCTAATGTTTTAATTTTATTCCCTTAGTAAACTCATCTTTCTCTTAATCTCAGTGATTAATTTTAAGTATAATCACAAATAATTAATGTAAAAAAACTAATTTGGTCTTATTAGAAATTATAAATTGTGATTATTCAAAATATTAAATAAATGTTTCCAAATTCCACTCTGAGACGTTTAATTCTGTAATTTAATATCTAATCCTGTAGACGAGATGAGATAATGAGTTTTTAAAGTGAAAAAGTTCGAATGCTAGTAATATTTTTATATCCAATTTGAGTGTGAAATTGATTCTAATGGCCTAAATTAGATATATTTATGTATAATTAATATAATTTCATGTTTAAAAAAATTTTAAAAAAAAAATAACTAAAGAACTAAATTAATTTGAAAGGACGTTTTCAAATAAAATTCATTATTTTTTACTACTCATTAGAAATAAAACTTTTCATAAAAATAGAAAACAATAACCCTAATATAAATTAGACACTCGGAATTAATAAATTAATTTTATTTCATTAAATTAAATTTCTAAAAGTTTAGAAATGTAATTTTATTATTGTCCACAAAAAGACTTAAGAATATTTTTTGGGAAAATGTTATTTTGAAAACATATAAAGACATTACCAAAAATTATGTTTTTCATTATAAATATGTTTAATTAATGTAAAACAATTATATTTAAGAATTATTTATTACAGTTCATATAAATATGTTTAACGTGTCATTTATCATTGTTGATTTTAAATAACTATATTAATTATATGTCATTATTTTGTTAAAACTCAGTGTCACATGTAATTCAAGACAAACTGATGTTGCGTATAGTGAAATAATAAATTGAAGATTCATAAAACGAAATAATAATATGGTGTAGTGTGAAACAGAAGAAATCAATTTAATTTAATTTATTTGAAAAAATATCCATTAAAACTCAGGGTGTTATAGTGCTCCTCTTCTTCCACTAATATGGTTATAGACTCACACTATTATAAATTCATTAAAAATTCACCTATCTAATTCATTGTAAATAGTGTACCTTTAATATAGAAATATTTTACATGGTCTCCCTATTCATAGATTATCTCATTAGTGAAATGTGGGAGCTCAAACTCATTTTCTTACTTATTGAAAACATACATTTGGAAACTCTGACTCAACTCTATTTTAGTTGATTTTTCTTAAGCCTTATAAAATATTCTTAATGTTTCATGTAAAATCAATGATGAAATCATATCTTTGAATATCCTACCAAATTTATGAAACTACTTTAAACATAAAATCAGTTCAAATAAAATTTCTTGTAACTTCATAATGATGTTATGAAATGTGTCCAAACATCCTTATACTTAGTGCCATCAACATTTTTTAAAATTCCATAATGAAGTTAAGAAACTTTTCCTCAGTTACATAAAATCAACATCATAAACATTTGTTAAAACAACCATAATATGTTAATAAAAATCATCAAATATTATTAAAATCATAAAAATATAAAATATTTGAATAAAAACTCAAAATAATTATTTTTATGGAATTTAAAATGTTTTATATATAATTTCTTGAACTTCATCTAAAAAATTTCATTCCAAAAAATCATTAAGAATATCCCTATATAGTTGACTATTTCTATATTCTATGTAATCATAATTTCTCTATCTAGTGAAACAATATCTGATGTACTATTCATTTCATCTAGTGTATTATTCCTTCATTGGGTGAAGGTTTGTCTGATGTATTGTTCATCCAGTCCTGATGTATTATTTCTTCATAGTATGAAAGTCTATCTTAGGTATTTTTCATTAATTCAATTGTAATATTTTTTTAATTTGGTAAATGTCTATCTGATTCAATACTCATTCCTTGCATTTTACACTTCCTCTATCCATTTTATTTTTCATCAACTTTGTACAACATCAACGTCAACTTCATTACATGAAAATTGTACATCTAGTAACAAAATATTTGTTACATAAACATCGTACAACTTCTATCATGAACTCTCTATAGATTATAAAAAAAATTGTATAGTTTCTAACATAAACATTATTACATGAAAATTTTACAAATTTTATGCAAAACCTTTTAACTTAATCTTTGTACAACATGGAACTGCATCTTGGTTGATTGAACATAGACTTCTCCAATTATTAAAAACTAATATGTACTCATCTAGAATATTGATAATAATCATGATGATAATAAATTTAAAATCAGTATAACATCATCTAACTTTGTAGGACAACATTCTTATCCTCATATAGAAACCCATAAATAGTGTTTCCTAACCTTATTAAGGAATGTATCGAAACATTATAAAGGAATGATTTATATCCTATTCAAGGAAAGTTTCTTTACTTGAATAAGGAAAAATTTTGTATCTTTTTTATGGAATGTTTATAATCGATTTTAAGGAATAAATTTTTAACCAGATCATGAATCATATCTTATACCATTTAAGAAAATCGTCCATAATCTACTGATGGAAAATTTCATTACTTAATTAATGAAAGTTTTATAACCCACTTATGGAAGAAAAATTATCTGTCTTTAAGAATTTTTATTACCTATGTATGGTAAATTTCTTACACATATTAAGTAAACTTTCATACCATTATAAGGAATATTTCATACCCTTCACCAATAAACTCTCTTACCTCGGTCAGAAAAAGTTATTATAAATTTTATGAAACCATTTTTACCTCACTAAGAAAATTTTCTTATTATTATTAAGGAATATTTTTACCTTAATATGGAAAATTTGTTATCATTTTTAAGGGAAATTTTTTACCTCATCAAGGAAAACTTATCATATTTTTTATGTAATATTTCATACCTCCATAAATATAATTTATTATCCTTATTTAGGAAATTTTTGTACCTCGTTAAGGAAAATTGCTTATCTATCTCATATAAACTATCTTACCTCAGAATGGAATCATTCTTATCACAATTAAAGAAACATTAATAACTCAAAAGGAACCCTTTTAACCATGATAAATGTAAAGTGATGTTCAATTTATATTCTTTAGGAATTAAGTATATGTAATTTATGAAATATTTAGTGATCTATGTCCTTTTGATTAATCATAGATAACTTCTCTGTTTCTTTGGATGGTTTGACCTTTGGGCTTACTATCTTCATTAGATATTTAATCACTTTATCTTTTAGTACCTACTTCTTCAGCATAAAATTTCGTAGAATGTGCTTCTACATCTTTCAATATTCTGTAATATTTTTCTTAAGAACTATCCTATGAACTTTCTTTAGGAACCCTAGGAATATTTTCCTAAGGGTTCACCTTACGTTCAAATTACTCATTAACCGTACTATAAATAATTGATAATATATATAGTATAACATCACTATCACCTAATAGTAAATTCAATACAACCCTTTGAATTTATTATCACAACTAAATTCACTTTAAATTAATTGATATTCTTCAAAACCTTTTTGAAAATGAATGAAAATTATACCTATTATAATTAAATAAGTTAGGGGAAAAAATTTAGTCTGCATTATTGATATAAATTTTAAATCACACTTGTTGTCAACATAGATAAAGGTATAACCATTCGTCACATATAATGTTATACTATTTTTTAATGTACTAAAAAAATATGAACTTCACAAGAAAAAAATAGAAAATATTTTTTAAATTAATAATCCTGAAAACAATGATCTAAAAGTATATGTGTTTCATGATTACTGAATAAAATAATATGGAATAACTCAAACATTCAAGCTATCCATGATGTTTTCCATGTGATGCATACATTTTAAAAAAAATATTTCTAGAAAAAAGTCACCATATGATTATTTAATTACTATCCTTCATCTATCTTAATAAACATATCTAAAACATTCTATCATAAAAATGATCCAATTTTCTCTACCTTTTCAAAATAGTTAAACTAAATCATCAATAATACATTTTCATTTTTTCACATTTATAAATTACATTTTTTATGAAAATTTGACATTACCATAAAACACCTTAATGAGGATAGTAGACATTAGTTACCATGTTTCTATCATCTTGTGATGGTGTGCCATGGTTGATCGGAATGAATTTATACATCACATTATGAATATTATCAAAATATAAAATTCAATTTTTCTCCATCCCCTAGGAATAAATTACTTCAATTCCATATTTCTTAATAAAAGAACATTGTAACATACCTAGAAATAAGTTGGATATTCCATAAAACCTTTAGATAGAGTAACTAGATTTAGAATGTTTTCCTTACAAAAAAAATTCCACTTTTTTTATTCATTCCTTAACCATTATCTATCTAAATAATAATTTGTTTGGATGATGAATATTTATTCTTTTTACTTTTTATTTCAAAATTGTGTGATGGTTTCTTCTTGAATTCCACTTGAAAGGTGCACAAATGATTCTTATTTTCTTCCAATTCCAACCAATTTTATTCCTCCAAATGTTTAGGACATACAACCATGAAATAATTTAGGGTATGTTCAACATTATTTTTATATTGATATTTATTTACAATAAAAATATTTCCTTTTGAATCTTTTCTATTATTCTTTACAAAATTCTCTTATCTTAATAACATTTTCATGAAATTTTTAGGAGTGTGGTTAACTAACTTTCAACTTCCACATAGCTTTTTTATCTTCTAATATGTTAATATTTTCAGATAAATTTCTATGAACTTATAATTCTTCATTAGATATTTCTTGCACCATTCCACATCACTTATGTATATGTTTGGTGGATTGACTTTGTTTTTTGAGTTTCCTTCCATTATCAAAAAAAAACATGTAATGATTATAGTTTTCCATGATGTGGAATTATCTTCTAAAAATCTGTATATTTTATTGGGTATGACATATTCTTGTACTTTCCTCATCAGTGGAAGATTATTATTTTGTATGAATTGTTATAACACTAAAGTAGAATTACAGTATTTCTTCCTTGTGTTTTACTTCATTTCTAGTGTCCTCTTTCCATTAGTCATACATTTAATATTCTTAGTATAAGTAAACCAATAATTGACTTCATACATACCATTTCTTCTTAAACATCTAAAAAAATATTCAAGATACCAAAATTTGTTGAATGTTATTATATCATTCTTCTTTTTGTTAGATAATAGTAAACATTGAAGAGTTCCCTTTCATCATTTACTCTGATCACCCTCAAAATTTAAATTATGTTCTCTTAAAACCATGATAATATTTTCAAATAATTGATATACATGTGATTAAAATTTATATACTACCATCAATAACCAATAATCCTATGATTTAATTTCTTTGTTGTAATTTAGACGGTGGAAATTTCTTTTGATTTATTTTTTTCTGATATTTATTTTGTTATATTAACTCCATGGGTGGGGGGGATAATTTTAATTTTATATTCTATGTTCCACATTATTAATGGTGGAGGTCTTATAACTTTATTTACCCATTTATTCTTGTAATAATAATTTACATTAATATCATGAGAGTTACTGCTACCATATTCATTAGAATATCGATTAAAATATTCTTCATCTTATCCGAAGATAAGGATTATATCATATTTACATTATTACTAAGATTGTATTAGGTCTTTTATGAAGTGATAATTTACTTATAAACATAAATAATGATTTTTATCTCATCAATATATAAATATTTAGCTTTAATAGATTCAATTTTTCACCATATCACCCCTTGATCAAGGATCATTACATTTAATGTGTTATTATAATTTTCAGAACTAATTAAATTTTATTCACGTATAACTTCAAATATATAAATATTTTCTTCATGAAACAAACACTCCTCTTTAAAGGAATGCTAACTTTCTATTACAAGATTTTTTATTATCTCTAGTTGATCATTCTTAACCTAAATAATCTAATTGGGAGTATCATCTAATTAATAGATATTTACGTTGAATATTTTTTCAATTTTTGTTGTCTAAAACTCCTCAATAAGGATTCTTCCATATAAGTGATATTTTCTTCATATAATGTTTATAATTATTTATTAATATCATTGATTTTTTCCTGGGTATCACTTGTCGTGGTTCTAATGCTTCTCTTCTGAATTTTACTTTTATTCTATAGTGATATATCAAGATCTATAATTGTTCATAATTTATCCACAAACTGAGAGTTCTTGACTTAAATAGTATATTAAAATTCATGGAATCCCTCCTTTATAAATTCTTTAATAAAAACATTCTCATAAATAATTTATTTATTATTTTCCCCACATGAATTAATTTTTCATCAAAAAATTTCATGGTTTCCTCCTTGTCTTCAACGAGTTTAGTATGAGATGTACATAAATGTAGATTAGTTACTAATTAATTCTCTCTGGATTTACATTATAATTTTATTTATGGAATTTATTCCTGTTTTCTCATGAAATTAAAAATTATATACGTAGTTACATCAATATGGATATTTTTCAGGTCATATATTATTTTGGAGTAAAAATATTTAGTTGTTTCTGTTGATTTGTAGGTTATGAATGATTCTTTTAGAGGATAAATTCTATCAAATACCCATGAAAACCTTCCACACACTTGATATTTGAGTATTTGTGCATATTCTCTATGTTCCTTTAAAGAGGAATAATTCCAATTAATATTATATTCATTCTTCTTATCGCCTATCATTGTTGTTTATGAAACATTCAATTTCTACCACTCGAAATCAATTCTTGTATTCATTAGCTCTGGATGATCTTTATTTACTTTAGGGGAAACAATTTTGTGAACATCCCCAAATATATTCATCATATAAAAGAGTTATATCTCACGTAGGATAAAAAATCCCTATACACAAATCAATGGAATCTTGTTCTGGTAACAATTGAGATTCCCAATTGACCATGTAGTCACCTTGATGGGGGGTATTGAATCATGGGAGACCAAAATTTTCCATTTAATTTCAAATTAAACTCATTATTTTAATTTTTTTTATAGGAAATATATATTTTATTATTATATACAGATCTTTATAATATCTTCCTCACTATTTTCCCTTATGATATATTGATGATACAAGTAACACATTTAGCAGGTATTTTTACAAGGTTCGACCTCAGTGTGAGAACCTACATCCAATCCATGGTGATTCTTATTGTTATATATATTAATCAACTAATAATATTTTAATTAATTACATGTGTGGGGTATTTATAATACATCCCAAAATTGAAATATCTCATTAGAATATCAAATTATATCCTGATAAATAATTAATATAACTACCATCAGTTACAATGTTTTCTTATAATTTGATCCAAAACATGATATGAAAATTTTCATAATATATTACTAATGTTCAAGTAGAAATTATCTGTCCAATATGAATCTTTCTGGTGTTACCTATTTCTTTTTCTTATGAAACACCAACTAATGGACCTCTAAATATAATACACCTAAAATCTATGCTTGGTCTAGTTAACAAAATAATATTCCTCATAATATATCTGGTATCTCAGTCCTGTATAATAGTTCACTATACCTATATCAAGTGTACCTATTATTCAACCATCTTGGATGGAATCTCACACAAATAAAAATTCTTTAAAACTTTTTCTATCTCATGAATTTATTAATATTTTATCATTCTTAAACTCGTATTTTAATTTCAAATATTTTTATAGTTTCTCTCACAATAGAAATGATAAGAACTAAAATATATTTTTCCGCTTAGTAATAACTGAAATTTAAAAACACCCGATCAATTTTAGGTCACTACATTTTTGGAAATATTTATTAAACTTTGTAAACATTTCACGAAATGTATCTCTTAACTACATTTCTTTGAACACCATAATAAATTTGAACTGCTTATTCAAACTCACAAAAAGTCATGGCTAGAAACATTTCTTCTAACTTGATAATTATGATAGGGAACTTCTTCAAAAATCCATAAATTCAGTTCCAACGAAATTTCCACAAATATCCTATTAACATTATGGAACTTCATCAAACATCCTTAAATATAGCGACAAAAAATTATCTTCAAACATCCCAATGATATTATGTAACGTCATCAAAATTTCATAGACATAACAAGATAAATATTATTGAAATAATACCTCAGCAACATTATTTTTAAGGACAATAAATGTTTTGAAATTTCTATTCCAAACTTCATTCAAAAAATGTTAGTATAATGAATTCATTATGAATATATCTGTCTAATGATTTTTTCCTCTATTCAATATAATTAACATTTCTTAATTTGGTAAAAATTTTCCTAATTCAATATTTATTATTTCTGGTGTAATGTTCATTCATCTCGTTAAATTCTATCAGATTTGTTTTTTGTATATCTACTATAATGTTCCATCATCTGTTGAAATTATGTCTAAATTACTATTCCTTCCCAATAGTGTACTATTACATCATTCGAGGAAAATCTATTTGATGAACTATTCATTCAATCTATTTCACCATTTCTCCATCCATTATAATATTCATTAACATTGTTGAACTACAAATTCCACTTCATTCCTTGAATATTAAATAAATTGTAACAAAATATTTTATAATTCAACTTTGTAAGGCATCCAACATGAACATTTTATTTCCTATAATGAATTTTTGTTATAGATTGTAACATAAAAGTTTTTACAAAAATTAATACAACTTGTATATTCAACATTGTAACATAAACTTTGTGCCCCTTGGAATATAAAATTTATAAATCAAGTCTAAACTATTCCCCATTTTATAGATTATATGAACTTATCTAGATTCATGAGAATATTTATATAGTTGGAAACATGAAAATTATTTTAGAATCATATGAATTATAAATGAATTTTTCTTACTTTCAATTAATAACTCATAGATAATGTATTTAACCATATTAAGGAATGTTTCATAAACCACTGTAATAAATTTTCATAACTTTATTAATGAAAACATTTATAAAATCTCAATGAATGTTTCTTAACCTTCTTAAGAAAAACATTCATAATCTGTTCACGGAATCTTTTTTTATCATATACAAGGAAAAATTTCATAACCTACTAAATGAAATATTATTAAAATTATAGATCAATGTTTTATAATCTTCTTAATAAAACATTATTATCCTTATTAATGAAATTTTTTTATGTTCATAATGATTTTTTTTAAGGAAACGTTCTTACTTCAACAAGAAAACATTCATATTATTCTAAAGGAATTTCTCATACCTTGTTATGGGAAATTTTTTTATTTTTATGGAATCATTATTACCAAATTCAGGAAAAAAATTTATCCTTCTTAAGGATGTTTTTTTCCTCCGTATGGAAAAATTATTAACCATATAAATGAAACTTTTTACCTTAAAAAGGAAAATTTATTATCATTTTAAGGAAACATTATTAACATAGTAAGGAAAACCATTTTCCTTCATAAGGAACTTTTTTTGCTAAAAAGGAAACTCTATTATCATTCTCATGTAAAATTTATTACTGCAATAAGAAATTTTTTTACAATTATTATGGAAACCATATTATTGTAGTAAATAATATTTTTAAATATCTTCAGAAACTCATATAAAAAGTTTTTTAACATAATATAGTAACACATAATCTAAGGTGAAGGACACATTGTATTCTTTATGATTGAATAAAAAATAATTTACCAAATCTTTAATGAGCTTTATCATTCCTAATTATCCTAGATAACGTCAATGTTGCTATTTTTAAGGTTTTACCTTTGGCATTTCTTTATTTTACAGTAACTGATTCTCCTTATCATCTATCACATAATTATTCAACTCCAAATTATATATAAATTGATTATCCTTCCTACAACATTGTACTATATTTTTTAGGATAACTATCCTAGGAAATTTCCATATAAAACATTTCTTAAGGATCTTCATTTCCATTAATTTACTCATTTAGTTTTCTAGAAACTATTTAATGATTATAAAATATAATATCATCATATTACAATAATAACTTTTGATACATAGGTTATTTTATAAGGGTCATTTATTTATATGGTTAATGATTATAAAGATGAATTAACTATTTCATAAGAATAATTGAAATGTTTAAAATCTATGTTTGTAAATATGGTGGGGAGTCCCCATAAGTATCATTGAATGGGTGGTGTTCTTAATAAAGTTAAGATACTTTTCAAATTTTTTGAGAAGGAAACATATGGAAGAAAGAAATGAAATTTATGATTACTAGTAATACAGACTTCAAAAAAATAAATATCACAAGTTTTTTATCATAATTCTAAGAGTATATTTATAATTATGGGTACTTGTGAATAAATCTTTAACTATTACATTTTTACATGTTCCCATACATTGTTGGATAGTTTGAATGTTGTCTTAGGGGTGTTCAATATATTTAAAATGTTAAAATGATAATAATTTCGAGTTTGGTAGAATTTAGTAGTTTATATTCATGATGTACAATTAATACTAAAAATATATATATAAGACATGAGAGATATCTAATGATACTAGATTTTATCAAACACCCACATACAAATATATATATATATTAGGTAAATGATATAGTAGTTCAATAGTAATATTTTCTTAGATAAAATCACATTTTATGGTGTTAAAAATTGATATAACATTAACATAAATAATAAGGAGACCCGATACTGATGGTGTTTTAGATTATTCATGTCAATGAAATTAAAAAAAAAATAGGTCATAACTACTGGATAATAGATGGTGAATGTGTTGTGATAAAGTGTTTATATAGTTAAATAGATGAGGAAAATGAAAAATAGGGAAGGGTAACAAGTCACTACTATAACAGTTTATTCATAATATTATTCATGATAAATAATACAGTTTTGGATGCATTTCATGTGCTGTGTAGGAAAGGAAGAAGGTGAATTAACCGTTTGGAAGTTGTTGAAGAAGAAAAAAGTGATAATTTCTTCTATTCATGTAGAATAATAAATAGTTGATATACTTACATTTTATATATACATAACAGAAAATCGGGAAAAAGGCCAGGTGACATATCAATATAAGAATTATTAATTGATTTCATGATCTCTTTTTATTGTCCTACTATATTTTAAATTATCAATTTTTTAGTATAACAATCCATTAGAACGTTTTAAATTATAGATATACATGATACATGAGTTCATGATATTCCCTAAACATTGTACTCATTGGATCATACTAGTGTGTTTTTTGATTAAATATTGTTTTAGTTTATACCAAGGATTAAGATTTTTAAAAATATAAACCTTTTAAATCTTTTATTCCCTTTACTTGTGCCTATAATTGTATGTGTTTTATGAAAAAAATTCGATAAGAGGGGGCAAGATATTTATTCCCCATTACTAGTGATGATGTAAATAGAATTGGATAAAAATGTTTAAAATAATATAAAAATTCACTAACACTAATTCAACGCCTCATGGTGTTGAAAATATCTCAAATTGATCCTTGAAATTTGTATCAGAGCCAGGTTTACCTCTGATTGGATTTTTGATATTTGAATTTGTTATTTTCAACATATTATATTCTACTTCTGAATTGATAATGAAGTGAAATTTTGGTTAAGATGCATTTATTTCATATCAAAATTATATCTCTCCCAAGACTATTATGAATATGAAAAAATAACGAGAAGTAGAGACTTAAAAAATTTCCTCACTTGGTCTAATATAAATAATGTGTTGTTTCACTATTTCATGATATAAAATTAGATAGATCTATATTTTATGAATAATAAAAAGGGATTAAACCTACCCCCATAGTGATAGGAATAATTTCTACCTTAGAAGATTTATTAAATTCCATATATCCTGTGTTAAGTGAAAATTATTATTTAAAATATCCTCAATATGTTCAATGAATTACTAGAGATGATCAAATATCAATATTTATTAATATAAATATCAATTAGTTTATTTAAATATGTTTTCATTTTTTCTCTAATGAACTACATCCACTTATTTGTATCATTTTGTAATGATAAAGGTAATATATCACAAAACATGAAGAGATGTTAGAAAAATTATAGAAATATTTTGAATGAATGGTACTACATTGTATAATGATTTCAAAATGGATTGGAGACAAAGAAACAATTAACATTTGAATAATTTTTTATAAAATTTACGTAGAGGGGATTATTACAATCAATTAAATGAATGAGTCCACTAGAGATTATAAATAAATCATCCATTAAATAGAGGTGAATATGAAATACAATATTTATTCTAAGAGTGATTAATTCGATGTAAAATAGAATAATATCAAAGAAACTGAATCATTGTTACATGAGAAACATAAAATAATGATGATGAAGTGAAAATAATTAAAAAATAATGTGAAGATAAATAGAATATATAATAGAATAAGAAATTTATTCCAATTATATGGTACCTTTAAACTAAAAGTTTCATAGAATATATGAATATTGGTCAAGCTATGACTTTGTAAGAAGTTGGTATAAGAATGTATACAATCAAAATTGTTTATAAGGGATATTATTAAGACAAAACACTTCAAATTAAAGGAATAAACATATTGAGATAATATTATTATTTTTCAAAAGAAACATTAAATTAAGAGGTATTATCTATCCAAATTTATAATTCTTGTATTAAATCTGTTTTCACCAAATATAAAAGTTTAATTATAAAATGTATTAAAAAATTTGATATTAAAAAATGTAGAGAATATATCCCCCATGTATATGGTTTTTAGAAAGTCTATGAGTTCTATTCGCCAATAAAATCACAAACAGTGGTGGACACACCCAAAAAAGGGAAAGCTAGAAATTCAAGAAATCAAGTAGTTTAGAAAGGAAGATAAATATTATCATGCCGTTATTGGTGTCTTAAGAGGTTTTGGAATTGATAACATTATTTCTAGTTCAATCCATAAATTTATAATGTTCAAAGGATACCTAACAAAAGGGGAATTAAGACTGAGATGTAGAAAAAATAAAATATTAAAAAGCAAAATTGTTATTCTCGCAATAGATTTAAAATTCCTACAAATACTTTTGGTCATTTAAATGTTTTTTGTCACAATTTTGAAGAATGATTGACTAAATCAACTAATCATCACTGAAGAGAAACTAAAAAAATTATTAGTTAAACTAATAAAAGGAATAATGTGTAACTTGGAAAAGTATCTAATGGAAGGTAAAAATTACGATATAACCAAGAAGATTCAAAATAATATTGGGGAGAAATCATTGGACAATATGAAGATGTAAAAAAATTTAATTAGATCGAAAAATTTTATTTGGTGTTATAAATATAAAGGGTTAATTAATAAAAACAGTCCAAATAATCAATTTGGAAACATAATTATGGTTTTTTATATATCTAAATAATTTATGGTGATTTAGATTGTAAATTTTATGAAATAAGAATTATAAGGTAAGTATAAGTTAATTTGTTTACTAAATTGAACGAATAAAATTCATATGAAAATATTAAATTTCATGAGAGGATTTCAAAAAATAAAAACTCAAGGGTTAAGAATAATTGTGTGGGACATTAAATAATATAGGACATAATGGGATACATTTTTTGACTATACTAAAAAGTAAAATATGAATCCTTAAATAAGATTATAATTTCATTACACCTAATTGTTTATGAAAATACATCTTTTATAAACAATAAAATTAAATCTAATATGATTTCCATGCTTCCCAAATAAAAAAAATTGAAAGATAAATATGAATTCATGACGGCTGGAGTAACCTAATTGAGAAAAAAATCTAAACCATGATAATTACATTCAAGAACAAGGAGTTACACATTATTCCAAATAATTTTGGTTATATTTATGTGTGATCTATGTTATTAATATAATTTCATGTTGGTTCTCTAGGGGGGGTGATGGGTATGCAGGCTTGGGATGATGTATACTCTATCAAAATTAGATAACTAAATTATTTAAACTACATCCTTGTATTATCAATTAATTATAATTCTAAATAATTTTTTGATGTAAGGATCATTTTTATGAATTTAATTTTAATTTTATGTATCTTTTTTAGGGGTATACATGAGAAAAAGATTTTATAAGGGTTAAAAAATTATTAATATAACAAAAATGTGGATATTGTGGAATTTTACTAGAAAATATTTCCTTGATAAGTTTTGATTTCTTATTCTCTCAAATTTGTATTAAAAATAAGATTCTATCATTAATATAGAGAACTTATTTTTTAATTATGGAAATTAATAAGAATGATAGAATTATATTCATGGTTACATTCTTGAATTTTAAAACCTATTAATTTTATTTTAATATATTTATCTTGTCTGTTGAAGTGACTATATGAAATTTTGATAAAATTAAAATGAATATTTGATATATCAGTTGGTATATTTTGGTAAATCTTGAAGATAGTTTGAATATTTTTTAATGAAATGTTTTTAATGAGTTTCAAGTTGGTGTCAAATTGTTTTCAACAAGAAAAAACTAATTTTATAAAGAAACCCCTGATGTTTTATACATAAATATTGGATCAAGTAGACATTGTGTATAATTTTTATGGATCATTTTTTAAATATGAATTGAAATTATCCCCCCCACGAAATTTTTATTTCTTATCAGTAAGGTTGATAGAATAAAAAAAAGAATTAATAGGGATTGATAAGTGGGGGAGAGATGGGAAGAAGATTCTAGAATAAGTGAGGAATAAAAAACACATATTGAAAATTCATTTATGACTGGGTGTTAACAAGAAATACAAAGTGGGAAATTATAGAAACCACTTTATGTATGTATTTTTTTCATTGACTATTAATGAAAAAAGGGTGTTAATAAAGATTCATGTAAATATATTGATTGTTATAAGGAATAATATATTTAAATTTGTAGAATAATCCACGAATATTGAGAAATGTATAGAGTTTCTAATGACGTGTGTACCTATAATAAGATAATAAAGACTAGAAGAAACATATTGGAATTTGGTTTATCTTGTATAAATAAATCCTTTTTTTTATTTTATGGAGATTCATCTATATTGATGGAACGTGTGTGTGATTTATTTTAGTTCCATATAGAATTCATGATGATCAAATTTATATCTCTTTATTAAAGTGTTTTGTAGTTCTTTCCTTGTGTTTATAAATTGTTATAGTAGATGATTTTATTCGAAAATGTTTAGATACTGTGGATCGCAAAAAATGAATATATTTTGGGAAGGGTGGAAGTTGGTGTTTGATTATTTGGGATAACTATATCTATTATTTTATAAAGGATATTTTAGGGCATTAAATGAAAAATTGTGGACATATCAAGGCAGTTCATACACTCGGGCAGCTATGGAATCCAAAGGTCACATAGTTGCAATAAAAGGTATGACCAAGTCTTCTGTGGTATTTGAGGTTTTAAAAAGGATGAAAGTCCTTCATTTTAAGTAGAGTTAGAGTAAGATGTGCAACCTAACAAAATGAAGCAACATAGAAGACCCATTGGGCCTGTGTGAGCCTGAAGATAATTTATTCTAGACACTATAGAGTTCTTGTTATTATAATGGAGGTATAACCCCCAATGATACACTGGTGTGGGAGTCATCTATACGTTCTATCATTCATCAACAAAAATCCACATGATATTAGTCTTAAATAGCCTCATGTACTAAGACATATTCCCTATATAATAAATTGCATATCGAGCCAAAATATCCCAAGTTTTGTTTTACCATTGAATATAGGATATAACATGAGTTTTAGTATCATGAATCACGTGGGTGTAATTGATGTTCATAAGAATCCTTTTAACATATTAAAAAGTTATGGAATAAAGAGATAAAAATGATTTAGGATAAAGATGAATTAATATTCATTGAATGAAATAAGAGGATTGAATGAAATACCAAATAAGATCAATTGAAAATATTTACTATAATGAGTCCAAAGAAACTCATGTATTATCAATAGATGATTTTATAGATAATTTATCCTTTTAGATTATTTTAAGGAAAATATTATATATATAAGGATAAACATGAAAATTTTAGGATTGAATCATTCTTATTTTAGTATAGTTTTGATAATTTATAATTATAAAATATAGATCACGAAAAGGATATGTTGGATATATCAAAAGTTTCATTTATCCTTTCATTTTAAGTTCATATTTTTGAATTTATTACTTTATAATGACAATTTATTTATTATAAAACAAATTTTGGTAAATATAATTATGCATCTAGGTAGGGATAATGGAATGGGTGATGTTCTTCATAAGGTGAAAATACTGTTCAAATGTTGTTATAATGAAAGTATTGGGAATGAATATGATCAATGAAGAAATCAAAAATCCTAAAAAAATAATGTATATATGTTATTGTGGATATTTTAAAAAAGGATGTGGGAGTTTACAATATTTTTTAAAATTTAAATTCTTTTGAGTTTTAAATGATAATGAATTATTTAAATTCATGACGGTTTATTCATTAATTAAAAAAGAATATAGAAAAGAGATAATGTTTTCGTGTAAGATAATAGAGACCATTATATTTTATAAAAAAATAGATTAAAATTTTATAGGTCAATGAAATAGTAGTTCAAAACTATTATTATGTGAATGTATATTCTTGTGTTGAGTGAGAATAAATGACACCACATTTAAAAGAAGAAAAATCATCTATATTAATGAAAAAAATAGGGATATCTAACAATGACAGTGTTATATATCATTCAAGTTAATGAAATTTGAATCTAGTGAAATTAATATGAAATAAATAATGGAAGAAGAAGAGTGTTGTGATGAATATTTCTATAGAGAAATATAATAATTAGAATATAAATATATACAGGGAAGAACTCATTACTATTACCATTCATTAATAATACTAGTAATGATAAAAAAGATAATGTTGTCAGTATTTAATATATTGTTCATAAAAAGGAGAATGTGTCTTGCCCCAATATAATAAATATAAGAGGAATAAAGTGACACTTTCCTCAATGAAAGTTGAATTAGAAGATGAAAATTTTTATGTTTGTTAATTTAAAAGTATGTGAGGAAGGATATGAAGACCAAGAACCATGTTAATAACTTCCCAGTGTTCTAATTTGGTTTTTTAATATATTATTGTTATTCTACTCAATTGTAAAATGTTGGGATAGTAGTATAATGACCTAATTGGATTCTATACCCAATTACGATACTTGTAACATGATTTCCGCATATTAACTTTCCACTGTACTTAAATGTTGATACTCGTGGGCTCTATGAAATTGATGTGTTCAACATTACACTAAGGATTAAACATTCATTTTTAATTCTAAAATTTTAAATTTTTTGTTTCCCTTGATTGGATGTTTTTTATATAAAAATAATAATGAATATAGAAACATTTATTAATATACCTTTACACTAGTAGAGGTATAATTAATGTGATAAATTTTTAAAAATTATTTGAAAATCCACAAATTTCTATTCACCCCCTTCTTAGTGGTGAACATATGCCAAATCAGTCCTTTTATTATGTTATGATATTGGAATGAGAAAGGTGTTATAATATTTCTATAATGTAATATATGAAATATTTTGGTGGATTTATTTTCTATTTTTAAACTATATGTTTAATAATGGATTTTATACAACCATGTATGATATTATTCTATTTTTTTAATGGTTTGTTTGTTTTTAATCATTATTTAATTCATTTTAATGATATTTTAATTCTAGAAAACATTAATGTTTATTAATATTGACATTTTACTATCAATACAGGTTGTATTAAATATGTTTTATTACATTTTATTTAATATAAAATAGTTCCCTTGTTTTTATATTTTATCCATCAACAATATTTTCTTTCCATTAGAGATCTTGGAAAACACATGAGGTAATGTGGTGACCTTGATTTAGGTATTGGGATTATTTTATTGAGGTAGGGTTGTTATAAAATTTTATCAATGATTTTTTAAGTGATTTTAGTGAAATAACCTTGTAGGAATGTATATAGGTTGGTTGAGAGTAATGTATAACTATAAATAGACATCACTAAAATATTTACAATGAACCTAGATTTAATCTAAATTTTAATTAAAACTAGTTTTCATTGAATATTTTATAATATGGGGTTTTTGAAATAATGAAAAAGTGTTTTTCAACCATTATTGGTTGTGAAAACTTTGACATTCATTCATTAATATATATGTGTTTATAAAAGGAATAATTTTTTTCATTTATATGTGATTTTATTACCTCGAATTGGTTTTAAAAATATTTTTACTAACTCTATATAATAAAAGTGATTTGTAAAATGTTTCGAAAATTATTTAGTTGAGAATAATTATTTATGATTTTCCGGAAAAAAAATGTACTTAGTAATGGGAAAATAAGAGGAAAATGAATATAACCACTTAAGAATTGATAGGATATGGATTAACTTCATAAAATTTGAATTGTTTTTTTATAAATCTTATTTTTGCTAATTTATATCTTAGTGATATGATATTCTATTTCATCTTATTTAATTATATTTTTTTGAATTATATGAATGGATAAAAGAAGTGAAGTTATATATTAAAATGGTATTTGAACGTATAGATGTTCATGATTTTTAAAATCAATGTATTTATATTAAATAAAAAATTGTAATGAATACAATCCAAGATAGACAATGATATGTTGGTCAATACTTACAGTTTTAGAGGTAAAATAATCAAATATTTCATTGAGATGTTGGGTTTGGGAATATTTTTTTAGAGAGGATCAACTAAACCTTCTAATTTATTTATATCATTAATTCTTTAACATTTGATGTTTAGTATTTTATAAATGATGGGAAAAAAGTTATGTATGATAAAACATAATATAGGAAAAGTACTATGAAATTTTTTTCAGGGAATGATTTCTAAATATTCATATTCAACAATTTTATTTTAAGACTATAAAGTAGATGAATGATCAATATTTATGACTTAGAGATCAATAGTATGAGTTTTATATATTTCATAAATCATTTTTATATGATAGTTTATTTTTCAAACAAGATGATAAGTAAGCATATTTTCAATTTCTGGAGGTTTGAAATGAGGCATAAACCTATGATATTTTCTAAAGAAATTTTATTTGATTACGTATATATATTGAGGTGCTGAAAAAGAAGAGATGATAGAATATTACACGATTGAGGATCTTAGTGTGAAAAATTTTATTCCTTTACCTAAAGGTATTAATTTTTATTCTTCATGGAAAAGAAGGAAGTATAATTAATTGCACAAGGAATGGGGATAGAAGAAGTTTTTAAGTTCATATTCTTCTTAAAGGAAGATTCATGAATGTTACTATCAATTTGGTATCATGAAAAAACATGAATTGATACTTCCCTTATGAACCAGTGGAATCCTATAACATCCAATCCTAAACCACCAAGTCTAAACTAAAGCACCAAAAGCAGTCATGTGCGATTACTCATACACTAGTGGAATCCAACTAGAAGAGAGGATCCATTTCCATCAGCTAGGAGACTATTCCCACAATATCATGTTGTAGGATGAATAATAAAAATAATAAACAATTTAAGAACAATTTAATAAATAAAAAAAGTACGAGTGAAAAATCAAAGAGTGATATACATGTCCCATAAGTACTAAAAATGACTTCCATGTTTCAAAACAATGATATTAAATAAATTTAGATAGATAAATAAAAATGTGCATCTACCAACTTTTGTAACAATCTACTAGAAACTACATACTAATATGTTTATCCATAAACCATTGTGCCCTTTCCCTTCGATAGATCTCTAGTCATGAAATCAATAATCACAACAAAATTTATATATAAGGTGTTAATATAATTACCAATTGGACCCCACCAATGTGCCCATAATTGGGTAGACTCAAGTATACAAGTTTATTCTATAATAATAGTAAAATCGGTAACAAGAATAATAACATTAAAAACAAAATTTTTTGGTCATTCACTAAAAAACTATCCACAAACCTATTGTTTCACTTGATTTGGATCCATGCTAAAAGGATAATCAAGGTGTCAGATGTAATCAAGGACAATCCATGAGGCTAATGATCATTCTACTCAGCATCATATAATCATAAAACTTTCTATTCACTATTCTTCAAGAGGGTCTTGTTCTTAGTATCCACAAGGAATTTGGAATTACTCAGAACATCACAAGGCATAAAGTAACACATTCCTTGACATCCTATAGGGATCAAGTGCATACTGAAACATCCATAAGGCATCCTTACATCCCTACACAGTGCTTAGTTCTCTCATCTCCATTATCACGAGTCCTGCGAACTTCCCTTATATGGGATAAACATTTCATGATGGTCCACCTAGCATGAGATCTATGAATAATTCAATAAAGGTGTATATAAAAATTTATAATATACAAAAAATCATAACACATCACCATAAGTAAAGTATCACAAACAATACATGTGATCAACATAAAATATGAATAATAAACTATAAAAGTGCTCAATGAAAAAATAGGCACATATGGTTCTTTGGGAAGAAAAACACAGCCATATGCGATCATCAAAAATCGTGGTTATAAATTATTTCAAAACAATAATTATATTAAAAATACATGTGTAATTAAATCCACAATAGGTAAATAACATTATACCTCAAATTCATCGAAGATGAGGACATGGATAAGCCATCTTCTGTGGGATGAAAGATGGAGTGAAATCCTCAACCTTTAAGAACATGTTCTCATAGACCTTATTATCATAGTTGTCGAAAAATCAACATTCTATGTTTGTTGAGGGATCCTAAAACCATAAAAAATTATCCTATATAAAAAATAAATATAATATCACATGTGATGATACATTATATCTCCTGGATAATATTTGGATTATCATTTTTTGGGAGACACATGCACTAACAATGTTCTTCTCAATAATAATTATAAAATCCCATTTGATATTTTAAATTTATCTAAATTAATTTTAGTTCAAATATGTTAGTCATTTATAGTTATTCTTTGAGTAGACCATATAATTATCTTTAGATAATATTTCTTAATTATACATTATTAATTTTTTGATAAATTTTTTATTTTTATAATTACTTTATGATAATTTTTAAATTATAATTTTATAATTAGTTTTTGATAATTTATTATAAATAAATTGTTTATTAATATCATCTAAAAATTTCTTATAAAATTAAACCTTATTATTATCATTTGATAATTTCTTTTAAATTATTCATTTATAATTTATTGTGATTAACTTTTGATAATTCAGTACCATTATATATTTATAATTTCTTTTAAATTATCCCTTTATAATTATCTTTTTAATATTTCTTATAAATTATCCTTTTATAATTTTAATTAATTATCCTTATGGAGGAATTATCCCTTGAGAATTTAGATTTTATAAAATTTGATTTAAATTAACCATTTATCCTCAATTTATAATAATGAAATAAATGTAAGAAAATATAAAAATAAACACCTCAAGAACCCAAATAAATAGCCATTGGGATGAGGAAGAACTGGGGGAGAACCTACAATAGGAAAAGAAAAAAAAGATAAAGAGACCCTTCTCCAATCACATTCAAAGAGAATTGAGGTCCTCTATGTCCAAAATATTGATCAAAAATTGGGGCGGAAGTCTCAAAATATTTAAAGAACCTAAACCATGTAAACATCTACCAATTTTGAAACAAAAAATTGATTCACCAGTTAAATTTTTGATTTAATTGAAAATTATTTGTGGATGGTTAAGATGCACCCCATTAAGATATTAATAATATTAAATAGTTCAAATATTGTGTTTATACGGTTTCATTTGGAAGGATGTGAGAAAATGAAAGAAATATGGCATTTCATGGGTATGAATAAGAATAAATAATAAAAATAAATAATAAAATAATGAAAATAACAGAAATGGGGTATAGAAAATACACTTTCTATCACTTTAACTAAACACCACATTGAAAAAAAAGGTTACATTTTTAATAGGATAAAACCAATATTTTATACTTAATGGTGCTCTCAAATATCCCATAAAAGATACCGTTTTAGAGAAATTTCATTATTTTAGAAAAATCACGTGTGTGTGATATAATATAATTACCCTTACATGTGAAGTAATCAAACACCTGATGTGCATAAGTATTATATCACACCTAAGGTAAAAACTACATTCTGGTCTAAATGGTTGTCTCATCTATCCCATATGAGACATCTTTCATGAGAAATTTCATTATATTGAATAAAGATCATCTGCATGATATAATATATTTAATATATTTATTATATCAATACAGATGTTCTACATGACCCATAATCTTGAACTAACTCCTTACTTAACATTAAAATTATCATATTGAGTATTCCAAAATGTTAATAAGGATATTTAGCCTTATGTACATCCATAAAAACATTTAATAAGTAAATTTTATTGAAAAATTTCAATTTCACATAAAAATAATAAAAAAGTATCAACAAAGATGATTTTATTATAATTAAAAAATTGAGGATATAATAACACCATTCAATGAGAATATATGAAACATATAGAAGATTATTGGAAATACATATATTTGGATAATTACATTATATATTCTATCTATATAGGATAAAAATTATTTTAGGTGAGAAGTTAAGATATATATATATATATATGGATATCTAGCTAATATTAGTGTAATATCTAATTCCCCACCACCTGAAGCCACATGATTGGTGCCCAAACTAACAGTTTCTACTTGACCTTAGGATTGCCAACCCATACACCAAATGTTTTTTATAGTAGCTTATGTGTAGGGTGTTACCATGGGGATACTATACCCCTTTTTCATATTGCACAATAACATAAAATAACTTATAAAAATATAGAATGAACAATCATGGTACCCATAAGAAATAAGAATAAAAAATTCTATATAAAATGTAAATGAAGAATCATACAACCATTTAGACTCATAGTTATTCTAGTTCAAAATTACTACTCACCCTTAAATATTTTGAAAATGTGTTGATGAAAATAAATAATGTGATTATATATGGGGATCCACTACCACCACCAATCCATACCTCAAACTCATAATCCAAAATGGTATGATATATCCTTATCAAAACATACACTACAATCCTTTTCCAAACTCGAACCTATCATTCGTGATGTCTTCTCAAATACCCATGTTTCATGACCATCAATGAATTGTGTGAGTACAACTCAGTAGGACACCACCTATGTGGTTCCGTACATAACTAGTAAATGAAGTGAATATTCATTTGATATTTTTAATATACAAAAATAACGAAAATTTATTATTGAAGAATAAATAAAATAACCAATATCGATCCAAGAGTTATAAAATAAAAACCATGATTAATTATACATGTGTTCCCTGTGATAGAGTGTCTCTGAGTATATCAAATAAGCATGGAATCCAATACTAGGACCAATGTCCATATAGTATCATGTGAAAGATTTATATATTTAAAAGTATATAAATTCATGCCAGTCATATCATACATAAATGGTCGAATATACAAGAGTCAATACTATGTATTCCTCTGGTAATAGGTATACAACTGATTCTTAAAGGGATGAACCCTGAAAATTTAGTATCATCTTCAATCATATAAATGATTCCTAGAGGGGATGGACCTAAGAAATAAAAATATAACTCAAAGGATATACTCTAGTATCATGGAAAAAATATATAGGCACAATTATAATCTAATTGGATTACTCAAATTTTTAATAAACTAATAACAATTTAAGCTGAATCCCATCGGATTACCCAAGGTATTCTATAATGTCAATTATATCAGCCAAATCTAATGTAACCTCCCATAAATTCTGAATCTCATCAGGAAATAAATTATAAATATTCTAGGTAATCTATTACATCATGATATATCTCATACTGATAATAATAATAATGTGGTTTCTCCAACCAACCAACCCATCATAAAAACAGAGGATGGCCTCTCACAAAATATACCTACAATCATCAATGTTGTCATATCATGCTCGCACAACCTATTTAGGTTCAAAAGAGGTACCCATGATAATATATATATATTAATATACATTTCATATAAGGGGTCAAATATATACGGGGCACCCTTTGGGGTCTTGAGGTCACATTATATAGCACGAACACCCTATACAGGTTCCTCAATATCAAAGTCATCTCTTTAGAAAATAAGATCACATCGAGGGCCTCATTTCCCTCAACTTAATAATAATCATGTCAAAAACTAAATGTCCTCAAAGGAAACATTATACTATTACTTTATTGGATGGATAAGACAACACCCACAACTACAAAATGGGACTTTAACAATTCAAAAAATTAGCCTTTATCAGCTCTAAAGAAGCGCTGACTGTTTGGGAGATATTAAAAGCCATACACTTTTATCATTGCTAAAAAATGTGCTGATAAAGGACCTCAATATCTGTTCATCTAAAAGTGATGATAAAGAATCACATTATCAGTGCCTCTAAATGCACTGATAAAGGGGCATGTTGAAGTGTGTTATAACAGTACATTACAACACTAGTGAATGGTGCAGTAACAGAACACCACAGTACCCAAAACACTATGAAGTCATAAAAATACAGTAACAATGAATAATTTAAATGAAACAAAATTTACAACAACTATACAATAAAAAAATATTTTATTGGTATTTCAAACATTAGTTTATATATTTACATAACTAAAAAATATTACATACATTTAAAAACATCATTGTTCCTTTGTCTTTTGATCCAACCCCCTGCTTGAGAAAAAAAAACTGTATAAGATAACAGTTCTTATGTTATTACTAATATAAATAAATAAATAAATTTAAAGTATTAATTTTAAATTAAGCATTAATACTATCTAGGGACAATGTGTATCATATTGAGTTGCGACTTATTCTTGAACATCACACCATTAATTGTATATCTTCAAGAAGTATCTCTAAAAAAATTAACTAAATAATTATAAGATAAAAATGATAGATAAATTAATAGAATAATAGAAGGTATAATGATCAGAATACAATCTAGACTCATTTTATTGGTTTTGGCGATGTGATGTGTGTTTTAAACTAAATGATGCATATATATTGAAAAGATGTACATGGGGTCATACAAAAGAAATTGTGTCTTAGATTGAGGTGTGGATGATCCTACATGTCTCAAATTACTTATGGACTATTTTAATAATTTATCAAAACAATATGAAAGTATTTTATGGGATTTGAGTATAACACTTGTTTTTTTACAAAATGTCATTTTAAACTAGAAACACGCACTTTGACTCATACTGGTCATATAGTTTTTCAGTTTTCTATGATACTAATTACAAAATTCCAGAATTTTTTTTTGAATAATTATCATAATCAAGACAATCCCAGCGTGTTTTCTTGGTTTTCAGTTACTAATACTTTTTTAACTAAAATTTTGATTTTAAATTGATAACGAAAACATTGATTCATATCAAGAACATCATGAATTTCATTGAGGTTCAATTAATTCCAACAAATAAAAAATGACTTATGGATCACTTTACAAAATTAAAAGAATATATTGAGTGTGTTTTCTTGGTTTTGATTTGGTCAGAGGACCATTTTTATAAAAAAAAATTAATTTATAAAAAGATGCACTTAGTGATATAATAATCACACCGGGCATCAAATTGAGGTTATTCTGATTCATACATATCACAAATGACTTATGTATTTTTTCTTTATGTATCAAAACAATTCCAATACGATTTCCCATTTTTGAGTATGCATCTTTTCTTTTTTTACTAAAATGTAATTTTCAATTACCAACAAACACTTTTACTATCAAATATCACATCATGTATCATTTTTACATGACAATAATTCATAAATGTCAAAAATGAAAAAAGAATATATTTCATAAAATATCAAGAAAAAATGAGCGTGTTTTCTCTGTTTTCAGCAATTGACACTTTTTGAAACAAATTATCTATTTGAAACTGATCAAAGACACATTTATAACATTTCCCTAAAGTATAAAAACAATCCAAATTTCTTTAATCATTTTTAGTGTGTCAGGTGTCATTAAAACTAAAATTGATGTCAATTTTAATTAAAGTGACACACTTGTAGTAATATCAGTGACACTTTTCATCGTATTGTTGTCACGATGATTCATACACATCCCATATTAATTATAGATCCATTTTACTAAGTATAAAAACAATTTTTTTCTCGGTTTTGAGTATGTTACTTTTCATTTTTACTAAAATTTATGTCAATTTTTTTAAAAAAAAAAGACACACATGGAGTTATACCAGTCACACTGTGTGTCAGATTGATGTGTATACAATGTCTACAAGTCCTAAAAGACTCTGGGATAATTTTTATAATGTATCAAAGCAATCTGAATGTGTTGATTCAGTTTTTAGTGTCTAACTTATCTTTTATACTAAAATGTAATTTTAAAATAGAAACACACACTTTGACTCATACCGATCAAATCATGTATCAGTTTGATCTGAGATTTATTATAACAAAAAAGACTTATCTATTATTAAATATAATAAATTATCATTAAAATAAAAGTGTGTTTTATTTTATTTTCAGCGACTTACACTTTTTGAACTATATTTTCCAATTCATACAGATAACAAACACAATAAGTCATATCCGGAACATTGTGTGTCATATTGAGGTGTGGTTAATTTCTATATATTAAAAATGAAATATAGATCAATATCCTAAATTATCAATATAATCATAATTTGTTTTATCAGTTTTCTGTAGTCTAGTTGTCCTTTTCTAAAAATTGATGTCAATTTTTAATAGAAATACACACTTGGACTCATACAGATCACATTGTGCATCATATTGAGGTGATACCAATTCATACACATCCAAAATGAATTATGGATCTATTATTAATGTATCCAAATATTAAAAATAATTTTTATTGTTTAAAAATATGTCATTTGTCTTTATTCCAAAAAATAATCTCAATTTAAAATAAAAAGATGTTGTTGGATTCAAACTAGTGACATCATGTATCATATTAAAGTGTTATCGATCTGTACATGTCCCAAATAATCAAAAATTACTAACTACCAATGTTACCATGATTTCAATTACCATTATTTGTCAAAATTTCATCACTACATATTACCTCGATGTTCATAGCCGAAAAACATTTCTCATTGTTGAAAGCCAGAAGATAAAACGAAGCTCATATGGCCACTAATATTTTCAATTTTAATAGAGAGAATCATTTTTAGCTAATAAAATAAAATACAAATTTAGTTTTTGATGTTCGATAATGAATGCAAATGGAAATGGAAATGATGGTAACATTGGTTGTGAGGAAAATTGTATCTATTTTTGTTGATTATGGAAGATAATTTAATAAAAAATATAACATCCCAAAAGGTCAGCGAATAAATAAATGAATAAGTATTAGATAAGAATGAAAACTAAATTTTATTTCAAATAGTAGATAAAATAAAAAAAACAATTAACATGCCATTGTGATCTTGTAGTGAAGGGAACATGAAGTAAATTGATAAATTCAAACATTGTAGGGGTGAAATGGTTTTAGGGGAGCAGATATCTCTGGAATGTTTGGTGAAAAAAGGAATAAAATTTGAAGTCACCACCCAAACTTAATAAAAAAATCCACCTATATAATAATAAAAATTATATTTAAGTAACAATAAAAATAAATTAATTAAGCATAAATATGAAACAATACATCAATTCTATTGATAATGTTTTTATTATGAAAACATCAAGATTAGATTTATATCTTCCAAAACCCTTTACATCTCTATAGTTCATTCTTCTGAGGGATTCGAAACACCATCATGTGAGGAAGACATTATCTTTATGAGTAGTCAAACTTTTAATTTATAATTTATTAATGAAGAGAAGAAAATATTATGTTATGATAAAAAATAATATATTGAAAAAATGTTTTCTTTATCATTGAAATCACGTTCATTTTTTAAAATTTTTAGGGATTTAGTTCTTTAATCAAAACTTCAAATACCCTCTTTGTAGTCTCCTATAACATACAAGACATTGTCTACATTGGGACCCTCATGAACTAATTTTTATCTCCTGATGTAATGGTCTTCTTATAAACTGTTGATTGTGTATATTTGATATCCATCCACATCAACTCATCTTTCAAACATTTTTCAATGGATTTTGTTATTTGAAACACATCCTCAATGTCTAGTGGACATGCACCTTTGTTGACTGTTATATTCTAAGTAGTAGTCATCCAAGGGATGACTTATTATTATATTAGTACAAGAAACATAAAATAGACGGGGGATGAGTCTCAAGGAAAAAAATGCAATAATAACTGCTCAAGAGATGAAGCTGATGAGGATGACAATTGTACTGCATTGTGTTCTCTAAAAGGGGTAATGTCTCCCATTTGGTAGAATTACATCATTCTCACCATTTATAAACTTGTGGCCTATTGACTTTTATATTTAGGAAGAACACACATTCTAGTATGTGATTCAAGGGGTCATGAAAGGGTCATGTTATGATATAATAATATTTGGGGCCTCTTAATTCTATATTTATAGGAGAAATATAACTTTTAACACTTTAAATCCTATAATAAAATTATTATATCTATAAAACTGAGTCATCAAGTCTTTCTTAAATTTCCTAATCTAACTATAATCTAATATAGAAAAATTATGAATAATAAGAAACCAAATTTTAATAAACAAGAAAAAAAACTTTCATTCGATCAACTAGAAGATATAAAAATGTATTGATAAAACATTTTAATAAATAATGTTTTATTTCATGTACATTCATGGTAATCAGAGATTCCTAGGGGGAACCTTTATGGGTATTATGGTAATTTTTGATACATAGTTTAAAATTCTATTCAGTTTGAAATAAATAATGGTAATTATGGAATATATAGAGGTTTTATGTTAAATGGGAGATGACCCAATTTTACAAAAATATTTTAGAAGTGAGAGAAATCTTTATAACAAATTTTTATTTTTTATCTGTATGTATATAAATTTGTGTAATATATTTTTATAACATATTTGAATAATACATATTATTATAATATAATTGTATAATATCTTTTAATAGTATATTTACATAATATATATATATAATATGTTGTTATAATATATATTTTTATAGTATAATATACATTTTTTTACAATATACGTTTTTTCATAATATATTTGTATTATATATATATATATTTTCAAATATATATTTATGTGTGTCTATATATATATAATATACATTAGAATATAATATATAATTTAAATATGTATTTTTTTTGTTCAAAGTTATAAATATTAATATATAAATATTTAACATTTTTATATATGAAAAGTGTTAAATCTATATAATAAAAATTCTAAATAAATAAATATATATATATATATATATTATACACAATCTCACAGATATATATATATATATATATATATATATATATCGACATACATAAATATAAATGAATTTATGGACATGTGAGTGGGTCTGTGTGTGTGTGTAAATATAATTATGTTATAAATTTACCATTATATATATATATATATCAATCTATTGATATGTGTTAAGTGAGGTGTGTATGCACCTGGATTTCATTCCATAATCCACGATGGTTGAGTCTAATAAGTAGAGAATTTATTGTTTGGATTTGTCTGTGTGTATATGGGTAGCGATGGTTTCCTATGCAAGAAAGAGTGAGCACTTCAAGTGAGTGGCATTCATGTGCATAAATAGGGAACAATGCATATGAGATTTATTAAGTTTTAAAATAAAGAAAAACTTCAAGGGGTCGGTGATCTCATGAAGCAGGAGTTAGTGGCATTCGGGTGGGAAGATTGCAATGAATAGACAAGCGGTGACGATAGGGGAGTGAAAGGAATGATATTTCTATCTTCCTTCAACCAAAACCCCCCAATAAAAATTGTTGACTATAGGGATATGCTGATGGTAAAGAAATAAGGATGATAAAAAAACTCAAATAGATCCCACCAAACAAGCAATCAATAACTGAGGAGGATGAGGATAAAATGATATATCTTGGATTGATGATTTGAATAATCTGAGAGATAGTAGAGATATTTAAAACCTAGAAAATGGTCGAGCCTTGGATTCATTCATCCATAAAATCATTCAAGCCTTGGACACTTTTATTAGTATTTCCTAAAAATTGGTGATAAAGATACCTTTTATCAGCGCTAAATAATTTAGTGCTGATAAAGGATTTATAATTATAATTCAAAATAAAACATTTTTTTAAATCTATTTATAGAATTAAATTAATATTTAAAAAATATATATAAATTTAAATATAGTAATATATTCTTTATTGAAATATATTCAATACAATTTAATAAGTATTTATTCATAATTATAAAAAAAATTCAAAATAATATTGATATCATTATATATAATTATATAATTATATAATTATATATTTATTTATATATTTATTTTTAATCAATAAATATATATATAAATATAAATATAGTAAATATATTTATTTTTTAAATAAATTTTATATAATTTTATAATTATTTATATATATAAATTTATTTATTTATAATTTTATAAATACATTTTTTAATTAATATTTATTTATAATTTTAAATGTATAAATATATAAAAATAGAAAATATACATTTATAAATATTTTTATTTATAAATATTTTCCTACAAATATATTTTTGACATTATTAATGAATAACTAATTTTAGGTGCATGAATGACAAAAATGAGTGAAATTGAATAATTAAAATGACTACACTTTTACAATATTCATAAAATATTTTTGTCTGTGCATGCATTGTATATAAAAATTAATTAATTACGTATGTGTGAAATCACTATAAGACACATTCAATCATTGTTAAATTTGAAAAACCAACAAAATTCAACTATATATATATTACTCAAGGGAATTATAGTCAGTGTGTTTAATTAATATGAATAATTAATTATAAATCATTATTCACTAAATATATTATTTAATATAGAGAAAACATATTTTGAATTACATAAATCATATTTATATACATTCATATATATCTATATAATAAATATGTAATATTTATTGACATTATTAATAATTATTTAACTAAAATAATGTTTAATATTTTTCTCAATTAAGTTATTCTTAATTTTTATTTGTTTAATTTTATTTTTAAGACATATATATTTAATATATAATATTTTTTAGTATTTATTGAAAATTATTTAATTAATCAAAATTTTAATATATATTTAAATAAACACATTTTTATTTTTTATTAATTTAATTATTTGACCTTTTTCGGACCTTTATCAGTGTTAAAAAATAACAGATAAATAATGCCATTTTGGTGCTAAAAATAAAGCATTGATAAAGGGTACCCTTTATCACTGCTAGAAATTCAATGCTAATAAAGGGTACCCTTTATCAATGAAAATATAAAGCGCTGAAAAGGGTAACCTCTATTAGTGCTAAAAAAATTGATGATAAAGCATGTGTTTTAGTAGTGATAAAAATTGCTCATAAAAGGTACCATTTATCAATTATTATTTTATCACTGTTTGAGGAAAACATTATCAACATTTTCTTTATGGAACTAATATATGAAATCCCTATTAAAATCTTGTTTCATATTTTTGAACCGTATCGCTTTCTATGAATATCCATGGTTGGTCCACTTATACAACCTAACATCGATCTACCTTGAGTATACCCTCCCTAGCGACTTCATCTTAAAGGGGGGGGGATCACTCTCCCATTTCCCATATCAGATATAATAGTGGATATAGGGTAAATCAATTTTTATTAGGTCCCATCGCTTACAATAAGACATAACCACCTAAAAGGAGGGACTAAGGGTACCAATAATGTACCACTACATTCATTACATCCATTTAATTCTCACATGTCTAGGATTGTACATTAAACATCAGCCATTTTTTATTCAGTCCTCCACCATTGGTATCAGATGAATCAATAGATGTACAAGGGTCCATCTAGGCCCCGAACACATTAATTTTATTCATTATAGTTTTATTTTAATAAAAAATTATATTATATTAAATATTTCATTAAATTTATAATTTTCAATCTCCCATAGCGGTGACTGCACAAACCACATGCTTTATAAATGAAGTATAATACTGTGGGGGAATGTAAAAGTGGACTAATAAAACAATTTCATGTGATTATATTTTAACGATGCTTGGTGAATCTCACCCAATATAATCCAAAGCCAACCGACCATCCCCCATCATCGTTAATACATATCACATGCCAAAAAATAATAATTAAATAATTATAAAAATACTCTAATGAATTTAAAAACTATAATAAACATTATAATTTCTCATGATTAGGTATAAGAACTGAGTAACCCACTGAGTGACCTCATTAGACTAAAACAGCAACCACCAACACACAAAATATTAACAATGTCTTCCCACCACTATCTCAAACAAAATACCTAACAATCAGAACCCTCTCAGGATCCAATTAATTTAATTTATTCAAAACCCGTAAATAAATTAATATTGTTATTCAATTCCATTGAAATAACAATTGATGACATGTAAACATTATTTTAGTACATCCTTTATCCATTCCAAGTGTAATCCCTATAATATTGTTAATCACTCACCATGATTTGGTGGAATAATCAATGAAACCCTAAGTTGATCGAATAAAAATAGATTGAAATAAAAAATAAAAGGAAAAATGATGACGAAAGTGGAAGATTTATCCTAAAACAACTAAATAACTACCATGAAACTTACACAAATAATATGATAGGTAAAGGGATACTTTTAGACTAGTCTCATGCTTAAGGGAAAAAAGAGAAGGAACATTTTTATAAAAATAAGTGGAATCAATTTTTTCATTTTTAAAATTTCGACAAGGGATATCTAAAATGTCGATTTTGGGACTATGTTTTGGAGGACATCACCTAAGAAACCCGTGAGCCCACAACATGTTGAGTACTATGGTGATGGATCCTACCTCTCATTTTTTCACATAAATAATCCACCCTAAATAATGAAAATATCTACCCTATGTAGTTAAACATGGTATATCCCAAAATAGTGAGACCCACCCTTCTTATTACCACCATATTGTTCCCAATAATAATTTTAGATAGGAACGCCCCATCATAACCCACACTATATGAAGACATAGTTATCCCCATATTCCCTCAAAATAGGATTAATGGATTTACCAAGATGTGGTATCTTAGGAATTTCTGATATGGATAGTCCCCAACCTCCATACACTCAACCTAGACACCATGCCCGTCAAAATTATAATTTTTCCCTCTACTACAACTAGGCTCTACAAAACAATGGAGTTTTCTTCATTATTTCTATGATCTATAGGATCCACCATGACTATTTTAGATTACATGTATCAGACCGATATGATTCCCAAGAACCGCTTCCAATAAAAGTGTCATGTTCTCTATTTGAGGTGTTTTTCCCACAACCTTGGTGGGATCCATACTGTGGTTCTCCACATGGTAGAGTAAATATATCTTGAATTTGTTATATATCCACCCAACTATTATATGAAATCCACTAAAACACTCAAAATAATATTTTAGACTCTATCCATGTCCAAAAAAACCTCTTAAAGATGTTCAAACTCTCTAAATTCTTATTCAAATCTCTATTTTCAAAATTAATCTCTTAGTAACATTTAAAATTAAAATTCATTATAATTTTTAACATCTAATAATAGCATGGGTGTTTACAAACTCCCAAAGAAAATAGGTATCATCCTTAATAATCCTATTCAATCCATCAATCATTAATCTCAACCTATCCTTGTTGCCAATTCACAATCAACTCATTGTTTTCTACTTCTAAAAGCCACCATAGATTCTATTGTAAAACTCCAAACATAAGGCATTCCATTTATTAAAATATGAATAATTTATTTTTAGTATCATCAATCATAGAGATATGCTCAATTGCACCCATATATCCTAATACAACATAGTTTCATCGATAAAATCATTCTCATGATCAAGTATCTTTACACCATAAGACTCAGATACTAAAGTTTGATTCTAATCCACCGTGCTCCCCACCATTGGAATCACCCACTAAAACACATTTTTAGTTAGATGACAACACTCCTGGGTAAATTCCCACATCACTAAACCCAATAATATATGAAAATACCAATCTTCAATTCCCAATATAACTACTCTTAATGTTATTAGCTATATTTACTGACATTCTATCTCCCAAACCAATCATGATGCCTTAATTCCCAAATGCACTATATAATCTTCAATGCAAGAACAGTAAATTCCAAACATATATCCTAGTTAAATCCATGGTTGAATACTCATCCAATGGAATTTATCATCATACTCTCAACTGGATCATTGAAACATCATTTATATGATGAACCTTTATATCAAATCAAAAACCACCTCAGAACCGATGCCAATGTATATAATCCATCCAAATCTACTTTTGAATATCATATCTCATATTCACTAAGAAACTAGATAACAATAGATCTACATGTACACTAATATCTAACTTCCGCCTCATCCATCCAAAAACTAGTCTAATTAAACGACCCTACCCATAAGAATATCACACCTACATTTCCCACACTATATCTATTATCGAATGTAATGAATGGATATAGCAATCCCAGTCATACCCAAGCAAAAATATGAATCACCAAATCCAAATCGTTCCCAACTCACTAGGAATAACATGGATGAAAATAATTGAAAATACATCTATAAAGAGGCTCAAACCCTCTATGTCTAATGGTTTTCTTCTCAGTATATGTATTTCCTTATACTTCTTCATGGGAAAAACATCAAAAGGTTCCAATATCACATTTGTATCACTCATCTCAACCACACTCACCGTCCAATCAAAGTATGACACCATGAATCCATGGTTTCCTTATCATTTGAAAGGAGAAATTACTTTTTCTCATCAAAACCCCTTGCATCAATTCCAATATTGTATCATCAAAACCATCTGTCATGTACCCAAACACAACCAATCACTGATTCCCAATTCAGATCATACCACTTGTAAATAATATGTACCACATCTATCTCACACAAACCAAATTGGTATATGCTCCTATACCACCCAGTTTCATTGTATGAATCATGACCCCGTTAGTCTCATCTCATCATACCAAGAATGATATAGCAATTTCAGTGACTATTATCACTTCATTTCAATCCCTTTAATCAATATTTACCTTAGTTATCATCTTCAAAATTTAGAATTTCACAATTTCCAATCTCTATTTCATAGTCACCCACCAACGTAGGCATCATTCTAGAATAGAAATAATATATATGTCCTATATCAATCCATGATCAAACTATATTGAATGATGATCCTCTATCCCAATTAGAAGCACACTCAAAATCAATAGGTCTAGGAATCCTACCAATCCCACCCTCTGTAACATGTCCTGATACTAAAATCACCTCAGGTGATTTATATTATGGAAGTACCAAGAACCTAAAGTACCTGAACTGTATAATTTATAGAATATACTATATAATGATATTGACCTATAGAAATACCCAAACATCCCATCAATAATGAACTCATAATCTTTGACTAACCCCTTTCTCAAGTTTCCTCAAACATAACATTCGACTAGAAAATATCCTGAGCCATATCTGAAGGGAACTATGCTCTTCCACCTATCCCATAATTCATATCTAACATAGTTCATTGTCCAAAGGGAAAACTATGCTAACTTTTCAAAAATATCCATTGTATAATCATCGGACAAAACAACCACTCTTTAATCATCATATTATCATACAAGAAAGACATGACAAATCATCATCCTACTAGGGTACTAATCCTCATTGGGTATCTATATATGTGATTACCACTTAAATACCATGATCTAAATGAAGTATATATAATGAAATAATCCTATGGCGATTCATATTGATAATGTAATTTCTTAAGTTTTTAAAAGGGATCACTTCTGTTGATGGCATATATGATACACGGCATCGAGCATAAGCTCACAAATGATTATTATTTTTTAAATGTTTCCATTATCACCTTAAAATTAGAATTAATAATATAAATATGATTAAATTATTTATGAAAATATTTTTTACACATGTATATATAATTAATTATTTATTTAAATATTAATTATAAATGAATTTAAAACCATTTTTAAAATAAAAGGGGATTTTTTTATGAATGTGCACGAGCGTGTTTTATACCAATAAATAAAAAATTCACACTTTTTGGATTTTATTAATTAAAAATGTATATAATATATTAAAAATTTTATTTAAAAATTTTATTATGTTTTTTTAATCATGATATAAGAACAAATCATATTTTATGAAAAAATAAGTATTTTTCTAAATTGGTAATTTAGCTGCCTTTTGATGACACACTTGTTTTAAATATAGTTTTTGAAACTTATATATATTATATTTGAAAATTTAATATTATTTTTTGGAATATTAATATTAAAATCTACTTTGGTTGATTTTTTGGTATTTTTATGATAAATTTCATCTTTTGATTTCTAGTGAAAAAGACTGGATTTTAATTGAAAAAATATTTCTCATCTAAAAAATTTATATTCTAAGATTATATATTTCTTTAGTTAAATATTTTAATTAGATAAATTTTATATAATTTAATGCAATTAATTTTATTGGGAACAATTTTCACATTGAATTCAGATATAAAAAAATTTCAATATTGTGAACGTTTTTTCATTAAAGACATGTTCTCTCAATTTGTCAATGGGATTAATTTAAAATTAAAATTTTCCACTTATATGTATTGAATATTGAAAAAATATACTCCATATTTTGAAATAGAAATTTCCAATTTAGTAAATATGTTCGTTTTCTTTTTCAAAAAAAATTAGAAATTTTTATTATTATAGTTAGTGGTCAATTAGGTAATTAAGGGTAAAAATAATATTATAAATATCTGAACATTACCCAAAGAAATGTAATAATTTTATTGGATGATTGATTCTTGAAAAAAAATATTCACTATAACTATTTTATGAGCTCTTGGAGAATGTTGTATTACTTTAATCTATATATAGTATTTTTTCAATGAAATGTCAATTTTGTCATACTTTTGTTTTTAACTGGTAAAATATTTTAATATAGTGTCATATAGGGGATATGATAGAATATAAATAGTATATTGAAATAAAAAATAATTATATTTATCATGATAATTTATTTTTAATTTTTAGGAGATAAATAATTACCTTAATGGATTACACAATGATGGAGTAATTATTTAATTAAAGATAATTTCACATAAGTGATATTATAAATATTATAATTATTTTAATTTGTGAGAATTATTGTCATCAAAAAATTTTAAAGAAGTATTTTACATTTTAGAGTCGTTTTAAAATAGTTGGTTTGAATATATCATGTTGTTATGATATTTTTAAAAATTTAGGTAATTAATAGTGACAATATCAACCTTAATGAAATTTTAAAATATAAAATAATTTATTAAATAGTTTAAAATTTATCAAAAATATAAAATTCAACCAATTATAAAGTATCATTTTTCATTAATTTTTTATTTTATTATAATTATATTAACCGTAGTAGTGTAAATTACATGATATCACTGTTAGAGTTAAAAGGGTTAGTTATGGGTTTAAAAAATACAAGGATTAAAAATTAATCACAAAATGTATAATTTTTATTATATGAGTATATTTCAACCCACAAACATATTTTTTTATAAATAAATCTTTTTGTATACATTTTTAATATAAACGAGAGTTCCCATCCCCGCTCCTATAAATGACCACCCATTATTCCCATTACAATATCCTTAAAAACCAATTTTTTCACCCAATATCTTGTAAAAAAACATCCAAGAATCCCTCACCAAATTTTAGAGGTCTTAGTTTAGGAAAAACAAACCCTTAGTAATCTTAAGGTGTTAATCAAAGGATTATTTCCAAAGAAAAGGAAAATAATGATTTTATGTGACGAGTAAGACATAGGGTAAGAGAATTTGTATCAATATCCTTTAATTGAGCCATATTTTGATGTTATATAACAACCTAATTTTAAAAGGTGTATAAAAAAACCATTTGTCATTGAATTTCATTCAATAGATTACAAAAAGGAATATTTTTTGTTTTCTATATAAAACATTTTAGTTTTTTTTACAAATGACCAAAATATTGTTGTTATTAATATATACGACATTAAAAACTTCTCTTCCACCATGAAAATTTATTTTTTATTTTTCTTCCTCTGTAATCCTTCATTTTTTTAGAATAAAAAGTAAAAAAAAAATTCATTTATTTGGGTGTAATGTTTTTGAAAATGTGTTTCAGAAACTGAATGATTATTCAAATAATATGCAATGTTTCTTTATAAGTTGAAATGAAATTTTAATAGAGAAATATTGAAAATTTTCAACTTTTTTTTGTTGTGATTATATAATATTACATGAAAAATTTATGGTTAATTAT
Source organism: Viscum album (assembly GCA_963277665.1). Lineage (NCBI taxonomy): Eukaryota > Viridiplantae > Streptophyta > Magnoliopsida > Santalales > Viscaceae > Viscum > Viscum album. The sequence continues at coordinate 1,892,832,092 of OY728143.1, read as the reverse complement.
TTCAAAATCCAATGAATTTTAGTTTCGTGATAAACTAACGATTGGTGGTTCTATGATAGTCGTCTAATGCATTGGGTATAGAATCCGACTTTATTTTTATTCCATTTTGAGGATTGAAAAGTTTGGAAGTTGACCTCATGTTTGTTACATGTATGATAAGTATAATTATGTCTGAAGATACATTTATGTGTTATATATGATTTCTATGGGTTTATGGTAGTTCTATGGTTATGAATGTTGTATGCAATGGGATTATTATTACAGGAATGTGTTTACTATTTCTTATGGTTTAAATGTATTAATTTATGTTAAAATTTTCATTGGTTTCGTGTTTTCAAAGGTATAACAATTATCCTTCTTTGTGTATCCATTACTGAGGTTTTTGTGCTAATTTTAAATTTAAAATTTTTTTCACAGGATTTATGAGATAATAGTGAGAAGGATGAGATCAATGGAAAAAGTGTGATGATTGATCATAAAAATAAACCATGTTTTATTTTTAAATTTATTTATTTTGTGAGAAAGTAGATGTTGATTAGTAGTTTCTACATTGTAAAATTTGAGCTATTGTATATGAATTATGGACTCATTATCTAAAAATCTAAACTGAAATGATCCTCAAATATAAATTATAGTTAAATAAAAAGACCATAAAAATATTTGTTTATCAATACCTAATTTCATTACAATTTCATATGATGAAATTGATAATTACATATGGAAGTTATTTATTATTTATTTTCCAATGCTATGAAATTATTGAAGTATAAGACATGATTCATGTTATTGCATATAGGAAAGATGTATTAATGAATAATATGGAAAAATATGGTTAATAGATGATGATTAATGTTGACTGATTAAGAAGTAAACATATAAGGGATTCAAGAGTTTTGGTGTATATAAGGATGATTATATGTCTAAAATTATTAATACTCTTTCAATGATGTGAGTACTTCATAATACTTTTTTCTTGATTTTATGTTATACTTTATCCTTATGTTTTTATTTTGAAAAAGTTATTTGATGAGGAAATATATTTTATTTTTGTTGATATAATTTTACATATGGATAATCATTAGGGTCTATATGATCATTAATTTTGAGATAATATTGGATTTTAAAAATTTGGGAACATAAGTTTTATCAAAACATTATTTTGTTATCATGGGTATTTTTGAAGTAGAACTCAATTTTGAGATATCTATATTGTTAAGGTAAAATGATTAATAAAATATTTTGTTAAAGAAACCAAGGATGAGTTATATTTTAGAGGAATATATTATTTTATTATTATTTAGTTTATTTATGGAAATATATATCATATAATGGTGATTATGTGATTTAGGAAATTATATTTTTGCAATAAGACATTATGAGTGAGTGATTTTATTTGGGGATAAATGTTAGAATTTTACATGGATATTTATGTGATAAAATAATTATAATTTTGGTGTTTTAATAACATTATTTAATTTTTTTGAATAATTTTAGTTATAGTTATTTTTTGAATGCTCTCTGTTAAACTTGTTTATCACTATTGAATATTAGAGATTAATATAGTTTTTCATCATATAAATGTATATTAATTTTGGATAATTTTATTATATTGTACTACCAATTTTTATTTTTTTAATGTTTCAAAATTGAATAAATATATAATAAATATTTTATGTATTATGTCATTCTATAGAAGTTGACTGTATTAATTCAGACATGAAAAATTAATCGTGAAATCTCATCATTCTGAGAAAAAGATTATTTTGTAGTAGAATTTGATTAACGTATGAAACTATACATTTCATTTAAGTATATTTCATTTTGTAATTTGTAAAACTATTATAATAATTCCTCAACTCTATGAAAATGACCTTAAAACAAAAATTATTTCATGTTACATTTATTACTAAGAAATCAACGACCTTTTAACCCATCAATGATTTATAGATCTCTGATTGTTAAAATTCTAATGACAATATTTCTATCAAACTCCATCAAAACATCATATTTATTTTTCTCTTCAACATCCATGATTTCAAACATGTTACCCCAATATATGTTATCTTAGGTGACCTTTGTGCATCCCTTTCACTCTTTTTAATGTTGATGTTTTTTTAATCATTTTTTAGATATGGGATTTCAATAAAGGTATTTGGAGGAGTAAACCATTATTTACAATGAAAAAATTCAGAATTCATAGGATCGAAATTTTAAAGTGAGTTAGGGTGTTTCATCCTGAGTTTTTTAAGAGGAAACAATATGTTTGGTAGCATACATGATGCACCACATCAAGCGTAATTTAACAACTAGATATTATTATTTAAATTTTACCATTATAACATAGATATTAGATTGAATTATATTAAAAAAATATTAATTGAATTATGAAAACATGGTCAAAAAATGTATAAATAATTAATTCCTTGGTCACCAATTATTTTTAAATGAATGTAATACACTTTTTTAAAATAAAATGAAATGTTTTTACTAAAAATATATATAAATATGCACATTCTTGATTTATACCAATAGAAAAAATTTCAATTTATTGTTTTCATTAATAATATATTAATGCAATATATTCCATATAATGTTTAACAAACGTATTTTCTGTTTTTAGGACATGATATAAGAACTAATCCAATTTTAGGGATAAAGATGTATTTCTCTAAAAAGATAGTGTTTCCGCCTTTTGATGACACACTTGTTTTAAATATAGTTTTGACACATTATAAATTATATTTTTATAAATAAACTTCTTATATGAAATAAGAATATTGAATTTTATTATGTTGATATTTTATTAATTTGTTGATAAATTTCTTGTTTACCATACAAATAATTTATGGTGTTAAATTATATTTTTTATTTTATAATGAATAATTAGATTAATTTTAATTAATTTAATACAATTATGGTCATTGAAATAAATTTCACATTGAATTTGGAAATAAAAGGCATTTACATATTTTGACTGATTCTACTTTTAAAACTCATTCCCTCAATCCATCAACGAGATTATTTTTATATGTATTTTATCCATTTTTGTGTTTTGAATTTTGAATAATGGATTCAATATTTTTTGGAAATATATAGGCCAAATATAGAAAATATGACCCATTTATTTATTTTAACAATATGAATAAAAACATTAGTAATTTTTATTACCATAGTTAAGGGTAAATCTGGTAATTAGGGTTAAAATAATAATATAAATATTTGAAAATTACCATAACACTTGTCCTAATTTTATTAGATGAGTGATTGTTGAGACAATAAATCTATGGAACTTTTTCATGAACTCTTGGAGCCAATTGGATGAATTTAGGCCATTTATAGTTTAATTATCTAAAGAAAAGTAAATTTTGTTATACTTTGGTTTTTAACAAGTGGAATATTTTAACATGGGGTTATCATGGAGATAGTTTAAAATATAAATAATAATTAGTAAAATAAAATGTTCATATTCATCAAAATAATTTATTGTTAAATTTTAAAAGAATAATTATTATCGTAATGGATTACACAATGATGATGTATTATTTCCTAATTTAACGGTAATATAAAATAAATGATATTGCAAATACTAAAATAAATAAACTTTGAGATACCTAATTTCAACCACAAATTTTAAATATTACTTTGACATGTTATTAATTTTTTAAAATATTTTCTTAGAATATATCATGTTGTTCTGATATTCTTAAATTTTCATGTAATTAATAGTGTCAAAATTGACTTTAATGATACATTAAAATATAAATTATTTTATTAAATGATATAAAATTGTTAAAAATATAATATTCGGCCAAATTATTGGGTTATGGCTTAAACGTTCATCAATTACTCATTATTTGTCATTTTTCATTTTATAGTAATTATATTAACCCTAAAAGTGTTAATTACATGATAACATGGTAAGAGTAAAAAGTGTTATATATACGTCAAATTAAAAAGATAAGGATAAAAAATAATCAAAACATGTCTAATTTTATTGGATTTCTATATTTCAACCCATCATTATCCTATCATTGAAATAAATTAATTTGGAGCCATTTAGTATAGAAAATTAATTTATATTAATTTAATAGTTTTAGTAATTCTAAGAGTGCTCCTCCCTTATGAAATAAAAGGTAACTCATTCATATCATTTCAATACAGTAAAAAATTTAATTGGTTCAAACATGTTCTAAAAATATATATTCCTATAATCCATCCCCACAATCCTATTCTTTTAGATTAGGAATATCAAAAACCATAGTGGTTTTCAGGTGTTTGTAAATAGAGTTTTTTATATAAAAGGAATATTAAGATTAAACATGACGAGTTAGACTCATGGTAAGAGACTCTATATCAATATCCATTCATTGAGGAATATTTTGATGTTATATATCCACCCCAATTTATGAGGTGTATAGACATCCCCTTTGACATTGAATTTCATTAAATATGTTCATAAAGTAATATGTTTAGGTTTTCTATATGGAATGTTTGAATTTTTTACAATTGTCAAAAGAAACGTTCTTTTTTACTTATATAGAGACAATATATTCTACGCCATTGTGAAAATTATTTTCAATTTAGTTTACTATACAATTCTTCATGTTTTGAATATACAAAGAAACCCTTTTTTCTTGTTTGCGTATTGTGTTTTTGAAAATGTTTTTTGGAAATGGATTGATTATTTCAATAACACGACCTATTTCCTTGTCAGTGGAAATGAATTTTTTATAGCGACATGGTGAAAATTGAAAACATTTATTTTTTGTGGTTATATAATTTTAACTAGAAATTTTGTGGGTTTTTACGTGGTAAACAAATGATAGGAAGTTCCATGATAAACTAACGATGGATGAGTCCTTGATATCCCTCCAATAAAATGTGTACAATAGTAGACAGAATGATTATTCCCATTGAGAGAGTTACATGTATGGAAGTCGAATGCATGGTTATTCCATTTATTAAATCTATAATTTTTTCCCGGGATACCTTTATATGTCATTTATGATTTTTATGGGATTATGGAAATATTATGATTATAAAAGGGTAAGAAATGAGCTTCTTTTTAAATAAAACTAGCTACTATTTTTTAAGGGTAAAAATATTAATTTATGTTAAAGTATTCATGGGTTTCATGATTTCACAAAACTAATATTCTTCCTTCTAATTGTATCCCATAATGAGATTTTTTTTCTCATTCCATGTTTAAAAGTAATTTTTAACATGATATAAGGGAGAAGAGATAAAATGATTAGATCAAGGGAAAAATTGGCACAATACATCATTATAATAAACCATGATTTATTTTTAAATGTGTTTGTTTTGTGAAAAATGGATATTTAGTAGAAGTGTCAAGGTAATAATATTTGAGTTGTTAAGTATGAATTGCAGATTAATTCTCTAAAACCCTAATCCAAAAATATCATTGACTGTGAATTATATTTCAATAACATTAGAATATTTAAGGATTAAGGTCATATCATTATAGGTATACATTAGTCATATGTTTTGATTTAGTATTATTACAACAAGAAACTATCTAAGAAAAATTCATCATGGTTAGTACAAACACTTCAAACAACCATACCAATTTTTACTTTTCCTAGGGCAAGTTCCATAATCCCCAACAAGTTATCCATTAAAAAAGCTTAAAATGCTTATATAAACCTACTAAGGGTCACATTGCTTCGCATAAAGCAAGGTAATTTATAGTTATCCTTTAGGGGTATCCCTTCATAAAATGTACATTACCTATCATCAAAATAAATTATACAATGAAATAGATTATAATTCTACCAAAATTTATAAACGAAAACACCATATAAGTTATTGTTGACACTGTAAACAACTAAACACTTATAGTTATTTATAATAATCATATTTTGGTAATATTAAATCAAGTGAATCCTATGTTCTAAATATTATTCATGTAATCAAATACTTATCAAACGTAAATGTTAAAAATACTAAAAATTATAAATCAAAAACTTCAACTGTGTCAATCATAGTGAAATTAAAAAACTATAAAAATAGAAACCAAGAACATCAATCCCATACAACTGGTAACTTGGATTTTCCTTTGGTAAAGTTTTATATGAAATATTACTCTAAGGACCATCAAAAAAAATTACACATCTATATTCCCACTCCACTATATCCAAAATATTGAGATAAATGAAATGTGTGATTTTATAATACTTTTTAATGAACTATCCCCAAAAAAATGATCGGTGTCCTGGATAGAGAAATGTTATAACCTAAGACATGTCTCCACGTACCCTTGATGCTTCCAACACGTAGCCAGGGTCTAGGATGTTACGATAGGGAGAATATTCCATCAGATTACATTATGACATAATAGATAAATAACCAAATAATATGCATAATAAAAAATCAGTCTTCAATGAAATAAAATGAAAAAACATGCTATATCAATAGTAAATTCAAAAGTATACAATCACAAATAATCATGGTCAAGCCATTACACAATGAATGACCCCTCATTAAGAAGATCATAATGTACTAAATTAAATTAAACAAGTGAATGTATGTAGGGTGTGACTTCCACCATCCTGTCATACGTCAAACCTAAACTCCCAATCTAGTCCAAGATATCTCACACCATTAATCTCATCTGAGCCTTAACCTATCCTAAACATATGATTAATGAATTTATTAGGTACCCATGTGCCATGGCCCCTTGTGTAGGGTTTGAGTATAACTCACTAGGGAACTAACAATTTTTTCATGTGTATAATATATAAATTTAGTGTATGTGCATGTGATATTGCCAATTGGGTAGGGTGTGAATATAAATTAGTAGGCAATTAACATTTTGTTCACATGTGATATGATAATCATAAATAAATACATAAATTATAGTTTGTAAACATAAGTAAAACAACCATTTTTGATCATGTAGTTCTAATGTGACACCCAATATCAACAATAATTTCTCTGGCCAGAGTCAGAGTGTCCTTAATCACATCACATAAATATTCCAACTAGTACCAGACCTAATGACTATAAAATAAATAGTGAAAGAATTATATCCATGAATGTATAAAAATAAATCAAAATAGTATCAGTTAAAAATGAACAAATCCAAAGGAGATAATCATTTTTTTCCAATATATAGTATTCATACACCAAATTCAAAGTGGTACAACCCTAGGAAATCTAATAATTGAATCATGTATACAATTAACTCATGTTAGAATGACCACAATAAATTTAGATAGACATAAATGCCTATATCAAAAAATCCTAGAAATCCCATTAAGGCATAATACAAAACCAAGGGGATTAACCAAGGTATTATATATATATATATATATGCAACACAACAAAATCAGATGAGATTACTTAACATATTCCATAGTATCAGGCATATTATTGGAATCCAAGTTCACTACCCAATAATTTCATATCTCATTATAGGTTCAATGATAAATATTTTAGGGCAGTGAATCCATCCCATAATATATCATACCGATAATAATAATAAAATGGTTTAGAGAACCACTCAAGCCATCATACAAAATAGATATTTATCTCCCACATTTATTACCTACAATCATCACTGAAACCATGTTAGGTTTACACAAAAAATTTCGAATCTAAACAAAAACATTTAATCATAAATAATTATTACAGTATATACCCTCTCTGGGGTCAAATATAACTTGGTAACCCTTTAAGATCACAGTCATACATTATGTATCATAAACACCCTATATGGGTTCCTTGATATCAAACTCATATCAGAAGACAAAATTTTCACTGATCAATCCTAGAATCCCTTGGTGTCATAATAATTAGGTCAATACCTCACTGGCCTTACATGCAATGTCATACTATCCCAACAATGGATATAAGACATAATTCCCATCACTATTTCAAATATTACCCTAGGTTGGTATACACACCCAACATAACATCAATATACATAGGGAGTACCCTCAAAATTTTTGATATCTTAATGGTGGTGGGTCACTTGACACTACAAGAATATCACCTCATAGAAGTTGTTTTTTTATCTATGGTGACAGTTTAAACCACCGCCTTATGCTTATTTGGTGGTTTTATAAAACCTCAACTAAATTTTCTATCAGTGTACAATAAAAAATAAGTTATTCAGTTTAGTAGTAAGTTTTTTAACCATCATAGAAATCACAGTTTTCACTGGTTATTGTGGGTTTTGTGGTGATTTTCCCAGAAAAATTGAAATCTTTTTTGGCGGCTGTTAAAACTGCCACTAAAAATCATATCATTTTTTCCCAAGAAAACCTCTGTGAAGATGATGTGAACCACCATGAAATGGTAATGAAATATGAGAAAAGCTTTTCTACAGTTTAAACCACCGCTACAAAAAAATCACAATAACCACCGCTAAATCAAAAAAAAACCGTCGCTAAAATTATACCATTCATGTATGTAGTGGCGGTTTTAACCACCGCCGATAGTAAGGTACCAAATTATAGAGGCAGTATGAACCACAGTGAAATATGGCCCATCTAAAGAGGCAGTTTAAAAAACCACTAAAGGTAGATTTAAAATAAATAATTACTGAAGATTCTACAGCCCCTGTACAAGTACCCTAAAAACATGTAAACATGTAATCTAGAAAAATTTAAACGTCCAAACATGCATTCCATCAAACTGGAAATCATTCTATCAACAAACATTAAAACTAATTATTTCCTAAAAAAAACTAAAACATATAATACTGAAAAATTGAGATCCTCATACCGATATACCACAATCCTACAACTTTATAAATCATTAACATGTTATATCCATGCTAAAAATCCTATAATATTACAAACTTTTGACGAACCGTCCTCGGGGTCCGTGCCGTGACTACCCAAAGCCCGTCTTCTATAGGCCAGGGGCCGGAAACTATCACCAAAGGCATAATTATCATTAAAAATGGAATGCATTTCCTTTATAAAAGTAAACAAACACAAAAAAGTACACAATAGAATAAAGAACTATGAAATACTGAATACAGAAGTAAGAGCTGAAAGGAAAGGGGCCAGAAATACAAGCCCAATAGTAAGTACAATATAACTAAAAATCTAGTACAACTATAGTAATGTAAAACAAAAACCAACGAGTCCTCCTCCGTGAATCCCACCTGAAGGGTTGGTATAGATGGCCTCCTCATCAGCATGGGTCTGACCGTCCGCTACGTGTACGTCTCGCCAAGTGGTCAACCTCTGGGTACCGTCCATCTCTACAAGCCTCCACCTTGATCAATGTTGTCCGTCGTCTGAAGCCAACACAACATAGTGATGGCATATCCCGTGTAGGGGTGAGTATACAATTCTTAGTATGGACCCCATGACCTCTGAAGTTCTCCCAGAATACACCAAGGATAAAACAGAGAATAAAGTTACAATCATGATGTATCAACTACTATACCTAGTTATATTCCAATACATATACCTAAGTTATCAATCACAGTTCAGCTCTAACTCTCGAGCCCATGCACAACCCAGTACACACATGAAAGCAAGTCAATCACATAAATGATAATGATTTAATGTCAAGACTCATCTCACACAAGTATACATCTCTCATAAAGCGATAGAGATGATCAGATGTAGTATCTGATTCATCTAAGCTGTCGGACCCTTGTAGGATACTAGATCGGATAAGCCGTCAGACCCACGTAAGGTAAAAGACCATCTACTTTGTCAGACCCACTCATGATACTAGTAAAGAATTCAAACAATCGGACCCACTTATGATACACATACAGTAGTCATCACTGTCGAACCCATAGAGGATTCCAGTATAGTTTTCATCGTTGTCGAGCCCATGGAGGATTCTTGTATGGTAGTCATTGCAGTCTCAACCAGCTCTAGGTTTCCCGCACACAACATGCTCGATTCGGGGAGGGTACGCACTTCAAGATAAGGTTACATTACATAAACTATCTCAATGTCCATATTTGATGTATCCCGAAGTCCCGTCTCTTAATAAGGAACCCAATGCGACCGAGGGCACGTCAATTGGACACCCGGTCTTAGAGTTATTGGCCTTTCCATTCCATGGGCCCGGTTGGAAATATTATCATTCCAAACCTAGCCATTTTTTATAGTCCTCAAAAACTCACATAGAATATCACAAAGGTTCCTTCTCATAACGAGGATCCCAGTGCCACAGACGGCGCGTCGTTCAGACAAGCGGTCTTATAGTTATTCACATTTAAGTGAAACAGGCTCGGCCCGTCAAGACCAGTGGGTTGGCAGGTCGGCCCGACCTGGTCTATCTGGTCCGACTCGGAAGGGAGTCGGCCCAGCCCAGTGGGGAACGGCCCTACCCAATGTGGCACGGACCAGCCCTGCGGGGTGTGGCCGCATCTCTGGACGGCTAGCCGAGCGGTGCAGGGGGCGCGACCCCACGGTTTCCCGAACCAGCGGCAACGAGCAGTGCCACCCTCCTATCCGGCCGGCCGAAGTGGAACAATCTTCAAAACATGAGAGGCCCGTAGGGGGGGGGGCTGCGGTTCTCCCGAGTGGCGCCTGTGGGTACCGAGGAATCTTTCAACCCGGCCGGCAGGCGGCGGGCCGGTTCGCCACTGAAACGGCCCGCGGAGCATAGACCATGGTCCTCCGAAGCGGGGTTCCCTCATGGCACCGTGATTCCTTCTACCTGGACAGCTTTATAAGACCATTTCTTCTTCCGCCTAGCGTCATGCAGATGTGCCCCATAGTTATTCTCTATGTGGCCACCACACAACCCCCGCATCCTCCGGTCACCATCGGTCTGGTTTCCACCGCCAAATTAGTCAAGATCCATCGGAGGGTCATCAGGATGTGTTTGTTTGGCCCGCGCACTCTGTGTTAGGCAATAACATAAGTCCGAAGACAAGAAAGAAAATTCAACGAATAATGTGGTAAAAAATTTTCACTTAAAATTGTACAAACCCCTACCTAGGTTTCACGTATGTTACACGTCGACGAGCCGCGGAAGAAGAGCATCGCGGTAGTCGGGTGTCACGGAAGATGGTGTCACAGAGAACTGTGTCATTCCGTCAATGTTGGAAGTTATTGTCATAGGCGGCATTCCTCCTAAGAGGTGTCTACTCTCTTGAAGTGGTAGAAGAAGAAAATATGGAGGAGTTCCTCACAATCTTGTTCCTGTTTAAAAGAAAAGTAGAGAGAAGATGCTTCCCGTTCTTCGAGTCGTGGAGCATTCTTCCCGGAGAGGAACATGTCCTTCTAATTCTCTCGAGGTTTCCCAAAATTCTCCCAAAACCACAAGTGAAAAACAAAAATATCAACTTAGGATATTATTTTATTCACACATGGATTACAAAATTCAAACACTTTAATTAATTAATTGTAGAGTTCAATTCATTAATTAAAAAGTGTTGGCCAAATTTATGTGAGTGAGAAGAAGATGAAATGTCTCAATTAAAAAGGGGAGTTTTTAAAATTAAATGAAGGGGAGTTAATGGGTGGTTTAAGGGAAGTTAAAAGGTTAGGGGATTGTATGGGCCCCACCTCACATTATACTCTCATGTGGGGTTATGTGGTTGTGGGCCCCATCTCTAACTCCCCCTTTTAGGAAATAACCAACTCTTAAACAATATAATTGTGTACAACAATTTTATTTAATTTAAAAAAAAATCCCCAAAAATTAACTTATCCTCCCAAGAAAATATAACTGCGGTAAAGGTCCCCTTAAGCGAATATCGGCACTGTGAGTTCATCGGGGACCTCAGATTTAGATTTCGACCACCAGTTCAAAAGATAGAATATCCCGCACGTACGTTTACTGAACGTACCCATACAAAAATTTAGATATTGATTCTGGGAACACCGGGCCTCGGAATTAGGTGCCGTCAGAAACCGCAGACTTGAAAATTCTAATGTATTTTATAAAAACTATTCCTTGAAATTTATATGACTTTACATTACCCCCACTTCAGGTCTTTACGTCCCCTTAAATAGACAACTCGCATTAGGGGATCAAATGGGGGTACTGAGCACACATCTTAGCCGCCCGCTCCCAAGTTCTCTCCTGAGGGTTCCTGTGGTGCCAACAAATGCGCACCAGAGGAATCAATCGTCCATGTAGGACCTGCTCCTGTCGATCTTTGATCTCCAGCAGGACCTCCGTGAATGTCTCTCCATCATCGATGTCCACTTCCCCGTGATCGATGGTGTGGGTCGGGTCGTGCATGTATATCCTTAGCTAAGATACGTGGAAGACGTCGTGCACCCGATGCATCTGAGGTGGAAGGGCCAAGTGGTAAGCCACCTCGCCTACTCTGTTGAGGACCTGAAAAGGTCTGATGAATCTTGGAGATAACTTGCCTCCCCGACCAAATCTCTATAAACCTCGTCGAGGTGAGACCCGTAGGAATACATGGTTTCCATCATCAAAATCCAGTGGTCTCCATCTCATATCAGCATAGGACTTATGTCTGCTCTGTGTAGTCTTCCTTCACTCCTGGATGATCTTCACCTTCTCTGTCGTAGCCTGAACCATTCCTGGTTCTAAAAGTGCGAACTCCCCTAGGTCAGTCCTGCACCGAGGGGACCTGCAACGTTGGTCGTACAATGCCTCTTATGGGGCCATCCCGATGGTGGAGTGGTAATTGTGGTTGTATGAAAATTACACCAGCGGTAGGTGATACTCCCAACTATGAACAAAGTCAAGGATGCATGCAGAGAGCATGTCCTCGAGAGTCTGAATTGTCCTCTCAGTTGGACCGTCTATCTGAGGAAGGATGGTGGTGTTCAAGTGAAGCTGCATTCCAAAAGGATCCTGTAACCCCTTCCAATTATAGGATGTGAAATGAGCATCTCGATTGGAGACAATAGTCAATGGCACACCATGAAATTGTACAATATTTTTAATGTAGAGACTGTAAGGGTTGGTGTCCTCAGAACCAACTGTTTTGTACTTTGATTACATAAATGTTCACTTATTATATATTGTTCATTGTTCTACATGACTATAATATAATAATATCCTGAAATATTTGATGCATTAATAAGGTCATAGCAGATCCCCGCTATGAAGAGAACCTTGAAATGCTATAAAAATATTCTTAAATAAAGTTCTGAGGTTGGATGACATACTATGATAGGACACATAGTATACAGACCGTCATGTGCGAGTACTCATAAGAAGACGAGACTCTCTCTCATGGTGTTCGCACTTGGTAATCTCCAAGATGGGAGATTATGAGAACAGAAACGCCAGTAGTAATTCCGCATGTCTTGGTGTCATCGGATATTGCTATCTACGAGCATGTGTAATGGTCCTTAGACTGGAAGATTATCATTAACTCATGTCATGACTCGAACACTTAGATTTACTGACGAAAACCGTCACGCAGATAGTTGGCGGGAAGTAGGGTACGTTGGGTGCGTCACGAGTGACATGTTGTTAATGGATAAGTCAAGTAAGGATTTGTCCCTTCCATTTATGGAAGTTGATATCTCGGCCCTTTGATTGAAATAGAACTGTCGCATTAAATTCCATGGCCATGGTGTAAATGGTGAGTTTATTTCAGGTAGTCAAAGAACGACATATCAAGCATATAGGTTTATGACACTGCCATGAAACCTTCTTGATGATATATTGAGACAAAGGGATTAAATTAAACAGTAAGCATTCGTATGAGGTGATACGTCAATGAGGCGTCAACTTATTTCTCTTGGGTTCCTTGACCCGTTGCTTGATAGTAATCTTGGACTTTAGGCAAGCCCGCCTAATGCCAACGAGAAAGAGGCCTAGAGGGTCACACACTAAGTGTATCCATGTATCTCATGTTGAATAAAGATTATTCTCGTACGTGGTTTAATAATTATTCAAGGAAGCCTAAGTTGTTTTAAATGATGGAGGAAAAAGAAAATAAAACAAGTACATGTCGTGTATTATTATTACATGCCGTGTTGTTTTATTTCGGAAAGGAAATGAATAAATGAAAACAAGATATACACGCCGTGTACATTTAATGTACACGCCATGTAGTTTTCAATGAAAAAAAAGTACACGCCGTGTATTTATTAATACACGCCGTGTAGTTTTTTTTAGTTGGGATTTTGAGGATATAATATTGTTTTAAATGATATTTATTATAATCAGCATGGGCGAATGTCAAGGAATTATTTATTCGACATGGGGTTTTTAATAAAGAGTCAATGAAATAAATAAAACGTGTAACGCGTTTATTTATTGTCATAACTCTATAACCCCACACACCCGATTATAAATATCCTCACAACCCCAACTCTTTTCGGACACACAAGAGAATCGTTGTGCACAACATCTCTAGAGAATTATTTCAAGGCCGAAAGAACCTCTTCCTCCAAGAACGCTCTCAAGACCGAGAGAGAACCTCTTCCATCGGATCAAGACAATCTAAGGCGGACAACGCAAGCAAAGGCTTCTCCACGCTAGCACCCGGAGAATCTTTTGGCGACGTCCAGAGATATGAGTTACACGTGTGGATCACCGCTAGTGGGAGTCTACACTTGGCTTCTGCGACGCAACGACGGATCACATAGACAACGTGATTGAGAACATCAACGAAGAAAGAACACCCAAAAGGTATTTCATTATAATTAATTAAATTAATTATAATCAACCTGTAACGATCCTTGTTTGTGGTTCCGGGAAAAACCATCTTCTTTGTCTTTTTCTGTGATTCGATCCGTGGAGACTGGCGATTATCGTCGTATTGATCCCGGATTGATCATTGCTAATGACAAAAATCCAAGTGGGCACATCCACCCACGCACTTCCGCTGCGCTCGGAACCTTCAAATGGTATCAGAGGGAGGTTACAACGTTGATTATAGTTATTTAATTTTTGTTGATAATTTACGCATTCATATTTGATTCAATTCGAAATAAATCGTTCTATAAATCTGAATTAACGAGATCTATTATTCCTCCCTCGTTTCTCGATTCATATCACAGAAACGACCTTTTAATTTTAATTTTGATTAAAATAAAAACGAGGAACTCATCCGGAGGAGCCGCTCTTTCTGTCTGTACAACACGGGATTACACGGCGTGTAATTAAAACTACACGCCGTGTACTTAGGTTCAACGAACCGGCACTGGTCCGCCAAACCACGCCGTGTGAATTGATTATGCCATATTTTTAATCACTCCGTGTTGACCAGAATAGAATGGCGCGTGGAAACCAGAATACACGACGTGTATGTTGGAACAACACGCCGTGTAGTCCGTTCCGACCCAGGTGAAACTGTGTACAAAGATAAGTCGCGTACCGCGTATACGGGATCACCAGGCCGGTTACCGCGTAACAAAGAAGTACACGCCGTGTATGATTCATCTACATGCCATGTACTCTAAAATTTCCAAAGTACAGAAAAACACGCCAAAGCCCCGGCGTGTACTTTGGACAAAGGGTGAAAAGAAAAATACACACCGTGTAATTATAAACTACACGCCGTGTACTTTCCAGAAATGGAATTTCACCAGGTTTCCTCCAATGTACAAAGACCCGTACAAGGAATATGGATGAGAAGAATCTCAAGGAAATTCAGAAAGGAATTTAAGATTTATAAGATCATAATTAATTGAATTCGAGCGCGTCTTATCTTAAATAAAAGAACGATTAAAATAATTTGAATTCTAAATATGCGTAAATGTCGTTGCATACTATGGGTGATCATGAGCTAGACCAAAGACCCTTTGTATGTGTATGGTTTCACTTAAATTTATTTCATTTAAATTTGTTGGCCTACGAGCCTTCTTCCAATAAAATGTAGGGCATGCGTACCCATGGTTTCTTTAATGTAAACCCATGTAATGGAGGATCTCCCAAGCCAGAGGAGACGGTTCAAATCCCGAAGCCGAGGCGAAACCGACACAATAAGATACAAATGTGGAGAGGTGGGAGCTTTAAAACACGAACCATCAGGTTCAAGGTGTTTTCCCTAGGTCAGGGTAAGCTTATCAAAACTGCTAGATAAGCTGACCAAATAGAAGCTCATGATCATGCCATCTTATTTTATTTCTGTCTGATTTCATGGTTTATATATTATGCATGTGTTGTTGCGATCACATAATTAATAAAATGAACAAGCATGCAAAGATGGAATAAAATAAAAACCGGTCTATGTGTATACATTATCGGAACATGGTTAATCACTTAAGAAAGCATCACTTAATATTAACAAGCAAGTGATAATTCAAAGATACGCATAAAGAATAAAATCCCTCAAATAACATATTAAGTCAGACCAAGCCTTCCGTTACTTGATTAAGGGAAAAACTCAATAAAACTATGTGTTTGGCCAACCCTTTTCGGGACACTTACTTTTATAAAGGAAGCCCTTCTGAAAGGTTTCGGGTTGACTTAACCATATTACATCAAGAGAAGTAGCCCTTGCTAGACATGATGTAATATTGGAGGTAAGAGTTGAGGAAATCCAAGTCAGGATTTCAGGATTGGGGAGTCCACTCAATAGATCAAGGAACTGTAAGCTCACAGTTGGCAAAGACCCGCCTACCTAAATACCTTTAAATAGCTTGACCAACCCATGTTGGGGTTATGAGAAGGGAAACATGGATCCTTGCCATTAGAATGTCAAAGCAACTGGACATTCCGAGTTCAATGGTGAGGGCCATTGGGAATTGATAAAATAGTGGGAGACTTAATAAAATTTATTATTTCTCATAAAATGTAATCAAGAAAGTACTGATGAATCTGCTCTTTTAAATTGTAGAATCAAAATGACAAACACATCAACCTCATTTTCTCTGCGATCAATTCTGGATAAAGACATCATCCTCACCGGCAGTAACTTTCAGGAATGGTTTAGGCGCCTTCGGGTTATCCTACGCCATGAACGGAAGTTTTATGTGATGGATTCCTCAATTCCTGATTCTCCTACCCCAGGGGCAAGTGATGAAGATTTCCTAGTCTATGATCAACATTTGAACGATGCTCTCGACGTTCAATGTTTGATGCAGTCATCTATGTCTAGTGAGATCATGAAGTCTCATGAAGACATGGATGCCTACAGCATGCTCGAGCACCTCCGTGGTTTATACCAGGAGAGAGAAAGACAGGAAAGGTTTGAGATCTCCAAGGCTCTGTTTAAGAGCAAGCTTGGAGAGGGTGCCCCAGCTGGGCCTCATATAGTCATGCTCATTGGCTACATTGAGCGCTTGGAGGTTCTAGGGTTTAATCTCCCTAATGAACTGGGTACCGATCTCATTCTCACATCACTCCCCCAGAGCTTCTCAAACTTTGTTGTTAATTTCAACATGAACAATATTGAGAAGTCTCTATCTGATCTTTTTATCCTTATTTGCCAAGTGGACAATGACATGAAGCGTGAAAAGCCTTCTGTCCTTATAGTGAATAAAAAGAAAAGGAAGGAGAAGAGCTTTAAGACCAAAGCTTCTTCAAGGCCTTCCAAGAAAAGGAAGATCAAAGGGGAGGCAAAGGAACATGATGCTGTTTGTTTCGCATGTGGCAAGAAGGGTCATTGGAAGAAAAACTGCACCCAGCCAAGGAAGCAAGGGGAAGCTTCAGGTGCGTTTGTTATCGAATGAAATATATCTGTTTCTACTAATTGGGTATTAGATACTGCTTGTGGTGCTCACATCTGTATCCAAATACAGGAACCAAGTAGATTCAGGAAGATTGATCGAGGGGAGATAGATCTACGAGCAGCCAACGGAGCCAGACTTGCTGCTGTAGCTGTCGGGGACTACCACCTCACATTGCCTACCGGGATGGTCTTGGTTTTGAAAGGATGTTATTATGTACCCTCTGTAACCAAAAAAATTATTTCAGTATCCAAATTAGATACTGATGGATTCATATTCATGTTTGGAAATGAATGTTTCTACTTTTATAAAGATAGCATTTTTTTGGTAGGGCACATTTATATAACGGCCTTTATGTGTTAGACTACACAAACCAAGTAATGGAAATTGATAACAAAGTTAATTTACATGAATCATACCACACCCAACATTGGAATCACCGGCTAGGTCATGTCGATGAGAAACGTTTGACAAAATTACATCAAGAAGGGTATTTATATTCTTTCGAACTAAAACCACTTGGTGTATGTCATGCGTGTCTACAAGGCAAAATGACCAAAGCCCCATTTAGTGGGAAAGGTGAAAGAGCTAAATAGATTCTATAATTAGTTCACACAGATGTGTGTCGACCATTTCCAGTTGAAGTAAGGGGTGGGTTCTCGTACTTCATAACTTTTACTGATGATTTTAGTAGATATAGATATATCTATTTAATGAGGTATAAGTCAGATTCTTTTGATCGGTTCAAAGAATACAAAAATGAAGTTGAGAACCATCTTGGTAAGAAGATTAAGAAACTCCGATCAGAAAGAGGAGGAGAATATCTTAATCCAGACTTCATTGATTTTTTACGGGAGTTTGGGATTCTATCTCAACTCACTCTTCCTTACACACCGCAGTGGAATGGTGTAAGTGAAAGGAGGAACCGCACCCTGTTGGACATGGTGGGATCAATGATGAGTCATGCGATTCTTCCATTATCCTTTTGGGGATATGCATTACAAACATCAGCACACATACTAAACCAAGTACCAACTAAATCGATAAATGGTATTCCATATGAGTTATGGAGTGGACGCAAAGCCATGTTATCGAATTTACACGTGTGGGGTAGAGAAGCATTTGTTAAGGCCTCTTCAGGTAACAAACTTGCACCCCGAGGCACAAAGTGTATCTTTATAGGATATCCCAAGGAATCATGGGGATATTACCTATACAACCCCTCAGACAAAAAGGTTACAGTGGCAAGACACGCTATATTCCTTGAGAGGGAGCACATCTCCGGAAGAGATAGTGGGAGCGAGATAGACTTCGATGAAGTCGAGGCTCAAGATACACATGAGTTGGTACAAGAACAGAATCCACAAAGCCCCGTGGAAGAACAATCTATTCCAGAGACACAAGAACTGCGTAGGAGCACGAGAGAGGTGAGAGAACCAGAACGATATGGTTTTCCTGTCACTGAGGATGGTGACTCATTATTGGTTGACAATGATGATCCTCTTACCTACAAGGAAGCAGTTGAAGGCACAGACGTTGCCAAGTGGCAAGAATCCATGAATTCTGAAATGGATTCCATGTACCAAAACCAAGTCTGGATTTTGGTAGATCCTCCAGTTTATGTAAACCCTATTGGTAATAAATGGGTATTCAAGAAGAAACTGGACATGGAGGGGCAAGTCAGCACCTACAAGGCACGACTGGTTGCAAAAGGTTTTAGACAGCGTCAAGGAATTGACTATGATGAAACCTTTTCACCGGTTGCAATGCTGAAGTCTATCAGAATCCTATTGGCCATTGCTACTTACCATGACTATGAAATTTGGAAAATGGATGTCAAAACAGATTTCCTTAACGGGAACCTCCAGGAAGATGTCTACATGACACAACCTGAAGGGTTTGTGACTTCAAAGGATGCCAACAAGGTATGCAAGTTGCAAAAATCAATTTATGGATTATAGCAAGCATCAAGGTCATGGAACATTCGTTTTGATGAAGCTGTTACAGAAATTGGCTTTGTTAAGAACGAATGTGAGCCTTGTGTCTACAAAAGGTTTAGTGGAAGTGCAGTCTTTTTCCTAATAGTATATGTCGATGACATATTGCTAATTGGAAATGAAGTACCTGTCTTACAATCAGTTAAGGCATGGTTTAATAAATGATTCTCCATGAAAGACTTGGGAGAGGCGGCATATATTCTTGGGATCAAGATCCATCCTGATAGATCCAAGAAAATGTTGGGCCTAAGTCAAAGTACATACATTGACAAGATACTGAAGAGATTCAGTATGGAACAGTCCAAGAGGGGATTGTTGCCAGTGTCACATGGCATTCATCTTTCCAAGAAAATGTGTCCTCAGACACATGAAGAAATAAATAGAATGGCAAGGATCCCTTACGCATCCGCGATTGGGTCAGTCATGTATGCTATGCTATGTATGAGGCTAGATGTTGCTTATGCATTAAGTGCAGTAGGCAGATATCAAGCTGATCCAGGAGACCGCCATTGGATGGCAGTCAAGACTATCCTTAAGTATCTGAGGCGTACTAAGGATATGTTCTTCGTTTATGGAGGAGATGAGGAACTAGTCATCAGAGGACATGTAGATGCTAGTTTCCAGACTGATCTAGATGACATGAAGTCGCAGACTGGATACATCTTCAGTTTGAATGGAGGTGCAGTGAGCTGGAAGAGCTCAAAACAAAGTGTGGTGGAAGATTCTACAGCGGAGTCCGAGTATATCGCACCTTCTGAGGCAGCTAAAGAAGCAGTATGGATGTGAAGCTTCGTCCAAGAGTTGGATGTTGTATCGAGCAGTAAATATCCTATCACACTCTATTGTGATAATACTGCAGCGGTGGCACTTGAAAAAGAGCCAAGGTCACATCAGCGGACAAAGCACATACTTCGGAAGTATCATCTCTTGAGGGATTTTTCTCAGAGAGGTGAAGTTGCAGTGAGCAGTATTTCCATGGAAGACAACGTGGCGGACCCATTGACTAAAGCCTTGACTCAGCAGAAACATGATCATCATGTGAGGTCTAGCAGACTAAAAGTCGTAGGCAGTTGGCTCTAGTCCAAGTGGGAGTTTGTAAGGGTTGGTGTCCTCAGAACCAACTGTTTTGTACTTTGATTACATAAATGTTCACTTATTATATATTGTTCATTGTTCTGCATGACTATAATATAATAATGTCCTGAAATATTTGTTGCATTAATAAGGTCATAGCAGATCCCCGCTATGATGAGAACCTTGAAATGCTATAACAATATTCTTAAATAATGTTCTGCGGTTGGATGACATACTATGATAGGACACATAGTATACAGACCGTCATGTGTGAGTACTCATAAGAAGACGAGACTCTCTCTCATGGAGTTCGCACTTGGTAATTTCCAAGATGGGAGATTATGAGAACATAACCTCCAGTAGTAATTCCGCATGTCTTGGTGTCATCGGATATTGCTATCTACGAGCGTGTGTAATTGTCCTTAGACTAGAATATTATCATTAACTCATGTCATGACTCGCACACTTAGATTTACTGACGAAAACCGTCACGCAGACAGTTGGCGGGAAGCGGGGTACGTTGGGTGCGTCACGAGTGACATGTTGTTAATGGATAAGTCAAGGAAGGATTTGTCCCTTCCATTTATGGAAGTTGATATCTCGGCCCTTTGATTGAAATAGAACTGTCGCATTAAATTCCATGGCCATGGTGTAAACGATGAGTTTATTTCAGGTAGTCAAAGAACGACATATCAAGCATATAGGTTTATGACACTTCCATTAAACCTGCTTGATGAGATATTGAGACAAAGGGATTAAATTACACACTAAGCGTTCGTATGAGGTGATACGTCAATGCGGCGTCAACTTCTTTCTCTTGGGTGCCTTGACCCGTTGCTAGACAGTAATCTTGGACTTTAGGAAAGCCCGCCTAATGCCAATGAGAAAGAGGCCTAGAGGGTCACACACTAAGTGTATCCAAGTATCTCAAGTTGAATAAAGTTTATTCTCATACGTGGTTTAATAATTATTCAAGGAAGCCTAAGTCGTTTTAAATGATGGAGGAAAAAAGAAAATAAAACAAGTACATGTCGTGTATTATTATTACATGCCGTGTAGTTTTATTTTGGAAAGGAAATGAATAAATGAAAACAAGATATACACGCCGTGTACATTTAATGTACACGCCATGTAGTTTTCAATGAAAAACAAGTACACGCCGTGTATTTATTAATACACGCCGTGTAGTTTTTTTTAGTTGGGATTTTGAGGATATAATATTGTTCTAAATGATATTTATTATAATCAGTGTGGGCGCATGTCAAGGAATTATTTATTCGACATGGGGTTTTAAATAAAGAGTCAATGAAATAAATAAAATGCGTAACGCGTTTATTTATTGTCATAACTCTATAACCCCACACACTCGATTATAAATATCCTCACAACCCCAACTCTTTTCGGACACACAAGAGAATCGTTGTGCACAACATCTCTGGAGAATTCTTTCAAGGCCGAAAGAACCTCTTCCTCCAAGAACGCTCTCAAGACCGAGAGAGATCTTATTCCATCGGATCAAGACAATCTAAGGAGGACAACGCAAGAAAAGGCTTCTCCACGCTAGCACCTGGAGAATCTTTTGGCGACGTCCAGAGATACGAGGTACACGTGTGGATCACCGCTAGAGGGAGTCTACACTTGGCTTCTGCGACACAACGACAGATCACATCGACAACGTGATTGAGAACATCAACGAAGAAAGAACACCCAAAAGGTATTTCTTTATAATTAATTAAATTAATTATAATCATCCTGTAACGATCCTTGTTTGTGGTTCCGGGAAAAACCATCTTCTTTGTCTTTTTCTGTGATTCGATCCGTGGAGACTGGCGTTTATCGTCGTATTGATCCCGGATTGATCATTTCTAATGACAAAAATCCAAGTGGGCACATCCACCCAAGCGCTTCCGCTGCGCCCGGAACCTTCAGAGACATCCCAAGCTCTCTATTGAGGCCTGTTCTATGATAGGTAGGAAGTGGGCCGACTTGGTGAGTCAGTCTACGATCACCCAGATAGTGTAGTGTCCTCCGGATGTACGTGGAATCCCCATCATGAAATCCATGGATATACCATCCCACTTCCACTCCGGGACCTCTAAGGGTTGTTCCATTCCAGAAGGTACCTGGTGCCCCACCTTCACTCGCTGACATGTGAGGCATCGTGAATTGAACTCTTCTACTGGATTCATCATAACCGGCCACCAGTGTTGTCGTCTGAGGTCCTAATACATCTTTGTCACACATGGATTTACCGATAGAGGGGAAGTGTTGATCTCCCTCAACACATCCTCCTGTAGTGCAATAGGTACCATGGTACGTCCCCTAAAGAGGATGACATTCTCCCCACCTTCAGAAAATACTTCTTGTGCCATCCATGAAGATATCTAAGCACGTCATGTCTTGCAGTCAGTGTCCCCATGATGTGCCTCTCTGACTCGCTAAAGAAGGGGGGAGTGACTGTGAGAGACTGTAGAAAGGATTCTCTATCTATATCTACATTGGAAATTTGCAATGTGGATAGCTACTCTGTCACCTCTCCTAGCAGATGAATGCCCGATCACATGCTGAGAGCATCTTCTACAACGTTCCCCTTCCCAGGAGTATAGACTATCTCAAAGTCATAGTCCTAGATGAACTCGAGCCATTGCCGCTGTCCCGGGTTTAGGTTCTTTTGCAAGAAGATGTACCTGATACTCTGGTGGTCATAATAGACTATAAAGCGCTCTCCCATTAGATAGTGCCGCCACATCTTCAAGGCGAAGACCACTACTGCTAACTCAAGGTTATGGGTTGTGTAGTTCTGATCGTGCTACCACAATTGTCGTGAACCATGCACGATCACTGATCGCTCCTGCATTAGGACACACCGGAGTCTAGTTCTTTATGCGTCGAAGTAAATTACGTACCCTACGTCCTCCTTTGGTAGCCTCAATATGGGAACACTGGTCAATATCTATCTGAGCTACTGAAAGCTCTCCTTACAAATATCTAACCAGACAAAGGTTTTCCCCTTCTTCTTCAAGGCTTAAAGTGGTGCTGAAACTCTGGAGAATTCTGCCACAAATCTCTGATAGTACCCAACATGACCTAGGAAACTCTAAACCTCCGTCACTGTCCTGGGTGGCTCCCAAGAAAACACTTCCTTGATCTTTGCTGGATCTACTACTACTCTAGCCTATGAGATGATGTATCCCAAGAAGTGAACCTCTAAAATCCATAACAGACACTTCGAGAGATTACCATAAATCTAGTTCTCTCGGTAAGCGTACTCCTCCTCATTAGTCGAGTAAATAAGTATATCGTTGATGAAAACTACGACAAATCGATCGAGGTAAGGCTGGAAGATCCTGTTTATGAGAATCATGAACACCGCAGGAGCGTTGGTTACGCCAAATGACATAACCAAGAACTCGTAGATGCCATACCGACACATGATGGTGGTCTTTTACACATCATTGTCTTGAACTCTATGTTGATGATAACCTGACCTGAGGTCTATCTACGAGAACCATCATGATCCCTTTAGCTGATCAATGACGTCGTTAATCATTGGGAGTGGGTATTTGTTCTTCACTGTCACCTGATTCAGGTGACGGTAGTCGACACACAGTCACAAGCTCCCTTCCGCCTTCTTGGCGAACAAAATTGGAGATGCCTAGGGTGAAACACAAGGTCAGATAAATCCCTTCCCCTAAAAGTCCCCTAGCTGTGCCCGCAGCTCATGAAGCTCAGCGGGAGCCATCTGATATGTGGTAGTTGATATCGTTGTTGTCTCAGAGTACAGGTCAATGTATAAGTCTACCTCTCTGTGAGGAGGTAGTCTTGGAACGTCATCTGGAAGAACATCTGCATACAGATCCACCACAAAAAGAAAACTCGGACTCCACACATCAACTAATCTGAGGATGAGACTAGCCAAATAATGTGTGATATGTTGCCCCCTTCTCTGTGTAAGTCCATCCTGCACTGCAAAGGATCCCTTATCGCCAGTGAAGGTGAACCTGGTCCCATCCATGTGGACACACCACAAATTGCGCCTAACACAGTCGCTATGAGAATTGTAACGCCTCGAACCTAGTTACCCAGAGTTGGTGCATTACTACATAACATTGCCATGATCACAAGAAAGATCAAATCTAGAATGACCGATTGGTTTAGTACCCTTGGAAACACTAGATATATTCATAATGTTTTACATTACAGCATAAAGTGAAAAACTACTACAACGACATATTGTCTCCATAATCCACAATATTATCCTCTCATAATATCCCTGTAGGTCATTCATAATTTACTTTTTCACATAGCCAAGGCCTCGTGCCAAGACTACAAATAAGATTTTTTCAAGGCCTTGTTCCAAGACACTAGTGTGTCTCATGAGACCTACCGATGCATCGAGGAGCTATAGCGGGCACCACCCGTCACATATTAAGTCCAATGCATTCCCATATGAAAAGGTTTAAACATAACATAAACATTCATATTAAAACTAGAATACGAAATGTAAATACTTCATCCATAAAACATGAATTATATAAAAGCAACAGATCCACAGTCAAACATATCACAAAACCTTCAATACAATATAGAAGTTTTTTTTCAAAATAAATCAACTTCAAATAAGCGTAAAATCCATCAAAGGATGTTGACATAGATGAAGTCAAAACTCTTTTTAGAGAAATATCTCTTTTTATTTTGAAATCATTTAAGAGTCATATATTTCTAAAATAAATCATTATCAATGAAAATATTCTTATAAGATTGTAAGGGAAGCTTTGATGTTTTTATAACGGCGGAAAATAGCCACACCCGTCGTATAAGTTAAAAAAAATTCTTACCTTAATTCTGTCGAAAAGGTTAAAAAGCACCTTGTTTGGAAAACGATGGAAAGATTCCTTTATAAACCTCTTATAAAAAGTAAAACAATGGTATAAATGACTTTAACCAATATTCTTGTAAATAGTAAAAATGTTTTGAAATACATTTTTAAGAAACATGGATGTGGATGATAAAGAGATCCCAGTGGATTATTACGTATAAACAACCTCAGATAATGAAGAGATTGTGAAATAATCCTTACCTTGTACATTTACTTGGTTGGGGTAGGTTATCCTCGTGTATAATGGTGAAATAAGTGTTATTAAATTATACAAGAATATGATATCATATATGATCTTTTAACACTGATTTGTTAATAATATCTTAGTATTATCGTCGTTTCGGGTGTTAACTTACTTGTTTTCTTTGATACGTTTTGTTACGTAAGCCATGTTTATTATGGATAGGACGTATCATATTCATATCCAGAATGATATCAGGTCCTTATACATTATTTTTAAATCATCAAATGATAATTATACTTGAATGGATATGATGGAGAATGAATCTATCGCGTTCGTGGAGACGATAGTCCGTACGTACGCACGAGCGACAATATCATTCTTTTGATATTAAAATAATATATAATTGGATGGTATAACATATATACAGAATCATTATCATGTTATATTTATTATTTACATGAGTTACACATCATTATTATACCCATCCAAATAATTATCTATTGAATAACAATTACACCACGACATGGAGACGGTAAGCCGTACGTACGCACGTATGGTGAAATGTTATTAATAGGATGGATAGAATACTGAAAATAGTTTTACCATATTTATAATAAAATCATAGTATATATAAGATACTGGTGTTATTATTTTATAATGGTAATAAAAAATAATGAAGAATGGGAAGAAGAAATGAATTTGAAAATGGGTGGTGAAAACATTACCTCTTCTTCGGGTTCTTCTTTTTGATTTGATATAAAGGGATCTTAGGGTGGCTTTCTGACTAAAGGAAGGCCTCTAGGATGAAGTGAGGGATTTTGAGAGAGTATTTGGACAGAGTTTGGCAGAGCAAAAAGGCTTTGAAGGTGTGAGTTAATGAGAAGGGGGAGTTCCCTTTTATAAGAGGGGTGAGGGGCACCATTAGAAAAGCTAGAAATATTATTTTATAATAAATTCATATTATCTTTCTAATGGATCCAAAGTGTATTAATTAAATTTCATGGTGGGGATAGGTCGCAAACCACTCAGCCAATCGAATTTAGATAGGTTTGGGTCATTATATTAACCTTATCTTTAAGTATTAACTCTTAGTTAATTTGTTTCACTTTTACAATGTCTCTTTGTATTTTTATATTATCTGGTTAATAAACATACTATATACATCAAAGAGACCCCCAATTTATCCATTAATGATACACCTATCATTATATAAGTCTCTTGGCCAAACCATAGATTTTTTGAAATTTAATACCAATTAATAATATAATATTTGTTCTAAAAACTCTTTTATGTCAATTTTGACACTATTCAATAGTTGATATTTGTAAAACTCATAACAGAATTATTACTTAGAAACAAGTTACTTAAATAATTATTAACATGTCATATTAAACTAGAAAATTATTATAATTAATTAAAAGTTTCAAATTATATTTATTTGGGTATTTATAATATCAATTATTTTAATTTGTCACTTTTTTGGTAATTCATGCATCATCATTGTGTCATAAATAAATTAAATTATATAATATATAAAAATTATAAATAAAATATCACTATGTAGAAAATATTTTTATATTTCTAATTAATATTTAAAATCAAATTTATCTTATGTATAACCCTTTATTAAAAATGTTTTAGTAAATAAACATTGATTTTAACTCTTTTAACTCTTCTTTGAATTAAATAATAATAAATGTTCTAATCTAATACAAGTGGACCTAAATGATAATATTTTATTCCTAAGGTTTTGTTTTGGCCGAGATACATTTATCCAACAGAATTAGGACATGTGTTAGGGTAATATTAATATCATTTTTACCCTTAATTTCCCTATTTACTTTTAACCGTGGTAAATAAAAGTAAAAAGTTACTATTCACCAAAAATTATTTTCATCTCAATGAACCTCATTTTACTCCTTGAAAAAATGATATTCCAATCACAGAAGAAGTAAAATTAAGTTTTATGAAAAATTCACTTTTTAACTAACACTTAGTAGTTTCACTATTCATCAAAAATTGATGTTTTTCAGAATAATGCCAAAATTTCACCCTAAGCTATAATTGATATTCCGAATTCAAAAATGATTTCTATTTTAAAAAATTTCAAACATAATATTTGCATTAATTAATTTTATAATTAATTCCCGCTGTCACAACAAAGAACGTGTTTTTAAGAAACAATATATATCAAAAGATTGACAATTGTTAATGTCCAATTTCAAAGTGAATTAAATTATAATGAACAATATTGGATAAAATGGTAAAAATATATTATAATTATAAATTAAAACAAATAAATAATATAATTTATCACTGTAAATTATTTTGATTAAAAAAGTTGTTTTTAAGTATTTTTCACTATTCATTAAAATTGGACGTTCTCAGAAAAATACCAAAAATTCAACTTAGGATAATTTCGATATTATAAATCCAAAAATGAAGTCCATTTTGAAATATAAAATTTATATAATTTAAAAAATTAGGTATTACTATTCATAACGGCTAGTTTGATCGGTTGTGGTGTGTGTTAGAACTCAATGTTGCGTACAACACATGCTATTACATTATTCAAATGGAAACATACCGTAGAAGCTTGGGGTGTTACATTCTACCCTCCTTTAAATAATTACATCCTTGAAATTTCTAGAATACTACCATATGAAAAGATTCGGGTCTTTCTTCATCATAAGTTCCTCGAGTTCCCATGTTGCCTCTTTCCTCTTATGGTTTATCCACAAGACTTTTACCAGACGAGTCGTCTAGTTTCTCAGTACTTGTTCTCTCGTATCATGAATCCTGACGGGCTCTTCACAATAAGATAGATCAGGTTCCAGTTATAATTACTCATAGGTGAGTACATGCGTTGGGTCAGTCATGTATTTCCTCAATAAAGATACGTGGAACACATCGTGAACTTTGGAGAGACTTGGCGGCATTGCCAATCGGTAAGCTACAGCTCCAATTCGTTCTAGAATTTTGAAAGGTCTGATGTACCTAGGAATCAATTTACCATTCTTACCAAAACGTATGACTCCCTTCCATGGAGATATCTTCAAGAAAACATGATCACCGACTTGAAATTCCAAATTCTTTCTTCGATTATCAGCATAGATCTTCTGCCTACTTTGAGCTACTTTGATGTGATTGTGGATTACCTTCACCTTTTCCATTGTTTCCTCTACAAGTTCTGGACCTACAAGTTTTATTTCACCAACTTCATCCCAACAAGTTGGTGTACAACATCTCTTTCCATATATGGTTCCATCTGAATACTCGAATGGAAGCTATTGTTATAGGAAACTTCTACCAGAGGTAAATATTGATCCCACATACCCTGAAAGTCAAGTGGGAAGGATCTCAACATGTCTTCTAAGGTTTGAATAGTTCATTCCAATTGTCCATCTGTTTGAGGGTGGTAGACATTGCTCAAATAAAGTTCAGTATCCAAGGATTTTTGAAGACTTTTCTAAAATCTTGATGTAAAACGGGGATCACGATCAGAAACAATCGATGGGGATACTCCATGAAGTCTCACAACTTCATTAATATATAGTCTGGATAGACGTTCTAGTGGTATATATTCTCTTATAGTAAGAAAATGTGATGACATGGTAAGACGATCAACAATAAACCATATTGCATCGTTCCTTCTAGGAGTCATTAGTAGCCCCATGAAAAAGTCCATCGGAATATTTTACCATTTCCACTCCGGTATGGGAAGAGGTTGCAATACACCACCAGGCTGTTGCCTTCTAGCTTTCACTTGTTGACAAACCATACATCTTGACACAAAATCAGCAATCTCCCTCTTCATGTTTTCCCACCAAAAAAGGTCCTTCAAATCTCTATACACATTGGTTCTCCCAGGGCGTATAGAGAAATTGGAACTATGAGCATCATCCAACAATTCCCTTTTTAGATCAGGTATATCAGGAACACAAAGCCTCTTCCCGAATTTCAAAATTTCTTCTTCATAAACAAAGTCTCTCAATCTCCCATCATTCACAGCTTTAATCATCTTTTGAAATTATTCATCATCGGTCTGAGAACTCTTAATCTTTTCTAGTAATGATGGTTTGGAAACCATTTGAAAAAGAATTGATGTTTCACCTTTCCTGGTTATTCCTATTTCCATCTTCACTAGATCCATGAAAATTGGATCATTTGAATTCTCATATTGTTCATAACTCCATGATCATTTCTTCTCAAAGCATCTGCCACCTTGTTTTCTTTCCCCGCGTGGTAGTTTATCGTACAATCATAATCCTTGAGTAATTCAAGACATCTCTTTTGCCTCATGTTGAGTTCTTTATGTGATGAAATATACTTCAAACTATTGTGATCAGTATAAATCTCACATTTTTCCCCATAGAGGTAGTCCCTCCATATCTTCAAAGCAAATATCACAACATCTAACTTGAGATCATGTGTAGGATAGTTTTTCTCATGAATTTTCAACTGTCGTGATGCATAGGAAATAACCCTATCATTCTACATAAGGACACAACCAAGTCCTTTCTTCGATGCATCACTATAAATAACAAACCCATCATTCCCCGATGGTAGAGTAAATATAGGAGCATTGACTAATCTTCTCTTTAGTTCTTCAAAACATTCTTCACACTCTTTTGTCCAAACAAATTTAACCCCTTTACTTGTGAGCTTCGTTAATGGGTTAGCCAATCGGGCAAAATTCTGGACGAAACGTCGATAATAACCTGCCAAACCAATAAAACTGCGTACCTCAGTTATACTCGTAGGTGCTGGACATTCATGGATTGCCTTGGTCTTAGAAGTATGAACTGAGATTCCATCTTTAGAGACAATATGTCCACGAAAAGAAATCTCATGAAGCCAGAATTCACACTTGCTAAACATTCTAAATAATTCATGTCTTCTCAGAGTCTTCAGGATAACCCTCAAGTGATTTTCATGATCTTCGTAGCTTTTGGAGTATACCAAGATATCATCAATAAATACCACCACAAATGCATCGAGATATTCCGTGAAAAATCTATTCATCAGATCCATGAATACAGAGGGTGCATTAGTCAATCCAAAGGGAATTACCGTAAACTCGTAATGCCCATACATGGTTCGAAAAGCTGTCTTCGGAATGTCTTCCTTCTTTACACAAAACTAATGGTATTTAGATCGGAGGTCAATCTTTGAAAAGTATTGAGCAACATGAATTTGGTAAAATAAATCATCAATGTGAGGTAGGGGATACTTTTTCTTTATTGCTATAGCATTGATCTCCCTATATTCGATACACAACCTCTTAGATCCATCTTTCTTTTTAACAAAAATGAACAGGGGATCCCCATGGAGAAACACTGGGGAGAATAAATCCCTTAATACTCAATTCCTCTAGTTGTTTCTTTAGTTCAACTAATTCTACAGTGGCCATTCTGTATGGGGTCTTCGATATAGGCCTTGATCCAGGAATTAAATCAATGGAAAACTCAACTTCTCATTCTGGAGGATGTCCCGGTAAATCTTCTAGAAATACATCTACATATTCTTTCACAACAGGTACATCCTATATTTGAACATTCCTCTCCTCACCCACAGTCATTTCATTCTCTTCCTCTCCAATAATTTAATATAGTTGAGTTATTGGGGGTGGATCTATATAAGAATTAGGTGGTGATGATTCTGCTCTAATGATAAGGCGTTCCTTATCATCATCATCAAAAATCTTAACCTCCTTCTTCTTACAATAAATCATTGCATCATAGTCTGAAATCCAATCCATACCGAGGATTATATCAAACTCAATCATATGTATGATGACGATATCAGCGGATAAAGAACATTTATGTACTCTAATGGGGACTAATTCAAAAAACTTTGTTGCAATGATACCTTCCTTAGGAGTTTTAACTGACAACTCCTTTGTTAAATCAAATTGGAAATATCTAATTTTCTTAGCAAACTGGGAAGATATGAAATAATGTGATGATCCTGAATCAAATAATGCATTTGCTAAACTTGAGGAAACCATTAAATTACCTGCCACCACATATTTTGGAGCTTCTACCTCAACAGTAGTGATAGAATAAGCTTGGCCTTGATCCCTTGGCCTTTTCTGAGTTAATTTCTCCTGAAGATTAGGTCATTCATTTTCATAATGTCCCATCTCCCTACAATTGTAGCATTCAACATTGGTGGCGTCCTTCTTCCCTTTGTATTCAAGAGCATGGTGGCCTTTTTCACCACACATGTAATAGACACCCATTCCCTTTAAGAAAGTATCAGTGTGTTTCTTACCACATTTACCATAGGATGGATATTCAACATTTCCCTTCTTCCCCTTATTTCTATTCCCAGATTGATCAGAAGATCTCTTCTTCTCTTGCTTTTCATTAAAGTCATAATAATTAGAGAATTCCTTTTCTGTTTTGATAGCACATGAGACAATGTCTTCGTATGATGAGAAGGATTGTGAGACTAATGCTCGATAGAAAAATTGTTTTAACCCATCAAACAAACGATCAATCTTACTTCAGGGGTTACATATAAAATATCTAGAATACCTTGCTAACCTTGTAAAGTTATCCTCATACTTTGCAACATTCTCATCCTCTTTTTGTCTCAGACTCAGAAATTGCCTTTCCATATCTGCTCGATGGTCACGAGGAAATTATTTTTCTAAAAATAGATCTTTGAACTCCCTCCATTCCATATTTGATACTTCATCACCTTCCTTCGTGTTTTGAATCAATTACCACCACTTATCAGCATCTCCGGTGAGGCGGTAAACGGCCATGATAACTTTTTCCATTTCACTACTCCCCAAAGCCTGAAATATTTTTTCTAGGGAACATATCCATTGCTCAGATACTAAGGGATTTGTACTCCCATTGAACGTTGGTGGTTGTTGCCTCATGAAGCGATCCAACATTGATCATCCACGCTGCGGATCAGGTTGCTTCATACGGGTAAGGATATTATTCATAAACTGAGTGAGTTGTCCCAGTATGGTGATTAGCTGATTAGAACCAGTTGCATCACCAGCTCCACTATAATTATCTTGAGTAGGAGGGAAATCCTTACATGTAGTGCGTGCATTGATACAGTTTCCATTTCTTCCACTAGGCGCAATTTATAAACAATGGAATAAACTAGATTAGTTTATGAATCAAAATACATAATCCAATACTTATAAAACACTTACCATAAATTGAACGATTTATGGATATAATCCATAATCGTAAAAAATGTTTTCTTTGAGGAAGTATATACTCATAAACCCTTTATAATTATTTATAAAGAAAATGAGAGTTATCCTAAGCATATCCCCCGGGAGTGTCGTAACCAAGAGTGCATAAAGGTCCGTTGTCGTGCACCTGTTCTCATTCGAGTCTAGCTCAAAGCGGTGTTTTCGGGTTTTACCCCTAGGTAAATCTGTGCCAGAGCCGCCTCTACCTGCTCGTATCCAGACAAGGATGTATTTCTCATAAAACTAACAAAATATCTACAATACCAAAATTCTATGATGTTCTTCTATACTAATCCTCAAAGTCCATCATAGGTCTATGTGATCAAATCAGAGTATATCTAAATCTAGCTTCCAAGGATTGTACTAAACATCCTCTGATACCAACTGTAATGCCCCGACCGACTTACCCAGAGTCGGTACATTATTACATAACATTGGAATGATCCCAAGAAAGATCAAATCTCAAAAGATTGATTGGTTTAGTAGCCT
Organism: Viscum album; assembly: GCA_963277665.1. NCBI lineage: Eukaryota > Viridiplantae > Streptophyta > Magnoliopsida > Santalales > Viscaceae > Viscum > Viscum album. Next base: position 1,892,798,677 of record OY728143.1, on the reverse strand, counting down.
TGGAAACACTAGATATATTCATAATGTTTTACGTTACATCATGAAGTGAAAAACTACTTCAACAACATATTATCTCCACAATACACACTATTATCCCCTCATAATATCCCTGCAGGTCATTCCTAATTTACATTTTCACAACATAGAAAAGCGGTGGGCTCAAATGCCCAGTAAGGATAACAATATAGCGGAAACGTTCATAAATAAGAATAAAAATTTAAGGCAGTGTATAACTAAAACAAAAGCCTTTTAATCATGAACTACAACATAGTTTGGAAAAAATAAAATGGAATAATTCCATTTACTTATTCACATAGATATTTTACTAATCGAATAATCACATGCAATATCAATAACCACTTTCATAATGATGGAATGCATAATGCCATACTATCATAACTGCATAGCCAAGGCCTCGTGCCCAGACTACAAATAAGATTTTGTCAACGCCTTATGCCAAGACACTAGTTTGTCTCATGAGACATACCGATGCATCGAAGAGCTATAGCGGCCTCCACCCGTCACATATTAAGTCCAATGCATTCCCATATGAAAAGGTTTAAACATAACATAAAAATTCGTATTATAACTAGCATACGAAATGTAAATACTTCATCCATAAACCATTAATGGTATAAAAACAACACATACACAGCCAAACATATCACAAAAACTTCAATACAATATAGAAGTTTTTTTTCATAATTAATCATCCTCAAATAAGCGTAAAATCTATCAAAGGATGTTGACATAGATGGAATCAAAACTCTTTTTAGAGAAATATCTATTTTTATTTTGAAATCATTTAAGATTCATATATTTCTAAAATAAAACATTTTATTTGAAAATATTCATATAATATTGTAAGGGAATCTTTGATGATTTTATAACGGCAGAAAATAGCCACACCCGCTGTATAAGTTAAAAAGAACATTCTAACCTTAATTCTGTCGAAAAGGTTAAAAAGTACCTTGTTTGGAAAATGATGGAAAGATTCCTTTATAAATCTATTATAAAAAGTCATACAAGGGTATAAATGAATTTAACCCATATTCTTGTAAATATTAAATTTTTTTTCAAATAAATTTTTAAGAAACATGGATGTGGATGATAAAGAGATACCAATAGATTATTACGTATAAACAACCTCGGATAATGAAGAGATTGTGAAATAACCCTTACCTTGTACTTTTCATGGGTTGGGGTTGGTTAAACTCATGTATAATGTTGAAATAATTGTTATTAAATTATAGAAGAATATGATATCATATATGATCTTTTAACATTGATTTGTTAATGATATCTTAGAATTATCGTCGTTTCGGGTGTTAACTTACTCGTTTTCTTTGATATGTTTTGTTATGTAAGCCATGCTTGTTATGGATAGGATGTATCTTATTCATATACAGAATGATATCAAGTCCTTAAAAATTATACTTAAATCATAAAATGATAATTATACTTGAATGAATATGATGGAAAATGAATCTTATCGCGTTCGTGGAGACGGTAGTCCGTACGTACGTACGAGAGACAATATCATTCTTCTGATATCAAAATAATATATAATTTTAATGGTATAACATATATAAAGAATCATTATAATGTTATATTTAGTATTTACATGAGTTACACATCATTATTATACCCATCCAAATAATATTTTATTGAATAACAATTACACCACGACGTGGAGACGGTAAGCCGTACATACGCACATATGGTGACATGTTATTCAAAAGGATGGATAGAATACTGAATATAGTTGTACCATATTTATAATAACATAACATTATATATAAGATACTGGTGTTATTATTTTAGAATGGTAATAACAAAGAAGGAAGAAGTGGAAGAAGAAATGAATTTGAAAAGGGGTGGTGAAAACATTACCTCTACTTCGGGTTCTTCGTTTTCATTTGATCAAAAGGTCTCTTAGGTTGGCTTTATGACTAAAGGAAGGCCTCTAGGATGAAGTGAGGGATGTTTAGAGAGTATTTTGGCAGAGTTTGGCCGATCCAAAAGGCTTTGACGGTGTGAGTTAATGAGAAGGGAGAGTGCCCTTTTATAAGAGGGGCGAGGGGCACCTTTGGAAAAGCTACAAATATTATTTTATAATAAATTCATATTCGGTTTCTAATGGCTCCAAAGCAGATTGTTTAAAGGTTAAGGTGGGGATAGGATTAAAACCAATCAACCAATAGAATTTAGACAGGTTTGGGGCATTATATAAACCTTATCTCTAAGTATTAACTCTTAGTTAATTAGTTTCACTTTTACAATGTCTGTTTGTATTTTTATATTATATGGTTAATAAAGATACTATATACATCAAAGTGACCTTCAATTGGTCCATTAATGATACACCTATCATGATTTATGTCTCTTGTCCGAACCTTAGATTTTTAGGAATTTAATATCAATTATTAATATAATATTTGTTTTAAAAACTCTTTTATCTCAATTTTGACACTATTCAATAGTTGATATTTGTAAAACTCATAACAGACTTATTACTTCGAAAAAAGTTATTTAAATCCTTAATAACATGTCATATTAACCTATAAAATTATTTTAATTCATTAAAAGTCTCAAACTATATTTATTTGTGTATTTATAATATCAATTATTTTAATTTGTCACTATTATGGTAATTCTTGCATCATCATTGTGTCATAAATAAATTAAATTATTTAATATCTAAAAATTATAAATAAAATATCATTATGTAGGAAATATATTTATCTTTCTAATGAATATTTAAAATCGAATATATCTTTTTTATAACCCTATATTATAAATGTTTTAGTAAATAAACGTTGATTTTAACTCTTTTAACTCTTCTTTGAATTAAATAATAATAAATGTCCTCATCTAATCCAAGTGGACCTGAATGGTGATATTTTATTAATAAGGTTGTTTTTGGTCGATATAAACTTGTACAATAGAATAAGGACATGTTTTATGGTAATATTAATTACATTTTTACCCTTAATTACCGTATTTACTTTTAATCGTGGTTAATAAAAGTAAAAAGTTACTATTCACCAAAAAATATTTTCATCTCATTGAACCACATTTTACTCTTTTATATTAACCATGTCTCTTGTATTTTCGAAATTCCAATCACAGAAGCGGTAAAATTAAGTTTTATGAAGAATTCAGTTTTTTAACAACCACTTAGTAGTTTCACTATTCATCAAAAATTGAAATTTTTCAGAACAATGCCAAAATTTCACCCTAAGGTATAATTGATATTCCGAATTAAAAAATGATGTCTATTTTACAAAATTCCAAACATAAGAGTTGCATTAATTAATTTTAAAATTAATTCATGCTGTCATAACAAATAACATGTTCTTAAGAAACAATATATATAAAAAAATTGACAATTGTTTATGTCCAATTTCAAAGTGAATTTAATTATAATGAACACCATTGGATAAAATTGTAAAAATATATTCTAATTATAATTTAAAACCGCTAAATAATATAATTTATCAATATAAATTATTTTCATTAAAAAAGTTGTTTGTAAGTATTTTTCACTATTCATAAAAATTGGACGTTCTCAGAAAAATACAAAAAATTCAATTTAGTATAATTTCTATATTATGAATCCAAAAATGAAGTCCATTTTAAAATATAAAATATATATAATTTCAAAAAGTAGGAACTACTATTCATAACGGCTAGTTTGATTGGTTGTGGGGTGTGTTAGAACTCAATGTTGCGTACAACACACGCTATTACATTATTCAAAGGGAAACATACCGTAGAAGCTTGGGGTGTTACAAGCATGGTTTGTAGATAAGAAGTCCATACCCAAGATGAAATCGTAAGGCCTCGACACCACTACAAAAAGATCACTGCCGAAGCTCTCACGTCCTAGAGTAAGATCACACTGCGGGCACTGGTGCGTAATCATCTAGTCTGCTCTCGTAGGAGACTCTAGTCGTAAGGATCGAGCCAACGAATCCGTCATAATCTCCATTATCCGAACAAGGGAAGTGGAAATAAAATAATGACTCATAGATGTGTTTTTAAGTACTGTTGAAAGGGTGAAGTATACATAGATAGTACCTCAATTCCTATCTGGTGTGACATGGTCGTAGGCCTTGAATTCCTGAAGCTGAGCATGCCTCTTCCCTCCAGATCCCTGTGGTCAGGGTGGACCTTCTGGTGGTGGTGGTGGTAGAGCATTGAAACGTCATCCTCCACCCGCAGATCAGCCAGCTCCTCTGCCTTATCTGCCTGCTCTAGACGGACCACCACAGTCGAACCTCTGTCTCTGCCTGGGAGGTCCCTCTTCTATCTATTGCCCATCCGCATAGCAGGTCGGTCAGTCTCAATCCATGTGACCCTACCCACCACATGTATAACACTGCCCGATCCTCGTATAGTTGTCTCAGTTTCATGTTCCCCGCACAACCGAACCAATATCCTGAGGCCACCCACTTGATGTTCTGGTCCGCTTGGACCTCTGCATAAATTGTCTACTTCTGGCTACAGAAGACTCTTCTATGTTTCATCCTGCGGTATGTCTCGCTGCTGGTGTCGGCTCAACATGAAAAATCTCCCAAAGAAGGGATCGCTCTCATACCCCTTCCTGCGTCGGAATGCTGAGGGAGAGTGTCGAAGCGCTGATCTCATGTCTGAGTCCCTACTCAATGGTTCATACCCTGAAGAATGGTTCATGTACCATGTACATGGAGTAGCGTGAGAGGTCAGTGATCCTCACTGAATACTGAGCTACTGTCATGGTACCCTACTGCAGATGATGTTACTCCTGAATCAGCACCTCATGAAGGGTGGATGGAAAAAACTCTGAGCAGAAGACACTCTCGAAGACCTTCCAGAGTAAATATGCCTTGTCATGCACCTAGAGCATCATGATCCACCATCCACCTACTACTGTGTGCAAGAGACTCGCGACAAGGATCACCTAATGTCGGCTATTGTCCCTACCAATCTGAAAACTTTGACGACAACCTCCAGTCAATCCTCAGCTGCCTGTGGGTCCATCTCTCCACGGAACCTAGGAATCCTTTGTCATAGGAACTCATAGAACACACTTAGAAGAAGTTCAATCTCTACTACTCCGGCTGGTGGTATCGGTGGTCCAGTGGGTAGTGGTACCGTTGGTGCCTCCACAGTGATGGGGCCCTGCACTGAGGCCTCATTGCTCGGAGGGCTACCATCTTGTACATAACTTGGATCCCTAGTTAGATGAATCCATGGGGCCATCCTAAAGAGAAACATTTGTTCCACTGTCAAAACAATATACCAGGTGAGCTGACACCTAGCAAACACAAAGAAATCTTTTGAAACACACATGCATTTAGTGTTTTCTTGCACTGAGTCGGAAATTAGAGGTCAGGGTACTAGTGTATGGATATGTCGGCCACCACACAAACACTAGACTCCATGGACTGAAAACCACACACAATACACTTAACAATATTGTTTCACAGAAAATAATGATCAGATTTTTGTGTTCTTTGGTATAACTGACTCCTCTGATACAAATTTCTCACAACCCATCCTCGGGGCCCATGTCGTGACTACCCAAACCCACCATCCATAGCCCATGGGTTGGAGACTAGCCCCAAAGGCGTAATTCCCTTTAAAAAATTAAGCATTACATTTATAAAAGTAAACAAACACAACATAATACAGAAAAGAATAAAGCACTATGTAATACTGAATACAATTGTAAGTGCTGAAAGGAAAGGGGTCGGAAATACAAGCCCAAAGGTCAGTACAGTACAACTGAAAAGCTAGTACAACAGTATTAATGTAAAAAAGCAACCACTGAGTCATCCTATAAGAATCCCACTTAAAGGGTGGGTACTGATGGCCTCCTCATCACCTAGGGTCTGGTCATCTGCTCCTTTTACGTCTCGCCAAGTGGTCCACCTCCACCTACCGTCCAGCTCCACAATCCTCCACCTCGATCAATGATGTCCATCTTCTACATCCAACACAACATAGTGCGGGGATAACTCTTGGAAGGGTGAGTATACGATAATCAATAGGGACCCTGAGACCCCCGATGGTCTCCAAGAATCCACGAAGGATAAACAACATATTAATGTTATAATCATGAGTATCAACCAACTCTAATTAGGTATATGCCTATACATTTACCTAAGTTATCAATCATAGTTCGTCTCCCACTCTCGATCCCAAGCACAACCCAGTCCACAGAGGAAAGCAAGTCAATCACATATATGATAATGCTTGAAAGTCAAGACTCAGCACAAACATTTATACATCTTTCTTAAAGTGATAGAGATTCTCAGATGTAGTCTCTGATTCATCTAAGCTATCAGACCCACGTAGGATACTAGGCCAGCTAAGCAATCGGACCCACGTATGATACTAGACCAGATAATCTGTCGGACCCACTCAGGATACTAGTAATGAAGTCAAACTGTCGGAACCACATAGGATACAAGTATAGTAGTCATCGCTGTCGAACCCATAGAGGATTCCAGTACAGTTCTCATCGTCGTAGAACCCACAGAGAATTCCAGTACGATAGTCATTGTAGTCGCACCCAACTCTAGGGTTCCCACACACAACACACTCAATTCAGGTAGGGTCTGATCCTCGAGAAATGGGGTCAATACATCAACTATCTCTAAGTCCAAATTTTATTTATCTGGAAGTCCCGCCTCATAAAAAGGAACCCAACTCTACAGACGGTGTGTCAATCGGACGCCCGATATGAGAGTTATTGGGTTTTCTATTCTAGGACCCGGTTGGAAATATGCTCGTTCCAAACCCGACCATTTACCAAAGTCGTCCAAATTCCACAATTGGACCCACTCAGGATCCAGTTCCCCAAATGGAGCATCGATTAGACACACTTTCTTAAACGTTTTCATGTTTAAGTGAAACGGTCCCGGCCCGTCAAACCCAGTGGTTTGGCGGGTCTGACCCGATAGGGGGTCAGCCAGGCCCAATGGAGCGTGGCCCAACCCGGAGTGGCACAGAACGACCCGGTGTGGCGCGGCCCGGCCTGGCATAGTGTGGCACATCCCATCGGGGTGAGGCTAGGCAGAGTGGGGGGGCGGACCGGAGTGGCTGCGCCGCAGTCCGAACGGCCGCGCGGTGCGGGGGGCGCAACCACCCACTATCCCGAACCGGCGGCGCCGAGTTGTGCCAACCTCTTATCTGACCGGTCTTCCCAACACGAGCTCCCATATGGGCGGTTCGCGGTTCTCCCGCACGACACCTGTGGGTACCGTGGCCTCCTTTAACCCGGATGGCAGGTGTCTGGCTGCTTCTTCTCCAAAACGGCCTGTGGAGCGTAGGTCGTGGTCCTCTGTAGCGCGATGACCTCTTGGCTCCATGGTTCTTTTGGCCCGATCGAGTTTTTCTAGATGGTTCCTCTTCGGCTGAGAGACCCGAATATGTGGGCCATGATTATTCACTTTGTGGCAGTCACACGACCGCCGCTTCATCGGATTTCCATCACCTATGGTTACCACCACCGAATTAGTCACGAACCTTCAGAGGGTCATTGGGCCGTGTTTGTTTGGCCCGCGCCTTCCACGTTAGGCGATAACATAAAGCCAGAGACAACAAAAAATTTCAATGAATAACATGGTACAAATTATTCACATAAAATTGTACAAACCCCTTCCTCTATTTCAAGTATGTTACATTTCAAAGAGTCGCAGAAGACGAGCATCGCGGGCGTCGGGCGTCTCGGAAGATAGCACCGCGGAGAACAATGTCTTTCTGTCGATGTTGGAAGTCATTGTCCTAGATGGCGTTCTGCGCGAGCGGTGTCTTCTCCTTGGACATCGAGGAAGAATAAAGGATGGGGGATTTCCTCAAGATCTTTTTCCGGTTGAAAATAAATGTGGAGAGAAGATGCCTCCCGTTCTTTGATTCGTGGAGCATTCTTCATAGAGAGGAACACTTCCATCTAATTCTTCAGAGGTTTCTGAAAGTTCATTCAACCCAACGACTGCCAAACAAAAATAATAGCTAAGGATATTATTTTATTCACACATGAATTTCAAATTCAAACACTTTAATTAATTAATTGTTGAGTTCAATTAATTAATTAATTAGTGTTTGAAAAAATTTATGGGAGTGAGCAGGAGATGGAAAGTCTCAAATTAAGGTGGGAGTTGTCAAAATTAAATGAAGGGGAGTTAATGGGGGGGGGGGGTTAAGGGAAGTTGAATGGATAGGGGATAATGTGTGGACCCCCTCACATTATCCTCTCATGGGAGGTAATGTAGTTGTGGGCCCCACCTATAACTCCCCCTTGTTGGAAATAACCAACTATTAAACAAAAAAAATTTGTACAACAATTTTAATTAATTTAAAAATAAGTCCTCAAAATTTAACTTCTCCTCCCGAGCAAACACCATTGTGGTAATGGTCCCCTTAAACGAATAATGGTGTAGAAAGTTCATTGGTGCCCTCAGATTTCAATTCCAAGCACCGGTTCAAAATATTGAAAATGACGTACGTACATCTACTGAACATACCCAAACAAAACTGCATAAATAGATTCCTAGCACACCGAGCCACGTAATCAGGTGCCGTTAGAAACCATAGACTCGTAAAATTCCAAAGTACTGATGAAAAAATATTCCTTGAAATTTATGCGTCTTTAAAAAACATCCTTAATGAAAAAAATGTGAAAACATCCAACCATTAAAAACTTCTAATTAGAAACACTAAAACATTACACCCATAGCTTTCAAAAATCCATACAATAAATCCTATAGTCTGTAAACCTATAAACAAATGATTTTGTAATCTGAATAACATTAAAACTTGAATATAGTAAAACTATATCCCTATGAAACTAAAAAACATTAAACATCATAATTTTCAAATAAAACCCCACTAAAATACATAAGTATATATATAAATTGTCGTCTGTTATCATGAAGAGGCTAGGCCACATCCCTAGTCCATGGTGTAACTATTCCTAAAATGGTATAACCCCTAAAAAAACCCCCCATTAGTGTAACACCCCAAGCTTCCTCGGTATGTTTCCTTTCGAATAATGCAATAACGTGCATTGTTCGCAACTTCGAGATTTTAACACACCACAACCAATCAAACTAGCCGTTATGAATAGTAATACCTACTTTTTGAAATTATATATATTTTATATTTCAAAATGGACTTCATTTTTGGATTCGGAATATCGAATTTAGCCTAAGGTGAAATTTTTGTACTTTTCGGATAACTTTCATATTTTGATGAATAGTGAAAATTATTAAATTTTAATTAAAAACAACTTTTTTAATCAAAATAATTAATAGTGATAAATTGTGAATTTGAGTGGTTTTAAAGTATATTTAGAATATATTTTTACCATTTAATATAATGTTGGTCATTGGACATAATTTTACAATTAAACCGAACATAAACAAGTGTCAATCTTTTGATAGTTATTATCTCTTAAAAACACGCTTTTTGTTTTGACAGCGGGAATTAATTTTAAATTAATTTCTGCCACTTCTGTGTTTTGAATTTAGAAAAATGGATTCCATATTTGGAATCAGGATGTCCAAATTTTGTAAATAGGTAACTTTTATTTTTAGACATTTTGAATAATTACTGCGGTAAATATTTTATTTACCATGGTTAAGGGTAAATCTGGTAAATAAGGGTTAAAACAATAATATTATAATAATAATAAATTACCCTAAAATGTGTCTTAACCCTATTGGTTGATACATGGTCGACCATGGGAATCTTTGGGTCAATTTTGGGACCCCATGGATCCACTTGTAAGTGATAATGACACTTTATATTAATTAAGTTAAAATAAATACAAAAATGACACAAGCATATATCTTTTAGCAAAACAATTGTTACATAGGGTTATACATGTTGTATTTTAGATTATAAATATTCACTAGAACGATAAAAAGATTTCCTACATAATGATATTTTATTTATACTTTTTATACATCAAATAATGTAAAATATTAATGACACAATGATGATGCAGTAATTACTATAATAGTGAAAAATTAAAATAATTGATTTTATAAATACCCAAATAAATATAATATGACACTTTTAATGAATTAAACTAATTTTATAGGATAATATGATATATTAGGATTGATGTAATTGACTTTTTTCGAAATAATCAATCTGTTATGAGTTTCACAAAAATCAACTAATGAATAGTGTCAAAATTGACATAAAAGAGTTCTTAAAACAAATATTATATTATTAATTGATATTAAATTCCTAAAAATCTAAGGTTCGGCCAAGAGACTTATATCATGATAGGTTAATCATTAATGGACCACTTGGGGGTCGCTTGGATGTATATAGTAAGTTTATTAACCATATTATATAAAAATACAAAGAGACATTGTAAAAGTGAAACTAATTAACTTAGAGTTAATACTTAAAGATAAGGTTAATATAAGTACCCAAACCTGTCTAAATTCTATTGGATGAGTTGTTTTCGACCTATCCCCACCTCATCATTTTAATAGTCAACTTTGGAGCCTTTGGAAACCGAATATGAATTTATTATAAATTAATATTTCTAGCTTTTCCAAAGGTGCCCCTCACCCCTCTTATAAAAGGGCACTCCTCCTTCTCTTTTCCTCACACCTCTCAAGCCACTTGGCTCGTCCAAACTCTGACCAACTAAGCTCCCCACATCCCTCTCCTCCTCCTTGAAGCTTCCCCTTAGGCAGAAAGCATTTCAACAAGTCCTTTGGTTCCAACCAAAGTGAGTTACCTAAATTAAAGGTAACGATTTCTCTTAAATTATTTTCATTTATTTTGCTTCTTCAACCCCCAAACTCTTTTTATTTCCCTTCTTTTGTAACAACACCAGTATCCTCAATATACTAGGATGTTGTTATAAGAAGTATTCAAACTACACATACACACAACTCCATCTAATGGATGATGAACATAATGTTTCTGTGGATGGCAAACTAACGCCTCACGAAACGATGATTGTTCAAAAACATCTTACCGCCTCTCATGGTGGCCATTATGATGGCACTGTAATTAAATATGATATTAATGATATATATTTTATATATAAGCTTCTGTAATTCCATTTTATTTCATACCATTATTCGTTTCATGTTGTATATACATACGATAATTTCATTTGAGGAAGTGCGGACTACCGCCCCCTTAAAATGATATGACTCGTTCATACCACACATGGAACGTATAAAGGATGGTGTTAATGAACTTAAGTAACATATATAAAATATTATATTATACTGGAATAGTAATATACCTATATATCATTTGGATTCGATTCTTTTAAAATAAAAAATTAAATGGAAGTAGCGTTCGTGCGTACGTACGGACTACCGTCTCCACGAACGCGATGAGATTCATTCTCCATCGTATCCATTCAAGTATAATTATCATTTAATGATTTAAAAATGATGTTTAAGGACTTGATATCATTCTGGATATGAATAGGATACAACAAACATGACTTATGTAACAAAACATATAAAAGAAAATGAGTAAGTTAACACCCGAAACGGCATTAATACTAAGATATTATTAACAAATCAATGTTAAAAGATCATATATGATATCATATTAAAGTAAATGATTCTTGTATTATTCAATAACAATTATTTCACCATTATACAGGAGGTAAACCTACCATCGACCAAGGAAAAAGTAAAAAGTAAGGGATTTTCTTATCTCACTTTCAATTCCGTGAGATTTCAATTTTTCGCCACTAAATTATTGAAAGTGGTGTATTGTGTATTGCCATTTGATATATATTCATGATTCTATTTATATTCATGTTATTATGTAAATCATTTGGTGGTTATTAACTTTTGGCCATACGACTCAGTTGATTAACGTGGTAAGGGGTTTCTTATCTCACTTTTAATTTCGTGAGATTTCCATTGATCACCACTTAATTATTGCATGTGGTGTATGTGTACTGACCATGATTGTATTCATTGTGTAATATACTTTAATTTATGGGTATTTACATCATCATGGTATGATACTTCTTTCATGGGTGTATGTTTCGTATGTTACCTAATCGATAAGGGAATTTGAGATTTCAATTTCCACTCTTTTGGCTTTACGCATATTTCATTGATTATACTACCCCGTGATTATGTGTGGAATCACTATTCATTTGATTATGTCATAATTTCCAATCCCCTTCCAGTGGATATACTTTTGATACACATAATCACTCCATTGATAATTCTCAAGTCATTGATATGAATTGGATAAGAGTAGTTTTAACTCTTTCACCATTTGTTGAGTTAAACATCCAATTCGTTGGTGTTATTTTTACAAGAATATGTGTGAATATCCTTTGATTATTTTACACTGAATATACAATCATATTTAGTGTATTTATATTTTTCACACATAATTATGTTGTTGATTTATCCTTAACCAAAGGATACAACCTTTATGAGAGATTTCATCTCAATTTACATTCCATTGAGACTTCTTTGATGATATACACCAAATCACTTTTATGTGGTGTATATAATGTACTTTGACATAGTATATCATGAATTCCTTTATTCTCATGATATTACAATGTTTTGATTACCTCAATTATTTGTATTCATGTGTCTCTCTTTTGGTTATAAACTCTAACCAAAATACCATTTTAAAATGTTTTAAAGAATTATTCTTCTAAATCATGCTCATTAATGTCCATATTTTAAAAATGGTTTTAAGGATTTATTTATATTGACATTAAAGTTTTAAAATTAAAAATCCTTTTAAAAAGTTTCAATGTGGTATGGGACACTTTGATTCAAAAATCTATTTTTACATGGCTTTTTGACAAATAGTGTGACTTTTAAATGATTTCAAGAAAAAGGGGGATATTTCTCTCAAATAGTTTTGATGATTATTTTCATCTATGTCAACATCCTTCATTATTCTTGATTGAGGTTAATGTGATACAATACAATCTTCCATATTGTATCGAATGAGTTATGTTTGACTGTGGATGTGCTATTTTTATACCACTCAAGGTTTGTGGTAAAAGTATTGACATTTCGTATGCTAGTTTCAATACGAATGTTTATTTTATGCTTAAAACTATTCATATGAGGAATGCATTGGACTTAATAAGTGACGGGTGGAGCCCGCTATAGCTCCTCGATGCATCGGTAGGTCTCATGAGACAAACTAGTGTCTTGGCACAAGGCCTTGGCAAAATCTTATTTGTAGTCTTGGCACGAGGCCTGGGCTATGTGGTTATGATAGTCTGGCATTATGCATTCCATCATTATGAAAGTGGTTATTGATATTGCATGTGATTATTCGACTAGTAGAATATCCATGTGAGTAAGTAAATGGCATTATTTCATTTTACCTTTGCCATTTTATGCTGAAGTTTAAATTTAAAAGGCTTTTGTTTTAGTTATAAATTGCCTTAAGTGTTTATGCTTAATTATGAAAGCTTCTGCTATAATGTTATCCTTACTGAGCATCTGAGCTCACCCCTTTCAATGTTTTATTTTTCCCAGGATTATGAAGAAGTAATTTATGAATGACCTGCAGGGATAGTATGAGGGGATATGAAGACAAGATGTTTTTTTTATGATGTAATGTAAAAAAATTTATGAATGTATCTAGTTATTCCAAGGCTACTAAACTAATCGGTCTTTCGAGACTTGATCTTTCTCATGATCATGCCAATGTTATGTAATAATGCACCGACTCTAGGTAATTAGGGTCGGGGCGTTACAGTTGGTATCAGAGGAAGTTTAGTACAAACCTTGGTAGCTAGATTTAGATAAACTCTGATTAGAGCACGTAGACCTAAGATGAACTTTGAGGATTAGTATAAAATAACTTCCTAGAATTTTGGTATTGTAGAGATTTTGTGAGTTTTCCGAGCAATACATCCCTGTCTGGATACGAGCAGGTAGAGGCGGCTCTAGCACAGATGTACCTAGGGTTAAAACCCGAAAACACCGCTTTGAGCTAGACTCGAACGGGAACTGGTGCACGACAACGGGCCTTGCTGCACTCTTGGTTACGACACTCCCGGGGGATATGCTTAGGATAATTTACATTTTCTTTACAAACCAATTTAAGTAATATATATATAAGATGAGAGTAAATGACCTTGGTTAATCCTAATATGTTTCAAATTGAGAATATGGTGACATTTTAATCTCTAAATGATTTTACGACTACTATTACTCACACAATGCTTTATGGTTTTAGTCAATGGCTGGATTCCAAGGAAGTCATAGTGACTTTGAGAATGATGTACAATATGGGAACGGTGGTGGCAATATGCAACAAAATGGAATGTTGATAGGCGTAAAAGATATTGTCTTTATGCCAAATCAATTTTCCAAAAATATGATCAACAACATATATATTAACCAACTCCCAGACTCAACAAGGAAGAGAAAGGTGATAAATGATAAGAGATCCATCAATGGAGACCATGGAGAAAAGAACCCTCAATTTTCATCATGCAGGAAATGTGGAAGGAGACACCCAGGAAAGTGTCTCAATGGGACAACGAAATGTTTTATGTGCGGGAAGGAAGGACATAAAGTAAACAATTGCCGAAGAAAAATGAAGAGTACTATGGAAGATGACAAAAATGGTCCCAAGAGTCCATTTACAGTCATTTGCCGTAAATGTAGGGGACCTGGCCATTACCCGAGTGAATGTCCTATTCTATAGGATATTTTTTTGGTCAAATAAGAAGCTATGTGGGAATAAATGGTTGGAGAAATGTTTAAAAAGTATTAGCACTCCTTGTTGATGGGTTCACTATGGAATAATTTTCTCTTGTATTTGTAACCCCGCAGTTTGCCATGTGAGAATGATATTTGAGGAAGAATTGTCTCTTCTCTTGTGGATATGGGTATAAATAACCATTTGGATTTATATGATCATTGGGGTTTGAGAGAATTATAAGTTATTTTAATTTGGGATGAAGATTTAAGGTATGATATAACATTTGTGGGTAAATTTATGATATAGTATTTTGAGGAATTTATCTCATTTTGGCAATATTATAAAATATAGTTTTTGAAAAATGAAAACACGTAGACCGTGTGACAACCCATCGCGTCGGACAAAGCTATGGGAATCGAACCCACAACCAAAGTGCGATTGGGATTTATCGCCTACCACTGGACTACGTGAAGTCCCTGGTTAGTGTGACTTTTTTTTAGTTAAATGATTTTATTGATCAATAATAAGTTGATTTGGGTTCTTATTTCATATAAAAAGAATACCCTTGGTATAGGAAAATGATTTGGTGATTAAGTGATAAATGTTATTTTGGAAGATGTTCGCTTTGTTGGGAACACTATATGCCCAAGGAAAATAGAATACTATGGGGTTTCATTTGTGGAGTAATGATAGATTTTTATCTACGTTTTTATTGTGGATTTATAGTGATTTGGGTTATTTATGGAAATGATTAAACTATAATAGAGAATATGTGATTAGGTTAATTACCTTTGAGTATGTGACTTTAAGAGTATCTGATGTCATTTGGAGATACAATTTAACATGGGAGACTACCTAATCAAATTCTTCTATGTTTTGGGTTTCAATATTAGTTTGGATTATATTAAAGGATTTTAAGGACAATTGGTTATTGAATGGTATCTATTTAACTTTGGGGTATTGTTGGTTTAATTTTAGAAATTAAGATTAGTGCATATTTATCTCAATGAATATCCTTTTGGGGGATCATTAGATCATTCACTGACCATTTTGGTTTTGATTAATCTTCAAAGACAATGTAAATATATGGTTTATCCTTCATGGATCATGTGATTCTATAGAAGTTTATTCTATCTCTTCCAGTGTGACCAAGTCTTCTTGAATACTCATCGTTTAAAAAAAATGAGTTAGTGGTGGAAATTTATTAAAGAATGAAAATATACTTAAAATGTAAGTATATCTCATAATGTTCTTAGTCAATATCATAAATGAATTCCTCTTCCTTATGTAATGTAACTTAAAAAAAATGGTGTCCGTTTACTTTCCTACTAGAAGACTAATGGTCGTTTGTCCCAACACAAGTTTGTGGTTTTCTCATTGTTAACTTTCTCCTGATCATGATTTCTATCCCTCTCCATCAGAACTTTACACTTAGTTTATCATCCATATCCATGTTTTCTTACATGGAATCCAAGTATGGGTTATCTTGGATGACCCTTATACCTCTCTTTCTTTCTTTTAAATTGATAGTTTTATTGACTCTTTTTCCGATGTGGGACTTTCCATTATATTCCCAAGAAAAATTTTAAAAATTGCGAGGACGCAATTTATTGAAGGAGGGGAGAATGTAACACCCCAAGCTTCCTCGGTATGTTTCCTTTCGAATAATGCAATAACTTGCATTGTTCGCAACTTCGAGATTTTAACACACCACAACCAATCAAACTAGCCGTTATGAATAGTAATACCTACTTTTTGAAATTATATATATTTTATATTTCAAAATGGACTTCATTTTTGGATTCGGAATATCGAATTTAGCCTAAGGTGAAATTTTTGTACTTTTCGGATAACTTTCATATTTTGATGAATAGTGAAAATTACTAAATTTTAATTAAAAACAACTTTTTTAATCAAAATAATTAATAGTGATAAATTGTGAATTTGAGTGGTTTTAAAGTATATTTAGAATATATTTTTACCATTTAATATAATGTTGGTCATTGGACATAATTTTACAATTAAACCGAACATAAACAAGTGTCAATCTTTTGATAGTTATTATCTCTTAAAAACACGCTTTTTGTTTTGACAGTGGGAATTAATTTTAAATTAATTTCTGCCACTTCTGTGTTTTGAATTTAGAAAAATGGATTCCATATTTGGAATCAGGATGTCCAAATTGTGTAAATAGGTAAATTTTATTTTTAGACATTTTGAATAATTACTGCGGTAAATATTTTATTTACCATGGTTAAGGGTAAATCCGGTAAATAAGGGTTAAAACAATAATATTATAATAATACTAAATTACCCTAAAATGTGTCTTAACCCTATTGGTTGATACATGGTCGACCATGGGAATCTTTGGGTCAATTTTGGGACCCCATGGATCCACTTCTAAGTGATAATGAAACTTTATATTAATTAAGTTAAAATAAATACAAAAATGACACAAGCATATATCTTTTAGCAAAACAATTGTTACATAGGGTTATACATGTTGGATTTTAGATTATAAATATTCATTAGAACGATAAAAAGATTTCCTACATAATGATATTTTATTTATACTTTTTATACATCAAATAATGTAAAATATTAATGACACAATGATGATGCAGTAATTACTATAATAGTGAAAAATTAAAATAATTGATTTTATAAATACCCAAATAAATATAATATGACACTTTTAATGAATTAAACTAATTTTATAGGATAATATGATATATTAGGATTGATGTAATTGACTTTTTTCGAAATAATCAATCTTTAATGAGTTTCACAAAAATCAACTAATGAATAGTGTCAAAATTGACATAAAAGAGTTCTTAAAACAAATATTATATTATTAATTGATATTAAATTCCTAAAAATCTAAGGTTCGGCCAAGAGACTTATATCATGATAGGTTAATCATTAATGGACCACTTGGGGGTCTCTTGGATGTATATAGTAAGTTTATTAACCATATTATATAAAAATACAAAGAGACATTGTAAAAGTGAAACTAATTAACTTAGAGTTAATACTTAAAGATAAGGTTAATATAAGTACCCAAACCTGTCTAAATTCTATTAGATGAGTTGTTTTCGACCTATCCCCACCTCATCCTTTGAATAGTCAACTTTGGAGCCTTTGGAAACCGAATATGAATTTATTATAAATTAATATTTCTAGCTTTTCCAAAGGTGCCCCTCACCCCTCTTATAAAAGGGCACTCCTCCTTCTCTTTTCCTCACACCTCTCAAGCCACTTGGCTCGTCCAAACTCTGACCAACTAAGCTCCCCACATCCCTCTCCTCCTCCTTGAAGCTTACCCTTAGGCAGAAAGCATTTCAACAAGTCCTTTGGTTCCAACCAAAGTGAGTTACCTAAATTAAAGGTAACAATTTCTCTTAAATTATTTTCATTTATTTTGCTTCTTCAACCCCCAAACTCTTTTTATTTCCCTTCTTTTGTAACAACACCAGTATCCTCAATATACTAGGATGTTCTTATAAGAAGTATTCAAACTACACATACACACAACTCCATCTAATGGATGATGAACATAATGTTTCTGTGGATGGCAAACTAACGCCTCACGAAACGATGATTGTTCAAAAAAATATTACCGCCTCTCATGGTGGCCATTATGATGGCACTGTAATTAAATATGATATTAATGATATATATTTTATATATAATCTTCTGTAATTCCATTTTATTTCATACCATTATTCGTTTCATGTTGTATATACATACGATAATTTCATTTGAGGAAGTGCGGACTACCGCCCCCTTAAAATGATATGACTCGTTCATACCACACATGGAACGTATAAAGGATGGTGTTAATGAACTTAAGTAACATATATAAAATATTATATTATACTGGAATAGTAATATACCTATATATCATTTGGATTCGATTCTTTTAAAATAAAAAATTAAATGGAAGTAGCGTTCGTGCGTACGTACGGACTACCGTCTCCACGAACGCGATGAGATTCATTCTCCATCGTATCCATTCAAGTATAATTATCATTTAATGATTTAAAAATGATGTTTAAGGACTTGATATCATTCTGGATATGAATAGGATACAACAAACATGACTTATGTAACAAAACATATAAAAGAAAATGAGTAAGTTAACACCCGAAACGGCATTAATACTAAGATATTATTAACAAATCAATGTTAAAAGATCATATATGATATCATATTAAAGTAAATTATTCTTGTATTATTCAATAACAATTATTTCACCATTATACAGGAGGTAAACCTACCATCGACCAAGGAAAAAGTAAAAAGTAAGGGATTTTCTTATCTCACTTTCAATTCCGTGAGATTTCCATTTTTCGCCACTAAATTATTGAAAGTGGTGTATTGTGTATTGCCATTTGATATATATTCATGATTCTATTTATATTCATGTTATTCTGTAAATCATTTGGTGGTTATTAACTTTTGGCCATACGACTCAGTTGATTAACGTGGTAAGGGGTTTCTTATCTCACTTTTAATTTCGTGAGATTTCCATTGATCACCACTTAATTATTGCATGTGGTGTATATGTACTGACCATGATTGTATTCATTGTGTAATATACTTTAATTTATGGGTATTTACGTCATCATGGTATGATACTTCTTTCATGGGTGTATGTTTCGTATGTTACCTAATCGATAAGGGAATTTGAGATTTCAATTTCCACTCTTTTGGCTTTACGCATATTTCATTGATTATACTACCCCGTGATTATGTGTGGAATCACTATTCATTTGATTATGTCATAATTTCCAATCCCCTTCCAGTGGATATACTTTTGATACACATAATCACTCCATTGAAAATTCTCAAGTCATTGATATGAATTGGATAAGAGTAGTTTTAACTCTTTCACCATTTGTTGAGTTAAACATCCAATTCGTTGGTGTTATTTTTACAAGAATATGTGTGAATATCCTTTGATTATTTTACACTGAATATCCAATCATATTTAGTGTATTTATATTTTTCACACATAATTATGTTGTTGATTTATCCTTAACCAAAGGATACAACCTTTATGAGAGATTTCATCTCAATTTACATTCCATTGAGACTTCTTTGATGATATACACCAAATCACTTTTATGTGGTGTATATAATGTACTTTGACATAGTATATCATGAATTCCTTTATTCTCATGATATTACAATGTTTTGATTACCTCAATTATTTGTATTCAAGTGTCTCTCTTTTGGTTATAAACTCTAACCAAAATACCATTTTAAAATGTTTTAAAGAATTATTCTTCTAAATCATGCTCATTAATGTCCATATTTTAAAAATGGTTTTAAGGATTTATTTATATGGACATTAAAGTTTTAAAATTAAAAATCCTTTTAAAAAGTTTCAATGTGGTATGGGACACTTTGACTCAAAAATCTATTTTTACATGGCTTTTTGACAAATAGTGTGACTTTTAAATGATTTCAAGAAAAAGGGGGATATTTCTCTCAAATAGTTTTGATGATTATTTTCATCTATGTCAACATCCTTCATTATTCTTGATTGAGGTTAATGTGATACAATACAATCTTCCATATTGTATCGAATGAGTTATGTTTGACTGTGGATGTGCTATTTTTATACCACTCAAGGTTTGTGGTAAAAGTATTGACATTTCGTATGCTAGTTTCAATACGAATGTTTATTTTATGCTTAAAACTATTCATATGAGGAATGCATTGGACTTAATAAGTGACGGGTGGAGCCCGCTATAGCTCCTCGATGCATCGGTAGGTCTCATGAGACAAACTAGTGTCTTGGCACAAGGCCTTGGCAAAATCTTATTTGTAGTCTTGGCACGAGGCCTTGGCTATGTGGTTATGATAGTCTGGCATTATGCATTCCATCATTATGAAAGTGGTTATTGATATTGCATGTGATCATTCGACTAGTAGAATATCCATGTGAGTAAGTAAATGGCATTATTTCATTTTACCTTTGCCATTTTATGCTGAAGTTTAAATTTAAAAGGCTTTTGTTTTAGTTATAAATTGCCTTAAGTGTTTATGCTTAATTATGAAAGCTTCTGTTATAATGTTATACTTACTGAGCATCTGAGCTCACCCCTTTCAATGTTTTATTTTTCCCAGGATTATGAAGAAGTAATTTATGAATGACCTGCAGGGATAGTATGAGGGGATATGAAGACAAGATGTTTTTTTTATGATGTAATGTAAAAAAATTTATGAATGTATCTAGTTATTCCAAGGATACTAAACTAATCGGTCTTTCGAGACTTGATCTTTCTCATGATCATGCCAATGTTATGTAATAATGCACCGACTCTAGGTAATTAGGGTCGGGGCGTTACAATTAGCCACTATGTTGAATCAATTATCTCTATGATAAACTTATTATTATTTCAGAAATATAATGAAAAACCTCTTCCCAATCCTTTACACCATAGATATAACAACCTAGAAATTTTTACAAATATTATTTTATGATTCATAAATGTAAATATCAATTAAAAAAACTTAACGATTGTAAATTAATAGTGTACTTGGAAGACATGGTTCATAATACATCAAAGGAAACTTGAGAAATCCATAAAATGTTCGGTAATGAAAATTTTTGGTGATTACTCTGTGCCACACATGATAGAGATAAAAATACCGTTACTGATACCCTCCCAAATAATATTTGTCCGACGATGACCATAACTTGTCACCCTGTCCAGACCCACCTCTACTTCCTACTACCAGCACCTATAAGTATATTATTTTAAAAATAAATTAATGTTGTATATTTATATTTAATCATAAAACCAATAAATGTTTGAAAATTAAATGATATTTAATATATGGGATTTACTTTCTCACCACCAGTAAATTCAATACCACTAGAGAAAGATCATGTTGCCTTATGATATAAATCAATCAAAGCCTTTTACAAAGTGGATATCTGAGTCCCATGTTCCTGAACTGTGTTTTGTAGAGAAAAAATCTCTATTTGAGAATTTTGGGGTATGAATTGACTACAACCAGGAGTAGATGCAGTCGCAATCCCTAGTGACTTTCCAAAATCCTCAGATGGTATGGGTCTCAAACGAATCCCACACACTCGACTAGGATGATCATTCCCAAGTACTTTTCTAACGAGGTCATCTTGGGAGGCTGAGTAGAACTGTGAGGGATTGAAATCCCATATTTATTTAATTTTTTCCTATAAATGAAATAACATTCATATTAGAAACAATAATTAATATAGTTACAACATATAACAAGTTATTAAAATAAAAAATTACTTCTTACCCCAAAATCATTGGCATGCTCGTTAACAAAACTTCCGTCATATTTTTTATGAACATCTAAAAAAATTTATGTCGGGTAATCCGGGTTCCCTAAATTATGTGACTTCATTAAATAAAGAAAAATTAAATATATAATATATTAAATATATAAAATTGACTAATAAATATCTAAACAAATGAAATGATTACCAGAGTTGATCAGATTCAAGGATAACTCTTTGACACTGTAGAGTGATTGATGAATTTCTTATCTCAGCTTGATGAATTATTCCTTTAAAGATCCTGAAATAAATAAAATGTAATTTAATATTAATTTATTGAATTTCATATCCTATTTATTTACATGTATATATGTAAAATTAGATTAATATAACAATATATATATAAATACGATCTGATTCTGATCACAATGTCTATTAATAAAAACATTCCATTTCTATTTGGTTATCCCATCAGGTATCTTGTCATACATCTGTTGGGAGGTCAATGAAGTATCATTGAAATCACTCCACCATCTCCATTTAATTTCTTCCCATTTCTTGCCCAAATTTTTCAAAACCCACTTTTTTTCTAGCACATCAGCAAATATAATGTGGAATGACATCTACACATAGAAATTCATTTTGAAAATATTATAATTTAATCACATAATTAAATTAAATTAAACCTCAATGCAATAAAATTACCTTTATTTGGTAATATAAAAATAAATCATCCAAGTTGAAGGCATATTCCTCCAATTATCACATGTACTAAGAAGAGAAACCCACTATGTGGACAACAGGCCTTGAATCTGGCCATGTAATACTATGGTGTCATCTGTATAGACCCCATATGAATCGAATGGGACAAATATATTCTCTACGGTTAGATTCCATACATCTGGACTTTTCATATTTTTCTCCAAACATGCATTATTTCCATCTTTTATTAACAAACAGTTAGTATAAAAATAGTGCAATAAATTTATTCATATTAAAATTTGTACATATATTAGTTTCCCTCTAGTATCATCATGATGAACTAGACGTGGAGACTCTACCTCACTCAATAGGCTCTTAAAAGGGAAGGCGAGGAATGAGCAACTCAAGGGATGATCATGGATGGTGTAAGAGACAGTACAGGGGGATATGGCGAATGGGGGAAATTAGATAGTTTCTCAAATGTCATAGGGATAGAGATAGAAGGATCGTCTACTGCTGATGTGGTTAATGAAACAGTGTAAAACGTACACCTTAGCATTCTTGTCATTTAATAAAATAAAACTAAATTTAGAAGATACTTATCAAAAACAGCATATAGAAAAAATAATAAATAATAACAAATTCACAGTACTAAATATATATATATATATATATATATAACAAAGCCCATCAAAGTTTAAGTTATATTGATGTTATCGGTGGAAATTACTTTTTGGGTATAAAAATTTATTTTTTCAGTAATGTAATTATACGTAGAATTTCATTTTTTGTAAGAAATATTATCAAAATTGTTTTAGCTACATAGATGTTGAACATTCCTCTATATTTAAGGGAATAAATTTAATTATATGTGTTATTGGATCTAACATTTTGATTTATCAAACATATATCTCTAAATAATGGTGAAATGATGATTTAAATTATTTTTTAATAAATTGTTATAAGGTTAAATGAAAAGGGGAATTTAATGTGATACAATCCAGGGTGAGCATGACCCAAAAATTGAAGATGGAGATTTGAAAAATCCAATAATGTTTAGAGGAATATATTTTTTTAACAACTAATGATTATGAGACAAGATTATGAAGTTATGAGAAATTGAACAATTATGTACCTAATGAAAAGAATCTCAATATTTTTATCATGTTCTAGATATTGAAAAAATTTATAAAACATATAGTTTGCATCTATTATGTATTTTTTATATACTCATATATTCTCATATATATAAAAATTTGTAAATGTAAATGGAAGTATTTATTTTGGAAGGAAAAGTAATAAAAATTTTAAAGAATAAAAAAGCATATATTATGGTATAATTTTTCTGATCAATTTATTGAAATAGATGAATGAATGTATATTGAATGAATATATGATAAAATATAATAAAATAATATTTTATAATAGTGGAAATAACTTTTTAAATTTTAACTATTTACATAATTTTTTAGTTAATAACACTTTTTTATATTCCCGGAATCGAACCCATAGACATTGATTTAGACAATTCATGTCCGACTACTTTAAAAAATTCATTTTCACCATCCTCTCAATAAATTAAATCCTTAAATTTAATTTATTGGATGAAAGTTGGAAGATAAAATGAAAAATAATGTTCCTCCCTAACCCCAAGATGTCGATAATGGCGGTTTGAATTGAGGTCATTTAAATGGGAGAGAAAATTGATCGGTAAAATTATTAACTCTATATTATATATTTTTTCCTAATAAATACAAATAATAATTTAAATGAATGCAATGTGTTTGAGAAGACACTAATTCAATTTATTGAGATTCATATATAAATAGAGTTATATTATAAAAATGGAAAATTCCTCACATAATAGATTTCACATATAATCCACCTCATAATGAGATTTATGTCAGGGTTATACATGTTAGGAGATTCCACTTGTAAAATTAAATAGTCATTTCTGACTGGATGCATAGAGGGGTACTCATGTATGAGGATTCAACACAAAATTATCAACATATGAGAATCATTAGATGAGTGAATATGGTCATATTACTCTTGATTTTATCTCTTCTATGAATCAGTTTGTAGATACTTTTTCTAAACCTCTTACATTTGATCATTATGATTTTGTTAAAAGATAATTGTGTTTATTTGAATATAAAAGATTTTATTTTAATTACTTTTTATGATATTTATCAATAAAATGAATTAATTTTATTTTAATTTATTTTCAAATTTTGTTCTGTTTTTTATTTAAATTAATCTTTTTATGTCCGTATAAGATATGTTCTATTCTCATTTTTCTATTTCTATTTTTATTTAATTTAATTTAATTTTAGACGTTTTTATTCAGAATCAACCTATCTTCCCAGATAAAATCTAAGAATATAGATGAGGGAAACACTAGATCCTCAAAGAAATCAAAATAAATTGGTTTTGCATGTATATCTCTCATAGGAAAGGCGGTCGATATGATCTATTCAATGAACACCATGATGCCACTAAATAATACCCTTATGATTCATGGTTTGGATTATGTTTTTTATGAGAATAAATCTGGTTTTTTTAAATAAGGGTTAGAGTATATCATGATGTATTTTTATTTTAAGTCATATGGAATATATGATATTGGGTTGTCAAATGTAAATGGGAAAGATGTGATGGCTTCATGAGTGTATTTTTTTATATTATTCATTTTCCCCATGTAGAGACGTATGATTTCAGTTATACATTTGTTGATACATGTGCAGTTGGACCAAAATAGATTTGAAAATTCATGTTTAGAACCACTTCCTTTGAGAATAATCTAGTGAAGGATTTAGAACATGAGTGGAAGGTTCTGTGTATGTTTGTTCAAACAATGATTTCCCATAGAGATTGATAAATTGAGGAAGTATTGTTTCAGGATATGTATTTCATATATATATTGATAAATAATTTAAAGTAGAATATTCTAATATACATTATGTGTTTTATGCATTATTGTTAAAAAGGAAAATAAAAAATTAATGATTACACTTATTTTATGTTGATCGAAATGGTTTTAAAGAAAAAATAAGTGGATATAAATTCGGTAGATGTAGTAAAATTCCATAAGACTAACACAATATTTTTCATGGTATTGAAGAACATTGGGTAATACTGGGAATCAAATTTAAACTCTTTGAATCATGTAGGTTAGTTATGTGTGGATTATGGGTTTATCCATCTCAAAACTCACCACTTAGGGATGTAGAACTTCATGAGATGGTGACTAATAATGAGTTGTAGGAATCAAGATTTTATAGAGAAAAGTCTTAGTTATCATAGGTAAATTTTATAGTGTATGATATTGGTTAGAGTCAAGGATCTAGAGTAATTTAATACACTAAAGGAGTTCATTATGTTGATATAGTTTTTGAGACAACAATTTTAGTTCCTTAATAAAGTCCGATTGAGAAGGTTTAAGGAGTTTCAGTGGTTTATGGGAGACCAAGAGCTATATTTGATCATCAATCAATGTATTCAATTATTCTTGTACCACATGCTGGTTGAGATAGAGTCGTTGATTTGGGTATGGAGAATATTTACCATTCTCAAACAACCCTTATATAATCACAACCTATAGTGCTTATGGATTCAACATTAGTGAGTAAAATATTAGATAGTTTGGAAATGCAATGCTTTTCCTCTTCTATGTTAACTAAATTTTATCACAATTGATTATAATAAATTGTAATATGAGACGAGATACTCAACGGATGAGATCAAGGAACTCAAGGTGAATTCTATTTCAAAAGATGATTTTGAAATATGGATTGGGATAATGGAAAATTAAACATATTTGATTAAGGATATTTAGATAAACCATGCATTATAGTATTATATTTCTTGGGTAAGTGAATAACATATTATGGTGATGAAATAATTGGTAAAATATATAAAATATGTTTATAATACCAAATCAAAGTTCAATGTTCTTTGGGTGTTAATTGTATCTCAAATAGGTATGATCCAAAATCACCCTATTGTGTAATCCAATATGTCTCAAGATATTCTTGAGAAGATTAAGTAAATTAGAATACCTATCAAGGAAATATTTCACACTTTACAACAAATATCTTATGTTCATACAATTATGTTACTATAGATAATACCAACTCTAGTGGAGGAATTGAGGGGTGGTGAGGTTATGGTGAGGCATGTTGAGGGCAGGGAGGCCCTGTGAGGCATGGCTAGGGCGGTGAGGGGTAGTGATGGGGCTAGTAGGGCTTCGAGTAGTTAAGGGGGATGGGGATGTTGGAGGAGCGGTAGAGTGTCGTGGGTATGAAAATATTTAATAGTTTAGAGGTTGTTTGTTTAGAAACCACTGCTAAATAATTCAAAAAATATCACCGGTTTAATAAAAACCCACTAAAATGTCAGTTTGGTGTAGTATGAACCTACACATCTCAGTTATCCTAACTAGTGTATTCCATCTTAAGATCATATCATGGCTTACTAAGTCCCATAATTTCCAATACAACACTCCCTTTACAAGTGGGGTCTAAAAGTTCCTATCCATGTCCATCACAATCATTAACCTAATTTATGTCACACCCATATGGATCGATATATCACAAGGAAATCGTTTATAATTTATTCACCGTCCATTGATGTACAATGCATCAATATATGTCCAAGGGGCCACAATGTTGATGAATTTATTATATTTTAGTAATAAGAAATTTATTTTAACAAAGAATTCAATTAAATGAAAATTTTAATTTAATACTGAAAGATAGATCACCCGTATTGTAAAGACCATATAATACATTCTACATAATAAATCAAAATAACATAGTGGCATGTGCAAGGTAATACCTACCTCAATTTTAGAGTTATTCTAATTTAAAGTATCTTAAAGACTCTCTTGCAATATTTTCCAAGCCCAATCGAACAACACCCATAATCAGGAGGCCCTATCTCATGAAAATAATTGAAATTAATTTGTTATAATAAAATTATATTTAATTAAAACAATAAAATAAAATTTGAAATGTAACGTGATTATGAGTGATAAAGAAATAATTCACTAAAGAACCTCATTGTACTAAAACCAGGACCAACTACCAGTGGTAGGTCAATGACATCCCCACAACACCATCTAAATAAAAATATATAATATTTAGATTCCATTAAATAGAAATTACATTTAATTTTGTGGAAAATAGAAAATAAATTTATATGATGATGTACCGCTATTGAAATTTTGTGTTATGACATAAACCATCATATTGGTATAACATCTGGATAAGAGTAGAGTAATCCCCATTATATTCCGATGATTCCACCATTCTCTAGTGGAATCCTCAATGATAACATAATTCGAGTTACCTTAATTAGAGAGATCCCAAGAGAAAGGACAATGATGATGAAATATGTAGATATATATTAAAAATACTAAATAAAATCCAAAAATCGCCACTAAAATCAATACTTACCCTAAGGGATTAAAGAAGAAGACATGGGGAGAGCTCCCCTTGGATTAACCACATATGAGTGAGAATAAAATAGTGTGATTAAATCACAACAAACCCATATTCCTGGGTTTGGTGGTATAACACATACACAATTACACATTGTGTATGATAAAAAAAATGTGACCCAAATTCCACATTAAAAAATTGACAAATATCGAGCCGCTACATTCTAAAGATCTCTTTTAAGTATAGAGTTTTATATATATAGAAATTCAAATAAATATTCAAATCCATACTATTCATATTAAATTTTATTATTTCCATTATTAAAAACGCATTCCGTAATACTCTATATTTACCTAGGATAAACCACATAATCAATACCCAACTCTTTAAAAAATTATACTCATCAATAAATAATGTGAAAAAAGAAATGAAAACATGGGGTGAGAAAAAAATCTCAATAATAGGTTATAAAGATAGAAAAATCCAATTAAGTTTTTAAATACATGAAATTTTATTAATTTTTTTCTTCAAAATGGAAAATATTGATTTAGATATAAAAAATTTATGAAAAATATTCCCCACATTTTAGAAATTCAATAAGTGTTATTATGAAAATATATTACAAATATATATAAGGGAAAATTATTTTTTCTAGAAATATTTATTTTAGATGAATTAATTTAACAAATACATATTTCTTTAAAAACAAAAAACTTTAAATCCTTATAAACCCAATAATTAACATTCTAATAAAAACTGTTACTTTTAAAAAAATATCATAACATTTCTTTATATAATGAAATTCAAGTATTTTCAATAAAACACTTTTAAATCTTATAAATAATCAACGAGGAAGACAAGAAAATTAATTCATATATAGGACCAACCCAGAAATTAGTAGAAAAATTACCTTGTGGGTTTAGGATGAAAACCCACCCTCATCATCATTTATAATTCTCCTATATCAAATTTTTATAAAACATTTAATTTCTTGAAATTTCAATAAAAATTTCCACAAAGTATTTTATTATAAAATCATTTACTTCAGTGTTGAAAATTATTTCAAATAATGTATGGTACATAAATGAAATCGTTATTTTTCAATGAAATATTAAAAAAGGATAATTTTTTGAGTGACTTTTGATTCATGAAACACTATTTCATTAAACTATAAAATAAAATGATGAAGGGATTTTGGTTATAATAAAAATGGTATGATGATGATGATATAAAGAAATATGGACTATAACATGATAATTTAGAAACAAAAATAAAGGAAACCATATAATATATTAAATTTAAATGTTATATAAGAAATAATGATTTTATAAATATGTGCATAATTTACAAAAATGAGTAGTAAATTTTTAAATAAATAAACTCTTTACCTAAAACTATCATCTAATCCTAACTGAACCATTCCAAATAATCCTTTTTAATAATTACTTATATTTATAACAAAAAATATCTCCCTATAATTCCACCAGTTTCTCTCTCTAAATCCCTAAACTAGAGACAATATTAATATTTTTTATGAATCATTGATTAGAGACATTACATGTTCTCACGAAAAGGAAGATAAACTTTATAGTCCATAATCCACTATCAATATGATAAGTTATATAATGATATATTATTTTTTTGGGGATGGTGAGATTGATGGACGATGACCTTCATTTTGGAAGGATTCTATATTATTTAATTATATGTCCACCGCAGCTAGTAAATTCGATAAATTCCTTGATATATATTCATAATTTGTACTAACATTTTCCATCTATCCACGCATTTTATTTTTCTTCACCCAAACTGAATAGGTGTTGTTCCTATTATGAAAAACATACACACACACACACACAAATATATATATATATATATATATATATATATATCATTTTCAATATTGTGAAACAATCACATTCTAGTAGTGATATAGTGACATTTTATTTTAAAAATTATTGTTTTAAATTTCTTCATTATCTGAACAATATACACCATGTTATCATATACACAATTGTCAGTATAGAACCCTTCAAGTGTAGATTTTTTTTTAAAATTTAAAAGAAACAAGGATAAAAATTTCTTACTAAATGGATATCATGAACAAAATGCTAAAAATATAATTATATAGGTGAGGTTGAAGAATATTGATAGTTTTATTTAATGATGTTCCCTTAGAGTTTATGATTGCATTTGTTTTGAATTTATATTGTGTCACTACTAGTGTCATTATAAAAATGTGACAATCTATATTATGAATTATATTATCCTCCCAATAAATAAAAAATAGTTTTTCCAAGAATTATAGGAATTGTAAATTAGTGTTTCCAACCACTAAAATTGAATATTTTATTCATATGATTGAAATCAGATTGAAAGTGTTGTTGTGGCTCCAAGATCTGGATGGAAAACATTTAATATAATCTTATACATAAAATGATTAAATGAACTAATCCTCAAGGATGAAAATGAAACATAATAAATGAGGAGTTTTATAAGAATCTACAATTATTTTTATTATAGGAAATGAGGGATATTCGGAATAGTGTTAAAGTATAGTATAATTAGTGTTAAAAACCAAACATAAATGAAGAATTGTAGTGAATTTGTGTTGGAAAATCCATCCATGTGTAATCTACATGAGATATTTGAAGTTACTATAATTATTGTTAAAAAATAATTTGATAAATGTTTATATGGTTCAATGTATCTTTGAAGAGGCCCTCAACTCATTTCATGGAGTTTGGAATTTTTAGAGCATGAATTTGGAAAATTTAATTACCCTTGATCATATGTCTTTGTGAGATAACATCAAACATTTGCATATCATTGAAAACCATTGTCAAGATAATTCTTGAATTATATGTATTTTTGATATATCATATGACTTGAATGAGGTAAGAAAATGGAAAACGAATTGAGTGTATATCTTTGATCCAAAACACAAGCCTTTGGATGAGAATAATCCTTCAAAGAGCCGAGCATAATCCTTTGACAATTTGAGAGTAAGTCTTTAATAATGATGAGAGTTGAATATTCCCAAAACCTTGACCGATTTTAATTATAAATTAGGAAAAAAATTACAGAAAAACTTTGGTACATCACATATTTTTTATTCGCTGGTGAACTCTTGAATTAATTTTTTAAATGAATAATATCATTTGTTTTACCTATTTTATTCATACATAAGATTTAAATGAAAATATAAAAAATCATTGATTCAATAAATTCATTGTTTAGAGGGATTTTAAATATGTTTTTAGTGCATCTTTTCATTTTTTTCATTATTTGGATAAATCCTACATTGAATTTTTTTTTTAGATTTTAGGAAAAACAACAAAGGAAGTTGATCATATTAATTTTCTATGATAATAAAGAATTATGAATCTAACAAATTTCTATGAAGTATCATCATAATTTTCTTATGTACTAATCAAAATATTTTTGTATTTAGTGTAAGACTTCAACCTAAAGTGTAATATATTTCGTAATACCAGGAAAGTAAAACATTTAGTGACCAGAAGGCTTTAGTGTAATCTTATGTCCTCAAGTTGAATATTTTCCAAAACGGGGATTTTAAGGCTTGATCATAAGAATTATACCTATAGTGTAATGATTGTTTTGGGTAGATCATCCTGATTTTACATGTTGAGTGTAAATCATTTTATAGCATCATAAGGATTTCATACTTTTCCATTTTTGATATATATTACTACCATAATGGTTCACCCTCAATGGTCATTCTATTTCAAGTCGAGCCTTAGGATGTCATGCCAGAACTCATAAAACCATTCAAATTATAACCCACATGAAGAAAATTTAATCCTAAAAAAATCTTATACCCAATAATACACTCACTGAAAACAAAACCTATACTGAAACATGAACCATATATTTTATTTAGAAGATTTGTCATTACCTGGCCCAGTAGGGCCGACTTGGATGGAGAGAAAATTTTTTACCACCCCAATCCCACATCCAATAGGATCGGTGTTGAAAAAAATCACAGAGTTGGAATATAACATATATTATTGGCCTATTACTGAGGTAACTGACATACACACACACACAAATCTAAAAACACTATTAAAATACCCAAAAAATAAAATAAAACTTCTAAAAAAATCATGCATACATATATACCCCACTACTAGAGGTTGAAAATGTACATGAATGTATAAAGGGATAAGTACAATACCACCAATGATGTAAAAGAGTCCAACATTATAAAGAGTGTATTGATTTGAAATATAGCACTTGGGACATATCATGGTATATCTACTTCATGAATTATCCACCTTCTTCTGGACCACCTAGGACTACATTATAAGGCCTGTAGTCTGCATAAGTTGTGACATGTGTGGTAAGTGACCATGATATGGTGAGTATAACAATACCCAATAGTGCACACCAAAATCACCAAACCCAAATCATCAAGAGAGTTATAGTTTAGCCAATCATCATGATTATATATCAATCGTAATAATAGATATCATAATAACAATATACCTATACATACTCAATATTGAAATTTACTCTCCGAGTATGGTGAAAACCACACAACTTTCTTAGGAGACTGCTTGATGAATCAAGGTAATTCTCAACCCATAGAACTCACTAATCCATCTTGATAAAACTGATTGAGGATATCTAAGAGGCCAAGGTCATTAGTTCTTACCAGAAAGAAGGTGTACACTTGAATATAGAAGATCATGATACAATGATAGAGGATTTTACCTACTACCTATTTGGAATTCATGAACCCCTAAATAGATTAAACCACTAATTAGGGTATCATACACTAATTTATGTTAGTCATGGAGATTCCTTAAGCCCCACTTATAGAAGAAGAGAGAATGATATAGGATCACACTGCAATCCATAGGGATGGATTCAATAACACTATCCTAGAAAAATGCTATAGAGGTTATCACATCGTATGAAAAATACGTAATGCCTCACTAAACCCTCATATGGATAGAATAAAAAGGGACTCAAATTACCCTAGGATATGTACATGAAGTGTACAAGGAGTACACACTGTATCCTAGCAGGATCAGTTCTACTTGTGTCCTCTGGACCAAGATCATGTACTCTGAGATTATGCCCATGTACTCTATCCATTCCCATGATCACTGGTCATGCATATGTACTTGGCCATTTTCAAGTACCAAGATGTGTTTCAGTACTTGGCCATACATATGTACTTCAACTATGCATATGTACTTGGTCATGTCAGTTCCAATGTACTCCTAGGGTATTTACACAACCACTATTCCTAGGTCACGAGGTGTGTGGTAGTTCTCCCGTAGAATGTTATATTTAACATTTATCAAAACCCTAACAATATTATCCATGTGACTACACAACATGTGTTTATTAGAATACACACTGGGTATATCATGTTTTTCTATAACCTTTTTGTTCTTATGTGGTTCCATTCATACCACCATTGCCTTATAATCATCTGCTGAATCCATCAACAAG
This sequence comes from Viscum album, assembly GCA_963277665.1. Taxonomy (NCBI): domain Eukaryota; kingdom Viridiplantae; phylum Streptophyta; class Magnoliopsida; order Santalales; family Viscaceae; genus Viscum; species Viscum album. The sequence continues at coordinate 1,892,765,071 of OY728143.1, read as the reverse complement.
CATGAATATTAATTTTATCAAGCATGTTTGTTATCAGTTCACAGATTCTATCAACCCAATCCACTATAAAATCATCCTTTATTCCTCTACATCACCAAAATAACAATAAAGTGAACCAAAAACCTCTGATCTATCAGAAGATAATATATTGCGGTTTTTGTACCTCAATGAAATATTTAATCTGCAACTCGATTCCATGGTGATGATTTTTTTGTACCAATTAATGATTGTGTAATTATCATTCCCATGGAATTTTTCAAAATATTAACTAAAAGGGGGTACCAGTGTTGAACACATGAAGAACAGTGGAATGAATACCCAAAACTCCACAAGAGGGACAAAAGTCAACAATTGTTTATCATCAATACATTTCCATTAGAATGGTGAAGGATGAGAAATAATCCCAATAGAAACAATTCATATTTCATTGAAGTGAAATATATATACCCAAATAACTTGATCAACCTATGAATCAATCTATTTGTGTAACTGAATCACATTCATCATGGCATAAAATAACAGAATTAAACAATAATAAAACAATTAATCTACCTCAAGTTTCGATCAATAAGTGATGTAAAATGATTGACATCGTCTTTGGTGAGATCGATGAAATACATTGGCATAGATGACACATAGAAATTCTATCACTGATCCTTGATCATTTTATTTTCATCTAAGGCTCTGCTCAGTGATCTCTCCATAAAATCCCTTTTTCAATGAAGATAAAGCTAGGTTTTTTGAAAAATTATGTTCAAATATATTCGAATCATCATTATATTTTTAATAAAAAATAAATAAATTTATATAATTATTATTCCACCAATGAATGTACTTGATGAAACCACTAGGAATTTATACATACTATGCTTCACAGAGGTTAAAAACCATTATAAGGATTTAATGGAAGTCATAAATTTCATATATGAGAATCCATTTTGAATTTATTCTACTATTTCAAGAAAAATGTATGTGGGTAATATATCACATTTAATATTTTTATTATATGAATACTATCAGTACCTAGTCCCCAAAATCTCACACTAAAATTGTACACAACCTCACAAATATACATTAAAATGTTTTAAATTTTAAAAGATAAAATCTAGTCATTACATTCTCATTACATCAATGTGATTCGTATCGAAAAGAAAAAAAAACGTACTCAAAATGATAAGGGTGTTGACCTCACATATGGTTCTCCCACTCTAGGGAGAATTCTTAAAGATTCTCATGATGACACTAGACATGAAACCCATGAATCAGTTTATTATGAAGGATATACTCTTAGTGATCCTTTATCTATGCTGGGTAATCTTAAGAGAGAGGTTTTTTAGTGTCGTTATTTACCTCCTAACTTAAAATATTATTATTCCCTAAAAAATGAAATATAGTACCAATTATGTTCTTCTCCCAATGAGGCTACATTTAAAGAGATTAATTATCATTTTATTATTATAATTTAATTACTATTCTATTTATATGATGATTCTATGGAAATAAATGAACCTAACCTAATTTTCTAAACTAATTATCATGAGATTAGCAGTAAACTAGTTGTAGTGTGTGATGTGGAGATTATTTATCCAAGTGATCCTCCTATATAAACCATTATTTATTGGTTTGAAGAGATTAACTCAATAAATTCTCTAACAAAATCTTCTAAAATCTCTAAAATTTGTGTATCAGTAAGTATGATAATTCAAATTCAACAAATGTCCTCCTTTCAATAAGATTATGTTGAAGTAATCAATGATTATCAAGCACTCAGACATATTCAATATCATAATTTTCCCATAATTCTCATTTGATATTTGAGAGAATAAATAATAAAAGTCAATTTCTATACACGTAACCATACTAATTAGTCCACATTCAATAAAAAACACAAGTTGACTAGAAATGTGTTCGTCAAATAATAGAAGACAAAAGAAAATGAAATTATAGAATAAGAAATTGTCAAATATCAATTAATTGTAGAAAATTTATATATCAAAACAAAATTATAGATCTCTGGAATTGAAAATGAAATAATGAAACAAAAATCATCATGATAAATAAAGAAATCCATTCATTAAAAATTTAGATCATTATGCCAGTAGAACATGAGTGGATTTCGATCATAACCTCATTTATTTGAGATAGATATTCTTCAAGCTTGTCGAAATATATCCTAGTTTTGATCATCACTATTATTCTTTTGTAATTATAAAATATTTCTTAATGATGTATTCTCTTAGACTATCTCACACTGTTTGATACTCACCCATGAATAGTAAGTCCTCATAAGAAATTTCTACTTAGTGACCCTTTTTTATTTTTCCTTAAAATCATAGACTCAAATATTCACATGAGTCCCATGAAAACAAAGAGTAACATTAAATTTTCTATCATTATGTCACTTCTTCTATTCCCTAATCATTTCGTCTCAACCATCCCCTGCACTTGCACTGGAAAATGATTTCTAAAATAGGAATTTCAAAAACCAGAAGATAGTCTCTAGTCTTCCCATGTGTCTTTAGAAACTTGATAAGATCAAAAATTAGCCATGATGAACTCATTTATTACTTTATAACCATAATAAATTATTATTTTACAAGAACGTTCATGTTTGATTTTAATATGGTAATAATCATACCCTGACATTAAGATTCTTGATGAAATCATAGAGGATCATTATTTAAAAAAAATGTGACTATGATGTGATATCATCTGATATGGGTTATCAAATTCATTATATGATTTCTATAGGTAGGCTGAGATCCATTTAGAAACACCCCCTGCATAGAATCCTCATCAAGATCAGGATCGATATCCCCTTTTTCATCGTTGTAATGTTTTGGGTGATCTTAATCATAGATATGGTTTCCTCAGCTACTGATGGTCATTCTACAAGCCAAACCACTATCATACCAGTTCATTCGTTATCATAAACTCTTGATGGAGAGTTCAGATCAAGGGGTTCAGCCAAATATCGATGATTGGAAGATGGATCTTTTACGGTTTTAGGATTTCTCTTCAACATATATGGAATATTTGAATCAGTGAAGATATTGAAAGATAGATCTTAGAATCATAGGGATGTATTCACGACGGTTCACTTGAATGGAAATCGAGTTTCATGATGAATATTTTGGTTGCCTTTACAACCGATTATCAGTTTTATTCTTATTGTAGTGAGAATAGCGTACGTGAATTCACATTCTTTATTTACATCATATATTTGGATATGTGATTTTATAGTTAAAAAACTATGTGATAGGCTTCCCAAAATAGATTATTTTATTTGGGAAACATTTAGCAACATGGTAACCTTAAAAATTTGGTTACATGTTTCTGTATTTTAACTTTTGATAGATGACAACCAAAATAAAAATCGGATATGGTGAAGCCTTTGTAGAACATGGAAATTCCAATGAACACAAAAAAATATTGCAATTAAATAATAATTTAAGAAATTATTATTTCTTAAAATAAATAAATAAATAACCATTTTCAATTAATTAAATACATAACTAATCCTTAAATATATTAAATTCAGAAGAAATAAATTTTTTTAAAAATATCTAAGAAAATATTAAAAACATAAATAATAAACAAATTACTTAATTATTACAATAAATAAAAAATAAAAAAATTATTAAAGAGTTAATTTATAATTTAATGTCATAATTTTTAAAATTATTCAATGAAGTAAAAAATAAAATAAATTAATCCTTAAACTACTATTAACTAATTTAAATAATAAACAATAAAATGAAGATAGAATCCAAAATAAAGAATACTAAAGTTAATAAAAAACAAGTGGGGTCTTACTACTGTATTCCATCTTAAGATCATATCATGGCCAACTAAGTCCCATCACTAACAATACAACACTACCCTTTACAAGTGGGGTCTAAATGTTCATATCCATGTCCATCACATTCATTAACCTCATTTAAGATACACCCATATAGATCTATATATCAAAAGGAAACCATTTAAAATTTATTCACCATCCATTGACGGAAAAGGCATCAACAGATGTCCAAGGGTCCATAGTGTTAATGAATGTCTTGTATTTTATTCATAAGAATTTAATTTTAACAAAGATTTAAATTAAATGAAACATTTAATTTAATACTGAACGGACGATCACCCATAGTGTAAAGACCATATACTACATTCCACATAATAAATCAAAATAACCTAGAGGCATGTGAAAAGGTAATACCTACCTGAATTTTATAGTTATTCTGTTTTAAAGTATCTTAAAGACTATCTTCCAATATTTTCCAATCCCAATCGAACATCTCCCATAATCTTAAGGCCCTGTCTCATGAAAATAATTGAAATTAATTAATTATAAAAAAATTATAATTAATTATAAAAAATAAAAAATAAAAGTTAAAGGTATTATGAATAATAAATATATAATTCACTAACCAACATCATTACACTGAAACCACGACCATCTACCTGTGGAAGGTCCATGACATCCCCACAACACCATGTCAATAAAAATCTCTAATATTTAGAATCCATTAAATATAAATTTATTTTAATTTTGTGGAAAACCAAAAATAAATTCATATGAGTATGTTTGCAATTGAAATTTTGTGTTAGGACATACAACCATCATATTAGTATATCCTCTATAAAAGATTATAATATGCACTATTATATTCCGATTATTCCACCACGCTCTAGTGGAATCCTCAATAAAAACCTAATTCGAGTAACCTTAATTGGAGAGAACCCAATAGAAAGGAAAATGATGATGAAATATGAAGATATATATTAAAAATACTAAATAATATCCATAAAATCACCACTAAAATCAATAATTAACCTAATGGATTAAAGAGGAATACATGGGGAGAGATCTCCTTGGATTAACAACATATGAGTGAGAATAAAAGAGTATGAGTAAATCACCCCAAACCCACATTCCTAGGATTGGTGGTATAATAGATACACATTTACCCATTTTCAATGATACCAAATAGGTGACCCAAATTCCACATAAAAAAAATTAAAAAATTGAAAAATATCAAGTCAATAAAATCCAAATATATCTTATAAGTATAGAGATTTATAGATATAGAAATTTCAATAGATATTCAAATCCATTATATTTCTATTAAATATTATTTTTTCCATCACTAAAAAACCATTGTGTACTACTCCATATTTACCTAGGATAAAACACACAATCAATTCCCAACTCTATAAAAGCTTCTACTCATCAATAATTAATTTGAAAAAAGATATGAAAACATGGTGTGGGAAAAAAATATCAATAATAGGTTTTAATGTCAGTGAAATCTAATTAGGTTTTTAAAAACATGAAAATTTCATTAATTTTTTCTCTTCAAAATGTAATATCTTGACTTTGATAAAATAATTTAATAAAAATATTACCCACTTTTTATAAATTCAATATGTGTTTATAGAAAACAAAATTCCAAATATATATATGGGAAAATGATTGTTTCTAAAAAAATTATTTGAGATGACTTTATTTAACAAATACATATTTCTTTAAAAACAAAAACCTTTAAGTCCTTATAAAACCAATAATTCCCTTTCTAATAAAAACTTTTAATTTTAAAAAATATCATAAAATTTCCTTATATAATGAAATTCATGTATTTTCAATAAAACACTTTTAATGTATATAAATAATCCATGAGGAAACCAAGAAAATTAATTGATATATAGGACCCACGTATAAATTACTAGAAAAATTATCTTTTGGGTTTAGGTTGACACCCCACCCCTCATCATCATGTATACTTCTCCTGCAACCAATTTTTACAAAAAAAATTATTGGTTGAAATTTTCATAAATAAATCCACGATATATTTTATTATAAAATCATTTACTTCAGTGTTGAATCTTATTTCAAAAAATGAATGGTATATAAATAAATTTTTTATTTGTCAATTAAATATTAACAAAGGATATGTTTTTGGAGTAACTATTGATTCATGGAAACAATCTTTCATTAAACTATAAAATAAAATGAAGAAGAGATTTTGGTTATAATAAACATGGTATGATGATGATGATATAAAGAAATATGTACTATAAAATGATAATTTTGAAAGAAAAATAACATAACCCATATAATAGATTAAATCTGAATGTTATATAGTAAATAATAATTTTAAAATTAATTTATACTTTAAACAAGGAGTAGTAAATTTTTAATGGAATAAAATATGTAACTCACACTAATAAATAATGTTTACTGAACCATTCCAAAAAATCCTTTTTAAGAAATAATTCTATGTATAACTTCAATATCTCCCAATAATTCCCCCAGTTTCTCTCTCTAAATCCATAGACTAGAGGAAATATTGATATTTTTCAAGAATAATTGATTAGAGACATTTCATGTACATATGAAAAGGAAGATAAAATTTTATAATACAGCATCCACTATCAATATGATATGTTATATAATGAAATAATTATTTTATTAGGGATGGAGAGATATATGTACAATGACCTTTATTTTAGGAAGATTCTATATTATTTAATTATATGTCCACCCTAGCTGGTAAATTCAATAAATTACATGACATAGATTCTTAATTTGTACTACCATTTTCTAACAATCCACACATTTTATTTTTCTTCACCCTAACTGAATATGTGTGGTTCCTATTATGAAAAACATTAACACACACACACACACACACACACACATATATATATATATATATCATTCACAAATCATGAAATAATCACATTCTAAGAGTGATACAACAAAATTTTATTTTAATAGTTATTGTTTAAATTTTTTTCATCCTTTTAAGAATATCCACCATGTTATCATATCAAAAAATCTCAATATAGAACCCTTCATGTGTAGATTTTTTGTTAATTTTAAAATAAACAAGGAAAAAAATTTCTTACTAAATAGATATAATGAACACTATCCAAAAAATATAATTATATAGGTGAGGATGAAGAAGATTGAATGTCTTGTTTAATGATGGTCCCTTAGAGATTATGATTCCATTTGATTTAAATTTATATTGTGTCACTACTACTGTCATTATAAAAATGTGACGATCTATATTATGAATTAAATTATCCTCCCAATAAATTGACTATAGTTTTTCCATGTATTATAGGAATTGTAAATTAGAATTTCCAACCCCTAATATTGAATATTTTGTTCATATAAGTGAAATGCGAACGAAAGTTTTACTGCAGCTCTATGATCTGGATAGAAAACATTGTATATAATATTATACATAAAACGCCTAAAACACTAATAATAAAAGAAAAAAAGAAATATAATAAAAGAGTAGTTTTTCAAAAGTCTACAATGGTTATTATTATATGAAATGAAGGATATTCAGAATAGTGTAAAATGATAGTATAATTAGGGTTTAAAACCCAACATAAATAAAAAATTGTACAGAATTGGCATTGGAAAATCCATCCATGTGTAATCTACATGAGATATTTAAAGGTACTATAATTATTGTTAAAAAATACTTTGATAAGGGTTGATATGGTTCAATGTATCTATGAAGAGTCCCTCAACTCATTTCACGAAGTTTTAAATTTTTTGAGCTTGAATTTGGAAAATGAAATTACCCTTTAGCATATTTTTAGGGAGATAACATAAATTTTTTTTCATATAATTGTAAAACCTTATCAAACTAATTATTGAATAATATGTATTTTGGATATATCAAATGACATCAACTAGGTAAGAAAACGTAAAAGGAATTGAGTGTAGGTATTTGATCCAAAACACAAGCCCTTGGATGAGAATAAGCCTTCAAAGAGCTGAGCATAATCCTTTGAAAATTTGAGAGTAAGTCTTTATTAATGATGAGAGTTGAATATTCCCAAAACCATGTCTGAATTTAATTTGAAATTAAGTCAAAAATTACATTAAACCTTTGGGAAATCACATATTTTTTATTTAGTGGAGAACTCTTGAAATAATTTGTTAAATGAATAAAATCATTTGTTTTAACAAATTTATTCATACGTAAGATTTTAGTGAAAATATTAAAAATAATTGATTTGAGAATATAATTTATTAGAGGGATTTTAAATATGTTTTTAGTGAATCTTTTCATTTTGTACTTAATTTGGATAAATCCTACCTTGAAATTTTTCATTTTTTTGGATTTTAGGAATAACAGCAAAGGAAGTTGAACATATGGATTTTCTATGATAATAAAGAATTATGAATATTCCAAATTTCTATGAAGTAACATTATAATTCCCTAATTTACTCATCATAATATTTTTTTGTTGAGTGTAAGACTTCAACCCAATGTGTAATACATTACATAATACTAGGAAAGTAAAAAATTTAGTGACCAGAAGGCTGGTGTGTGAACCTTTGCCCTCGAGTGGAATATTTTCTGAAAGGGGGATTGTAAGGCTTGATCATAAGAATTAAACCAATAGTGTAATGATTTTTTGGGTAGATCATCCTGATTTTACAAGTTGAGTGTAAATAAATTTACAACATCATAAGGCTTCAATACATTTCCATCATTGATAGATCTGAATACCATAATGGTTCAACCTCTACGGTCATACTTTTCAAAGTGGAGGACCATAAGTATTTATTGGATTGTAAGAATTTTTTGAATCATAAGAATTCATGCCTTTGAAAAAATATCACCTTTAGGGATATTGTAGAAAGGATTAGAGGAATTCACTAGGGATTTCAAGTCAAGCCTTAGAATACCATGCCAGAACTCATAAAAACATTACAATTATAACCCATGTGAAGAAAATTTGATCCCACCACAATCTTAAGGCCAAGAATACACACACTAAAACCCAAAACAGTACTGACACATGAATATTATCTTTTAATGAGAGGATTTGTCATGACCAGGCACACTAGGGAAGACTTGGATTGAAAAAAAAAAATTTAACACCCCAATCCCACCTCCAAAAGGATAGGTGTTGAAACAAATCATAGAATAGGAATATCACACAGATTATTGGACTTAGACTATGGTACCTATACACATACACACACACACAAAAATCTAAAACCACTATTAAAATACCCAACAAATAGAATAAAACTTCTACAAAATTCATGCATACATATATACCCCACTACTAGAGGTTGAAAAAGTACATGAATGTATAAAGGGATAAATACTATACCACCAATGATGTAAAAGAGTCCAACATTCTAAAGAGTGTATTGATTTCAAATATATCACTTGGGAAAAATCATAGTCTATCTAGTTGAAGAATTATCGACCTCCTTCTAGTCCACCGAGGACTCCATTATAAGGCCTATAGTATACATATGTTGTGAAATGTGTTGGAAGTGCCCATGATATTTTGAGTATAAAAATACAAAGTAGGGACCACCAAAATCACCAAACCCAAATAATCAATAGAGTTATAGTCTAGATCATCATCATGAAGATATATCAACCAGAATAAGAGAAATCATAAAAACAACATACATATACATAATCATTATAGAAATTTAGTCTCATAGTATGATCACAACCACACAACATGCTTAGGAAACCTCATGAAGATTCAAGGAAATTCTCAGCCCGGTGAACTCACTGCTCTAGTATGATAAATCTGATTGAGGTCATCTGAGAGGCCATGGTCATTAGTTCTTACCAGAAAGAAGGTTTACACTTAAACATTGAAGATTTTGTTACAATGATAGGGGATTTCACCTTGTCCCTCTTTTGAATTCATGAACCCCTAAATAAATTAACCCACTAATTAGGTAATCATAAACTCATGTATGTTATTCATGGAGATTCCTAAAGCCCCACTTATGGAAAATTTGAGATTGATAGAGGATCACACTGCAAGCCTTAGGAAAGTATTCTATAACTCTATCCAAGACAAATCCCATGGAGGGGATCACATCGTATGCTAAATATTTAATTCCTCACTAAACCCACATAGGGATAGAACAAGGGGACATTCCCTACTAATACATTATTAAAATGAAGATAAAAATGGGACTAAAATTACCCTAGGATATGTACATGAAGTGAACAAGGAGTACACATTGTATTCTAGCAGGATCAGGTCTACTTGTGTTCGCTAGACCATGATCATGTACTCGGAGATTACCCCCATGTACTCTATCCATTCTCGTGAACACTGGTCGTGCAAATGTACCTATACATTTTCAAGTACCAAGATGTGTTCAAGTACTGGGACATACCTATGTACTCCAACTATTCCTATTTACCTGGTCATGTTAGTTCCCTTGTACTCCTAGGGTATTTTCCCAACCAATATTCATGGGTCACAGGGTGTGTGGTAGGTCACACATAGCATGTTATATTTTACCTTTATCAAAACCCTAACTACCATATCCATGTGACTACACCACATGTCTTCATTGTACTACACCCTGGGTATATGATGTATTTATAGAACCATTTTTTTCTTATATGGTTCCATTTATAAAACCACTACCTTAAAATCTTCTATCGAATCCATAAACAAACATGAATACTGACTTTATCAAGCCTATTTTCCATCAATTCATAGATTCTATCAACCCAATCCACTCTATAATCAACCTTTATTCCTCAAATTCTCCAAAACACCAATCCAATGAACCAAAAACCTTTGATCTATCACAAGATAATATATCGTGGTTTTTGTACCTCAATGAAATATTTAATCCCAAACTTGATTCCCTGGTGATGATTTTTTTAACCAATGAATGATTGTGTAATTATCATTCACCAGGTATTTTTCAAACCACTAACTAAAAGGGGGGTACTAGTGTTGAACACATGAGGAACAGTGGAAAAAATACACAAAACACAACAAGAGGAAAAATACTCAACAATTGTTTATCATCATTCCATTTCCATTATAATGGTGAAGGATCAGAAATAATCCAAATAGAAACAAATAATTTTTCATGGATGAGGAATATATATACCTAGATAACATTATAAACCAGTGAATCAATCTATTTGTGTAACTGATTCACATTCATCATGTGATAAAATAATAGAATCAAACAAAAATAAAACAATTACTCTACCTTAAGTTTAGGTCAATCATTGTTGTAAAATGATTGACATCGTCGTTGGTGAGACACATGATATCCATTGGTATGTATGATACATATAAAATCTATCTCTGATCTTTGATCCTATTATTTTCATCTAAGGATCTCCTCGGTTATCTCTCTATAAAATCCCTAGGGATATGAAGATAAACCTTGGTTTTTGAAAAATCTTGTTCAAATATAGTAGAATGAGCATTATATTTTTAATAACAAATAAATACATTTATATAATTATTATTCCACAAATGACCGTACTTGATGAAACCAACAAGAATTTATACATAATATGTTTCTCGTAGATTAAAACCCATTATAAGGATTTAATGGAAGTTGTAAATTTCTTAAATGAGAATGCTTTTTTAATTTGTACCATTATTTAAAGAAAAATATATGTGGCAAATATAACACATTTAATATTTTTATTATATCAATATTGTGCCTACCTAGTCCCCAAAATTTCTCACTAAAATTGTACACAACCTTAAATATATTCATTAAAATGTTAATAATTTTACATTTCAAAATATAGTCATTACATTCTCCCTACATCAATGTGATTCATATCAAAAAGAAAAAAACCCAGTGAAAATGACAGTGGTCATGAGCTCACATATGGTTCTCCCAGTCCTAGGTTCTTTCCTAAAGATTCTCATGATGACACTAGACACAAAACCCATGAATCACTTTATCATAAAGGATATACAACTAGTGATCCTTGATCTATGCTGGGTAATCTAAAAAGAGAGGGTTTTTATGTCATTATTTACCTCCTAACTTAAAATATTATTATTTTGTAAAAAATGAAATATAGTAGAAATTAGTTTCTTCTCCCAATGAGACTACATTTAATGAGATTAATTTTGATGTTATTTTTATTATTTAATTACTATTATATTATAAGATGATTCTAAGGCAATAAATGAAACTATCCGAATTACCAAAACTAAAATTCATGAAATTAGCAGTAAACCAGTGGTACTATGTGATGTGGAGAGTATTTATCCATATGATCATCCTATATCAACCATTATTTATTGTTTTGAAGATATTACCTTAATAAATTCTATAAAAAATCATATAAAATCTCTAAAATTTGTGTATCAGTAAGTCTAATAAGTCAAAGTCAACAAATTTCCTCCTTTCATTAAGATTCGTTTTAAGTAATTAATGATTATCGAGAAGTAATAAATAATAATTATCCAAATATGGCCATAATTATCATTTTATATTTGATAGAATAAATAATGAAAGTCAATTTACATACCTGTAACCATACTAATCTGTCCACATTCACTGAAACACACAAGCTGACCAGCTATGTGTTTGTCAAATAATAGATGATAAAATAAAATGAAATGATAGAATAATAAATCGTCAAACATCGATTGATTGTAGAAAAATTGTAAATGAAAACAAAATTATAGATCTATAGAAATGAAAATAAAATCATGAGACAAAGTCATCATGAGAAATAAAATGGTCCATCCACTAAAAATTTAGATAATTATGTTAGTGGAACATGAATGGATTTTGATCTTCACCACATTTATTTGAGATAGATCTTCATCAAGATTGTCCGAAGATATCCTAGTTTTTTTATTCACCGCTCTTCATTTCTTATTATAAAATATTTTCTAATGATTTCTACTCTTAGATTATCTCATAGGGTATGATACTGACCGATGAATAGTAATTCATAAAAAAAAATATCTACTCCGTAAACCTTTTTTATTTTTCCTTCAAATCATAGACTATAATATTTAAATGAGTCCCATGACAGCAAAGTGGTAAATTAAATTTTCTATCATTATGTAACTTCTTCTATTCCCTCATCATAACTTCTCAACCAACCCCATACACTTACACTAGAAAATGATTTCTAAAATAAGATTTTCAAAATCCACATGATAGTCTCTAGTATTCCCTTGTGTCTTTAGAAACATGATATGCTCGTAAATTAGCCATGATGAACTAATTCATTACATTACAACCACATCGAAATAATATTTGACAAGAATGTGCATGTTTGATTTTAATATGATAATAATCATACCCTAACATGAAGATTCTTGATGAAATCATAGAGGGTCATTATTTGAGAAAAAACGTGACTATGATGGTATATCATCTGATGCGGGTTTTTAGATTCGGTATTTGATTTCTATAAGTAGGTTGAGATCCATTTAGAAACACCCCCTTTATAGAATCATCATCATGATTAGGATCTATATCCCTCTTTTCAACCTTGGAATGTTTTGGGTGATCTTTTTCATAGATATGGTTTCATCAGCAACTGAAGGTCGTTCTACAAGCTAAACCACTATCATACCAGTTCATTCGTTATCTTCGACTCTTGATGGTGAGTCCGGATCAAGGGGTACATCGAAATTTCGATGATTGGAATAAGGATCTTTTATGGATTTTTGATTTCTATTCAACATATATGAAATATTTGAATCAGTGAAGATAGTGACAGATAGATCTCAGGATCATAGGGATGTATTCACGATTGTTCACTTTAACAGAAATCATGTTTCATGATGAATCGTTGGTTTTCCTCTATATATGGTTCTCAGTTTCATTCTTATTGTAGTGAGAATAGCGTACTTGAATTCACATTGTTTATTTACATCATATATTTGGATGTGTGGTTTTATAGTGCAAAACATTATGTGATAGGATTCCCAAAATATATTTGTTTATTTGGGAATCATTTAGCAACATGGTAACCTTAAAAATTTGGCTGCGTGATTCTATTTTTCAAATGTTGATACATGACAACCAACATAAAAATTGTATGTGGTGAGGCATTTATAGAAAATGGCAGTGTCAATGAACCCAAAAAAATATTCCAATTAAATAATAAATTTATAAATTTTTATTTCTTGTAATAAAAAAATAAATAACCATTTTCAAGTAACTAAAAACAAAACTAATAATTAATTATAATAAATTCTATTGAAATAATTTTTTTTAAAATATCTATGTAAATATCATAAAATGAAAATAATAAACAAATAAATTAATTATAAAAATAATGAAAAGATAAAAAATTATTAAAGATTTAAATTACAATTTAATGTAACAATTTTTAATATTATTTAATGAAGTAAAATTGAAATAAATTAATTTGTATACTACTATTAACTAATTTAAATAATAAACCAAAAAATGAAGATAGAATCCTAATTTAAGAATACAATAGTTAATAAAAACAAGAATTAATATCTTAAAAGAATCTTTAGAAATAAATAATTTAATAATAGTTAAAAAAATTAAAATTAAAACATAATATAAAATTTAATTAATCATAAAAACATTAATTTATCATAAAACCTAAATTCGGAGGATAAATTGTATTTAAAAATATTCTTCAATAAAAGTAAATAAATCCGTCAAAAAATTATTTTAGAAATTGAAATACCATTAAATTAATGATGTTATGTGGTAAAAAGTAATAAAAATACAACCAAATCTATCTTTATGAAGGTAACTCCAACATCAATGTACAACTAACCCTAATTAATAGAAATCGAAAGATTAGGATCATACCACTTTAGCCATGATATATGAATGATATATTGTACCTAGACTAACTGTGGTGGTAAGCCAATATTGTACACCACACCACCAATACTACATTGAATATTGAATGGGATAATAATAGTTAGATATAACTTCCACCATAGCTATATATCCACAATCCATAACAAGGTGGACCTTTATGAACACATGGTCTCCATAATCAAACTCTAATGGCCTCTATCATAGGTCCGTATAAGGCTTATGGCGACTCTAGACATTCCTCAGTTTCATCCGAATTGTATTTATCTTCTCTATCATTTCATGCAACAAATTTGGTTATAAAAGTATAGATTCACCTAGATTATTCCATTATAGTGGTCACCTTTAGAGTCTCTTATAAAATTCATTGAATGGTTCCTTACAGATGGTGGAGTGGTCAATCTTGTTACAAAAAAACACCACAATCGGTTGGTGATCCTCCCATATCTTTCCAATGTGAAACATGAAAGCTTAATAAATCCTCTCAAGTACCAAAATAATGTACTTAGTTTAGAAATTATTATGGGGGTTAAATTCAATTCTAAAATGTAACTATGTCCCAAAAGTCTCATGTAATCCTCTTCATAATCATGAAGTGAATTTAGAATCACATTCTAAAATTATCATTGATGGAAATCCATAAATTTGTACTATCATTCTCATGTAAAGGAATCACAAGATCTCTACTAAACTTTAATCTTGGATTTCTAGAATATGGAATGACTTGGTGATTCAATTTATGATTCCCAAGATGACATCATGTTCTCTTGATGATCTTAGAAGTCCAATAAATAATTATATACAGATACAATCCCACTTACACATCAGAACCTCAATGGGTTGAGCCAATCCCACTAGATCCTAGTGTCATACCTCCACCTTGTGACAAGTGGGATATTGAGAGACATACACAACTAAATACTTCTTCATTATCGAACAATAGAATATATGTTAATGGTGTTGGTACATATTTAAAACTCTTGGATTAATCAATAAGAAGGATATATGAAACTCCATCACAACCTCTCTCAATTTAACTACTACCATCGTACATCCTTTAAAAATAATGGGATCCTCACCACCATCAGAAAATCCATCTGGAGCATGTCTACTGGATATTTTAACACACAAGGTTTTATAGTAAGTATATCTATGATGAGCCTCCATAACATGTTAAACATAGAGATGGGTAACTACCATTTAATGGAGTAATTCTACATCATCCTCATCTACTAAATACATATTCAATGAAGATAACTTCTTGGTCACCTTGCTCGACAACCGTGACCATGATCTCTTGATGGGAACATTTTCCACCATGTCCCCTTTCGGAAAGTATATACTATATAAAAGTTATAATCATGGAGGAACTCTATCCAATGCCTCACTCTCAAGTTAATATTCATTTTCAATATGATATAATTGAGACTCTTATGATTAAAATATATGATAAACCACTAAACCATAAGGTAGTTTTCCCCCATCTCTAGGGTGAAGACCCCCAAAGCTGACTAAATATCGAAGGTTTCATAGTTATTCTCATGTGTTTTTAGATTCCATGATGCATATGCTACCTATTCATTCCTCTATTTCAAAATAAATCTAACCACCATTCTAGAGGAATCATATAACACTATGTAATTATGACCCTTCTATATGAGTCTCAATATGGGGTCACACATCAATATCTTCTTCAAATCCTAAAACTCATACCAACATAAGTACATCTATATTAATACCAACCCGTTCCATCTTAACGTTTTCAAGGTTTATGAAATCCAATTAAAATCAGGCATGGATCACCTATAGTAACCTAAAAACCAAATTCACCTCTACCCCCATGTATTCTCTTGGGTGAATCCCAAGTTATCAATACCTCAACCATGGATGGTTCCACTACATCTACTACTTTTTGGATGACATGTCATAGAATGTGTAACTCTCAAATATAGAACTAACACTTCATCATATTCCATTAAATATGGTTATCTAATAGTGTATCAAGAACAATTCTCAAAGTTCTTTCTTGCTCCTCGTCTGACTTCGATAACACTAAGAAGTCATTGATGATGACTACCATGAACCAATCTAGGAAATGATGAAAACCCAGTTCATGTGTACCATAAACACTTCTACAGAAGTCATCATTCTAAAGGGAATCACTATGTTATTGTGTTGAACATAATGAAATCATAATGTCGTCTTTAGTACATCCTCATCCCAAACTTGGAACATGTGTTAGTCTGACCAGAGTTTACACTTTGAGAACCATATCATTCCTCTCAAATGGTCAACGATGATGTCAATTATGAGTAGTGATAAAATTATTCATGATGGTCATTTTGTTCAATGGATGATAATCCACTCACAACATAAATCATTCTTCCACTGTAATTGAGAACAACACTGGGGATTCCCAAGACAACATAATGGTTGAAAAAACACATCCCCCAGAAATCCTCCAATTACACCTTCTGTTCTCGAAGCTTAATGAGATCCATCCTATATACTGAGACATATATTAGGATAGTACTCGGGTGAAATGGAATATATAATTCATCATCATAGTGGGGGTTAGGGTATATGGTTGACAAATCTGCAATGAATACATCCTAATACTCCTACTCCATTTCAAGAAGTTGATAGCTCTTATAATCTATCGATCCAATGCCAATACTAATGAACTGATGAGTAATCAGATGTATCCCCCTATGTACTATCCAATCCTACCCTGCTTGGGTTTCCTTCTCCTCTATAATGGAAAGCCCCATACCATCAATGCAGACACACCATATCCTCCCCTCCAAATAATAAATCTATTTATGAATTGTGGATATCCAATCCATAATTAATATTAAATAATAAGGCCTCATGACTTCTAAAAAATTATATCAAATGAATATATCTCATCCACGATCCATGTTACACTCATATAAAAAGTGTCGTATATCTGAATGATTTCTAGTAGTAGTCTATATAATAAAGGTAAAGCCTATGGATGAACTAGAATCTATAAATCTTGAACCAATAATGTGTAAATAAAATAGTGTCTCTCTTATATGTCTATCAACAATATATCTAAAGTAGATAAGATACATATATTAAATCTAATAATCTCTATATACTCTAGATCATAGACCTCCAATGCAGGTAATTTCTTTTAGTCCAATCCACCAACTTTCTATGATGGTGTAGTCATATATGTGGTACTGGTGGTAATTGATCAAATCATTAACCACATCATATTGATCTCCCTATTCCTCTTCCATGTTTTCCTCCTTACAAAACAATGTTCTATATCCACTAACTCTATGTAGGAAACACATCAACTATCTACCTATTATTTTCACAATGGACTTGAAAATACTATGTAAGATGATACCGACCATTACAAGAGTATCACCACCTCTCCCGTAAATGGTTAGACCCAACATGAGATCCATGAACCATAGATCTTACATTATAAGACCATCTCTGGAAACACCTAGCTTTTATATATTCCAACGTTTTATACTAGATACCATATAATGAAGTATCAGTTCCACTATTCCCACCACTATCCCTGACATTCAGTGGTTGCTCTGCCAAAAATCCCTCTTCTACCAAATCTTTCTCAAGTACTATAGTATAAGTGGAAATGAAATGATATATCACTTCATTCTTGATATCTTTGTAGTGACCATTCTATGAGATATGTTCTTGGACTAATGTATCTAAAAATATATATGGAGTACTATACAAGGTTAGTGAAATTTGAAGAATACTATTCAATGACCAAAAAATCCTGATAAAGATAAATATGATCATAGATTTATACTTCTCACAACAAAGCAAAATTGGGCTCCTATTAAATGAGATTCTAAAAATATATCCAAGAAATATATTTGTCACAAAGTCTCTAAGACACTAAAATACATTATATCCCTTTATATCCATGAAGAAGGATCATGTCTAGGACCACCATATAATCTAGAGGTGTTCCCAAAAGGTTTAAAACTCATGTAACCGCCTTAGGACAATCCTCAACTACATGGGAGGTATGGATTTCCAGTAAACCGGTGGGGTCACTACCTTTGAAACTTTTGGAGAGTTCTGAACATATACACAACCTATTCTAGTACTATTGGTGCAATCTGCGGCACAACAGGAGGATGTAAAACTCACAAATCACCAAAAGGTACCACCTTCTAAGAAAGTCCTCATACAGAAGCCTCATCCTTTGGAAGATAATCTTCAAAATCCAACTGGGAATCTTATCAGGATATCATCATGTATGAGTCCTAAAAAATAATGATGCACAATAGTCAAAAGAGTATATCTAGGGATGTAACTCAAAAAGGATATTGAATCCACAATTCATTCATATGATGCATTTACCAATTTTTTACATGTTACTAGTAACTACAGGTATAATGTCAACAAGAACATTTTCAGAGTCTAATGAATGTATACACCGACCGCTACACTACAACTAGAGTACCTGGATTGAGATCCTAATTTGAGGCACTTTAAAAAAATTCATAGTTCTCAAACCAAACGTCACGGCTAGAGAATATCTAAAATTAAATCTTATGATTACCCTCCTCTGATACCATTCAGTGATGAATTGACACCCCAGGGCCCTCCTAGATAATGATAAGCTGAGTGTGACACAACAATCCCACCTTAAATAGTATAGGGTCTGTGGAAAAGTTCCATGTAAGCATATCATAGACAAGAGAGAACAAATCCCAATGTACCTATATAAACACACACACTGAAATATCCAACTCTAAACACAATACTGAATGATAAAATATAGATGATACCAATATCCAAAAAATAGAGTATGAAAAAAGTATATGGAAGCATAATGTTGAATATACAGTCCCAGGAAAGTTGAAATAGAGTATAACCTACTAAGAAAGAGGGAAATGCTATCAAATAGAACTACAGAGACTAACAATGTTCTGTATAGCACAATTATGCTCCACCTTTTATGGGTCCACCTTAGACCCCATCATAAGTAATTTTATCATAATCAGAAATTACAAGTGTCAGAATATCCCATACATGAATGAGTATAACAATACATTGTATGACATCCCAAATTCACCAAAGACAATGCATCAACAGAGTGATAGGTCATCTTATTATCATAAAGAGTTTATAATCAGAATATGAGACATAATAATAATAATCATAGATATAATAAATACAGACAATCGGTCTCACGGAATATTCCAAACCATATAGACATTCTAGAATTTTTTTAGAGACTTTAAGGTAATTCTCATCCAAGATAAATCACTCATTGAATCACAAAACATTGATGGTTCTCATATAATATGTTATTCTTGATTGGTATTTCTATGAATAAGGTGGATGATAGATGTAATAATATCTTGATACATAGATATGGGATCTCACATGGGCACTTAGGGGATTCCCAAAACCCTAAATAGATTAACCATCTATGTATGGGATCATATGTTTATGAATGTTGGTTATGAAGATTAATAAAACCCCACTTATAGAAGAAGTTATAATGGTGGAGGATTACACTCTAGGCCTTAATGATGAATTCCATAACTCTATCTAAGGCTAATACATTAGAGGGAATGATATCCAATTATTAGGACATATTGCCTCAGTGGACCATCATATTGATGGAAAAATGGGATACACCATACTAATACTTCTCTAGACTGAATATAATAAGAGAGTTAACTTTACCTAGGAGAAGAAAATGACACTTAGTGGAATTAAATGATATGTCTTAGCTAGAATAGGTCTTCCCATGTCTCTCAGACTGTTCACATGTACTCTGATCATATGATCATGTACTATGGCCATGATCATGTACAATGTCCATGTTGAGGTACGTAGCTATGTTCTAGTACCAGGTTGTGTCTCAGTACTAGTTCATGCCTATTTACATTGGAGGTGCTCATGTACTTGTATATGTATGTGCCTATGTACACCTATGTTACATGACGTGACACTAGTAGTAGGTCACATAGTTTGTTGTAGGTCCTACATGACATGAGATATTTAAATTTTCATGGATCCCTGTATAATGTAGCTAGGGTATTACATTACATGTGTTATCTAGACTATAAAATTATTATATTGGGTTTTTCATAGGACCTCATAGTTCTCAAATGGTTCCACTAACACAGATTCCACCATTGATTGCAGTACTAAATACAATGATTAACATGGATCAGGAAATGAACAATCATGTCTATTAGTAGTGGATAGATTCCATCCAACCAATCCTATTGGGAATCATCCTCCATCATTCTGAATTTCCAAAATTACAATCCAGTTAACTGGCATCTTATAATCGATCATCAAATCCACTCTTCTTGTTTATGTACCTTGATCATATTATTGAACCCAATCTTCAAACTGTGGTGAGGATTTGTTCCACAAAATAATGAATGTATAATGATTATTCATTAGTTATTTGTCAAACTTCCAACGAAAATGGGGGTACCAGTGATGAAAATGTGACGAACTATGGGGTAAGTAAATTAACCAATAAAGGGAACAAACTTTAGCAATAATTCTATTTTTACTCAATAGGTTTTAATTAGAACAAAAATAAAGTGGAATAATAAAAAAATAATAAATTACTATTTCTAGGAAGATAAATCAAAACCCACAAAACATGATTGACACATGAATTAATATGTTAGTGTAATTGATTCATATTCACTATTAGATAAATAGAGGTGATTAAAACAAAAACAAACAAATATATTAACTTGAGTTTGGATTTATTGTTGATGAAGAATGGTTAACATCTTCATTGGTGAGATCCATGAACTCTATTGGGATTGATGATCCTTGGAATGTTGGTCTCCAATAATTGACCCCATTGTCATCTTCTATGGATTTTCTCAATAATATTTATATAAAATCACCATTATTATTCAGATAACACTAGTTTTTATGAATTATCATGTTTCTATAGAGGATAGTTATGTTTAGGATATTAATAACAAATTATTAAAAAACATTATTAAATTAAATATTATTCTACCCAAGACCGCACATAAACAATACAACTGGTGATAATTTTTTTTCATGAATAGGGTAAAACACGCATTCCAAATTTAATGGTTTTCCTAGATTTTCCATTCAAGACTCTATTTAGGATTCATTGAATTATATAAATAAATATGTGAATGTGATATAATATATTTAATATTTTTATTATATCATTACCAATGCTCTTTGATCCCAAGAGTTGCATGTTGACTCAGTTCCTGGCCTAAAAAATATCCCTTAAAATATTTAATGTGTTAAAATGAATAATTGAGTCAATAAAAAATTTCTCAAGAAAAACATGACATCCACAATAATACATTTTTTCTATAATTCTTCTAAAACTAGTAAAAAACATTAAAATGGGGAGAGTATAAATATTTGAGATTCCCAAATGAAGAAATCAAAATTCTCATGTTGAACATGTGATAATATTTTGAAGAAGGATAGTCCACTTAGGGTCAATAGTAAAACTAATAAGTACTCCAGAATATCATGAATCACCCAACGAAGTAAAAAAAGCATATATTTCTCATATGGTAAAATTGGAATCATTCCATGACTCGCTAAGAATTATTTATTAAATATAGAGTTTTCACTAAATACAGTGGGATATTTGTTTGACTAGTTATTTACCACAACTAATATTTCCTCATTTTATATTAATTCTATTACAATAACCTTAACGATGGTACTATATTCCCTTTGGGACTATTCTATGAAAACCCCCTTTACACTTTTAAGTAATTTCATATTTTATTTGAATATATCTTCTAAATATTCTCTATATGTTTTCAAAAATATTTATCCATTAATAGCTTTACTTATTTCTGTTTATTCTTAATTCTTCTTCCCTCTTCACTAGATAGCTCACACATACCAATTATATTCTGTCCACTTTTTATAATCATGATAATTGGGATTATATGATGGTGATTGGATGTATTTGATCACTAGGATACGTGATATTAGAGGATATTCTATCATTATAGTCCATTATTCAAGTCAAATATTATTAAAGTGGACGATAAAGTGTTGTTTCAATTTTATATAGAGATTATAAAACAATAAAATAATAGAATTTTCATTTAATAAGAAGTTAGTTAATATCATAGAGTAGGAAAATATTTCCAAATTTTAATGAAAAACTAATCTAGTTCATCCACATTTTTCGCACACTAAACCCATTAATGAAGATAAGAACACATATAAAAAATCTACACTTGAAATAACAAAATTACTACAACTATAACATTTAATTTAGAATTAAATTTCATTTCATGGAGGCCCCATGACAGGGAATCCATCAGTGAGCATAAAACAATTGTTATCAACATCTAAATTTGAGTTCATAGGGTATGCCTCTGGATGATTATATTGTTTTATATTAATACTTCACTTGCATTAGACTTTGAAAACACAACACAATAATTCAACAAATGGAATTTTTTTTGTAAGCCACTTGATGAAAAATTCAGTGTTTCTAGGTTAAATATAGATAAATAAGATATTAAATGTGATGATACAAGTACTATTAAAACAATAATTTAGACATCATAAACACATAATGTGTTTTATGATTCAAAAAATAAAAATATAATAATATTATTGTAACTATCCAATATTTTCAATGGAATCCCTTCATATAATTATGTTACATAATAACATAAATTCACCACACAATGAACTACTCTGTACTATGTGACCCTAAAAAATAAGTTTGTCAGTTGTGTGTTTTTAATTTTGAAAAATGGTGATCTACAATTATGATTAGTAAGTTATTTGAATTTTGAAAAGAAAAACATAATTTTTGATGAATAGTAAAATACACTTATGAATAATAACACACCATTATGAATAGTATTTAATAGTGATGAATATGAAATCATCCAAAAAAATAGAAACTTCACCCATGAATATACAAATAAAAGTTAGACATTTTAAAGGTAAAAAAATTATAATAACATAAGTATTGGAATTTTTATATGTCATAAATATTTTATAAAAAACTTATGATTAATTTAATAATTTAAAATGTAAAATTATTTTTATAAAAAGAAATAATAATTTTTATTGTATTTCTTTATTGTTATAAGATAATTTTATGGGACCTTGATTAATTATTCAAGGTGTTATAAAACGAATTGTAGTCATAATGTTGTTTTTGTCTAATAAATTATGATATTATTTAAAAATTATATTAAAAATATTTAAAATTTTTCTTGAAAAATGGATTTCAATTTTAGATTATAAACTTTGAAAAATAGTTATGATGAAGTTTAGGGATTTTTCAAAAATACTCGATTTTTTCGTGAATAGTAAAAAATACCCTTTTGAGTTTTCAGTATATTTGATGAAATCATAATGATGTAATTGTTAATAAAAACATCTGGTGAAATTTTGTATAGTAAAATAACATATGATGTGTCCCAAGTGGATAATATCATGATAAATCCCATTGTTTTACAGAAACCACTAATGAGGTGTCTTTTTATATTAATAAAAGATTCACTCTCTTTCATTATAAATACCCACTCTTCCCTTCATTTTATTTCATTAAAAATACATTATCCAAGAATTTCTAGTGGTTTTACCTCCCTAGGAGTCCTACCATGGTGTACTCAATCTCCCAACGTCCCAACCATCAATTTTTAGGAGTAACTCCACAAGGTAAATGAACCTTTCAACCTCCACTTTCAACAACACTTCTTGTATGTGATCTCCTTGAATTTCCATTTTCATCAGTTGGGGTTTGATTTTATGTATCTACTTATCATTCCATTTTATTTAAATATTATGAGATACCCTATTACTCTATTAAAAATATTTTATTAATTTTTAAGCTACGCTATTATGCCGCCAAATTTTCTCGAGGAGTATTTCAACTTTTCATTTATTTTCAAGATCATCTCTTTTTCTTTTCTTTCCTCACCTAATTTAATCAAAAAGGTGTGATGAATACAATACCTTACATGTAAAAAATTTTTATCATGATAAAAAAATAATTTTTCATCATCTCTCCTTTCCCTTTATTTTATAATAAATTTAAAACATCATCTGAGATGTGGTAATTTACCACATTCCAGGACGACGGGTTTCCAATTTCTGTTATCATCTTTGATTCTTTTCTGGTAACCATTTTAATTATTAAACTAGAACCAAATATATGAATTAAGCCTCATTTTTTTTCAGGAATATTTTTTATACATGTTTTCTATTTTTTAATCAAAACAAATTCCTTGTGGTCCAAACCCACAAATTAACCCAAACAGTTATCATTAAATAATTTTTATAACGATTCATCTTATGAAACCTAACCAAATTCAATTTAAAATCCTGTAACCTCTTATATTTTCAATAATAACATATAAATCCATTTCTATAAAACCATGCCATTTTACATGATTCTCAAAACATGAATATAAGTGAACTGATCATTAGAACCAAGTAAACAAAAAAGAACATAAACAATAAAATTGAACCTCAAAACCATTCAAAAAGGTTATGAATTAAATAAAAAATGTTTAACTAAATATTTTATATATATAATATGCTCTAGAATTATTAATAATTTAACCTAATTTTTTTATTCAGGTCATTAATATTAAGTGGAGAATACCATCAGATTTAAGGAAAGGTATCATCTCAATTTTTATTTTTATTCATGAATTTCCACTTTGTTATGCAATTTTATGAATAATTATTAATGTTGGGATATTATTTCACAAAATCCTCATGATACCATAATGATTTATAAAAGATGATAAATTCATTTCTCTCGTATTAAGACCTATGATGAACACCAGATATCATGCCGATAATCGGTATTGAATTCTGTGTGAACCGCCTTCATTCCATTAGGTTTCCTTATCTTTATTTTTACCCTAAAGAACATGTCATTTTTTATAATCAATTTCTACATGATTGTTATATGATACAAACTCGTATTTCAATATCAATCCCTTATTTTATATCTGGAATATAATAGTTTTTAAGTGATTCCCTCCATAATTGATTGCCATAGGTAATACTATTTTAATAGAACACGTGAATACTTACCCGATTTAAAGTGCACTATATATTCTATTATAAGCCACCATTGTATTTATAAAATATGTCCTTTTATTGTGAAAAGCATCCTGGTTCAAATCCGGTTTCTATAAAGGAGTGTTCCTTTTTTTATTTTAAGGGATCTATATTATTTTCTTTAAAACAGCTCCAAAATATTTTAAAGATAATGTTAATTAAATACATTTATTACATGTTGTCAATTCTACTTGAAATTACTCACCAGGATTATGACAAACATGTTATTTGTTACACACTTAATCATGATTTATTACATAAACATCACTTTATAAAACATATAATATCAATAGATATAGTGTATTTGAGGCTTAAGAGTGTTTCATAACAACTTATAACTTACAACACACAACATCATTAATGAAAACTTCTTTTACATGACCACTACATTCTCTCGTACTTAGCATTGCATGGGATATCCTGAGGACATGCATAAGAAAATGGTGAGATATATATCCTTGTAATGTAGTTAACAAGAAATAACATGAATGATACAATAAAGGTTAGGCAATAGTAATATCAATGGAGCATAATAGAAACAGGAATATAAAGGCATGATATAACATGATTAACACAATAGGAAAATGTGGCAACAACATTTAACATGATTTTAGTATGAACTGTGGACCATTGCACATGGAGAATGAGTAAACTGTCATTGCATGTGATTTACCATGAGTAAACCCTAATTTCACTTTATGTATCATGATACTAATATTTACCCAATGCATTGGAGAGCTCTTAGGGTTCACCCTTCTTAAATATTTCATTTCATGCATAAATGTGCCACATGGATCATATTACATGGATTCCATAAACCTCATCATTTATTCCTAGATAAAGGAAATGTGGAATTAATACATGAAACAATATAATAAATACATAAATTTTCCTTAAGGTGAATACTATTTATAGAGAAATGGGCATGATATTCACTACACAATGACATTGTCTTGGAAAATCATGGTGCAATTTCGGCAGCCTAACGTCATGACATAGGGATTCATTACAATGTTTGATGAGAGGGAAATTTGTGTATCATAATATTTACCTGAAATTGATATTAATGGAGTTATATAGATTAATTTATTAACATAATTAATGACATTTATATTGATAATAAAAAATAATTGCATAAATGTAAATGATGAGAGAGAGATTCCTTACATAATTTTGGTATGGTAACAGGTGTACATGAGATGCATTTAATAAGAGAGAAAGGTGTCTCTAATCTATAAAAATATAGAGGGATGTATGGGGGAGGTGATAAATCATACCGAAATATTTTTAATTGAAAATAAAAGGATATAACAACATAAGAAAATTGAGAGAAAAAAAGAGAAAAGATGAAATACCTTACATGGAAGTCTGATCACAAGGCTTGGGAGAGGATTGAGAGAGGTCTATTGGTAGCTTGGGGTTCCTTGGGAGGGTTATAGATAAAGGAGGTCATATTTTGGATGAAATCCAAAGGCTTTGAGTGAAGAGGAAGTGGGAGCCCGGGTGGGATTATATAGTAAAGTAGAGGGAATTATTTATTATTTAGGTTTGGGTCACCACATATTAAACTAATCTATAACACAAACCAGCCAATGATTTTCTCACATAGTTTTTTCCAAAGTGGAATGGAAAAAAAATATTTTATAAGGAAAAGAGAAGAACATCCTAAAATATTGAGGGTTTTTATGTGGAGGTGAGTCACACTCTCAAAGAAAATTCATTTAAAATGTGAAAATGTTTTATAACCATTGTGGGGTCCAATAATATTTTGTAAAATAAATCAAAAAAACCTTAAATCACATTACATTAATTTTAATACATATATTTTCTGAAAATATCACTTATAGTATTTTATTACATCACTATTGGGTCATAATGATTTCATAAAACACATTATACATTTAAATGGTATTTAATTTTAACCCAATAAATTGACTATCTTAGAAAATTATAAAAAATTCACCTTAAGATAATTTTGACATATTGAATTCAAAAATAATATTCATTTTATATAAATAATTATCTACTTATGTGAATTTTAATTTTAAAATAAAAACCAACATTTATAAAAAAAATATAGGGTTTTGAAAAAAAATTGATTTCAAACCATAATAAAAATTACAATTGTATTCATTAAATTATAAGATCATTTATATTTATTAAAAATTAATTTTATAATAAAAAAATATTTTATTAAAATATTATTTAATTCATAAATCCATTAATTCATCAAAATAGATTTCTTAGTTTTATAATAACTAAAAATACTATTTGCACATTACAAACTAATTACAATGTGATAATAATAAAATTTATGTATATTAATTATTATATACAAAAATAATGCACATATTTATAGTTCTATGGTCATGTTACATTATCCCTTATAACATTCACATAAAACCGTATGGTAAGGTCATCAATGGTGACAAACTCATGGGGTGGCTCGGATAGCGTTGCTCGAGTGGTAATCTCAATCATCTTCAAATTTTCTCGTAGGAAGTTCCGCTCGAGCATAATGTTTTCAAGATCAACTTGGGCTTGGTAAAGAGTGAATCCCAATGATTCAACCTCTATTCTGAGAACCAAAAAATGGGATTCATATGGGCAAAGTCTACTGGATGATGCCAACAATTCTTTTGTCTGAGTAAATTTGATTTCTTAAAGCCCTATATTTATAATAAACATGTGATCACTACTATATCGCTATATTATCAATATTCACAATTAATAACATTATTTTAAAATCCAAAAACATACAACCAAAGAAGATCACAGTTTATATGAACATTTAATTAGATCAAGAGGAATTATCATTTGTGTCATTACAATCTTCCCCCTTAAAAAATTTATCCCTTGAAATTTCATTTTCCCATACTAAAACAGATGTAGGTAACTCTACTTCAACATTTCTAATGATTCCCATGTCAGTTATTCAATCTTGTGGTTCCACCACAACACTTTGACAAGGGGCATTGTCTTATTTTGTAGAACATTTTTTCTACAATCTGAGATCTTCACCGGTTTCTCCTCATAATAAATATCATCTTATAATTGTACCACCCTTTAAGAGAGTACATAGGAAGGGTCTGGTATGTACTTCCGTAAGAGGGATACATGAAAGAAATCATGTACTTTGGCCATGATAGGTGGAAGTACTAGTCGATAGGCCACAACCTCAACATGATCACAAATCTCGAAGGTGCCGATGTACCTAGGACGTAACATCCCTTTATTTTCAAACCTCATGACCTTCTTCCATGGGGATATGCATAGAAACACCATGTATCCAACTTGAAACTCAAGGTCTCATCGATTGTTATCTACATAACTCTTCTACTAACTCTAGGCTTCCTTGATATGTTGCTGAATGGTTTTTAACTTCTCCACCATTTCTACATCCATTTCTAGTCCTAACAGCTTTCGCTCACCAAATTCATCCCAACACATTGTTGTTCTACACGTTTTCCCCTAAAGGGCTTGATATGGTTCCATTTCGATGCTCGATTGGAAACTGTTATTATAAGAGAATTCAACCGGAGGATGATGTTGATCTCATCCTTGTTTAATGTCCATTATGAAATCTATCAACATTTCATAAAGTTATTGGGTAGTCCACTCCGATTGGCCATCGTTTTGTGGATGATAGGCCATACTGAAGTTTAGTTCGGTTCCCATATCATGTTGAAGACTCTTCCAAACCATAGTGTTGAATCATGGATCTTTATCAGACACAATAGATAGAGGGACTCCATGCAACATTACCAATTCCATTATATATATTCATTCCATTTGATCAAATGAGAAATCCTCCCGAATAGCAATAAAGTGTGCAGACATTATAAGATGATCCACAACTACCCAGATTGCATTCTTTCCTTTGGATGTGTTTCGAAGTACAGTGACAAAGTCCAGGGTGTATTTCTCCCATTTCCAATCGAATATGGGTAATGGTTGCATCATCCCCTTCGGCTTTTGTCTCTCATCCTTCCCTTACTAACACACCACGATCTTGGATATAAACTCAGTGATCTCCTTCTTCCTATTATCCCTACAATAATGATCTCAACGACCTCGATACATCTTTTTGTTTTCTTGTTCAATAGATAAATTTGAACTATGTGAATTATCTAAAATTTCCTTCTTCCGCTCTGAACATGACATAACACATAGTCTTTTCGCAAATCCCACAATTTCTTCTTCATTAACATTGAACTTCGAGGATTTACATTTTTTTATTGCCCCCTCCTTATTCTGAATTCCCACATCTTAATTTTGAGCATTCTTTAACCTTTTCAAAAGAGATGGTTAAGCAATCATTTGTGAAACTATTGATGATGTTCTCTTCATTATGATTTCCATTTCCATCTTAATCAAATCAATGAATATTGGATTTCTCAATTTTCCTCAATGATAGAATCACTATGTCTTTTCTACGTAGAGCATCTGTCACCTTGTTCACATTCCAAGGGTGGTAATGGATTGGGAAGTCATTGTCATTGATAAGCTCTAAACGTCTTCATTGGCGCATTTTCAACTCTTTCTGTGTGAATATATACTTGAGGATTCTATGGTTTGTATATATTTCACACCTCTCCCCAATGAGATAATGTTTCCATACACTTAAAGCGAAGATAACTCCAGCAAACTCCTAATCACGTGTTTCATAGTTCTGCTCATGAACATCTGATTGCCTTGAGTTATTGGCAACGACTTTTTCATTTTTCATGAACATATAGCTCATGGCCTTCTTTAAAAAATCATCGAATACCACAAAATGATATCCACTTGTGGGTAAAGTGATCTTGGGCACAGTGATAAGCATCCTTCTCAACTCCTTGAATCTTTTTTCGCATTCATCACTCCAAGAAAACTTTACTACCTTCCGAGTTATATTGATAAGAGGGTTGGACCATCATGATAAATTTCTCACAAGTAGTCGATAATATCCTAATAACCCCAAAAAGTTACAAATATTCGTTACCAAATTTAGCCTCATCCATCCCTCTATTACAGCTTTCTTGGAGGGATCCACAGATATCCCACTACTTGTGATGATTTGGAACAAGAATGAGACCTCATTCATCTATAAATCACTCCTGATGTACTTTTCATAGAGATACTCCTTCTGTATGGTCTCTTGTATTGTTCATTGATGCTCCTCATGATCTTCCTTGGTTTTGGAGTATATTAGAATATCGTATATAAATAATAACACATATTTTTCAGGGTAATCTCTATAAACTCTATTCATCAAGTCCATGAATATTTCTGTAGAATTAATGAGTCTGAAAGGTATTACTATGAATTCATTGTGCCCGTATCTTATATGAAAATCATCCATGGGTATATATTTTATATTCACCCTTACATGATAATATCTCGACTGTAAATCCACCCTTGAGAAGTATTGTGCTCCACGTAGCTGAACGAACAAGTCATTAATTCGTGGGATAGGATACTTGTTCTTTATCATGATTTTGATAAGCTCACTATTATTGATTCAAATGAGTTTTGACCATTCCTTCTTCTTGATGAAGTGGATTGGTGAACCACCTGGTGAAGCACATGGGTTTATAATCCCTTCATCTAGATTCTTATGTAGATATTTCTTCAGCTCCTCAAGCTTCACAACATCCATTCTATATAGAGTCTTGGATATTGGAAATGTTGTAGTTATAATGTCAGTTGAAAAAACAACATCTCTTCTAAGAGGATGACCTTACAATTACTCATGAAACACTTTAGTGAATTACCTCACAACAGGCATGTCTTCAAGGATGGATACTTCCTTCTACTCAATCATTTGAGCTAGATACGTGTGCTCATAGGTCAGTAATATAGATGCTTGAGATGATGGAGCTAATGAATATTCATATTCCTCCACACTCTTGTATTAAATCTGGGGTTGATATGGAGAGTGATTTCCCTCTCATGGTAATTTATGTTGGCATTATATAAGGAAAGCCTATCCATGCTGAGAAATGCCTAAAATTCCTCCAGAGGGAGTATGGCAAGGTTCACCAGAGATTTCAGTCCACAGATTATGAAAGGGGAGGAGTTATATTCATGGGATGCATTAATTTCCACATTTTTATTACCCCTTGAAATCATTACATCCATTATTGTTTGTGGTTTTGAGATATTTCTACTAAACTTTTGGGATATAAAAGAATGCGTAAAACCAAAATAAAAAAGAACATTCTCTCTTCTTGAATGAATAACTAGTGTACCTGTCACCACTTCATTTTCAAATTTCACTTCATTGGTAGTGATGGAAAAGTTCCCCCTTTCTTCCTTATATGTTGTCGGTTGCCTCCGAAAAGCCATGGTTTAGGTAACTAGTTTCCAAAGTGCCTCAGTTCTTTGTAGTTTAAGAAATGAACAATGCTTTGAGGGTCCAGCGGAGCGTTCCTGTTCTCTGTTTTAGCAGCATGTTTTTCTTTCCTTCATTTAATCCCTAGGATCCCTTCTCTTCCACACCTAATGAATTTCCTTGTCCCTTAAAGAAATTTATGGGGTGCCTCGTTCCACACCTTTGGAAAGTGGGGTGCCGGGTTTTCATAGAACTATTGGATTTATCCATATTCCCTCTAGAATTGAATTCAACCTTATGCTTTTTATCCCAATGATACCAGTGGTATTCCCCAATATCTATTTCGACCTAAAGTCACATCAGACAATATCCTCATAGATGTCGAAGTCACGGATCACCATCACTTTCTGCAGGATAGATTTCATCCCACCAAATATGTGTTTAACCATGCATTCGAGGGTAACGACAAAGCCAATTTCATATCGTGCAAGCCTTGGGAAAATTTCGATGTACTCTCCTACAGATTTGTCATCTTTTTTCTTGGGGTCAAAGAAGTCCGTTTTCATCTTTTTTCATAGGGTGCACATAAATTTTTTATCAAAAAACATCTTCTATTAGTCCTTCCATTCCAACGCCTCAATCTACTCCTCATACATTGTGTTTTCTGATCAATGTACACCATTGATCGAATTCACCCTCTATATGATAAAAAACATGGATAACCTTCTCTTTTTTAGAACATTGAAGGATGGAGAAGATATTTCCAATGGAATTGATCCATTGTTCACTGATTGAGGGATCAAATGATTCATTACAAGTAGAAGGTCATTGTCTCATGAAGCTCCTGATACTGACTTGTTATTTGGGGGGGTGGGGTTAAACGTTCCTATTGAACCATGTATCTATTAAAATCTTGAGTTAACTAGGAAAGAAGCCATGTAATGTTTGTGATTCATGTACCCTTTAGATTGGGCATCTCATTAGCACACTCATCACATTGATCTTCAAATCAGTTGTTAGCCCGAGTCCTCCTATTATTGGCCATTGGCGGGAATAAAAGGAATGTCAAGGGTAACACATAAAGGGTAATCTAAACACAAAATTAGATGTCTTATAAATATCATTTATTTTCTTAACATATGAATCCATAGGATTCAATCTATTCTATTCATGATCTACATTATAGCATACATTTATTGGGAAATTTTTTAATTTCATTAATAAGGATTTAGAAAAATCTTTTGAATTTACCAAAGAATATCCCCTAGGAGTGTCGTAACCAAGAGTGCAGCAAGGCCCATTGTTGTGTACCACGATAACCCGGGTCATACCTGAAAGTCCTTGTCAGGATATTCACACCTACGAACGTTGGTTCCAGAGATGCCTTTATTTACTCATATCTAGAGAGGTATGTATTTTCTTTATTAACCACTTACTCAATACGAACCTAAAATTAGGTATTTTTTATTATACTTAATATTGTCTCTATGGCTTTACTATGGTTTTCTAATCCTAATCCATAAAATAACTAAACCTATCCTATGATACAACCTATGATAACCCCGCACATTGTTATACCTTTAAACCTGATTTATTACATCAACATAACATGATACAACAAGGAAGAATGAGAGGTCTAGAGTATTTAGTGTTTAGTATCATTACACTACAACTAAGAACATAAAACACCCAACATCTTTATTGAAAACTCTTTTTACATGACCACTACATTCCCCCGTAATTAAAATTTCCTGGTATAACCTAAGGAAATGGATAAGAAATGGGTGTGATATAAATCTAGTAAGAGATTTCACATGAAATAACTTGAATTATACAATATATTTTTGGAAATAATCATATAAATGGAGCATAATAGAATCATGAACATAAAGTCATGATATAACATGATTACCATAACATGAAAATGTGGCAACATCATTTAACATGATTTTAGAATGAGCCAAGGCTCATTGCACAAGGATCATGAGTAAAACCTCGTCAAACTTGATTTAGCATGAGTAATCCCTTATTTAACTTGACATATCATGATACTAATCTTTACACAATGCATTGGAGCACTATTAGGGTGGACCCTTCTTAAACATTTCATTTCATGCATAAATGTGCCACATGAATAATATAACATTGATTCAGTAAACCGCATCAGTTTTTACATGATAAAGTAAATGTGGAATTTAAACATGAAACCCAATAATATATATTTAAATTTTCATAATAGTCAACACCATTAAAAGAGAAACTGGCATGGTATTCACTACACAATAACATTGGCTAGGAATATTGCAGTGCAATTTCTAGAGCATAACATCGTGACATAGGGATTCATGAAAATAGTTGATGTGAGAGAAATGGGTGTCTGATAATATGTACATGAAATGGAAATTAATGGGGTTATATAGATATATTTACCTACATACGCAATATAATTTAGATTCACAATACAAAATAATTTCTTGAATGTAAATGAGGAGAGATAGATTCCTTATAGAATTTCGGCAAGGTAATGGGTGTACATGAGAGAGAATTAATTAGATGTATAGGGGTCCCTAAATATTCAATCATAGATATGGTAGTATGTGAAAGGTGAGAAATCATACCCCAACATTTTTAATTGAAATTAAAAAGACATAACAACATAATGAAATTGAGACAAAAATGAGAAAAGGGGAAATCCCTTACTTGGATGTGTGATCCCAAAGGCTTGGGAGAGTCTTTAGAGAGGCTTCTTGAAAGATTGGGAGGCCTTGGTAGGGTTATAGAGAGAGTATGGAAGAGGATTTATGAAATTAAAAGGCATTGAGGGAAGTGGAAGTGGTAGCTTGTGTTGGATTATATAGGAAAGGAGAGGGACTTATTTATTATTTAGGTTTGGTTCACCACATGTTAATCTAATCAATACAACAAACCAGACCATGGTTTTTTCCCATGGTTTTATCCAAATGGGAGTGTATGAAAATATTTTATAACTACAATGGCCTAAAGTCTTAAAATATTTAAGGTGCTTATGTGGAGGTGAGTCAAACTCTCAATGAAATTCATTTAAAAAGTAAAAATGTTTTATAACTATTGGAGGGTCCACTAATGTATTGTAAAAAAAACAAACATAAAATCACATTATTTTAATGCTAAAACATATATTGTCCGAACATATCAATTATATTATTATTTTTCATCAATATTGGGTCATTATGATGTTATTAAACACTTTATACTGTTAAAAATTATTTAATTTTTACCCGAAAATTCGATTATCTCAGAAAATTATGAAAAAATCACCATTGGATAATTTTGACATCCTCATTTAAAAAATAATATTAATTCGATATATATAGTTTAAAAAATATGTGAATATTTAATTTCAAAATAAAAACCAACATTTATAAAAAATTCATGGGTTTTGACAAATAACCACTTTCAATCCATCAAAAAAATTACAATTTCATTCATAAAATTATACGATCATTTACAAATAATAAATAGTAATTTAATTAAAATGAAAATATTTTATTAAAATATATTTATTTAAAAAAATCATTAATTCATCCAAATAGATTTCATAGTTGAATATTAACTAAAAATACTATTTTTAAATAAAAACTATTTACAAAGTGATAATAATAAAATGTATGTATATTAATTTTTATATACAAAAAATAATGCAAATATTCATAGGGATAAGTTCTTGTTACATTACCCATTATAACACCTGCATAGGACCGAACGGTAAGGTGTGTGATGCTGAAAAACTATTGGAGTGGCTCCGGTAGCATTGCTCTAGTGGTAATCTCTATCGACTTCCACATCTCTCATAGGCGGTTCAACTCGGGAAAAATTTATTCAAGATCAACTTGGGATTGGCCAAGAGCAGAGACCAACGATGTCAACTCCTTTAAGATCTCTGAAAAATATGCTTCATATGGGGAAAGTCTACTGGAGGAGGTCATCGCTTCCTTTGTCTGAGTAAATTGGATTTGTTACATTCATATATTTATACTAATCATGTGATCACTGTTCAATGACTATATTAGCAACGGTCAAAATTTTTAACTGTATTTTGAAATCCAAAAACATAAAACCAATGAAGTTCTCATTTTATATAAACATTAAATACGATCAAGAGGAATTTTCATTTGGGTCATTACAATGATACCTACATAATTTAACTTATGAATTTCTAGGTATATTTTAGTTCCTCTCTTTCATAGGCACTGTTATGATATCCATATTTATTATTCTTTATGAAATCATTATGATACCCACTTATTTCCATGGGTAAACTTATGTTAATGTGCAGTTTGTTATGTATGATTTTTTATGGGGAAAGCATTTTCATGAAAATTTTATGATTGGTGATCTCAGATTTAACTCCAATGGATTGTGTAATGTTAAGTCACGTGATATGTTATGTGCAATGGACTTGGAGGTTATCCTTGGCTTGTGCTACTATGTGAAATGATCTTGGCGGTTAGCCTAAACTTGTTCTAATGTCATTTTTTGAGTTCCTATCACATTTATATGATTCCATGTTTATATGATCCTATGATTATATGGTATGACTCCATTTGATCAATGATTTTGTTATAATTATGACATGACTCCTAACTCATGTGATTAAGATTTATTCCCATGTTAATTCCCTTACAAGGATTTTTATCTCATACCTTTGCTTATGTCTTCCCCAGGGTATCATATATATATGAATTAGCACAATGGAAGATAAAAGATCATTTTGGATTTCAAATAAAAATGTTTTTTAACTTTTCATTACGTACCTAGTCATCCAAGTCACTATAATTCACGATCCTTGGCTTGTACTATAATGCATAATTATGCATAAAATAATGTAATGACATATGTGAAAGTCTAGGGTCTCTATAGTTGGTATCATTGGATGGTCTAGTTATTTTTGTAGATTAGGAAAATGGAACTTTAGTGAGATCATTAAGGATGAAACACAGTATAAAAAAAGATCGCTAAATTTTTGAAATTAGAGAGTATGTGGTCTATCAATAAAATACATCACTGTCTGGATACAAACAGGTATAGGGGGCTCTGGAACAGATGTACCTAGGATTATAAACTCTGACATGGAGTTTTGGGCTTTACCCAGGGTATCCATGTACACAACAATGGGCCTTGTTGCACTCTTGGTATTGAAACTCCTGGGGGATATGCCTTGGTAATTAATGGGCTTGGTAAAAACCGTTATGATGGGAAAAACCCATAATAATAAATGATAATATATAGATCAAGGATAAACTATATTATAACATAGGGAATAAAAAGTAAGTATATAATTTACTGTTAAATGTTTACCCCCTTATGTTCAAAGTTTCTTTTTTTATGCTAAATAAATATGTATTAAATCCCACTAATTGTATGTTCATTTTCATAGGCTAATGGTGGAAAAAAATAAAATGTTCCAACAATCAATGTGAAAGGGAATGTGAATAATTCTAAAGTGATATTTCGAATTTGATGGGAATTTGTGCTCAAACCTTCATGACAATACATTGTTAGATGGATAATGTTATGAATAATAACATGAATAACATGGAACGCCCTCCACCTCCAATTAAACAGCATGTTGTCATAAATTCTTTCATCTAGAAAAGGAATCCCATGTTTATCTTATCTTTTGATCCGCTAGTCGCGAAATAGTGGATTAACTCTATTGGAAAGATATTATCCATACTACAGTGCTCGAAAAAAATAGAAAGTTGTACTAGAGGTCTATTGATTTGTGGGGGAAGGTGATTAGTGGTGGAAACTGATCAAGAATACAAAGTCCCAATATGAAATTAATTCATTAGATTGGGAGGAATTCAAGATGATTGTTTTTTCAATAAATATTTTCCTCAAACCCTTTGTCTAAATATTGAAATAGAGTTCCTTGGACTCAGGCATAAGGAAGATGAGTAATTGTGGGGTATGCAGCCAACATTACAGGGCCTGAATGGTATGCATCTAGTTTTGACATGAACACCGAAATCAATGTAGATTGCTTCTTTAGAGGACAAAAACAGAGTCTATGAATAGTTTAGGCTATTAGAGTCTTAGAAAACTATGAGTAGATTTTTCGTTGTTCCCTCAATGTAGAAATGGAGATTAGATACTCTTAGTGGTCTTGTGGGCCCGGAGTTAAGAAGTAGAAAATGGAGAACAAGATCGGTGATAAAACAACAAAAATACCATGATGTATAGAAGCCTGGATATACCACTTGTAAAAGTTGTAGGGTAAAGAATCCTGGTAATTATCTAAAAGGAACCATGAATTGCTTCAAATGTGGAAAGATGGCACATCTGGCCAAGAAATGCTGAAGGGATATGAAAAATTCTGCTAATGTTGAAGAAGAAATGATGGTCCAGATCAATGCTCATCTAATAGTATAATGTTTCAACTTTAATGAGCATGTTCATTATGAAAATAATTTCCCTAAGACAAGTATTTTAGGGGAAAATCAACCACAACCTCCAAGGGAACCAGGAAGGTATTTTTCCATCACTACCAATGAGGTGGAGCGAGTCAATGATGTGGTGATAGGTACACTAGTTATTCATCAATGAATAAGAAACATAATATATGATTCTGGTTCTAAGAATTATTTCATATCTTGTAAGTTTAATAGAACTATTCTAACTTCACCTCAATAATTTTTGGAAAAGATATACGCAAGAACAAAAAATTTGGAAATTATTACATCCATGGTCTATAACTCCTCCCTGGTTAAAGTTTGTGGACTGAACCTCCCATAAAATCTTTTCATACATACTTTAGTGGAGTTTGATTCTATCTTGGGAATCTATTTTCTATCTTCATACAAATCCAACATCAACTGTCGGTAAAGGGATATCACTCTTCACATCCCAATGAATCCTATTATTCCTTACAAGTTTAATGGGGAAGATGAAACTCTTTTATAATAAATTTATCAGGTGTGGATATGGCTTCTTTATGAGAAAGAATATCTGCCCAAAATGATTGAGATAAAGGAGGGAATAATTTTGGATTATATTTCCATCATGTGGGATTACACAGATGTATTCCCTTATGAGTGTACTAATCTTCTTCTTGATTGATAGGTTTTGTTCTCAGTTGAACTTATTCTTTGATCTCTGCCTATATCAACGACACGTTACAGAATGACCATTGTTGAACTGGAAGAGAGGAATAAGTAGTTATAGGAGAATTTGGAGAAGGGATTGGGTTGTGTGCAGATGAGAAATGATATAGTGACAGCCTTCCCCTCAAGGAAACTGAAAATACATGAGAAAGTCTATCTCATGCATGATCTAGAGTTGGCGGCTATGATCATTGTGTTGAAAATGTTATGTAATTATCTTTTTGGAGAGAAGTGTGAGGTATATACTGATCACATGAGTCTCAAATATATATTCACAAAAAAAGATCTTAATATACGCCAAAAAATATGGATGGATATCAGAAAGGATTATGATTTCTCAATCCACTACCATACCGGTAAGGAAAACAAGGTGGAAGATGCTCGAAGTTGAAAGTATCATGCAACATTATCAATGATGATAATAGAAAATGATTTGATCTACATAGATTTGTAGAGTATGGACATGGGAATCATTAAGGAAGTAAGAAAAATCAATCCTTTATGAAATAATTTCTCAATTGTCTCTAATGGAGAAAATAAAGGATGCTTAAGGAAAAGATATGGAAATTCAGAGAAGGGTGGAAGAAATCAGAAACGGGAAATATTTTGATTTCAAAATTTATGAGGATTGAGTTGTGAGCTTTGGGTTAGAATTATGTGTACCATCTGATTCTAAGATGTAGAAGGAGAATCTGAATGAATCACATAGCTAAAACTTTTCTATCCACTCAGGGAGCACAAATATGTTTCGAGATCTCTATGAGAATGTTATGTGGGAAAATATGAAAGGCTATATTGTGGAATATACAACAAATTTCCTGATATGTCAAAAATTTAATGATAAAAGATAGAAGTCTTTGGGGATAATTCAACCACTAACTATACAAACATGGACGTGGAATAACATCACCATAGTCTTTGTCATAGTAATTCCAAGGAAATCTAGATAAAACAATGATATATGGGTTGTTGTGGACAGTCTTATAAAGACAGATCACTTTATCATGAT
Organism: Viscum album; assembly: GCA_963277665.1. Lineage (NCBI taxonomy): Eukaryota > Viridiplantae > Streptophyta > Magnoliopsida > Santalales > Viscaceae > Viscum > Viscum album. The sequence continues at coordinate 1,892,724,854 of OY728143.1, read as the reverse complement.
TTGAGTGGACTTCTCCTTAGATCAAATTGGACAGATATATATCAAAGAGGTGTTAAGGAGGCATGGATTACGACTATCTATTGTATCTGATCGTGATCCAAGATTCACCTCAATGTTCTGAAAGAGTCTTCAGAAAGCTCTAACTACCAAAATGAACTTCGGTAAGGCCTCTCAACCTCAAATTGAGGGCCAATCTGAGCAAACTATTCATACACTAGAAGATATGTTGAGAGAATGTTCTATGTTTTTCAAAGGTTGATGGGACCTAAAGCATCCACTATATGAATTATCATAAAACAAAAATTTCCACTCAAGCATCCAAATGAACCCATATGAAGTCCTTTATGGGAAATGGTGTAGAACACCGGCCTGTTGGGATAATGTCGGTTAGAATATGCAGGTAGGACCTAAAATGGTCGAAGAAACAGTGGAGAAGGTGAAAACCATTCTGCAGCATATCAAGGCAGCTCAAATTCAACAAAAGAGTTATGAAGCCAATCATTGATGAGACATTGAGTTCAATGATGGATACATGGTATTTCTATGCACATCTTTATGGAAGATGGTCAGTAGGTTTGGGATTAAAGGGAAGCTAATTCCCAGGTATATCGGCCCCTTCAAGATCCTGGATCGAGTTATACTTGGGGCATATCGACCAGCACTACCACATAATATGTCCAATGTACATGATGTATTTCATGTATCCCTATTAAGAACGTACATACTAGACATTTCCCATAGACTCTCTTGAGAGGTGGTACAATTGGTGGATGATCTATCTTATGAGGAGTAGACGGTGAAAATATTGGATCATAGAGATAATGTTCTACATAACAAGACTAGTCACCTGGTCAAGGTACTATGGAGGAACCATAAGTACAAAGTGGAAACATGGGAACTAGAGGAATAAATGAAGGGAAAGTACGCACACCTGTTTTTGGATTAGAATGTAAAACGAAATTTCAAGGGAGAAATTCAATATGAGGGGAAGAATGTAACAATCCAATGTTTTCAATGGAATACCATCTTATAATTATTTCTCATAATAACATAAATCAACAAAAAAATGAACTACTAATTACTATGTGACCTTTAATCAAAATATTTTCTCTTGTGTGTTTTTAATTTTGAAAAACGATCATCTACAATTGTGAACAGTATGTTATTTGGAGTATGTTAAGTCAAACATAATTTTTGATGAATAGTAACATTTCCTTATGAATAATTTCATACCTTTATTAATAGTAATGAATATTAATGAATATTAAATCATCCAAAAAATATAAACATCAACCATGAATGTACCAATACAATTTAGAGATCTTAAAGTTGAAAAAATGATCATAACATAAGTATTGATATCTTTGTATGTCATAAATATTTTATTTACAAATTTTTGATTGATTTAAAAATTTCAAATGGAAATTTATTTTCATGAAATGAAATCACAATTTTTTTTATTTCCTTGTGGTTATAAGATAATTTTATGGTACTTGGATTAATTTTTCAAGGTGATATAAAATGAGTTATAGTCATAATGTTGTTTTTTATGAATAAATCATGAATTTATTTAAAAATTAAATTTAAAATATTTAGAAAATAATTTTTGAAAAATGGATTTCATTTTTGGAATCTACACTTTTAAAAATTGTTATGATGTATTTTTTGGATTTTTCTAAAATACTTTAATTTTTCGTGTATAGTACAAATATAGTTTTGAGGTTTTGGTATATTTCATGAAATCATAATGATATAATAATTAATAACTAATTGTGGTAGAATTTTTTAATGTATAATAATATATTAGGTGTGCCAAGTTGCTAATACCATGGGAAAATACCATGGGAAATCCCATGGTTTTACAAAATCCACAAATGAGGTGTCTTTATAGATTAATAAAAACATCTCTATCTATTATCAAGAATACACACTATTCCCTTCATTTTAATTCATTCCAAATCCATAATCCTTGAATATCTGGTGGTTTTACCACCCTAAGAGTCCTCCAAATATGTTCTCAAGCATCGAAGATCCAAACCAGCATGTTTTACAATTAACTCCACAAGGTAAATGAACCATTCAACCTCCTCTTTCGTCAACACTTCTTTTACGTTATCTTGTTGAATTTCAATTCTAATATGTAGGGGTTTGATTTTATGTTTCAATATTATTGTCCTATTTATTTCTATATTATGAAATATCATTTATACTCTATTCAAAACATTTAATAAAATTTTATGCGACGTTGTTAGGCTGCTGAATTTTCGTGTGGAATCTATCAACTTTTCTTTTATATTCATGATCATCTCTTTTAATTTTCATTACTCACCTCATTTCATCCAAAATTTATAATGACTCCATTACCATATATGTACTATAATGTTTTCAGCATAAAGTAATAATTTTTCATCATCTCTAATTTCCCTTTTTTTATACTAATATGAAAGCATCATATGAGATGTGCTAACATACCACATTCAAGGAAGATTGGCTTTCGATATCCATTATCATCTTTGATTGTTTTCATGAAACCATTTTCATGGTTTAACAAGACCATAATATATTTATTATGTCTTATCATTCGTTTTGGAAAATTTTGTAGACATGGTTTTGATTTATTAAACAAAACACAATCCTTTTGGTGAGAACCCACAAATTAACCCAAACAGTTATCATTAAATAATATTTTATAATGATTCATCGTCATGACAAGTATCCAAATAGAATTTAGAATCATGTGACATCCTAAATTTTTACTAATAACATATAACTCCAATTATTGACAACCATCCCATTTTACAATATTTTATGAACAAGAATATAAGTGAACAGATCATTAGAAACAAGGAAACAAATAGACCTAAACTATAAAATTGATCCTCATAACCAATCCAAAACGTTATGAATTTACTAAAAAAGTTAAAACTAAATCATTTACATATAGAATAATATATGTAATTTTTAATCAATGAACCCAATTTTATATTCAAGTCATTAATATCATGTAGAGAATACCCACGGACTTAAGGTAAATGATCCTATCCATTTTTTCCTTTTATTTTAGAATGTATTGTATTCTATGCAATTTTTTGTATAATTCCAAAGGGTTGAGTATGATTTCACAACAACAGAATACTTCCTTAATTATTTAAAATAGTTTATAAATCCCTTTCTCTGTCATTATGACCTCGTAAGAACAAAAAATACCATGCCGATAATCCGTTAGGAATACTACCTGAACAACCTTTATTCTTTCAGGTTCCTCTATCTTTCTTTTTAACTAAAATATTTTTCAATTTCATTTTACAAAAAAAAATATACATGATATTTATATGCTTCAAACACATGTTCCAAGATCCATCCCTGATTTTATTTCAGGTATATACGTGTTTTTAAGTGATTCCCTCCTTAATTATTCTCGATAAGAAATCCTATTTTAAGGGAACATCCTGAACTGTTACCCAATTTCATGTGAACTCTATATTATATTTTATTCAAAAATTTTATTTATAAAATCAGTCATTTTATTGTAAAAAAATCCTGGTTCACTTATGGTTTTTTATAAAGGATTCCCCCTTTTTCTACTTTAAAGGCTCTGTAGTATTTTCCTTACTACAACTCCATAAACATTTAAAACTATTGTTTCATAAAAACATTTCTAACATGTTTTCACTTCTACATGAAGTCACTCAACATGATAGATGACTAATTTAACTTATGAGTTTTCAATTATTTTTTAGCTCCTTTATTTCACAGAAACTTTTATGATACATCGATTTATTATGCTCTATGACATGATTGTTATACCCACTTCATTCCATGGGTAACCGTATGATTATGTGTTGTTGATTATGTATGATTATTTATTCATAAAGAATATTCATGAAAATTCTATGATTGGTGCCCCTAGATAGTGATCCAATGCATTGGGTAAAGTTATGTATCATGAGAATTTATGTGCAACAGACTTGGAATTAAATCTTTACTTCTGCTACTATGGGAAAAAATCTAGGATGTTAGCCTTGACTCGTTCTAATGTCATGTGTTATGTTTCTACCACATTTATATGATTCAATTTTTATATGATCCCATGTTTATATGCAATGATTCCAAATGTTCCACGCTTTTGATATCATTGTTTCAAGAATCCCAACTCATGCGCCTAAGCTTTATTCATATGGCCATTCCCTTACTGGGATTTTAGATCATTCTTTTGTTCATGTGTTCCCCAGGGCATTCTATGCAGTTGAATGAGCACAATTGATGGTAAGAGGTCATTTTAGAGTGTAAATAATATGTTTTTAATATTTTATTATGTAAATAGTCTTCCAAGACACTAGACATCATGATTCTTGGATTTTAAATTGATGTATAACTATGATTAAAATCATGTAATGTTACATCTGAAAGTCTACGGTTTCTATAATTATCTTCAAGGAAGACCAAATTGAGATGGATTCTAGAACCTCTCCAATGAAGATAAATTAATAATTTTTAAAATTAATTTAGATTCATTTACATTGATACATGTACGATTATAACATTATGAATATATGATAATGACTTTATGACCCATGTTTTTTGAATTTATTTAATTTATTTAAAGGGAAAGTAAATAATTATTTCTTAAATCATTTCATCAAAGAAAAAATTTTGAAAAAACTATTTTGGTGAAGAAATTAGAAGAAAAATATAATGAAATTGGAGTTTTTCTAAAATGTTATAAACATCACAAAGAGTTAAGATTCATGCTTGAGATTATTAATTATAATGTACATGATATTTTATTTGCATATATAGATCAATTTAAATGTGTAAAATGATAATTTTTTTAATCCTTTAATAAAGAATAGTAGTTGATCCAAGAAAAATATGAACTGTTATTTATTTTTTACAGTAGTGGATAATATTATATACAGATTAACAGTTAGTCAATAATAAGAGAATGAGTGAGATTAAAGTTAATGTTCATAGATAAAATTCTACATCTGAATGATATCAATAAATCAGTGAAATCATCTGAGTAAAGAGTTTGAAAAGAGAATATGTGTAAGTATCAAGACTAACTCTAAAAAGATAGGAGGATCTAGAAATTTTTTATTTGGTTAAGATGATAGTGAGAAGAAAATAGAAGAGAAAGTTTGAAGGAAATCTTATAATTTCATAAGAGATATCCATTATGAGAAAAAGAAATATGAGGATATTGTGGGAAACCAATATATTTATAAGTGATAGGAATTAGATACTATAATGGATCACTAAATTAGAATAGAATATTTCATATTCAACAAAATAAAATGTATATTTTGTGGGACCTATATATAAAATAAAAAAACTCTAAGAGGGGAAAATATTGCATTCAAATTTAAGAAACTAGGAGGTGTTATACTACGCTCTATAAAATATTTAAAAACACTCTAAATGAATGAGATGAATATGAATTTTATCATATGATGAAGCTGATGATCATCTCAATATAGAAATAGAAATTATTTGATGAAAATTATCTGAAATAAATTATTTAAAAATAATTAAACAAAAAAAATTATTAAGGAAAATATACATTGTATAGTTTTATATTATGTAATTGATGAACATAAATAATGATGAAGAGCTTCATGGTTTAATAAAAAAATAGATCATTTTGTGATATATCCCATTTATCAATTTCAGTATAATTTCCATGAAGATGATTTGTGAGTAGTGAATGAGCCACACATTTTTCTTATAACGACCCATACTTTACATACATTTTTAATACTTCAAAAATTGAAGCACACTTATTACAACATATGATAAAACCACAAAGGACCATATAGGTATAGTGTCTTTAGAAACTGGGAAACATAAACAACTGGTTCATAAATCTTCTACAGTGTCTCCAATTATTTCATCATATCTAGGGTCCCTTTTAGCATATTCTACTTAATATCCATCTTCCTGACCTGGGGAAAAGAAAACATAAAAGGGTGAGCTGAAATGCTCAGCAAGGGCAAATAAAGGAAATAAAAATCATATCATATCTTTTTGAAAATTAAAACCTGCAAAAGAGATCATAATATATTAACATGGAATAAATCGTAGAAGTGAAAATGAGATCCCCATAAAACTTGAAACTTTGTGGCATGCACACATAATCATGGAAAATCATTTCTTGTTAGTCATGACTCATTCCCAAGACTATTTTAGTGGACAAAGTCCCTTTCTGAACCGAGTTCACTCCTCGTTTCAGTCCTGTATCACTGAATCGAAATAACCTTCCGTTCCAGCCATGTCTATCTCATGAGATATAAAATCTTTACCCAATGCATTGGAGAGAGATATAGGTCCCACCCATCTTATAATGAATCCTTTCTTATGTGTGCCACATAATCATAAAACATACATCATCGCATAACACATGTAACAAAAATGGGATTCTTGAAACATCATGACATCATAAAACAATTCATATAAGATAAAGGAATTCATAAAAATATTTCCATCACAACATAATCAAATCCATGTAATAATAGGGATAAAAACAGAACCCTTTTATTATCTTAGATGGAAAATAATATTGATAAAATACTTGAACTCCATTCTTGAGGAAAATATCCTTTCTACTTAAAAAACATTTTTCCTTTCATAACATGTCATACGACTTTAAAATAAAAGAAGTTGATTAAAAATAAAATTGATAACTAGTAAAGGAAGCTTCTTGGAAATAATGTTTTAAAAAAAATCCATCCATGCCGTATAAGTTAAAAAAACATTCTTTGTACTTTTGTCGGAAAAGTCAAAAAGTACCTCGTACGACAAAAGATTCCTTTCATACAAATTACTAAAAACTCACCGAAGGGTAAAAATGGATTTAAACAATTTTAGGTGGATGGAAATAATATTACATATTGATGAAACATGGATGTGGATGATAAAATACACCCCAGTGAATACTTACGAATAAACAATCTCGGATAAAAATGAGATTGTGATATTTCCCTTACCTTAGGTCCGATTTTCTTTGTTCGTGTCCGAAGCTCCTGTATAATGGTTTAAATAATGTTATTGACTTATTCCATAATAATACATATTGATATGATATCATATATGGTCATATTATTAGCTTCTTGTTAGTAATATTTCATTGTTACTTGTTACTCGGGTCTTTATAACTTTTTGTTCTTATGCGTGTTTTGTCGAATAAATTCTTATTCTTATCTTTAGGTTATAGATAATTCATTTACAGAATGGTATTAGTGTATTATATACCATATTCATTCATTCAATTCATTTATATAATCATTATGAAATGAAGATCATGTAGAACGAGTCGCATCACATCGTGGAGACGGTATTCCGTACGTACGCACGAGTGATGATATCGTTCCTATGATCGTGTAATTGTATTGGAGTATATATATATTATTTCAGTATCAATATTACTTCATAATAATCATATATAGTTACTCATTACACCATTATACCCATCCTTGTAAGGTGATGGTGGAAAATAGATTAGACCACGGCGTGGAGACGGTATTCCGTATGTACGCACGCGCGGTGATTTCATTTTTCCGTAGGATGGATAGAAGGTGAATTAGGGTTGTTTCATATTTATAATAACATATCAGTATGTAAGTAATACTGATGTTATTACTTTATCATGAAACAACTAAAGAAGAAGAAGTTGAAGAAGAAAGAAATTGAAAAGATCGGTAATGGATATTACCTCTTCTTTGGAACGCCTCTTTGAATCCTCCACTTAAGGAACTAATATTGGTCTTTGGAGAAGGCCAGGACCTCTAGGATTATTCTAGAGAAGTGTAGAGGAGAAAATGGCAGGGGTTGGCCGAGCTTGAGTGCTCAATTTGGTGTGAGGAGGAGAGGGAGGAGGTGCCCTTTTATAAGGGAGGAGAGGGGCACCTTAGGAATATCTCAAAATATTATTTTATATTAAAGTCAAAATCGGTTTATAATGGTTCCAAAGGGTCTTATTTCGAAGCTAAAGTGGGGATGGGTTGAAATCCTATCAACCAAAAAGATTTAGACAAGTTTATGGTATTATTTTAACCTTATCAATTACATTTAACTCTAAGTTAATTAATTTAACTTTTACCGTGTCTTTTTGTTTTCTTTCACTATATGGTTAATACACTTACTATAACATGCCAAACGAACCCCAAATTGTTTATTATTAATATATATATCCTTATCTAAGTCATTTGGCCGAACCTTAGATTTTTAGGAATAAAATAACAATAAATAATATAATATTTGATTTAAAAACTATTTTGTGTCAATTTTGACACTATTTGATATATGATTTTTGTGAAAGTCATAAAAGAATTATATGTTCGAACCAAGTTGATTAAATCAACATTAATATATCATAATAACCTAGAAAATTAGTGGAATTCATAAAAAGTCTCAAATTACATTTATTTTGGTGTTTATAACATCAATTATGTCAATATTTCATTAATAAGATAATTACTGCATCATCATTGTGTCATAAATAAATTAAATTATTTAATGTCTAAAAATTACAAATAAAATACCCTTATGTAGAAAATCTTTTTAGCTTTCTAATGAATATTTATAGTCGAATTTATCTTATGTATAACCCCATATTAAAAATGATTTACTTATTAAACATTGATTTTACTATTTTAACCCTTCTTTAAATAAATTAATAATAAATGTCCTAATCTAATCCAAGTGGGCCTAAATGGTCATATTTTATTCCTAAGTTTGTTTTTGGTCGAATTAAACTTGTCCAATAGAATTAGGACATGTTTTAGGGTAATATTGATATCATATTTACCCTTAGTTACCCTATTTACTATTAACCGCGGTAAAAATAGTAAAAAGTTACTATTCACCAAAAAATTATTTTCATCTCATTGAACCACATTTTAGTCCTTGATATTAACTGTGTCTCTCGGATTTTTGAAATTCCATTCACAGAAGCGGTAAAATTATGTTTTAAGCAAAATTCAGTTTTTTAACCTACCACTTAGTGGTTTCACTATTCATCAAAAATTGAAAGTTTTCAGAAAAATACCAAAATTTCACCCTAGGCTAATTTCGATATTCTGAGTCCAAAAATGAAGTCCATTTTGAAAAATAAAATTTATAAAATTTCAAAAAGTGGTTATTACTATTCATAACGGCTAGTTTTAATAGCATATTGTTGTTTAGTGAAACTCGGTATTGCGTATGACGCAAACTATCGAGGAAGGTCGCGATTGCGTGTAAAGAAAGCCAAGCAAGTGTTGTGTAGAAAAAGATTTCTTTGATGATTTATATAACATAAAAGTCTCGGGTGTTACATTCTACCCCCCTTAAAAAGAATTTCTCCCTCGAAATTCATCACTTTGTAACAAACAGATGAGGATAATTCTCCCTCATCATATCCTCAAGCTCCCATGTAGATTCTTCAAGTTGGTGGTTCCTCCATAAAACTTTCACCAAGCGAGTGGTCTTGTTTCGTAGGACTTTTTCGCTACGATCCAGAATCTCTATCGGCTGTTCTTCATAAGAAAGATCTTTCTCCAGCGGTACAACTTCTGAGCTGAGTACATGTGAAGGATCTGGTATGTACTTTCTCAGGAGAGATACATGGAACACATCGTGAACTTGAGAGAGATTCGGTGGAAGCGCCAATCGGTAAGATACCTTCCCAACACGATCCCGTATTTCGAAAGGACCGATATATCTAGGGCTCAACTTCCCCTTCTTTCCAAATCTCATAACCCTCTTCCAGGGAGATATTCGTAAGAACACTTTATCACCCACTTCAAACTCTAGGACTTTTCTTCGGTTGTCGGCATAATTTTTCTGTCGACTCTGAGCTGCTCTTATGTGTTGTTGAATAGATCTGACCTTTTCTGCCATTTCATCAACGAGATCAGGTCCTAATAGCTTTCTTTCCCCAGCTTCATCCCAACAAGTTGGAGTCCTGCATTTCTTTCCATAGAGAGCTTCATAAGGAGCCATCTGAATACTGGAGTGAAAGCTATTATTATAAGAAAATTCTACCAAAGGTAGGTGTTGATCCCAACCTCCTTTGAAATCCATAGAGCAAGCTCTCAACATATCTTCTAGGGTTTGAATTGTTCTCTCAGACTGACCATCTGTCTGGGGATGATAAGCAGTGCTGAAACTCAACTCTGTATCCAGAGTATGCTGAAGACTTCGCCAGAACTTCGAGGTAAATCTCGGATCCCGATCAGATATAATAGAAAGTGGTACTCCATGCAATCTTACCACTTCCTTTACATATATCCTGGCAAGCTGATCTAGAGAGAAATCCTCTCTAATAGGAATGAAGTGTGCAGACTTTGTAAGACGATCAACTATGACCCAGATAGCATTATTGCTTTTGGATGTTTTAGGAAGTCCTGTGACAAAGTCCATAGTGATGTTTTCCCATTTCCATTTGGGTATGGGTAATGGTTGTAACATCCCCTTAGACTTTTGTCTCTCAGCTTTAACTTGTTGACAAACCAAGCATCGAGAGACATATTCAGCAACATCTCTTTTCATGCCATCCCACCAGAAGTACTCTTTCAGGTCCCTATACATCTTCGTGCTTCCAGGATGAATAGAGAATGAAGAACTATGAGCCTCATCTAGTAGCTCCTTCTTTAATTCAGGGATGGGAGGAACACAAACCCGATTCCTGAACTTTATTATCCCATCACAATCAAGGTTGAATTCAGGAACATTTCTCACCTTCTTTTGTAACTCGGTATCTTCTTTCTGTGCCTCTTTAATCTTCACATGTATAGATGGTTGAACATTCATTTGAGAAAGATAAGATTTTTCCCCTTCCATTATAATTCCAAGATCCATCCTTTGTAAATCCATAAATATTGGATCTTTTCTGATCCTCATCATGGATAAACTAGCATGGTCTTGTCGACTTAATGCTTCTGCCACCTTGTTTGCTTTCCCAGGGTGGTAATGGATTGAGCAGTCATAATCCTTAATCAGCTCCAACCATCTTCTTTGACGCATATTCAACTCCTTTTCTGTGAAAATATACTTTAAACTTTTATGATCAGTATAAATATCACACCTTTCACCAAAATGGTATTGCCTCCAAATCTTTAATGCAAAGATTGCCGCAGCCAACTCCAAATCATGTGTTGGGTAATTTTGCTCATGGATTTTCAACTATCGTGAGGCATAAGCTATCACCATATCATTTTGCATAAGAACACACCCCAATCCCTTCTTGGATGCATCACTGTAGATCACAAACCTTTCTCCACTACAAGGCAGTGTGAGCACAGGTGCACTGGATAACCTTCTTTTCAACTCCTTGAAATTCTCTTCACATTCCTCTGTCCAGACAAACTTAACTCCTTTCCGAGTCAACTTGGTGAGTGGATTAGATAATCGTGAAAAATCATTTACAAAACGTCGACAATATCCAGCCAAACCAAGAAAACTTCGGATCTCAGTTACTGTTGTTGGTCTTCACCATCTTTCGATAACCTTTGTTTTTGCTGGATCCACAGATATCCCCTCTTTTGAGATTATATGACCCAAAAATGCAACTTTTTGAAGCCAAAATTCACACTTGGTAAATTTGGCATAAAGTTTCTCCTTTCTCAGGGTCTTAAATATAATTCTCAAGTGATCTTCATGCTCTTCCTTTCTCTTTGAATAGACAAGAATATCGTCTATAAAGACTACCACAAATTGATAAAGATAGTCTCTAAAGACTCTATTCATTAGATCCATGAAGATAGCAGGGGCATTAGTAAGACCAAATGGCATCACTATAAATTCATAGTGTCCATACCTTGTACGGAAAGTCGTCTTTGGTATATCCTCCCTTTTGACCCTTAATTGATGATACCCTGAACGAATATAAATCTTGGAAAAGTATTGAGCTCCGCGTAGTTGGTCAAATAAGTCATCAATGTGTGGGAGAGGATATTTGTTCTTGATAGTGATCTTGTTAAGTTCTCGATAATCAATGCAAAGTCTCATTGATCCATCTTTCTTCTTAACAAATAGAACAGGTGCTCCCCAAGGTGACGCACTAGGGTGTATGAATCCCTTATCAAGATTCTCTTGGAGTTGCTTCTTCAATTCCTACAACTCAATTGGGGCCATTCTATAAGGTGTCTTTGAAATATGCAAAGCACCTGGTACGAGTTCTATTGAAAACTCAACTTCACGATTTGGTGGAAGACTCGGAAATTCCTCCAGAAAGACATCATCAAACTCCCGTACAATGGGAATATTCTTAATCGTGAGTTTCTCACCAACCATTTGAGATAAATTACCTTCATTTAGTGGAATCAATACCCATAAGATGGAAGAAATTTCCACTGGAAGGTTATGTTCATCCTTGCATTGATAGACGATCATAGATTGATCTGGAATATGAAATGTGACTTCCCTTCTTTGGCAATCGATATGAGCTCCATGTAGAGAAAGCCAATCCATGCCAAGAATCACATCAAATTCCACTAAAGGAAGGATCACAAGATTTGCAGGAAGCACTTTCCCACAAACTTCGATCGGAGATGAATTACAGACTTTTGATGCGATTGATGTGCCACTAGGTGTTGTCACAGCTAACTCAACATCTAATTGTTGAGGTAATACGGTGATAACCTTAGAAAAGTCTTCAGAAATAAAAGAGTGGGTGGATCCAGAATCAAATAAAACATTTGCTACTTTAGAGTGGATGGTAAGTGTACCTTTCACCACATCGTTATCGTACTCCACATCGCTGATAGAAATTGCATGTGACTTTCCTTTGTCTTTAGCCTTAAGATTTTGTTGACGTCGACCATCATCATCAACTCTTGGATTTGGGCATTGATTGGCATAATGCCCCATCTCCTTGCACTTGAAACATTGAAGTGTATTAGGTTCATTCTGTGTATCCCTTCCTTTGTTTGTGTCATTAGACATCTTCTTCCCATTATCACGACATTCAAATGCCCGATGACCTTCTTTTCCACATTTAAAACATTTACTTGTCCCTTTAAGACAACTCCCTCCATGTTTCTTTCCACACTTTGAGCATAAGGAAAAGCTCATCTTCTTTTCCGTGTGCTCTTTAGATTTTTCTTTGAATTCCATCTTCCTCTTCTTATCAAACCCATGTGACTGATGGGTTACTCCAATCTCCATCTCGACTTTGAGAGCACATCGAACGATTTCCTCGTAGCTATTGATGTCCCTTATGGCTAACGCCCTTCGAAGACTTGGTTTTAAGCCACTAAAGAATCGATCGATCTTACTCTCAGGTTGGATAATAATACCAGAAGCATACCTTGCATGTCTTGTAAAATTTGCTTCATAGGTACCAACAGATTCATCATCCCTTTGCTTCAGTTCAAGAAACTCTTTCTCCATCTTTGTTCGGAGAATACGAGGGAAGTACTTTTTGAAAAATAAGTTCTTGAACTCGTCCCATTCCATAGACTCAATTTCATCCCTTTGCCTCGTATTCTTAACAAGATTCCACCATTGATCAGCATCTCCTTCCAAACGATACACTGCTAGGATGACTTTATCATGCTCAGAACATTGAAGAACTGAAAATATCTTTTCAGTAGTACTAATCCATTGTTCAGCAACTAATGGATCAGTAGACCCGCTGAAAGAAGGTGGACGCTGCCTCATGAAGGATTCAACAGAATGTTGCTCCCTCCTTTGCTCGTTTGGAAATCCTGCATGATTCATAGCTTGAGAAAGTTGTGTGAGCATGGCTACAAGATTTTGCATTCCAGCTCCCATATCGTTTGTTTGCTCAGGGGGACAATCATTGCATTGCCCATCGCATTCCGCATTAACACGGTTCCTTCGGGATCCAACCATTGACTAAAACCAAGAAGAATAGTGTGAGCAACACTAATTATAATAGGAAACCACATAATTCAAGAATATAATTTTCATGCTTAAGGTCTTATCCTAGGTTATTCAAGGCCATTTCTAAAACACTAAGATTGTGTTCTATGCTTAGACTTATCCTTAGGGTTCTTACTAAGGCTTTCACATCCTAGTTTCCAAAGGTTGACTATACCTTTTCCTCTGATACCAACTATAACGACCCATACTTTACATACATTTTTAATACTTCAAAAATTGATGCACACTTATTACAACATATGATAAAACCACAAAGGACCGTATAGGTATAGTGTCTTTAGAAACTGGGAAACATAAACAACTGGTTCATAAATCTTCTACAGTGTCTCCCATTTATTTCATCATATCTAGGGTACCTTTTAGCATATTCTACTTAATATCCATCTTCCTGACCTGGGGAAAAGAAAACATAAAAGTGTGAGCTCAAATGCTCAGCAAGGGAAAATAAAGGAAATAAAAATCATATCATATCTTTTTGAAAATTAAAACCTGCAAAAGAGATCATAATATCTTAACATGGAATAAATCATAGAAGTGAAAATGAGATCCCCATAAAACTTGAAACTTTGTGGCATGCACACATAATCATGGAAAATCATTTCTTGTTAGTCATGACTCATTGCCAAGACTATCTTAGTGGACAATGTCCCTTTCTGAACCGAGTTCACTCCTCGTTTCAGTCCTGTATCACTGAACCGAAATAACCTTCCGTTCCAGCCATGTCTATCTCATGAGATATAAAATCTTTACCCAATGCATTGGAGGGAGATATAGGTCCCACCCATCTTATAATGAATCCTTTCTTATGTGTTCCACATAATCATAAAACATACATCATCGCATAACACATGTAACAAAAACGGGATTCTTGAAACATCATGACATCATAAAACAATTCATATAAGATAAAGGAATTCATAAAAATATTTCCATCACAACATAATCAAATCCATGTAATAATAGGGATAAAAACAGAACCCTTTTATTATCTTAGATGGAAAATAATTTTGACAAAATACTTGAACTCCATTCTTGAGGAAAATATCCTTTCTACTTCAAAAACATTTTTCCTTTCATAACATGTAATACGACTTTAAAATAAAAGAAGTTGATTAAAAATAAAATTGATAACTTGTAAAGGAAGCTTATTGGAAATAATGTTTTAAAAAAAATCCATCCATGCCATATAAGTTAAAAAAACATTCTTCGTACTTTTGTCGGAAAAGTCAAAAAGTACCTCGTACGACAAAAGATTCCTTTCATACATATTACTAAAAACTCACCGAAGGGTAAAAATGGATTTAAACAATTGTAGGTGGATGGAAATAATATTACATATTGATGAAACATGGATGTGGATGATAAAATACACCCCAGTGAATACTTATGAATAAACAATCTCGGATAAAAATGAGATTGTGATATTTCCCTTACCTTAGGTCCGATTTGCTTTGTTAGTGTCCGAAGCTCCTGTATAATGGTTTAAATAATGTTATTTACTTATTCCATAATAATACATA
Source organism: Viscum album (assembly GCA_963277665.1). Classification (NCBI taxonomy): domain Eukaryota; kingdom Viridiplantae; phylum Streptophyta; class Magnoliopsida; order Santalales; family Viscaceae; genus Viscum; species Viscum album. Next base: position 1,892,709,447 of record OY728143.1, on the reverse strand, counting down.
TTGATATGATATCATATATGGTCATATTATTAGCTTCTTGTTAGTAATATTTCATTGTTACTTGTTACTCGGGTCTTTATAACTTTTTGTTCTTATGCGTGTTTTGTCGAATAAATTCTTATTCTTATCTTTATGTTATAGATAATTCATTTACAGAATGGTATTAGTGTATTATATACCATATTCATTCATTCAATTCATTTATATAATCATTATGAAATGAAGATCATGTAGAACGAGTCGCATCACATCGTGGAGACGGTATTCCGTACGTACGCACGAGTGATGATATCGTTCCTATGATCGTGGAATTGTATTGGAGTATATATATATTATTTCAGTATCAATATTACTTCATAATAATCATATATAGTTACTCATTACACCATTATACCCATCCTTGTAAGGTGATGGTGGAAAATAGATTACACCACGGCGTGGAGACGGTATTCCGTACGTACGCACGCGCGGTGATTTCATTTTTCCGTAGGATGGATAGAAGGTGAATTAGGGTTGTTTCATATTTATAATAACATATAATTATGTAAGTAATACTGATGTTATTACTTTATCATGAAACAACTAAAGAATAAGAAGTTGAAGAAGAAAGAAATTGAAAAGATCGGTAATGGATATTACCTCTTCTTTGGAACGCCTCTTTGAATCCTCCACTTAAGGAACTAAGATTGGTCTTTGGAGAATACCAGGACCTCTAGGATTATTCTAGGGAAGTTATGAGGAGAAAATGGCAGGGGTTGGCCGAGCTTGAGTGCTCAATTTGGTGTGAGGAGGAGGGGGAGGAGGTGCCCTTTTATAAGGGAGGAGAGGGGCACCTTAGGAATATCTCAAAATATTATTTTATATTAAAGTCAAAATCGGTTTATAATGGTTCCAAAGGGTCTTATTTCGAAGCTAAAGTGGGTATGGGTCGAAATCCTATCAACCAATAAGATTTAGACAAGTTTAGGGTATTATTTTAACCTTATCAATTAGATTTAACTCTAAGTTAATTAATTTAACTTTTACCGTGTCTTTTTGTTTTCTTTCACTATATGGTTAATACACTTACTATAACATGCCAAACGAACCCCAAATTGTTTATTATTAATATATATATCCTTATCTAAGTAAGTTGTCCGAACCATAGATTTTTTAGAATAAAATAACAATTAGTAATATAATATTTTATTTAAAAACTATTTTGTGTCAATTTTGACACTATTTGATATATGATTTTTTTAAAAGTCATAACAGAATTATATGTTCGCAAAATGTTGATTAAATCAACACTAATATATCATAGTAACCTAGAAAATTAGTTTAATTCATAAAAAGTCTCAAATTACATTTATTTTGGTGTTTATAACATCAATTATGTCAATATTTCATTAATAAGATAATTACTGCATCATCATTGTGTCATAAATAAATTAAATTATTTAATGTCTAAAAATTACAAATAAAATACCATTATATAGGAAATCTTTTTAGATTTCTAATGAATATTTATAGTCGAATTTATCTTATGTATAACCCCATATTAAAAATGATTTACTTATTTAACTTTGATTTTAACTATTTTAACCATTCTTTAAATAAATTAATAATAAATGTCCTAATCTAACCCAAGTGGGCCTAAATGGTCATATTTTATTCCTAAGTTTGTTTTTGGTCGAATTAAACTTATCCAATATAATTAGGACATGTGTTAGGTTAATAGTAATATCATTTTTACCCTTAGTTACCCTATTTACTATTAACCGTGGTTAAAAAAAAGTAAAAAGTTACTATTCACCAAAAAAATTATTTTGATCTCATTGAACCACATTTAACTTACTGATATCAACCGTGTCTTTCGGATATTCGAAATTCCATTCACAGAAGCGGTAAAATTAATTTTTATGCAAAAATTCAGTTTTTAACCTACCACTTAGTGGTTTCACTATTCATCAAAAATTGAAAGTTTTCAGAAAAATACCAAAATTTCACCCTAGGCTAATTTCGATATTCTGAGTCCAAAAATGAAGTCCATTTTGAAAAATAAAATTTATAAAATTTCAAAAAGTGGTTATTACTATTCATAATGGCTAGTTTTAATAGCATATTGTTGTTTAGTGAAACTCGGTATTGCGTACGACGCAAACTATCGAGGAAGGTCGCGATTGTGTGTAAAGAAAGCCAAGCAAGTGTTGTGTAGAAAAAGATTCCTTTGATGATTTATATAACATAAAAGTCTCGGGTGTTACATTTCTTAAAGAATTTTTAGAATTTAAATAAGATACTATTGAAAATAAAGAGATAAATATTATTGTTGTAGATGAATCCTATGTGAAGCTACTAATCTACTTCAAATGTGTAATCTAAAAGAAAAAAATGCATATATATAGTGTGAATACCTAAAACCCATGTGAATTAGGGTGTGCATGGAGATCATTGTGAGTCTCTATGAATATTGTGTGACGTTTTTGGATGAAGTACTATGAGAAGCATGTATGTGGCTGGTGTGAATATACCCATGAGAAGTTTAATGTGAATATGATCTAGTCCAATTGTTATTGATAACATTAATTATAGTGTAGAATTCATTTGGGGGTGTCTAACTACTGAAATAAGGATTAGGTATTAGTACAAAAACATAAAAAAATAAACTGTGACTATTTATTTTCATTATTTATGTGCATAAAACTAATGGATTCTAGGTAAAATATTATCAAATCAATTTCTACTAACTGAAAATAGAGGTTAAATTCCTATAACATTTCACGATTATTTTGAATTTGGAAAAATCTTGGAATGAATCAATTCTCCCCCGTCTATGCTGTCTGCATTGACCCCAAGGGGTATCTCAAGTACTATCATATTTGGTTTCCTCGAAAATTGATAAATATTTTTTCCAAGTATATTTATTTTAATATAATGAAGTACAAATATTATAGATATTTGAATAATATCCTAAATTGGAAAAATATAATTCTATTCACGATAAAGCTGTAAAGAATGTTTTTCCAATAAATTAAAAAACAAGATGTGGAAATAGGGAAATAAAAAAATAAAAAAATATAATGAAAGATATTGATCAAACACTAATTAAAATTTTAATTTTGGTAAGTTCTTATCAAATAAAGAAATAGTTTAAGATTCTATTGGAGACCATTTTTAACAAGTAATGAATTTAAAGATACTAAAACACTAAAATAATTTTACACTCATGTAAAAGAATATTTGTAACAAGTTACAAATAATGTTATTTCATATATAGTTGGATTTTTCAAGTAGTTCTTTGATAAAAAATCACAAATAGAAGAATAAGTTTATTCTATGGATAATGTATTGGTTAAACATGCTTGAAGATTAAAAAAACTAAAAAATTAGTAGAAGATAAAACGTGAGACACATATAATATCTATAAAAAAATTTCATGGTTATTGAAGAATTTAAAAGGATAATATATGACAGTTTGTTATTATGGGAACTACTATATAAGTAATCAAGGAATTAGAGAATCTTTTTTCTGATAAAAACCATTTGTGCCCGACTATTGATTACTCAGGTTGAATTGTGTGCAATAACTGCCACCATGTAAAAAATATTTGAATAGACTCCAATAGGTATTCTTTTTGAAGCTGGAAACACCCAACTACTCTCATATACATGAAGACTCATGGATCTACTTTTTAGAGGAAGGAATTCAATGGGGAACCTGGATAATGATGCTTAAGATGTTGCTTTTGTCGATAGGATGGGATGTCAGGATTATCAGACACTTTTGGGGGGAAACTATTTCTAATTTCAGGACTCTCAAATATATTTAGTATATGTTCACGAATCCCTTGTTCATTACTATGTATTTAAAAATGGGTTACACTTTGGTAGTGATCAATCGAGAACATGCATGGTTTCATAGTCATCAGTTTTTGTCTAAATTACTACATCAATAGAGGTATATGATTGTATCCACGTTCTCTATAAATGGTCCCCATTTTGTACATGAACTGTGGTAAATTTTTTCATTTATTTTGAGGATCTGGGTTTTAATTCATATATTGAGGTGCCCTAGAGTATTTTTTCATCCAGAGAGATGTAACATGTTTTGATGATGAGATCAAACCCATAAGATGGGATTCGTACATATCTACATGCGAGGAATTAGAACCCACATAGTTTTATTCCATTTAACATGACACATCACCTTTTAATGTAATCTGATAAGGACTAAACCATGTAGTTTAATGTCATACTGTAAGGATGTTTAGGAAGGGGTTTCGTCAAGGATAGTGTGGTACTTATGGTGAGGCATATTGTGGGACCTGGAAGATATATAGTCTCTTAGTTTGATATGACCCTACCGAGAATGTGGCCTATGGAATATTAGGGTGAATCTGGGTATTGGTTTTCAATCATAGAGATACATCATACATATCCTATTTGTCTGGGAATCAAATCACATATAGTTTAGTAGTATTGGGTATTACAACAATTGGTAAGGAAAATTTTATTGTATATGATTGGTACTTACACTCATAAGATTCCCAAAATGTTCTTTTATATTGGGAATATTTCCCTTTGGTAGTTGAGGCATGGGTTTCAGAAACATACCATATATGAAGACTGTTTGAATAAATATTTGGAATTTCATTTGTAAAGAAGATCCATGTGGTTGGCTCTTATACTCAGAGGGATTACCATTATTAGATTTTTAATTATTTGTATTTCAAGATCACCAGTACCCTCTAATCCCACATGGTTCATTCTTGGTATGAGAATAATGCGGATTAAGATGATCTAAGGATAAGAAAATCCAATTTTTTCCATTGGTGTGTGGATACATGAGCCAGAAGGGGGAGGGAGAGGGATTCGAATATACTAAAATCCTCTATTATTTTGGTAGACAGTATTATCACATATTGTGACCGAACTATCTATGTTTTAAATAATAGATGATAAATTGTATCCATCCTACAAGAAAGTCTAGGGGATTACATACGTAGGGATTCCATGTTGGCTCCATGTGGAAGAGGGGAGTGATTAGAACTGGCCATCATCAAAGAGAAAGGATAGTGGTTCCCCTCAATCCTTAAAATAGGTATGTTCATGTGAGCACCTATAAGGTCATAACACTTGTTACCATTAGAATGTATACTTGAAAGCAATTAGAGGGTCCCCCTTATTGAGGATGTTATATATGTGACACTAATTACCGTACGTATATAGACTCAAGAAGGGAAACTATTGTGTCCTATGATATGATCATATGTGTTATATGGATTTGGATAAGACCGTAGGTTGATTCTATAAGACTGGTTCTTGGAGGGGCCAAAGTGGGGAAAATCGATATTATAGAAGGGAGTGATTGAAGTTGGTGTATGGAACACCCTTGGATGCACCATTATATATTGTAGGTTCTTATGCAGGATGGGGTTCACTTCACATATCATGTTTTCATGTGTGTCAGGGTAACATCCTCATAGAATTGTTCTATGTAGATCGGGTGTATTCCCACAAATAAATTTTCAACATAGAACTATGTTCCACACACATAGTTAGTCTATACATTTGGTCAAGTTCTTCACAAATAGTTTTTTTTCTATACAGACCGGTTTACACCAGCATTGTTTTTTCTATGTGGTATAGGGTTCCACTCACAATGATTTTTTCTATAAAAGGCATTGATCTATAAAGAGGGTATCCATTTATTCACCTTGTAATGGTGTTAAAAAAGGGGTCTTATGTTTTGTTGGAGGTTATATAATTTATTATTTCTTCCTTAATTTTATGTGGTAGGTTTTTACATTTATGGAAAAGAAATATCCACGTTTCATCTCCCTTCTAGGATCTGCTCTTGTGATGACCATTTTTTCACCCTAATTTAGGTCCCTAGAAAGGTAATTTTATAGAAAAATGGAGGGAATTGGTACTGGAATGGATGATCATCCATAGTGGGATTCTATTGTGGAAACCCTAGGATGATAGCCCACTCCAATAGTTATTTTTGTTTGAGGGGACATTTCTCTGTGGGCGAAAAATCTCCATCCAATCCTATAAATGATTTTCTAACATTTTTAGAGGCCAATTGTACTATCCCATCCCATGAACTATATCATTCATGTGGGACGGTCATTCATGGGCATGGAAATCACCATCTGACCCCACAAATGAAAGTGGTTTTGTTTTCGGGAACATGGGGTGCATCTTATCCTTTGAACTATTTCATTCACATAACTTCTTTGTGAAGTGACTAAAATCTATGTGTAATGCTGGTCCATGGAGAAATTTTCACTTTATTGGATCAATCTATCCTTCATGGATTCACCCCTTTGAACAATTTTTTTCAATTTAATATCCAAATTTATTATTTTAATTCATTAAATAAATTTAATTTTTTTCTTCTTGTATTAGTAATATTCAGAACCAATAATGGGTTCTGATCAGGATTAAGATAAATCTATTCTGATTTAGAAAGTGATCACATTCTGAAGCTGTTTATAGTACACATGTGGACCCTCAATAGGGGACCACACCAATATATTGGGGGCTTGACTCATTTTTCTTTTACCAGAATTCATTGTGAACTAATCGCTCTAAAAACATTTTGATCTTCTCTTATTCTATGAATAATATCCTTTTTGGATGAATATTCCATGAAATGAAATTCAATGCCCATGAATGGTAAATTTTAATTTCAACATATTGAGTGGATGGTTCACAGATTGAGAATTTGGTGGATTGTCACATCTCTAGCCAATGCTTCAAGGGATAGTGCCTCCCAGATTGGTGGTTTGTGGGCCTATGTTGGGCACGTGAAACAACATCTTATTTACTATGTTCACCATGGATTATTTTTCATCACTCCCCTATAAATCTCACAATTTTATATGATTCATTATAGTAAATATTGTCTCTAACTTCCACTTTGATTACTATGACCAAGATAATAACTCCCATGGAAGTGAACATTTTATAAAATCTTAAATATCACTTCATCCTTATGTTGGGTATTTTTAAGAAACTTCATTCAATAGTGCATCCATCAAACCAATTTTAAAACTGATTACCACATTATTACTTCGTCCAATGAGACGATGCTCAGCTTCTAGCTTATAATCATAATCTACCATCTCCTTGGTTGGAAATGTCTTAGGATCTTGCCCAAGTGATCATATTTAATAATGGTCAAATCATGCTCAACCTAGTCTAAGATAGATTATCCATTATGAATAGTTCTATGAGGAACCAAACCCATCAAAATAGAAATGAAATATCCTTGAAATAACCCATAAAACATCATCCTTCCATTTTAGACCTCATGACAAGATATCCCAATGGAGGATTTAACTCAGAGTCATATTTATAGTTAGGAAGGATGTTCTTACATGAAAACTCTTGGGAATTTGAGGTGCATCAGAATTGTACCGAATTATATGAAGAAATGAAATTATTCGAATTGTACTTGGAAGTATGGGTGTCTTAGTTTTTGGATTATCCAAAAACTGAGATACTTCATAAATTGAACATTCAATGGTGTTTGAGCACTAATAATTTCTATCTCTTTCATGGTGAAGTCAGTGTTACCTTATGAGATATATACCAATTAGGGGTAATCACCCTTCTCGATAATATGTATGATGAATTTATTCCTATGACCAATACCTGGGAAAACATTGAACATGTAACTCCATTAGCGAGGGACCTATTGACTGTGGAAGTGTACTTTCTTGGACATCTCCTCCATACCCACTCACTCATTCAATTCAGTTATTGGATAAATTGGTTTTTTTATGTAAGCATTCCAAGGCAGAATATTCGATGCAACCTGACTCACCCACCTCAACATTCATGAGGCATTCATGGTTTGTACAAGGAAATCCTTTAAGGTATCCAACTTACCACATGGGGATATAAAATCCATCCAAACCTATACCCTATCTTCGGGTTGGTGGGACATTTTCAATTTTCTAGAGTGGATGGCTTTTCCCCTCCTATGATGCCTATAACTTTGTTAGAGTCTGTACCATAATGATGTCGGCCAAACATGAAAAGTAACAACCCATCAATATATATATAGCTAAAATTTATCTTATATACTAGGTATTAGGCCATATTCAAGAATGTAGGTATCCACATCACCTCTATGGTCCATTCCAATTCTTATATGACTGGGTAGTAGGACACTATTTGTTCAATGAATATCATCATATCACAACAATTCATCATTCCTCCATTTCCCTTACACATGGTAATATTGACTTGGTTCTCTCTAAACCCCTAGGAATCGATGGTTTTGTGGAAATGTTGTGTGATTTTACCACATTACTTTCATCCCTTTCCATGCACCTTCAAGAATAGTGGTCGATAATGGTGATGTGACTTTAGAAGAATGTTCTTTAGTGTTCTCTATCCAAGAGGTAATTATAGATACATGGTTAGACAGAGTAACCTTATGTGAATTCTATACTCTTAATATACTATCATGGAAATTTTCAAACATTAAAAGTGTTTCCTCTTTCCACCTTCCTTGTATTCAGGAGATACACCCAGTTATCCTTCACCAGCTATGGAAGAAGTAGATGCATGAAGATTCTTGCATGACAATTTTCATTCCATATAGGAAAACTCCCATTAATATGTCATAGAATTATCCCATAATGTGGATGGAATATTATCCTGAAGAGATATTAGGGAAGGAAATATAAAGGGTGCATAAACCACTGACCTCTCTCAACTTGGTTCCTGACACACCTTTCGTATCAGTTTCAAGGGGAGAATGGATTGTATCCCAATTCTCTAGGCACCTTAGGGTAGACTTTTTCTCCAGATCCCCTAACTAAAGGTGATTAGTATTTGACATATTTATCTAGAACATCATGAAATTGTAAAGGAAATGGTACTAGTGGAACGACATTGGGAATTTACCAAATTGATATCGGGTCAATCAGCTTGGTTCCTGAGTCTCGACATGACCCATATGTGAAAGATTTTCCCACATTGGAGTCTTTTTTAACACAAACATTTCCATTGTGGTTGCAATTATGGATTATATACCCACACAAGCAGGTGATATGGATCAAGATTCCAACATTTCTATTGAACACAGGGTTCTATGAAGATGGGGCTAGCACCAAATTCATACTGTCATCATAGAGACCTTTTTTTGGAAATGGCTGACCGACAAACAATCTTCAACAAATTATCCATGACTTAGGCCGATGTGGTATTGATTATCATCACCTATATATTCTTTTACATTGGATACATATTCCTTGAGAAGACATAGCTTGTTTTGAAAATGATCTTACTCAATTTAATGATTCCAATTTTGAATAAAAATCCTTACAAGATACTAATACTGACCTACATCACTTATTTGTTGATGAAGTAATATCTTATGATCACGTGGATAGGTATACTATAGAGATATGTGAATGGGTGGCTCGTGTAGCAAGATTAATGGTGAATCTATCATAAAAAATTTATTTTTTTAATCCATTATGAAGAATGTTTGAGATACCAGGATCATCATTAATAAGATGCACCCAATAGATGAAACCAAAAAGGGGAAAAGATCTAGTTTGAAGTAGAAAATTTATGTCTCTTACTAGGCAGTAGATAATCTCCTAACTAAAGTATGTTCATGTACACTATTTACATTTTAGTTGTTATGTGAATTTTCCCCTTTTATTATTTAGTAGTTTTGGGGTGAGACTCTAGTATTTTGGTGAACCTCTATTCTCAGTTAATAAAAAATGAAACCCAGTTTTCCCTACAATTCTATTCACTTATCATATCTTGCAATATTTATCTATCTCAATTTCAGTGTTCTTTGAATGATAAACTCTTAGAATACTTTAATTTTCTCTTAATTGTATATTTATCTCACTCATAATCTAGTATAGTCATGTTGACATGATCCTATAATGCTCTAATTTTTACTGAGCCAAGGGACTCAGTGAGCGTAGTTTTAACTATTTCTAGGGTTTCTCTGGGAACCCTAATTGATTGGTATTTTCTATTACCAGAGAATGTTTTTTCTATTAAATTGTGGTTCAAGATTAGTTTTAATAATATGAATTTTTGTTAGGCCTCTATTTGTGGGTTTTTGACCTTACGAGTTTTCTATCTATTTTTTTGATTACTCGAATATTTCTTAAACCAGGAAAAGAACAGGACTTGCAAGCTGGTACATGAAATTCTATAGTGTCCCCTTGGTGTGGTTTCCACCTCACACATTTTGTGTCTCTTTTAATGGAATTTTTGGATTCTTGATAACTAGAACAAGGCAATATATGTTTTAGGTCGAACATCATTGACCATTAATTATAGGGTGGGGACCCCAACAGGGATTACTGGCCAAGAATCTCTCAAAATTTTAGACATTAATAATGTATTTTTAGACTCTGGTTTTGTTATTCCAAAATATAAGTCATGAATTGGGGAAAGTGTGTGAGGGTTAATCATAATAAAAGTTTCAAGAACGATGTTACCAGGGAATACAAAGGTAAATAAGCCTCTCATGGGGATTAATTAAACTATGGATGACAACCTCTTTTTGTGGGTGACTTATGCAAAGGTAACAATGGAATATAGTGCATATAAAATAATTTTTTCCTCAGGACACTGACCTTCCCATTGTGATGGGGAGGTATTTAGTGAAAATTTTGATTTCTATATACCACAAAAGGTATCTTGTCAGGGGATTGATAATTGAAAAATGATGAGGTATTCTATATCAATAGTGGACATGAATGATAAACCACCCCAACATAGATTTGTATTATGTAAAGGATGGATAAATGATGATGATATTTATTATAATTCAACTAGGATAAGGATTGTGTTGGTTAATGTCATACAGAGAGAAACTTTGATATTTAAGTTTTAAGGTAACTTAGATTTGACTAAGGGACAAATGATTTTCCATTTACATGGTAATATCTCAAAAAATTTTCCATCATACATAGGTATAAAAGGGAAAAGTTGTAAGCTATAATATTTCGGTTTTCAAACGTAATGAGTAATATTGGATGGGAATTTTATTGGGTCATATAGAGATTGGAAAAACCTCCAGTGCGGAATATGTTTCTTTTAGTATACATTACTTTTTTTTGATTAATTATTTAGATCCATTGGGGGAATGTTGTCTATAGTCAAACAATGGTGTACATGGGAAAATGTACCTCCACTTTCATTAGGTTGGTAGGTTATTGGATATTCAGAAATCTCTAGGCACAATGTTTTTTATGATAGTATATTACCTGAGTATGAAAATAAAATTTCATGTAAAAATTTCTCAAATATAGGTAGAAACGTTTCCCTTATGTAGGTATGACCCATATGTATGATGGAATGATTTCCTCCTCTCCTTTTTTATATTTTTTTCATCCAAATTTATAAGGACTACATATCAATTGAAAACATAGATCAAAACATTCATAGTTCTAGGAAGACTTATCCACACGTTAATCAAACTATTGTGCGGGGAAGGAGGATTTTATTGTAAATATGAACTCACGAATGGGGTGAGGCAAACATTGGAACCCTCATGTTGATCCATCTCAGGTATATGAGAGTGGGGGGAATTTTTTGTTTTTGTGGATGTATTAATATATTAGATACATGCGTCGCTACATATCCAGTCAAGGTAACAATCATGCAATAAGTAGTTCTTAATGGGTTCCACATAGTTCTGGCCCATGAAAATGGAAATGGATTTTTTAACATTTAATTTGGCTTGAACTAGGATTAGATATTAGGGTGTCCCTACGTATCCTGTAGTAGTAGGAATTGGAAGACATGTACTTTTGGACATCTGGAAGTTCAGTGTCATGCGATAAGGACATGACCCATGCAGTTTAACTTCATGTAGAGAGGAATACATGGGGCCTTATAGTTTTAGGTCATATAGATTGGTCTATTATTCAAATAAATTATTATTAATATGAATCTAATTGGTTCTTTTTGGTATGACATTCCTTGGATGTGGGGGTAGAGAAAGTGTAAAACTTGATTTTAGTGATTCTTGAATTTGGGGAAATGATATGGGGAAAGTCAATTGGCTTTTAAAGACATAAGAGGCCTCTCCTGGGGTTGAACATGATTTAGTTTGATAATAATTTTTAGTTGGTGAAATATATTGAGTTACATGAGGGAATATTGTATATAGTTAAACAAATGTGTCCTTCAGAAACCTACACTCCATTTCTGATCTCCATAGAAAGGTTGTGGAGATCCAAAATGTACCAAGTCACCGAGTACGATTTATGGAAGGACTATAAATTTGATCATGATAAACATTTATCCCAGGATTTACCTTGGACTGCAAGGCAACTTATATATATATATATATTTGATTGATATGTTGGTTATTTCGTTGTCAAGCATGTCAAATTAGTTGGCTAGTTTTACTAGAATTTCTGTTGTATATAAGGAACCCTTGGTCGACTTTGGATAAATATTTAAATATATAAATTTAAAATTCATTTTTTATTAAGAAAATAAAAGGTGAAATGCTTTTATAAAAAAAGTAATATTTGATTTTGGAGTATGGCAAAAATAAACAAGCAATAAAAGTATGTAGAAATTAAAAGATTAAATTATGTGTTATCAACATGGAGATTTCTTAAGGGGATCATCCTTCATTGCTACAAGAGAAATGGTATAGGTCATTTAATCCATGGGTTTTTACACATATGACAAGAGTTTTATTGATTTTATATTAGTATTAATCCTATGGTTCATTCGGAAACTCCTTGGTTACCACTAATGATTGAGTGATTTTTGCTCGACTTCATAACTGAAATTCCCAAAGAAAATAGACAATGAACTCAATGAACTACCAGATTTGAATTTTATTTATGTGTAATACCATGTAATTTTTTTACATTTCCATGACAATGTTTACGAGAGTCCAATTTACCAATATTATGACACAAAAACCTTAATTAATAGAAGGAATATGAAATGGTCAATGGTGTATGAACAATCATGATCATATAGATATTATCATGGAATATGAGTTGATAAATTGATTAAATGAAAAGAGATTTTTCTAAAGAAAATAGACAAACCATGAATTTAAAATACAATTCCAAACTTACAAAAACAAATCTTGGGATATAAAATGTGTTCCCCCCCAGGTGATCATGAGAGGTTTAGAAATCCATGTGTGGGCAGAAAGTCATAGATGATAAAGTATCACTTACCATAGCATAAAAAAACTGAATGAAGATATAAATATTTTGAGATTATTAAATAGCATCACCTTGCCTCATGGTTGAACGTTTAAATTAGGTGTCCAATATTCACTTTTATATACAAAATGGGTCTGGTTTTGGGCATACATAATTTGAGATACCACTTAGACAATGGTTTTGGGATAGAAAAATTACTTATCACAACTTTTACAAAAGATAAAACTTGTTGAACGACCTCTTAACTATATCCATATCAAAAGTTTTTTCCATATAATCTATAAAATGGAAGATATTTTCAATATACAAGAACTAAACATTTGACTTCATGAATTTTATTTATCATGGATATTTTGATCTAGTTGGGGATTTTAATCCACTAATTGGTATTTGGTACCTTCATAAGAGATTTATATCACATAATTTTTATCTTCCCACCAAAGTAAAGCCCAATTTAATGAAACTATTTTTATTAAAATCTGGTAAAGTCTATATATGTTATTGTATTCCTATATAATTTGACCCATTATTCATTAAATTCATCACGGGCATTCCAAATCACCTTCAACTATAACAAAAACATCAAAACAACTGAAATAAAAATTTTTAGGAGTGATAATAATTAAATTATTAAACCAAAAATGAAGAGTAATTTATTATTATATTTTTATGTTTTAATACATAACCAGTTTAATATAGTGGTGTAAGTGTGAAATTAAACATGGAATCATGTTACGATCACACCCCCACACATAAATGTTTCCACTCATAGGAAAAGTCACATTTAAAAAAATAATTCATGTAGATATTCTAGACATCATGATGATTTAACATTGAAATTCTAATTCTTGATTGTAATGGGATCAAATAATAAATGATGGCAAGGATTTTTTCATAGTGATCAGGGAAAAATTGGTCTCATAAGTTTTATCAGAATAAAATTCAAAGAGATTAATTATAAAAAATTGAGAAAGTAATCAAAAAGTAAACAACGTTTCTACACATGTGTTTGTGACAACCTTTTAATTATATCATCCCAACATCTATTCAAGTAATTTAGTTTATTTTTAATTTGTTTTTCATAAATGATTCAGTCGAGCAAACTTGTCCTACATAGTTTGCAGTAAAATTTCAAGACCCACTAACTTAAGAATTCTTAGAATTCAAACCTTGATCTATTGACCTAGATATAACCCTATTTTTTTTACATTTCATCAGTCCCCTCATATATATATTTTTTTTATTTTTTTTATCAAGATTTTCAATCGGAGAAAATCTTACACTCATCTCTCAAACCTTGTATGATCTCCCCACAAAACTAATTATAATATATATAACTAGATAAATGGTTGAGGAAGAATTGTTTTTAGCATTCCCATGAAAAAACCCATATTTTTGTGTTTTTGTGTTTTTTGTTTATTATTAGATTTTTTAGGGTACACAATAATCATACAGCAGGCACACATTCATATGTCAAGATAGAACAATAATGAAACTAATCAAATAAGAAACAATCATATGGAATTTTTTTTGGAAAGCTGATAAATGGTAATCTAAATTATAATGATATTCTATTAAGTAAGAAGTATTCACACTACATGAATTAGTGAAATATGTGTGGAGGAATTACGTTAAACTGTTTTCTTTTAAACTACTCACTCAATGGATACCAATCTTCTCAGTGGTTTCAAAGTGATACAACTATTTATATCATCGAAAACAACCAATTTCATGAAAAAATCACACCCCAATGTTACCTTCATGATAATACACACATTCCATCATTGATTTTTTTTCTTAAAATAACATAAAATATGAAAATTCCATATGAATTTTCAATACCTTCCTTGATTTAGTAGCCTTAATTTTCTATATTCTCATGCAATACCTATATTGAACCAAAGATGTATACATTAGTAACTATGTACGGATCGAGCAATCAAGAATGTAACTTATCTAGGTTGAGATTTAGTCTATAATTACACATGATAACCTTCTCACCAATTTGAAACATCCACTAATGAATCATATCATCATTTATATCCTTTTTCTTCTAGTTTTAGATCTTGGAGTTATCATATGTATCATGTCAATTTTTTTCTAGATCTTGAATATGATTCATTATATTGTCACCTTTAATTAAAAGATTCATGTTACATTGTTTTTAAACCAAATATACATGGTTCTCTACCTCCTGTGGGAGCTAAAAAGCATTTTAAAGCATAATCCAATATGGTGAAATTCTAGTTGGGGTATTAAAATATGTACGGTTTGACCTAAATGAATCATACAATTGAAAACTAAAATATGTCATATTATGTTGGAACATTTTATCCAAGATTCACTTATCCACCCAATTTGTGATTTATGCTTGTCTGTTATTTTGGGGGTGATATATAGTAGAGAAATTATGAACAAACAATACATAATGATCATGTTTTTCATGTTCTAATTACAAAAATGTGAACCTTGATCACTAATTATGAATCGTGGAAAACCAAATCGTCTGAAAATCTTTGACCTCAAAAATTCAAAAACCATTTGAGGTTCAATATTCCTATAGCATTTACCTCAACTGATTTAGTGATGTAGTAAAAAAATATTAATATGTACATAAACCCAAATGGATAAGGGAATTTCCATATTTAGTCAAGGACCCATGCATCAATGTTTTCATAAAATTAACATGGGTTGTTGATTAATTTCTTTCATATAAGAGATGTTCCCCTTAAATTGTCATCGTGAACATGAATTAAATAACCTTTAAGAATCTCTATAAAATTTAGTCCAATAAATTCTCATGATAAGGGCCTTCCTATATTTACATTCAAATCCAATGTGGGCCCCACAAACCATAGTGTGGATGAAGAAATGAATGAGGAGAAATCATGGTTCGATAAACACCAATGAATAACTTGGTCACTAAAAATTCTACAAAAATAAGGGGCTATCCAAAATGTACCATCTTGAATCAAGATTTAGTCGTTGGGACTTTGAAGTATTGAACATAGAAGGGACTCTAGATGTTTCTATAAAATAAATAATGTTTTCATATTATGGGGTATGTTCCAAATCATAACAAAGGTTCACATGAGTAATGAATTATCCAATGGGTATCGATGAGTCAAAATGGTGGCCCAATGTTGGGGAAATCCTGATAATTTATTTAGGTACCATAGTTTTCTCTAATCTCATATATCTAATTGCAAGGTAAAACACTTGGTGTAGGAGCATCCACTGTTTGAGGGGGTGAATTACTTCCCCATTATTAAAAATAAGTAGAAGTGAATCATGATTTGAAAACCCAATGACCTTTCATCCATGAAGATATGAACATAATTATTTCAAGGAAAACGAAATAGAAAGGAGATAATTTTTTGTGGTGGTGTAATTCACCTGGGAAGGGTCAAGCGTACATTAGCTATAAAAATTGATATGAGGATCCTTCTCAACCCTTTTTCATAATACATCCACAGCTAAAAAGGATGTGGAATAACACATAAGTTTGAAGGGTATATCCCAGCATTTTGATAGATGGTTGGAGGTGATGTGAGACTCATTTGTAGTGAATTTAAATCATCCTCACAATTTTGATTAAAAGAAAACACAGTGTATTTTTGTAATGATCAGTATAAGGTATATTCCATCTAACTAATGTATTTAATTATTTGTTGCTAAAAAAATGACCCAAGAAAGTGTGTACCACACAAACACATATTGGATATAGAAGGGATGAAATTAATTCATTTTTTTGACATATCCATTTGAATTCCCTCAATTGAAATGACATTACTAGGAACTATCACGTTATTAGCCTTGAAATAAAATTTATATTAATTTAAAACAATATATTTTAAAAAGATATAGCGGTGTTTGGATCCTTGGAGGTTCAAACAGTCATCAAAGAAATATCCTTTAACATTGAAATCATCTATAAAGATATCCATACAATTCTCAATTTACTAAGAAACAAATACTCACCATACATCACCGAAAAGTGCCCGGAGCATTATATAGAAAAAAATACATCCTCTTGTATAGAAATTTCCCAAATGGATATGTAAATGTTGTATTTTATTGATCATTAGGGGCTATATGAATTTGAAAATTACGCGAATATACACCATGTAAATAATAATAGGACTTTCTAGACACCATTTATAAAATTTTACCAATAAAATTTTGATGAAGGTTATCCTTTCAAGTGGAATGATTTAGAATATGATAACCATTAAAGACTCAAAAACTATTTTTTACACATGTAAGAACAAATTCCTCAATTCTAATTGACAGTACATTTAATCCAATTGTTTTGTCACAATTTTCACTCTGTCAACCAATTTACTATCATATATGGTACATATGATCCTATAGCAAGCATTTTACTAACATCCAATTTTTACAACATCAAGGAGGGTGTTATTCAACCGATATTGATATTTCCTTACGAGTTTAGAGTTATCATCTAAAAGTATATGTTTGTTTAATATAAATGGGAAATTCTAGGAATATCAGCCAAAGTCCATCCTATTTTTTTATTAAACTCTCTTGAATGGCCTATACATTATTATTCCTACTGTGGAGAGAGATTATTGGGAATAATGATATGATATTTTTCAATTCCATAATGATAATAATATTTTAAATTAGATGCAAGTTGTCTTGATTCCAACTCTAGGGGTTATTTTATTTACTAAGGGATTTAGGGGGGCTAAGTTCCACCAAAATGTCTATCTGATCAAGTTTATTCTATATAGAAAGTTGATCATTGGAATGTATATTTTTAGAATCATTGATAGTCCTGGTACCCTATAATGACTACAGAAATCAATTAAAGCACAAAATTTACACATCTCTAAACATACAAAACACTCAATGCATAAATCAAAACTAAAAAAATACAAGGGTGAAGAAGAGAAAATGAATGAGAGAATGATTCAAGGAGGTAATTTTTTGTGTGTCTTTTGAGAGAACACCCATTAAATATACTGAAATAGTAGTATTCCCA
This sequence comes from Viscum album, assembly GCA_963277665.1. NCBI lineage: Eukaryota > Viridiplantae > Streptophyta > Magnoliopsida > Santalales > Viscaceae > Viscum > Viscum album. Next base: position 1,892,691,255 of record OY728143.1, on the reverse strand, counting down.
TCAATAGGGAATTTAAAATAATAATGGATGTAGATACATACATTTTCACCACTGAACTCCAGGAAATGAATAATATTTTGAACATTGGTGAAGTTATTTTTTTAAGGAATTAATTACCAAGTATGGGAGAAGAATGTCTTTCGGTTTGGGTATATTTCATATCTATAATGTAGTAATCTATAAGGAAGTTTATATTATTCACTCGAATGAGGACATCCTTGATCACTACTAATGGATATGTTGTGCTCTTGTTGGAAAGTTGAATGATAATGACTATTTGTTGATGCTCTCCAACTAAAAAATAAGTACACATTTATTAAGGATTTACATTAATTAAATCATCCAAATCTAGTATTTAAGAAAAAAATGATGGCCCCCTTAGGTGAAAGTTATTGTGAAAGTGCCTAAATCATCAGATTTTTTTATTTATGATGTGATTAAAGATGAGAAATTTATTCCATGGTTTACTATAACATTCAACATAAAATAAAGTTTATGGGTAAAAATCTATTTAAGAAACATGTAATAGAGAGGTGTATCTTTAAGTGCATCTAATAATGGAATTTAATCATGAAAAATTGTAAATTTATCCATTATTTATTTCTCAAACTAATTATCAAAATGAATGTTAAGTTTAGAGAGTCTTTGGGGGAAAGAAAGTGGAATAGATTGTTCATGAGAATCATCAATAATAACTTGTGAACCCTTTTTTATCTATTTACCTTCATTATTATCTTTTATGGGTAAATAAAAAGAAGTTTTCATGTGGTGTATTTATTTGTTGTGTAGAATCAATGGAATAATAAACTCTTTTACCAATGTGATGTGTGATTGTAGAAAAATTACCCTTTTATTTTGTATTAGACATAGGTTGGGATGTTAGTTTTCTAGAGCCTTGCAACTTTAACTCACCGATGGTGTTCTCCAATTCTCCCCCTTGAGTTTATAGGTCATGAATAGCTGACTGTGTGGTTAATTGGAATTTTAGGTTCTGGGTTTCCTTTTCCTTCACTATATCCTTGAATAATGGCTTAGACTTGGGGGAAGGATGAATTTTCTTAATAGATGAACTATAATAAGGTTGCATACCTTGGCCTTGTTAATACAAATTCAACACAGTTTAACATCAATTTATTTCATGTAAATACCGTTGTTGTGCTTTCCACATGGGGTTCAGATTATACTAAATGGTTCATACATGAAGGTTGATTATTTTTTATATGGAAACCCTTGAAATACTTAAGAATAAGAATCAGATGAATACTAAAATTGGGGGAACTAGTCTGAAAAATGAGAATTATCCAAAAAAATATCATAATTCAATGGAACGAGAAGAGAGTATGAATTACCTTGAGCTTGATGTAATTATCCTAGAATGGTATTTATATCATAAAGTTTATTATATAATTTTTTATAGATATTAATTAATTACCTCATGAACTCCATGGGTTGGTGAAATTTATTGTGTACGAAATTGTTGTTCATTTTGACCTTTGTTGGATATTATGACACGAGTGGTAGTATTTGTTTTATTCACTAGGGTACCACAAGATGTTGCATATATCATTCCTTGATACATGGGAACAATTACCACACATAAGTATTGAAATAAAAATAATTCACTAATTTGGTGGTTGGTCAAATTGAACAAAGCCTTTTGAATCATTCCAAATATTCATGACGGATCTCTACTTATGATTCCCTAATACCAAATATTTCTTTTCAATTTGATATAGTTATAAAGGTAGTAAGTAAGATATCTAAAAAGGGTCATTTAAGAATATTCTAACCCAAAATTGTGGTAGGTATATACTATAACTAGTCTTTGGATACACTATCAATTGATAAAGGAAACTCCATAAACGTAACAAGGTCCTAAATCTCATTTTGGGGTTTCATTATGGAGAAAAATACATAAAACTCTTTGATATTTTTGAGAGGGTCCTCACTAGGAATACCATAGAAATTATTGATGTGGTAGATGTGTCTCGATCTTAGCTCAATGTTGGACACTTCCTCAAGATATTGGATATATGCTGTTCAATACTCCACATTTGGGGTGGCAAGTTCTTTTAAGGTTTGATAATTTACAACCGTGATTTCTGAGGTTTGGTTTGGATTATGATTTTTTAATGAGAATAATAAAGGATTTATAAGGGATTAATTATATTTAATTGATTATTCTACTATAGATGTCCTAATTTTTGAGTGATGTGTCTTCTCAATTTAAAGGTCAAAGTCATGTAGTTTTTTTAATGAATCCTGAAAATATGTTAAGAATTTTGTTTTTTTGTATTTTCTTCATTATATGATGGAATATAGATAAAATAAAATTAATTATGCATAATTAATGGATAAATGAACAGATAATGATAAATTATAGAATTAGAGAGATATATTGAGGAATTAGGAGAGATAAGAATAAATACACAAAAAAATCAAAAGAAATGGAAAAAACAAAAATAATCATTAAGGATTATGGGATATTGAAATAATACAAATTAAGAAGTAAAATAATTAAATAATAAGAAATATGGAGAAAATTATTATCATTGAACCCTGAAAATTGTGGAAAAAATTGAACAGGTTGTCGACTGCGTCAAATTAATTGTTTAGTGTTACTAAAATTTATATAGTATAGTAGGAACCCTATGTCAACTCTTGATTGAGAAATAGATAAATTTTTTAAATATGTTTTTTATAATGAAAATAAAATGGTAACATATTTTATAAAAAAATTCAGTTTTTTATGTAAGAGTACATGATAAATAGAAAATCAACAACAGTAAGAAGAAATTAATTGATTGGATTAAGTGTGATAAACCACGGTAATTATCAATACTCTTGTCCTTCATCAATTCAAGAGAAATGGTATAGATCATTTAATCCCTAATTTCAAACTCCTAGAACCAAAATTTTACTGAGATTATTCTTGGAAGCATCCTACGGTTCAGTCGAAAAAACAAAATGATTAACTGGTTAATACTGATGATTATGTGACATGTGTTTTACTACCTAATAGGAACTCACCCTGAAAACACATGAATATCCTGATGCTGTGTCTAGGTTTGTATGCTATTTATTTTTGATTCCAAGATATTAATGTACATGGACGTAATAGTGTTTATGAGAGTTCAATTGACCAATATGAACAACATAAAAATAGAAATTAAATGGGGGAAGATGAAATGGTGAATGGTTTGTGAAAAATCACATGAAAGGGTACCCCCAAACATGATCATATGAGTATTATCATGACATAACATTACAAAACTGGATTAGATAAGTATATAGGATGATTAAAAGCAACAAAAAACTTAATATTTAAAATTACATTCAATTTTTTTAAAACTCATGATTTACAAAAAGTTCCTACCTTGGTGATCATGATATGTTTAAAACTCCATGCGAGGAGAGTATGAAAAAGACGATGATGTATAACTTCTCATATCCTCAAAAACATCTAGGAATGAGGAGAGAAATATTTTGAGACTCCAAAATAGAAGCACATTTCCTCTTGGTCAAGCATCTAAATGAGGTGCCCAAAAATTCCTTTTATAACCAAAATGAGAGTGGTTTGGGGAAAAAATAATTCATGATTCCAATTAGACTAAGGTTTTGGAATATTAAAATGACTTCTCATTACTTTTAAAATAGAAAAAACTTGATTCCCGAGCTATTATATATCTCCTTTTCAAAATTTATGACAATATAATGTATAAAATAGAAGATATTTATAAAACATAAAAGCAAAATTTTGACTCCATAAACATTCTTTTTCTTGGATTGATTTTCCTATTTGGAAATATTAAGGGACTAATTGGTATTGGTTGACTTATGAAGTGTTTTAACCTATATAACTTTAGATAATCACAAAAACATTCAGTCCAATTTAATTCCCAAATGAATATTAGTGTTTAGTTAAGTCAATATATGTTCTTCGATTCATATACAGTATGTTCCATATTTCTTCAACTTCATATTGGTCATTATAAATCACCTTCACCTATAAAAAACATCAAAACATCTGAATCTTCCCTTTTCTAACAGTGATAATAATTAAATTATTGATCCAATCCTAAAGTGTAATATTTTATTATATTTTTAATATTCAATAAAAAACATATTTAATTGAGTGATGTAATGGTGAAATAAAATAGTGAGTCGTTGTGCTATCAGTAGGGGGTATTTCTATTTTCTTTATAGATCGATGAAGTAAGAACCGAAAATAGAGATATCCTACATAGATATTTGTTTTTAAAAAAGATATTTGGAATTTGTTTTCTTCACCAAATGTCAAGGGCTAGAACATGAGAACTAGAAATCACTATGTTTACTATCTAATTGAGAATAAAGATATGAATAGTACATAAGGTACCATATTTTTTAATTTTGTGTGTAATGGAAAATATATGTGTAGTTTAATGACATGCAGTAAGAATGTAGGTTTTGCTATGTGATGAGGAAATATCTTGAATGAAATTTATTGTCCTACTACCAAGACAATGGTGCCCCTTATATGGATTTATATGCCTTGATGATGTGTGGAATCCCTTTCTAAAAAACCTAATCCAATGTGAGGTATCCTCTGTGTGAGAAGGAATGGTTGGAAAAGGCTTATTCCATCGTACAAGGGAGATAAAATGAAGGATAAGGGAATTTTGAATTTGTTGTGGCTGGACCATGATGTAAAATTCTAGATTCACTATGTAAATAATTATAGTTAGAATGATGCCATATATAGTTTTGGGACCCCATATAGTTTAACATAATGTAGCAAGGATGAAGTTGAATCAATGTTAAAGTGGGGTACCATTGCAGCTGGACTCCGAATTAGAAATATGTGTCTTAGAAAAATTTCTTTGATGATATGAATTTAGCCTCACATATTTATGACACCCAATGTAGTTTGACATAATATTTCGAGGGTGAAGGTGTCCCTATGTGAAAGAGGGAGAATGTTACTGTTAAACCTGGAATTCAAATTCAGAGCATAACTATGTATCATGTGATTATAGGAATCAGGCCACATAGTGTCCTGGGGATACTCCTTGAACATATCTGACATGTACATAAAAATTAGATAATTTTTATCCTTTATTGGGGCTATACATGGGGTTAGTGTTTTTGACATAACTAGATATCATGTGACAATACGAATCAAGCCACGTGTAGTTCTGAATGGGAACTCTCTGGGAAGGTATGATCTCTTAAAAGAAGTGGGATTTTTTTCCATTTATTAATTGATTATTGTATATGGACCTGGGAACGGGGAACCATGAATCATTATGTATTCTATGTGGATATAAACCAAGTGGAACATATTTCTAGATATTCATCCCTACATAGATCTGATTCATGTTTAGGGGGAGGGAAATTTGATTGAATTGGACCTTTGAATATGAAATTATTTCAATTCCCCTACATCAATTTATTTTGAATAATGGGGAGGGGAAATCACTAATATTTCATGGATGGACCTAGGACATGAGGTCTATGCATCATTATGTATACCATAAGATGATAATAAATCCACACATAGTTCTTGATTAACTATGAATTTTAACATCTTTTGGTAAGGACAAGGATCAATCGACATGAATAAAGTATCATTGTGGATGGGCCCATGAATAGAGATTCAAGGATCACTATGTATACTACAGGATTAGGAATCAAACCACACATAGTTCAATTTGGAAAACCCCTTCCTAGGTTTTGTTCATACACAGGGAGGGGGGATTTTATCTTTCTCCCATAAAGATCTAGATCATGCATGGGGAATCATTGATTGAAATGATGACTCCTGTGAATTTTAACATCATGTGGTGAGGTTGTTGATGTCATGTGGTTTTTATCAATCTATATAGACAATATTGTATGGATTTTAAGGACATGTTACCAGAACTAACTAAATAGTTTTACATCATTTAGTTTGGAAAATTTTCCATGCAGTTTTATGTAATGAATTTTTGATATTCTACTGTGATGTTTAATTTCAAGAGATCTGGACAATTGTGTCTTCTAATTATGGGAAATAACTCTTCACGAACATTTTTTTGGAGTGATCAGTGGTGAAATTTCCACCCATCAAAATCATGGAATAATCTCTAATGGAGTAGACCATATGTATGGTGTATGGTCCCACTTATTTCAGTTCTAACATAATTGGATTTTTTCTAGGAATCATTGGACTCTATATGATCAACACCATCTCTCCATAGAGGAAATATCAATGGATTTTTTTGTTAAAGTCTAATGTGATCCTATTTTGGGAGAATTTCAAATGATGCAAGTTTTACAATATCTTATCATGTAGTTTCTCCAATTCATCTAATCATATCTATGATTACTCATTCATGGATAATTGATTGATGATGGGATTGCAGAGAGAGAGTAATTTCCCATCAATGTGAAGGACTGCCTTTATCCTGTATACTAGTGAGTATATGGTTTCATGTGTGGCAGTGTCGGTTGTGGTCTAGTACGTCTAGAAGTCACATAAGTTCTTTTCTAACCGTGAATTTTTATCCTTACATACCACCTTCTGATGTATACTTCATATGGTCTGGTTAAAAGAATTTATATATCTATTAGCCACTATGTGGGTGGGAAATGGATAGTTATACTTTAATTAATACTCTTGATATATCTACTCCATTTTACCAAATTTGAAATTGGTTCCCATCACTATTAGTATTCTGTGAGGGAATCCAAATATGGTGATAATATTAGCTTTCACGAAGTTAACAATGTTCCTTTCCTGGACATATTTAAGTGGTATAACCTCAACCCACAAGGAGTAGTAGTTTCTTATAGTAAGAATGGACTTGAAATATAGGACTATAGTGGGAGGATATGCCCTGGCGACATCCATAACCCTTATGGAAAATGCAAATAAGTGTTTTCCAATGTGTAGAAACACTATGGTTGGTGAATGAATATTGTGTGAACCTAGAAGGAATAAATCATTTTGGTAAATTTAGTAAAGTTCTATATTATAGTATGCCAGCAATACCTAGTCCTTTTGATTTGTTGAGAATGTTTAATCTTTTCTTGGTCAGCACAAAAGGATCCATTATGAACATCCTTCATGATAGAAACAGTCTCCTCTTGATCAATTCACCTAAGAAGGACCCCATAAATGTTCCACTTATTGAGTACATTTTGATTATTCAATCCATCATATATGAAAATTTTAGTTTCTATTCTTCAAATTTTCTCTGTCTTATCTATGTTTTTTGGGTTCTCTCCCTTATGATGGTAGTTCACAATAGGAGTCATCCAAGTAGTGGTAGGACCGTATGGCTTGGGTTTGGGACTAATATCATCGTGTTATACTATGTTGGATTGAACTATCGATGATACCATTTATTGGTGCATAATGCAGATGACTATTTCATACCACACTCGATTAGCTAGAGATGTGGCTACATTTTCTAGCACATTTTATTGATCATTTGTTGACTTTTGGACATGGGTCAACATCAGTTCCATGATAAATTTGACTATCAGTCGTCACACATAGTTTAACAGGGGATTAACAGTTACGTTTTTATAGAATAATCACTGTTAACCAAAATGATGACCAATTCTGAATTTAGTTTTATCTTCATGTGATTATATTTTACGTGGAGTGCTAGTTATAGACCTGCAATGAGGGACTAATATTCTTCTTCTTTGTTCATTCATCCCTTTGAAAACAAGAATGAGTAATGAAAAAAATTCTTTTGCCGATGAAATTATTACAAATACCTTTTCTACATTATTGATATTTTGGTCTTCTATACTCTTTGTTTATAGGCTTCAAGATCCTCTATGAAAAAATATCTCCCATGTGAGGTGAAATTAATTAACGGAGAATACATATTCATCTGGTAATTCAGTATCCCATGAATTCATTTCTATAGAGGGATATTATTCTGGAAATGTTATAATGCCTCACCATTTTTCACTTTTCAATTCAGGAATTGAATCTCAAACTCTACCAGGATGACTACCCACCGTGAAAAACATCCCTTCAATATTTGATGAATAATAATATATTTCAGTGGGTTACTATGATATACCAGACAAACCTAGTAATGTTATTGGTAGTGGCTATGTTTCTTGAATGAAAATTTTTGTTCCAGACAGCTCTTATTTATATCTTAGTAATTATTCTCAGCATCGATCATGGTTTGGATAAAGTAATATAAAATTTTTTGGCTGATGAAATAATTATTTTGCAAGGGGAAGGTACCTAGGGATCTCCCAATGGCTGTTACATAAAAAATAAGTGACCTATATTCAATAGGCAAAATTTTTACTTGAATTCTTAAGATATATTTCCTAATACAGTCTAATTATTTCTAAAAATCATCAATCCACTAATTTGTGACACCCTTTTTCATCATACTATTGAAGGGAAGACATTTCTATTGTAAGGTGATCTAAGAATGAACGAATGTAGGCCACCCATCCTTGAATTCCTATAAACACTATGAGGTTTCCAGGTGGATATATGCCAAGGAGAGACTCTTTCTTATCATGGTAATTTTCAATTCCTTGGTTGTGTACATTGAAGGTGAAAATTTTCACTAAGGTAACACTAAAATCACATTTCAATGGGTTTGTTTTTATAATATGTTGTTGCAGTTTTTGAAGACAATTTTTTGATCTATAAAGTGATCTTAGTATTGTTGATATTTAACCACTATGTCATCAATGTAGAATTTTATAAAAATTCATTGGAAGGGTTAAATGATGAAATGAGTGGAATGTAGGTATGTAGAACTGACATTATTCAAGAAAAAGAGAATTAAAAAATATAAAAATAAACACTAGGGTCCCTAGAGGTAGTGTATTATTCATATCATGATCTATTTAGATTTTATTATTTCCCGAATAGCCATCCATGAATGATAGGTCTTGATATTTGGAAATTGCATCGATCAGTAGTTCTGTGGTTGAGATTGGGAAATCATCCTTGGAGTAGTGTCGGCTGAGATCTATAAAATTGATTTAGATGATTATGTCCTATTATTATTCTTTAAGGGGACTATATTTTACATCCATTTGGAATATTGGACCTCCTAAATAAATATGGCTCTATTGATCTTGTCAACATCATGATCAATTTTTTCTGAATGTGTCTAGTGTTTCCTACTTGGTAATTGTTTGTATCCCTGATAGTCCTCTTGCAGTCCCATGTGATGAGTTTCCTACATAGGACAAGGTTCTAAAATATTGTGTAGTTCCATGTGAATACATACTGATTCTTTTATAAGAATGAGGTATATACCTCTTTCTATTTGGAATACATGGCTGCACTAATTAATTTGGGTCATAAGTCTTCTATTATACCCAGATTGTTTTTTTTTAGTTCATCAATTTTGATGTAGACAACCTCTTTCAGTGATAGAGGTGAATCTATAAGGTCATCCTCCTCATCATATTTTCAGTCTTCGTCTGCTTTCTCTTATTTTGATGGGGGCGAATGTGTGAGGGTAGGTTCTCCAATGTCAGAATAGTATTTGATATCTTAATATTCAAAAGATGAAGTGACTTCCTCTAACCCAATAGTAATCCTGTGATTTAATTTATACTATAGAGAGGATGAATTAAGGGATAGATATGGAGAGTGTTCTTTATTTTTGAGTGACGATACAACCTATTCAACATCAACTTATGAGTCAATGATTTGTTGTAGCATTGGGGATAGAATGAAGTCATTTTCATCAAAGATTTCACCCCAATCTGGAGAGATAGAAAATTTCTAAACACTGATATAATAATTATTCATGACTATAATCCTGTGTATTTCTAAGTATACTTCTAAAATTAAACTCATATGCTCGATATGATTTATGTGAATGACATACACTTCACTAAGATAATTTAATGGATTGTCTAGTATTGTTTTCATGTTATTCTAGATTGGGACCAATGAAACACCGTCAACTAGGGGTCATTTCCATTTCACCTAATAGAATACCACATCAATATAGTGCACTTAATAGTAATCAAATGGGGTCTATTCGGTGTGCAACCTTCTGATTTTTTTTCATTAATTCAATATTTGATGCACTGATCGAATGATGAGAATAATTCTTCATGTGTATGTATCTAGGTCCTTCCTAAAAATTAATTTATGTTCAAGTTCTTCTAAACCACCAAACATTACATGTCGACTATGAGGTCTACAAATTAGGCAATAAGATTGTCTTTTTCAAAAGTCTTCTTCTCACTTTTTTATGGACCTAAAATGTTATTGTGGCAGATGCTATGTTTTCCACATTGCAGCCCAACCAATGAAGTTTTCTTAATGAAATGAGATTAAATCTATATTCATTGTCAGTTAAGATTATTTGAACATCAACAATGATTATTGTTTCAAACACATTAAATGGTCTAATTTGTTCTTGTATAATTGAATAATGATCTTGATATGTGAATGAAACAATTATGTGGAATTCCATAGGATAAATCTTCTCCCAATAGAGCTCAGTAGTGGCAACTTCATCTTTAAAATCCTGAGGGATTAGCAGAGACTCTTTGAGCGATTCCCTATGTTCTTTTGACAAACCCAGGGAATCGAGGATTGATAACTTTTCTGGAACTAATGATAATTGTTTAAGGATATCATATTTATTGTCTAATAGTCTACTATTCCCTAATTGGGGAATCCCTTTTATTGTAAAATATATGGTTATAGTATTTGATGAAGATATATTGGCCCTTGAGACAAGAGTTAGAGGTACTCATATCCTTGTTACGTTGGGTCGGGTAAGTCTGCCAATCTGAAAAGGGTGATCTGAGAGTTTTTCTACTTCTGATTTATATTCATGGGTGATAGGGACATGGTGGATTTTGGATGATGTGGGAGGATTTTTTTTAATTCCTATGGAACTGTTTGAAGGGATCTCCCATGATTTTATGCAACATTCATAGATCAAGCATGGGTGCGGCTAGATGTTTGGCTTCTATCATGACTACGCCTTCCCCGATATCCTCATCTAGTGTGGCCTCTTCCTCACGTTCCCCAATCTGATGCGGGGAAATTGGTTTCAATTTCATACTCAACATTGAAGAATGTATCTATTAAAGGGATAAAAGTAATGGAACCGAAGATTAACTCGTCATCTGTTGATGAATTTTCCCTATAGAGCATTTCTGGTGGTGCCATTTGGTGGGTCTCTTCCCTTTATTTCATATCCTAGCACTTAAAATATGATATGATCAAAGAAACCTTGGGCCTTGATGAAGGTTCATCCTTATTAACCTTCTCCTTGTCTTACCATCCATGCATATTCTTGAATAGTTGTCCTTTGGAGGTTTACGATATTGATTGTATCAGGTGTGTTATAGTATAATAGGGGTTGGGGGATAGTTGGATTTGTTATATATTCATTGAGAATACCATGATATCATTTTATTTTATTATAATTTTCCCAATTATAAAAATTAATTTTTGTTTTGGAAAAAAATAATTCCACTCACCTCCTTCTTCAAAGGATGTGGCTGAAACACAGACCACTTGTATTTGCGGACTTCCAAATTACAAAAGTCTGGAATCTACCATTTTCTATAGAATTTATTTGAAGATGATGATTTCCTGAATGGTTTGTCACAGTTTCTAGTTAAAGGGGAATTAATTTTGTTTATTTTCATGGCCTACCTAGTTAGGCCTCTTCTTCTATGGAAGGAATATAAAATCATTACCCAAAGTAGATATTAAATTGCAAAAAAAATTTATTATCTCATGATGAGTAAAATTTATCCATTTGTCCTTGAATTGAATTTTACATGGTCCCCTCCACTTGTCATATCTAGGTAGGGTTTTATGATTATGTTGAGGGGTTGTTACACGATATGATATAGGTTTTAGAGCTGGAGCAGTTGTGGAATTCGGTTCAGTGTAATGGCTAATGACTCCACCGTTCCTACAATTTTACCAGGGAATTGTGGAGTTATCCATGACTAGGTCTTAGTTTTATTTATGGACTATTTAATTATTTGGTAAATTGTATAGAAATACTGAGACCCACCTTTTATATTTCACCTAGATTAGTGGAATTTGTAGTCATTCAAAAATGAAATCAATGTAGATAGAAGGTATATCCATCTAGGGAAGTGGTCAGTTAAGGGTGTAGGTTAGGACTTTTCATCTGGAAATGTAATACGGGACTCTTCCATTTTCATACTATTTTGAAATTTGATAGGTAATTGATTTTTTTCTTCCACAACATTGAGCTAATCTGAATTTGGAGCTTATGATAGATGTCCTCCCATCCCATCATCTACCAATATGGAAATCTGGTGTACCATATGAAAGATGGACCTTGCAGGGTTTGCATGAAGCATCTAAGTTTAAGAACATATTGTTTTATAAGAGATCCAATTATGGTATCCCAATGGGATTTATAGTCCATAAGAAGATTTTCTAGAGGACAAAAGCCATTGAATATTGGATATATTGGACTCCCAAAATTTGGTGGTGGCGAGGAGTCTTTCAGCAGATCAATTTATGGTTTTTGTTCCAGATATACTGCTATATGCCGCTCCTCTACGAGTTCTAGTCGAGACTCCAATGAATCAATTGAGTTGATAAGAACATGATGAGTATTTTGATGAACATGATCTTGAATTGGTGAAGAAATCAGCAGGGTTTAATGCATCAGTTCTTTTATTTTTTGAGGCTGATGTCTGGCTGGGGATATATTTTGAGGGGTTTCTTAATCCTATTTTCAAATTCTCATTAATGGAGGGTAACACTGATATCCAATAAATTATTGGGTCGATGAAAACTAATGGCCTTGTTTCTGATTTGGGAGGATGACCTAGACATACTTCATTCCTCGGGATGTACCATTACTCTTGAGGTAAACCCCAAAGCCACTTAGTATTGAGACGCCTCAACTCATTCATTTCTTCCACATGACGAGTGAATATTTCTTCGAGAATATGAAACTCATAATTATCCAGAGGATCAAGCAAGTTGTATGTCCCCTTACATTTAATTTTCTATTAGGTAATGATTTAATAAGGTTTTAATGAAAGATTTGTTGAAGGAGCACCAAAATTCATAGAGATTCTCTAGTTTCAGGTAAGAAACCATTCGTTTTCAGTATGGACCAGGTTATGGATGGAAATATATTCACCTTACTACACTTTATCAGCATCCTTTTTTGTGTTTTATGAATGATTGATGTTAATTATTTTCACTGATTCATAACACATTGTTGGAACCGTAATGGCTACTAGCTGATTTGAGGATGAATCCCATAATAGACCTCTCTCTTCTCATACGGGATCCTCTTCCGGATTTGTGGAGAAGTGTAACTCAGAGGGAACCCCTATTTAGCAAGGTCATAGACCCCCCTTCTATGTGAAATGGGTTGGGAGATGGGAAAAATAGGGAGACCTATTTTCTTTTCATCCTCGCAAAATGGGAAGATACTGATTTTTGAAGAAGTGGTGGTTGGGGTAAAAATTGTTCTAGCCCAATGGGATGGGGATAATCATGTACTATAATGTCTATTTGTAATTTATATACTCTCTTGAACTCAATCATACATATTTGAGCATGGTCCAGATAAAATTAGGAGTCTTCATTTTATCATCTTGCTTCCAAAGACATTAACAAAGCCTGATGACATACTTACCTTAAGTGAGAAGTCTGCTGAATTTTCTCTACTTCATTGTTCCTGAGTTTTTCAATGGATTTATCTCATCAAGCCAGAATCATTCAAGATATATTCATGTCTGATTACTATTGAATTAGAGATCTTTCATGAGATTTATTTTTCAATAATATTTATCTTGGAATAATTAAAGTACTGGATTTCATTTCCAGTGGGTTTTGTTGAAAATAGCATGAAGTGAAATATAATGATCCATGTTCCCCTATATGTAGATGTGAAAATCAAGCAGGGCATCATAAATTAGATGTCACAAATCAGGAAACACATTGATGAATGCTGACTGAATATCTTTTTTCAATTTATTATTTTGGTCACCTTGAAGATGAAAGTGATTCTAGTCAATTTGATGACAAATCACTCCCAATTTTTCTTACATGGCCTGCTTACCTATTGTAAGGAAAGAATTTATCTTTTCGGTGGTGGATATTTTTACAGATATTAAGACATCTATTGTATATTAATTATTTGATAATGACAAAAGAATATCCAACAGAGAAGTGGATGAGGGACAAAACATGATGGGTATCCCATCCCTGGCCAATTGTATTCTCATGAGAATAAAATACTTATATTATTCTACCATAGACTCCTCTACTTGATCATCCCAACATGGGCACTTCTTAACTATTTTATCATAATAAAAATAGATAGTAGAGGTATCATAGGTATGGGAACATTTAAGGGGTGGGTCAGAGGATGAACGTTGACTCGGTCTGTCTTTTGGATGAGAAGGTATGTCACTCATCCTTGATAGGGTTTTTAATTTCCATCCCCATTTTTTAATGATTCTTAGAATATAATGGAATTATATTATTTCACTCTGCAATGGGAGGAACTTCATATCAACGTGAAATTTTTCTACAATGAGGACCTCCATAGTTGTTTCTATAAGGGGGAGGACTACCATCATAGTTCGATGTATGAATCTAAAGGGAATTTTTATTGTTTATACCTTGGGGAGGATCTTTAGGGAAGACAATAAAAATGGGAATAAATTCATTCTATTTGATCCTCCGGTCATGAGGATGGATACCATGATACTCATTTACAGATATGTAATTTGGATTTATCAACTATTTTTTAGGATGGAAACCATCATGGTAAATACTTCGGGGACGAACTATAAATTTTCTAGTAATAATGTTGCGAGGAGGACCATCACAGATGCTACTTCCAATTTCATAATTTGGGAACAGATCGACAAGATCCAAAACCATAATTGATTGATTCTTGATAATCCCATGAACTCCATCTTCCATTAGAGAAGGGTTTTTATTCTACTCGTAATTTTTGAATTTCCTTTGACATAATATCTTTTTAGGAACTCTCCTTTAGGAATCCGGGGCCTCTTAATATATGTTATGATCATCATACATGAGTTCCTATTCAAGTGGCTCCCATGTTTCTTCTGGGATATGGCCATAATCATTGGAGTTCTAAATTAGATATATTATTTCTCTGAAGTAGCCACTGAAGTAAACCAGGGTCCCCCAGTTGAAATGACTATTTTTTTCTGATCCTATTTTCCATTAATCACGAAATAGTAACGATGATCCACCTGTATTGAAGTTGGGATTCATGTTTACTCCAATGTGATCAAACAATTATGTTGATTCGTCACCCCACATGAGGAGGTAGGGTTAGGGGTTTGAATCCATTATTATTACATTGATGTGATTTAATCTTGAAAACATTGAAGGATATGGTCATGGATTAATGTTTGACCATCCATCAAGCATAAGATGTAGTGATATATTTCCTATGAAGGAATTGTAATATATGGATGTTGTGGTCTCATAAGAGGAATATGTTCCTACTCTAGTCCTTAATTTCTGACTCGTACATACTGATAGTCCACCTATGCTAGGGAATTGGTACGATGATTCCCATGGTTTACTACTGGGATAGGCTGACTACTTACTATAATTGTTGGCATATTTTTCTGAAGAGATTGATATGCTTATACATGATTTTTCATCAGCTCGTAGTTTATTGCCATCGTATTTTACTTATGGTATTCATGTGTATTGATTGGGATAGGTCTCTACCTATGCATTTCTGCCATATTATCATGGTTAGATTGATATGAGCATGTATGAATTTTAATCTACTTGTAGTTTATCATTGTGATATTTTACAAATGGGATTGTTATGCCATGGCAGTGATATACGTATTCTCATTGGCCAATTCTATATTTGAATGGATGAATTGATATTTTAGATCATTAATTTTCATATTCCCATCATTGACCATATTTACATGGATGGATTGATGTAAAAAATTAGTAATTTGTCTCTCTTTATAGTTATTTCCCATCTTATTTTCATGGAGGGATTCATAATGGTGTCCATGGATTGGAATCTTCTCATAGGTTGCTAAAAAATTTACTTTGTAGGATTCTTCATCAATAACATGATTGATATCATTTTCTCAATTGCTTGATCCTCATTTTTCTCAATATTCCCTAGGGATCTGTGTCATCCAAAATTTGGATGGGTCCCACGGGGTGGTATCCTATAAATTGTGAGGATTTTTGGTTACATGGGTTTGAAAATGATTATTATTAGAAGGGGGCCATGAGAGAGAACACTAAATTACTTGAATGAAGTTATTGGTGACCAATTCATCATATTGTCTAATTTAAGTAATGAAAAATTTTCATGTTTTAGGGACATTCTACTGAAACAATTTGTTATGGTGACTGGGGATGTTGAACTATAGAACACTAACCATCGATGGGTTGATGGATGGTAGGACTGCATAGGCTAGAGGGACATTTGAGATACCACTAGGGTGGGGAGAGTAATATTCTAGTGGTATTCTCAAAGCAATTGATTTGATTCCTAAATCAAATACATTGGGTGGGTGACTTTTTCCTTGGTTTGGTTAAGGTCCTGACCTATGCAGTGGCTAATGCACATGTTTTTGAGAACTATTCAGATTTCACTAGTTTGAAGAGGGTTATGGTGAAGTGTGCCTAAAATATTTGGGACATGATCACACAAGAATACCCATTACATTTGAATATATATAAATGATCACATGAATAAATTATTATTTTGTTCGGTCCTAATTTAGTTTGAGATTGAAAGGGGCCGGATAGGTGGGTGACACTCTCATCTTGGTTAAGGATTCATGTAAGGTTTACCATTTTTTTGATGAATACTATTTTTTCCTAATTATTTATTTTAGGTGGTGAATTTTTCGAAATCAATAAATTGGGTAAAAAAATCATCAAACAACGACCAATGATTTTTTTCTGGGAGTTGGAAATTTCCATTGGTTATCATATCCATGAAAACTCATGTATCTATATTCCAATGGTAGGAGTTCATTGGGGAACATGGACAAATATACTTAAGAGATCACATTGGTCGAGAAGATGGGAAGTCAGGAACATAAAACCCTTTTGGGGGGAACTATTTCCTATTCCAAGACTCTCTAGTATATTTAATAAATGTTCAAAAATCATTTTTTCAATCTGATTTATGTATTCATTAGTCACACAGAGGTAGGAATCAATTATAAACATGCATGGTTTCAGAAAAATCAGTATGTATAAGAGGTTTTCCATCTATAGAGGGATATATATGTAATCAATGTTCTCCATCTGTTTTCCCATTTTCTTATTGGAACATAGGTTTCTAGTGGATGATGATCATTTTAAGACATTCTATGAAGAAATATGTAGTTTTCATTCATCTAGAGAGAAAAAGGTTGTTTTCATGTCAAGATCGAACTCATAAGATGGGCTTCTAATGTATCATTGTCAGAGGAATCAGAACCTTCATAGTTCAGTTCAAATAAAAATAAAAAATCACATTTTAAGTTCATATAATAAGGAAAAATCAATGATGTTTTTCATCATGAGGTATAGAATTATAGGTGGATGGTTCCTGGTTAGGTATAGTTTGGAACATACACTTAGGCGGCCCATGGGACCTAGAAGAGATGTGGTCAACCTAGAGGATTTGATTCTATAAGGAATGTGTCTCAGAGAAAATTATTTTGAATTTGGCTGTTTGTTATGGACCTCAGGGAGGCTTACTATATATCTCAGATGGTTGGTAATCAAATCCCATGTATTTTCGTAGGTTTGGAGGTTACAACTATGGAGGAAGAAAATTTGAAGGCACTTGATTGTGGATTACATTAAAATTATTCCATATAGTCTTTCTTAATTGAAAATATATCCCTTTCAAGGTTAACAAATGGGTTTTTGTCTTATAACATATAATAGGACTGTTTGGATAGATATTGGGGATTATTTTAAGAGATAACACCTATATGGATGAGTCTTACACTTAGAGGGATACCCATTTGAGGTTTGAGATTATATGGATGTCACATTTTCCAGTAACCTCTAATCCCACATTATTCATGATTTATGTGAGAAAACATATGTAGTAGAATTTATAATGATAAAAAAATCCACTTTTGATTACTGTTGGATATATACTGGAGCACAAAGTGAGAGAGGGAGGGCTTAGAATGCGATCATATCCTCTTTTATTTTGGTATCCATGATAGACACATCTAGTTAATCATATTTCTATGTTCTGAGCTAGTGAATAGAAATAAGAGTGTTTCCTCCTGTTTGAATTGATATGGGGTTTCACATGGATGGATTCCTGAATGGTTCTTTGGCGAAGATAGAAGTGATCAACACCATCCCTCATTGAAAGGAAACACCAATGGTTCCATACAATAACTAGAAAAAGTAGGTTCACGTGAGCACCTCTAAGGTGGAAACCCTCATTACCATTAAAATTTTTACTTGAAACCATTATGAGGGTCTTCTTTTTTATGTAGTATACAATTTTGACTTCACTTACCATAGGTATGTATACATGAAAGGATGCACTGATGTGTATGAGGATAAGATCACATGGTTCATGTGGCTTTCGAAGAGGCCTTGGCCTGATGCCATTAGAAGGGTTTTTGAAGGGTCCAAAGTGTGTCCTAATGAAAAGATAGAAGTGAATAAGTAGCATTGGAGTATAGAACACCCATGGATTCCCCATTCCACATAGATGGTTGTTATGTGGGATGGGTTCACTATACACAATTTATTATTACATGGGAAAGGGTATCTTCTGCATAGAGTGGTGCTACATGGACCAGGGTCTACCGGCGTAGTGTGTCAATACGCATAAATATGTTCTATCAATTTAGTAATTTTATATGTGGGGTCATGTTCTTCTTGCATACTATTTTCGATAGAAGTTTATGGGGGGTCGGGTTCTTCTCGAATAGCTTTTTCCCATATAGGATGGAGATCCATAAAGAGTCCATCTATTTATTCGCTATGGAATGGTCTATGAAAAAGGGGTTTTATGATTCATCAATTAATCTAAAATTTATTATTTTCTCCTTAATTATATGTGGTTAATTTTTACCTTTTACGAATAAAAACCTCCTTGTTTCAAATATCCTTTGGTCTCTCCTCCCAAAAGATCTGTTTTTCATTCTCTTTTCGGTAACCCTTGGGGTATTTTATAGAATAATGGGGGGACTGTGTATTGGCATGACCAGTAATTCATGGTGGGATATACAACTTCTTATATGGGATCCCATGGACAGTTCCCCATCCCATGAATGAATTGTTTCATTGGGTAAGTAATTTTTTGGGGCAAAAAATCGCCACATAACACCAAAAAATATTTTTGGGTTGGTAGGGGTTAGCGGTACCACCCAATCCCGCAAACTATATCATTAATATTGGAAGGTTGATTTCAACGGAATAAATAATCATCCAACCCTAAAAATGAATGTGGTTTTCTTTTTGGGATCTCGTGTTATATTTTTTCTAATGAATAATTTTATTTTGTGAGACTTTTTTTGAAAGCGACGAAACACCATGTATAGTAGTGGTCCATGGTGTAATTATTTCCTTCTAGTATCAATTAATCATTTGAGGTTCTACCCCATTGAAAATTTTTCATCAAATAATTATTCATATTTGTTCTTATACTTATCCAAATTAATGAAATTTTATTTTTCTTGGCTGTGGAATTTTTAGGACCATTTAAATATGAAGAAATCCATTGTGAATTTCAAGGATAAAATGTTGAATATGAGATAAAAAGGTCAAATATATTTAAAAATGTCTTCAAGTGATAATTAATGTCCATGATAAAATTTTAGAAGCATGAAAGGATTCACAAAACAAGTAAATAAAATTATAGTACCAAAATTACATTTTTTGTTAGAAATTCATGTATTTAGAGTTGAATATCATAGATCTTGAATAAGCATAGGTTGGATGTTTTCAACCTATGGAATAGAAGAATAAAGATCCCATATATGCTTAAGAGATGGATTTACCATCAAAAGAGACTCATAATGGTGGTAAATAGAAAATGAGATAATGCGGAGAACCATCTGCCTCATTCTCAATGGAAAATTTATATTTAAAACTTGTTATTTCAATTTTTTATAATTTTTTTAGTTTAATTTTTATTAAAAAATAAAAAATATATTAAAAAATAGGTGGATAAATATTTCAATAATCCAATTTAAATTATAAGGTAAAATTATTTATGTGAATAAATATATATTCCACAATTGGATCCTAACAAATTAGTAAAAATATAGAACACAAAAAATATGTTCAGACAGAATATGAATGTTTAATAAATTGGTTGGCCAGTAATTTCTTGTGTTGTTTGATGTTTTGGATGTGGGATAAATATTATTATCAAAATATTTTAATATATTCTACTCAAATATGTTATATAGGTTAGAGTAAAAATCTAAAAGTCATAATTTATCTTCTATAAAAATGATGAATAATTCAATGAATAGAAAGAATCTGTCAAGGTGAATTTAATTTCATTGTTTTTATAGCTTCTATGATTATTGAGTAAATATGTTATCGTATATAATATATTATTATATTCTCCATCTAGTAACATTAATTATTCAGCTGGAAAAAATAGTACACAATCATAAATGGAAAGTGAGGATAGAAAAGAAGAACAAGTCTACATTTGTAAGGAATAACACTCTCATAAATTTTAAGAAGGATGGAGAGGATGTTCAATCATCTAGGGGTGAAGAAAAAATATTAATAAGAAACTTCTATGAATAATGATAAAAACTACATCCAACCAATAAAGAGAATATGCTTCTATTTTGGAAAGGGAGACCATATAATATATTGTTGTTTAAAATTCCTTGACTGAAAATACATATAGAGAAATCGAAAAAAGAATGTTGTAAACCAAGGAAATTTACATGAATGTTTTCATGATAGTGGAAATATCCAAGGATGATATTGAAAAGCTTCCCAAGATGAGTAATGAAATTGTTTTATGTTGGTTGTATATAGTGTGAGAAGGAAGGTTATATTTCCACTAAGTTTATCATATAGATAAATGTTCAATAACAACTATGAAAAGGCATGGGAAAACACAATTAGTATCAATTACCTTGTATGAATCTTAAAAAGTAATTATACACCATTTAATAATGAATAATATATCAAAATATACTGATTAGTTATATATTATGATTAGGGGGAATGGAAATGATGTTAGGGTAAGAATAAAAGAGTTACAATGATTTAATGGATCATAAAAAGAAGCCTTTTGAAATGAAAAGAAAAAGTAAAATATAAATAATATTTTGGTATCAAAGCTGAATGGAAAAAATGAATGATACTATGAAGAATATGTGAGATAAATTTCAAGGGTTGGGAAATATATCACAATCCTTTATCACAAGATGTGATGCTATGGGAGGAACCACCTTATTCCCCAAAAAATATAAAAGTGATTTAATATTGGGGAATTTAAAGTAATGTTATATGGGATGTATACCATGAGGGGTGATATTTAATTAAGTCCAAGAATCAATGGAATTTATAATTTCTATAAATCTAGATTTTTTTTTCCTTGATGTATTTTAATTTGGAGTTATAATTATCAATTTCCCATCAATTTTTTGACATATTTTATTTGTGATTATCTTAAGAGAGTGATTATTTTAAAAAAGGGGATTATATTTTCTTTCACTTGAACGTTTTTATGTGTGTCTTCACATGAGTGAATATACTTGTATATATTGTTAGATATTTTTTATCATCCCATATTCAATGTAATGTTTTTGTTTGCATCACATAGTGAGTAATCATGGAAAATATTATTATCTAAATGAATCACTAATATTTTCTACAAAGAGTTATCCCGCAAGGATTTTGAGTTAGTTTATTTATAATAAAATGGTAAGAAACATATGATTTCACATTTAATTCAGTTGACTGTTATAATGATCTTTATTTCTGATAGTCACTTGATCCTAGTGAGTTGTGACACAATCTGATTTCCTTATCTCATGGAATTGGTGGAGATTTTGAGAAGGTGAGGAAGGGTATTACATATTATGTTAAGGATGGTTATTAAAATATGGTATCTAATTATATATGATTCAATTGGTATTTGTATTGTTACAAGCTTTTGTCATGTGGAATATTTTAGAATTTATAATGATAGAAGCAATTTATAAAATTTTTATATGATGAATTCCTATCATAGATCTTTTAAATGGGGATATGAAATTGAAAATCTACATCTCCATATATTTCAAGTCATTTTTAATGATGCATCAATGTGTTAAGAATGAAATAGATACTTTTTTAATATAAATAATGGGTAGAATAATTTTTACCAAAAATGAATCCATTTTTAATTATGGGGAGATTGAAGTTCCCTTAGGTTGATGAATAATTTTTTTTCACTTTTTGATATTGTCAATAAAAATTTCATTATGAAAAGGTGATGTCTGAGAGTATCCACCTAATCCACAGAAAAGATACTACACATTAATTATGATTAAAAAAGTTTGGAGTTGGATTCTATTCAAATTTTAGAATATATTCATATGATGGTAGTGAGATTGAAAGAGTAGTTGATATTTAAATATATCGACAGAGAGTTTTGAGTATCATCTTTTATATCATATTATTCAAATAAAAATAATCTTGGTTGAACATAACATGTGCTGATGGATGTGTTCTGGTATGTTCTTCTTTATTTTGGAATATTTTATATTCTTTATACGATGAAAATCTTGAGTAGATGTTGTAAATATTAACAAAACGCTTTCCTAAAAGAATACAATATGTACATAGGTATCATAGAAAACAACCTTGTATTATATATATAATTGATCAAAAGGTACTATAATCAAAGTTACACAATAGTCGGATGAATTTCTAGAAGGTACGAGGTCACGTTCAATAGGCCCTTAAGTGATTTTATGATGAATGGAATTTGTAGATATGGAATTGAAAAAATAGAAAAGTCCCCATGTATAAGCCTTTGGGTGCCCACATCATCCTTTTTAGTGTCAACATAAAAATTTATGGAGAGACATACACAATCGTATGACTTTTCTAAGGTAATAACATGTGAAGGGTGTTGAGAAAAAGCCTTTAAGACATAACATAATCCTTTGGATGAGCATATTCCTTTGAATAGATGAGCATACGCCTATGTAGAGATGAGCAACCCACTTTTTTGTGTATAATTCTTGTGTTCTCAGTGTAAGATTTTAATTCATGAGCATATGTCTTTGGAAAATTTTAATATTTTAGAAATATACATTACATGAATAATCCTTTTGAAACCTAACATAAACCTTCAACACAAAGTGAAAAATTATTAATAAATTATAAAAATTATATGGTTTAAAAAATTATAAAAAACATTCAATGGTTATCGATTTATTAGAAATAAAATATTAGGTATTCGAAAAGAAAATGAATGCCTTCTAAAAATTAGATATTTCTAAAACATTGTTTAGTAGAACATTGTGCACATAATTTAGAATTATTTATTAACAATTTTTAAAACATTTATTGGAAAAAATAATATTAATTTCAAAAAAAAATTCTAAATAAACTTTCTGTGACTTTTTATTAATTTTATGAAAATTTTATAAATTTATAAATAGTGAAAATACTTATTTTTGTTGTAAATTGCATTTTCATTTATATTTTTTAAAAGATTAAATTATATATTCAAATTTTTATAATGTTAAATTAATTAAATTATATTACAATTTTAATAATTTATGTATTTGGAATCAATTTTATTTTCAATTCTGATATAAAACCCTTTTAAACTTTACATCATTTTTTTGTTGAAGATGTCATTTTTTGTTGCGTTTCCAGGTTTAATTTTAAATTGAATTGTGCAAATTATATAGAATAAATTTGAAAATATGTATCCCATTTTTTGAATATTAATAACATATATTATCTAATAACATCAACTCAATTTTAGTCAATATTAATTATGAAAACACTAAAATTTAATGACTCTAGTTAAGGTAAAAATGGGTGTACTGAGGGTAGGGGGTTAAACTATGATGATAAGTGATAGAAATGACCTAAAATTTACCACAACAATTGAATCGATATATTTTGAACATACCACCTATAATGATTGATAAAAAATAATTTTTGAGTCTTTTTAAATGTGAAAAATTTGGGTATCACTTTATCTTTTCAAATATTTCATGTGTCCTCTCCCCCACTTATAAAAGGCGACCTCTTATTATTATATATTTACAATTCTAAAACCATTTGATTAAGAAATAAAATGAGAATATTTTTTTAAAATCACGCCCAACTTTTTGTATTCCTTATTTTTATTTGGAATCCCTCTTATGATGGATTTTGTTATTAACATATTGAGGCTCTATGAAGAAGAGGTAAAATTATTAAACAAGCTTATTTGTTTGATTTATTCTTCAACCTCTATAAAATAATTTTAAAATATGATAATGTAACAGAACCATTATCTACTATATAATTAGATTTTTTATGTTAATGGAACATCTCAGATCATTTTTCACTTCCATTAAATGGGAAATGAAACTTCTGATCATGTGCATAGAAGAATACAGCCTTGAGAACCGATATAATTCATTTTCCATCACCACCTTTCAAGTATGGATATAATGATGGATTTTACATATTTAGACTATACTTATGAAATTATTATACTGATGGATTTGTTATATCACATATAACATCTTACATTTCATTCCATGGTGGATAAAAAAATGTTTGTCTTGTGTATAGAGGACTACAGCCTCGCGAAGTGATTCGATTAGTTTTCCTCTTTTGATTTACATAGAATGTATTATGGGTAAATTTAATGAGAATTTTTTTCCATTTTATTTTTACATGGTAGGTAATAAGGATGTATTTAATTCATATTAATGATATATATTATATAAAAATTATTCTATAATGTTTAATAGATATTTATTTTCCTTTCATTCCATATTTTGATAAAAACGGAAACAATGCTAACGAATACAGATGGTCTACCATCTCTATGAATGGTGTAATCCATTTTATATTGCTAAATTTTATTGATTTCTAAAAATAAGTATATAATTGATATATATGTAATTTATTTTATGTTTAAAATACTAGATATTATTTAACCACGATCAACATAAAATTTCAAAATTACCGAAATAATACGAAAATAAAAAATGAAGGAATTAACACAAAAAATTAATGATTTTTATAAATAATTGATAAAAAATAGGTCATTAAAGACTATAATTAAAAAATATATTGTATGACATATATGAATCTGTATATACAATATTTTTAATAAACATATATTTATTATATCAGATGTTCAGACACATATTAAAGAAGGTGAACCTGAGGTAATGTTTTCTCATCTAAATATTAATTTTGTGGTACATATTCCATATTCACCACATATTCCTATGTAAGATATATATGTTGTGACACAATGAGTTTTAATGGACCCTTTATTTATTATTTTAGAGTGAATTAATTTTCATTGCACTAAGTCAAATATTCCTTTCACATGTGGCCGAATAAACATGCATTGCACACACCATCAAATTAGCATACACTACATATTACACCGACTTCGCATGAAGTCATACGTGTGTTCTTTTGTTGGCTAGAGAGAGAAGAAAAATCAACAACATTCCATCTACATCCTAGTACACTCCATGTAGTCATGTCGGCAAGGACGGTGTAGGAAGTGTTAAGTATGATGGTGAATTTATGAATAGTAAAATGATTGACAGGCAATGTAAACTAACATAAATGTTGTGGACTACTAAAATTCCACTTAAAATTTGAATTATCCTTGTTTTATCTTCTTTTGGATAGAATAGATACTATGTGAAGAAAAAGGAGTGGTGAGATCAATTCCTTTTTCCATTTAGTTGTTCGGAACCTGTTTCAAGTGATATCAGGCACGTTAAAACACAATTGATAATGGATTTATTTTTATAGAGCCTTTCTTGGTTATTTTTTCTCTTGATACAATTATTTATTATGGATTGATATAGCTCTTTTATTATATCTACACCGTTTTAGGATGATTCATGGGTTAGAAATGGATTATATTAGTTATAAGACTATGAGGTAGGTGGTTTTGGGACTTTTGTTAAATTTTGAGATGATTATATGTGCCAAAATAATATGATATCATTTTTTTATTATTTTTCTCTAAAATTGAAACTTGTTGATACGTAATGATGTTTAGGTTTTTGATTTATGAAATTTAAGCATGTTATTTCCTATTGTTGATTTAGGGACACCACATGGGTGTGTTTAATGTGGTTATCCATTTGGAAATATTTCCTTTGAGGCTTTTGAATTATTTCCCCTTTTATGGTTGATTAGAATGATATACCATTACAATAAATTCTCATATGAGTTGTTATGATTGAAACTAAGAACTAGTTTAATTTTTATGTGATTTCTACTATGTAAATTTCCACCAAGATTTGTTAGGTTTAAAGCCATGTGATAGTTTAATTCACAAGTGGTGTTTTTTAAATGAAGTTATAAATGATAAAAAGAGGTAATTTTCTATGGGAAAGCCATAGTGTTGGTTAAAAGACAAGGTCATGCTCATGTGATTAATTACACCTTGCCTACCTTGGGTGAAACATTATTTTGGTTAAAAGAAAAATGTCATACTCAAGAGGTTAATTAGTTAAGGGTTGTAAGAGAGCCACAATTTTGGTGGTTGGGCTCACAGAGTATTCTTTTTTAAATGCCGAGTGAATCCCTGGTCCATTAAGGGATACCTCGGATGGGGTCTTTTGGAAACTGAACAAATGATTAAATTATGAATACTAATATTCCTAAATGATAAATGGTTATTTCACAGGGTTATGGTTACTTTGGTATCGGGGGGGAGTGTGTTCAAAGGGCATAGGCCAGACTTTGATACCATTGTATAGTTCATAGATCTTGTTAAATGAAATGGAATGACTTATGATGTGTGTTCCCAGCCAATGCACAAGTTTGGATTCAATATTTAATTTTTATCTAGATGATCTTATATGACATATGTTGTGTTTAATTATATATGGGTGATTATCAGGCTAATGCCGATTCTCAAGATAGTTGCACCTAAATGAAAATTAATTGATAAAGAACATAAAAATAATAAATGGATAGTTACTTGAGAACATCCTAGTTGTCGTTTCACTTGCTGTTGTTGAATATTTTCAATGACTGTTAGGCATAAATCTATGGTGGTTTTCAACTAGGATTAGTCTCATACCCAACTTGGGTCATTATTTTGGGCCCAAACATATTATATGATTTCATGTGTTGACAAGGGAGAGCTCCCTTATATAGGTACTTAATTGCTTGTTAGGAGCATGATAGAATGGGACCAAGTCGAGGCTTATGATTCTTCTGAGTCATATTTATTTTCTTGTACCTATATAGAATTTGTATTTTATTGTAGTGTATACTATTTTGGATAATTTATTAGATCATATAACAGGCTGCATTACCATTTTTATGGTTTGAGTATTTGATATTTATTTATCATACTTCGACTATTTTTTTTCAATCGTATTCTATTTACTGATTCTTGTACTGTATTATTTTGTATTTTGTTGTGTTATACTCTACCAATGAGGGAATAGTTTCCCATCTATCACGCCCAAGGCCCTTGATCCTACTCGACAAGCTCTAGATTTTGTGGAAATTCTCTTTATGCCATGTGGTCAACTAGGCACGGGGAACCTTTTTGTAGAATCCAGATCCAGGAAGTCACAAAGTGGTATAAAAGGCATTTCTTTTCTACTTTTTCTTACTGATTGCATCCTATAGATAGGGATAGGAAGAAATGTGTTTTTTTTTGTAATTAGATTTGCTCAGGAATAGCTACCCTGCATATAGGGAAAAGCCAAATTTCCTCCAATTGACTAGTGATTTTTTGATTTTGAGCTATTACAATTGATTTAATTTCACTATTGGGTGATGCACATGAATTATTCTATTACTATTGATGAAATTGTGGATTTTATTTTAGTTGAAACCAGATGAGATGAGCCTATTCCATATCATGAATCATACTAGAACTCGTTTGAATCACATTACATGCATTATGGCATACCATCTAGGATGCATTAGTTATCACATGCTATTGTAATAGATGATGTGAGATTTATTTTTGCTTTTGTGATAGGTGTATTGGTACGTGCTATGGTTTTGATGAAATGGATACCAAAAAATTTGTCCATGATGTGTATGAACCCTCTTGGACCAGAATTTGGTGGATCCTCATTTAAATTTTATCTATAATTTTATTATGATATATTTTTCTTGGGTTAAAAATGTTTTTTTGTGGGGAGTATGGTCCCTCACTGATCATAATTTGGAATCCCGTTGGTTGGGATTTCTGTAGAACATCGGTTTTCTGGGAAATCTGGAGTTTCTGTCTTGAAAAATCCAGTATACACGTTGTATAGACTAGCTTAACAAGCCATGTGTTCTTCCTGTTTGGGGAAGAATGTGTTCCAAATATTAAGAAGAACATGTCATGTATCCTGTGTACACGCCATGAAGTCCATGACCATGTAAATGGCCTTGTGAAGAGGGAACACGAGTTGTAAAGATTTGAGTAGGACACACTATGAACATTGAGTAGATGCTGTGTAGAAGTGGACCATGTATCTGGTCTTGTGTGTAATGACACAAATGGATGAAAGTTTATTACATACAAACCTTGTCTAGGTAGAACTCGTTGTGTTGTCTTACATTGGAAGAACCGTGTTGTTATGGCTGTGTAGATGTACCTATGTAGGAAGGAAACTCAAGTACACACTGCATCTCTTGGGGAACACATTGTGTACCTGTGGTGTCACACATGCATGTTGGGAATAAGTACATGCCCATGTAAAGGCATAATAGGACACATAGAAAAGGGGTAATAAACACTGTGTGCTCCTATTTTAAAATACATGAGTCTTTTCATTAACCTGTTCCATTATTGAACTTATATGTAACAATTCCATTTTCGTTAAGTCAGTACTAAGCCGCGTGTACTGGACTTTTTAGAGTAATTCCGCAATGATTACCATGAGTTGTACTCTAAGAGAGTAGTGATGTGCATTCTCTAGAAATGGTTCACTATGGGATATGGATGGATCCTCCAGTTCTTCCACATGCGACACTAGACATCATACTAGACACATGTGTAGATACATAGTTCCGAGAAAGTTTTTTTAGGGTCATACAAATATTCCATGGAGCACCGAAGGGCACCACATCTATGGAAGAAATGACATTTATATCCAAGTAGTAGAAATTGCCTACTTTCTCTGGGGATGGTGGACCAAAGGTTGTAAAATCATGGATGGAATCAGTGATTACTATCATTGAGAATCTGGAGAAGAACCTTGAGAGGTAGTTCAATCTCACGACTTATATTCTATGAGAATCTAATAAGAGGTGGTGGGATGTTATCATGAAGACAGTGCACTATCGGAACATGGCATGTGGGGACTTCTAGATAGTCTTCCACATCTTCATCTTTAATAAGATCCTCAGACTCGATCGAGCCCTTGAGTTCTGAATCTATAGTAGGGCACTATGTTAGTGATGTACCATTCTGCCTACTTTATAGATATTTAGCGATTTCCACCAATTCTGATGGGTGATGAGGTGGTGAGAGCTAGGTGCTTTAAGGATGGTCATCAGTATGACATCTGAGATCACTTGAACAGTTTCTTGTTGCCTTCTATGAATAACATTGTGAATCAGGAGCATAATATCGAGCGTAACCTATTGGAATATTGGGGTGAAATTCAGGGTGGGTTGACACTGAAATCTTGTATTTCCTTGACAAGAATAAAAAAAGTGTCGAATGATGTTTTCTCATGGGAAATTGAGAAGTTAGGATGTAACTTCTAGTAGCCAGGTGGGGTGATATCAGTGTGGTCGAGTTGGGCATACCAGAACATAGTGCTTGAAGGACCTAGTTGAGTGTTGAGCTTGCAACATAACAAGCCATCTATAATGCTTCTATAGGACGTTTCCACTGTTGGATTGTGGTAGTGGTTCTGTATAGACTCCACATATAGGAGCAAGGTTAGTTGCTTCCCACAAGTCTAGGAATTGGAATAAATTAGGGCATGCAGGCCAAAGTGGTGGGCATGACCATGGTAGCCAGACCCCAAGATCTTAGCAACAGCAGTGCAGATCAGCTCAAAGTAACAAGGGTGTGTCACAAGGCTATAGTGCCGGTAAGACATATGGAGTTCTCTAGACTAAACAGGATCAGAATCCCACAACTTCTACTATTATAGTTACTATTCATGTTTCCTCTATTTTATCTTCTTCACTTTTTGATACTGGTGATCTACATAGTTTTATATCTGTTGCTGATGTGGAAAGATTTTGGCTATGTTTTTCCACTAATTTTGATGTTATGATGCCAGTCACTCCATTAGAGATCAGAATAGCATGTGTGCTTTAATGTAAGGAGTTCCCCATTGAGATTGGTGGGTGTCACATTCTATGAAACTTCTATGTCTTATAGATGATGGGATTTGATGTCATTCTAGGAATGGGATGGTTGGTTCCCTTCCAAGAATTTGTCAATTTATATCACCGTAGGGTGTGTTTCACATCACCAAGGGCAGAGTGTTTTTACTTAAGGGTGAATGGGATGTCCAGGATAGCAGATCTGGACCCAAGCATCATATGATGGGCAGAATGACAGCTCGTATAGTGAGTTAATATCTAGATGATCATGGAACATATCTAGTAGATTTTTCTCCAATGGTTGATTAGTTTAGGGAAGTGTTTTTAGGATGACTTCCCAGGCATACCTATTGTTTGAGAGGTGCGTTCACTAGTGAGCTAGTTATAGGAGTTGTACCAGTATCCATTTCTCTTAAAATAATAGATATGATTGAGTAGAAGGAGATAAAGAGGCAGTTGGAAGATCTATAAGACAAGGGTTTTATTTGACCTAATACATCTCCTTGGGGATCACCAGTCCTTTTCGCATTAGATGTGAATGATACTCTCAAACATTTAGTGCACTATCGAAAATATAACCGGTTGACAGTTACAAATCGATATCCCTTTTCATGGATTGATTATATTTTTAATAAACATAGAGAATCTTGGGTATTTATGAATATTGAAATGAGGCCAAGATATCACCAGGTATGTGTTCGACCTATAGACATACCATGTACAACCATTAATAATAGTTATAGTATCTATGTGTACATGGTTATTCCATTCGGTCTCATGAATTATCCATATATTTTTATGGCTATGATGAATGGAGTATTTCATCTGTATATAGATTCTTTTGTTGTGGTTTTCATGAATGATATCTTGGTGAATTTTCACTATAGATACAACCATTTCATACACATTGAGGTCATTTTGAATACACTGATAGAGCAATTGTTATATGTTATGCCCACAAAATTTAACTTATGGATGGATTATATTAACATCAATGTTCATTCCATCTCAGAGACGGGAGTATCAGTGGACCTAGAGAAGGTGATAACAGTATTTACATGGGAGAATCGCATGAAAATTTTTGAGGTGTGATGTTTCTTGGTGATAACTGGTTACTACATGAATTTTATATAGGACTTTTCATGATTTTTAGTTCCAATGACATGCTTGACTAGGAAAGGTTTGAAGTTTGAATGATTAGGTTCTTGTGACACTGCCTTTCAAGAGTTAAAGGGACATTTGACTTCAGCAATGATAGTAATATTTATAGAGATGTGAAAGAGTTACACTGTGTATGGTGATGCATTAGGTATTGTGCTGGGAGAAGTGCTTCTATAGGGGGATTGAGTCATTGTGTGTAGGTCTTGGTAGTTGAAGCCAAATGAGAGAAATTACCTAATGTGTGATCTCGAGTTGCCTATAGTTATTCATGCTTTGCACTATTGGAGAAATTATTTATTTGGGGAGTGTTATTTGTTGTACACAGACCAAAAAATTTCCAAATACACCTTCAGTAAGCGTAATTTTAATTTGATACATTGAAGGTGGGTGGAATACCTTCAGTCTTATGACATTAAAATTCCATATATGCCGGAAAAAGGTATTGCATTGATAGATGCACTGAGAAGGAGGTCTCAGATATTGGCAGTGTAGAAGGCCATTAATGAGTGGAAGCTTGTGGATCCGTTCTTTGAGATTTATTTAGAGGTGCAAAATATTTGGGGATAAACATATCTTTCATCATTGGCTATTACCGCTACTCTACTTGACAGTGTAAGGATGAGGCAAATATCCGATTCTGAAGACCTAGATCTATTGGAGAGTGTGGCAGGTGAGGACCCTCATCATGATGGATGATAGATGGGGATGAAATTCTTCATTTCCATGGATGTGTGTGGGTCTCATGGGATATACATGAGGAGTTGATTCTAGAGGTTCATGCTTTATCATGGGTATTGTATCCTGGAGTCACTAAGATGTACCCTGCCATGTGCCGTTAGTATTGGTGGATGGGAATGAAGTGATAAGTAGTTGATTTTTATGAGGTGTTCTGCTTGTCAGCATGTAAAGGAGGGAAACCAAAATCTAACTATAATTTTATAGCATCAATCCATTCTTGAGTGGAAAATAGGATGATATCATGATGTATTTTGTGACATGGTTACCAAGGTCACTTAGAGGAAATGATGTTGTGTGGGTTGTAGTTGACAGGCTTTCTGAAGGTCACTCACTTCTTCTAGATCAAGGAAACATTTGGTGTTAATGAGAATAGAATGTTTATTATTCAAGAGGTGGTACGACTTCATGGGGATCCACATTATATCATTTTAGATAAGGATTCCAAATTTATGTCTCGTTTTTGGTAGAGTTTTCAAATAGATCTCGGTACACATGTGCTCTTGAGAACATCATACCACCCTCAGACTGATGGTAAGTTAGAGCATATGATACAGGTTCTAGAGGACATGAAGTGTGCATGTATCCTAGATTTTGAAGGATCTTGGTAGAAGAAAAAACCTTGGTTGAGTTCACGTATAATAATAGCATCATGGATACTATTTAGATGCCTCGATATGGCGATTTGAGTGGTTGGCCATGCTGGTCACCCCAATTTTGGATGGAGGTAGGAGAGGTGGTTATTCTGGGACCTTGTCTTGTCTAGGAGACTATTGAGTAGGTTCACTTGATTTGGAGATGGTTGACTACTACGCAGTCTCATTAGAAATCTTAGGTCGATCGCTATAGAAGACCCTTGTTGTTTCAGTCCGGGGATCGAGTTTTACTACATGTCCACCAATATTGGGACACAAGAGGATCATGAGATAGGGTAAAATATCACCATGATATGTTAGAATAATTTAGATTCTACAATGAATTGGGTCACTTTCCTACTAGTTACAGTTTCCTCAGAGGAACTGGGACACAAACGACGTCTTTCATGTAACTTAGCTTTGCCACTATCACTCAGACCCATAAAATATTTCTTATCATAGGGAGGTTGAGACTTAGGTTTATGCATCCTTTGATGAGCATCTGATTATTATATTTGACATGAGCATTAAGGTTCTACAAGGTCGGTCAGTTCCTCTCATACTAGTGCTATGGAAGAACAGCCGAGTACAAGACGATATTTGGGAGAGGGAGGCCGGCGTGCATGCTAATTGGTTGAAGTTATTCTTAGATATTCCTTATCCATACTTGGAAGGGAAATTAAAGGATGAATTTATTTAATGGGGGATGTTTTTAATAACATGATTATAGTTATGAGGTATGTGATTCTTGTTTTGTTTTCCGTTGAGATGTTTTTGAGAAAACAAAGAAAACATGAATAATGTAATGTTTTAGTAGAACATGATGTGTAATCCAATGTTCATGTCATGTGGTCAGGCCATATATGATTTGGATACATGGTGTGTTATTTTTTTCATAGGGAGAGATGAAAAATCCAATACATGCAATTTACTTCTTATTATACACTATGTAGTCATGGCTGAAAGGA
This sequence comes from Viscum album, assembly GCA_963277665.1. Lineage (NCBI taxonomy): Eukaryota > Viridiplantae > Streptophyta > Magnoliopsida > Santalales > Viscaceae > Viscum > Viscum album. The sequence goes on along the minus strand of OY728143.1, from coordinate 1,892,657,266 downwards.
CGGTGTGAGATGTGTAAAGTAAGTCATCGAATTTATAAAAATAAAAATGATATACATGATTTTCTTACTAACTTACACGCTATGTACTAATAAAATTAGGCTTAAAACGGAATGTAGCCTCATTTTTTCTTCTTCTATATAGATGACTCATTGGGTGATGAACTAGGAGATGTGAAATCATTTCATTCTCATGTTTCGTCATTTGGAACCTGATTCAAGTGGCATTAGTCCCGTTAGTACCCAATCAGTAAAGGATTTATTCTTAAAGATCTATTATAGGTGACATTGAATCTTGATAGAGGTATTTATGGTAGAGTGATTTACCACTTTTCTTATATTTATGCCATTATAGGATGATTCAATAGTCAATGTCAAATTATATCAGTTATATGACATTGAGGTAGGTGGTCTTGTGCCTGTCATTAAATGTCGAGTTGATTATATGTGTCAAAATGGAATGAGACCATTTTTTGGGTATTGTTTTGATCTTGAATTGAAACCTGTTAATACCTAACGATTTTTAGGTATTTGATTTATGAAATTGAAGCATGTGATTGCTGAATGTGGATTTAGGGAAACCCCATTGGTGTGTTTCTTATGGCTAAATATTCGGAAAGAGAACCTTTGTAGATTGTGAATGTTTCCCCTTTTTTTCATTGATTAGAATGACAGATTGTTATATGAAATTACTATGTGAGTTATTGTGATTTAAACAATGAAATAGTTTAATTTTCATGTTTTTGATGCTATTTAAATTTCCCATGTGAGTTTTTTTGTTTAAAGCCTTGTGATAGTTTAATTCATATGTGGTGTTATTAAAATGAACTGATAAATGATTAAAAGAGGTAATTATCCATGGGAGAGACATAATCTCTATTAAAAGACATGGTCAGGACCATGTGACTAATTACAACATTCTTTCCATGGGTGAACCATATTCTCATTTAAAAGTAAATGGATGGAATAAAGAAGTCAATTTAATAAGAGCAGTGAGCGAGAAAAAATTTTGGTGGTTGGGCTCACTGAGTCTTAATTTTAAATTATGAGTGAATCTTTGGTACATTGAGCGATAAATAGGATTGGTTCTATTGGAAACTGAACAAACGATTAAATGCTAAAATGTTGTTATGCTTAAATTCCCAATTGTAATGTCTTGTGTTGATGGTTACTTTTGTTTGGGTGGTCAATGGGCCTAGTCCAGACATCAATACCTTTTTGAGGTTCACAATTTTTTTTAAATGAAATGTAATTACTAAGTATGTGTCTACCACGACAAAATAAAATCTTGGATTCAGTCTAAAATTTTTATCTTGATGATATTCAGAGACATATGTCGTGTTTACTTATATATAGGGCATTGGAAAGATAAGGCCTAATCTTGTGATATTTTCACCTAAATGAAACTGAATTTCTAAAGAACATTAACATAATAAATGGATATTTACATGATAAATTCCTAGTTAGTATTTTAACTTACTATTGTTTCATATTTTCATAAACTAATAAGCACAAATATTTTGTGGTTACCTACTGGGATATGTCTCACACACATTTTGGGCTATGATTTTGGGCCCAAACAGATTATATTATTTCATATCTAAAAACGGAAAAACGCCCTTACACAGGTAATTGATCGTTTGTTAGGAGCATGATATCATGGGACAAAGCCGAGGCTTTCGATGCTTCAGAGTTTTATTTATGTTTCACCAATTATATTGTATTTTTATCTGATTTTAGTTTATCTTATAATGTTTGATTTCATTGAATATATAACATGGCACATTATCATTTGTATGGTTTGAGACTTGGATATTTATCTATTTGACTTCCGCTCTTTTGTTTTATTTGTATACTGTTTAATGCTTCTACTATTGAATTTTTTTTTATTTTGTTGAATTAAACTCTGTCAATTAGGGCATAGATTCCACACTCTCACACCCAAGGCCCACTCTGCTAATCAGATTCCTTTGGTGATTGAGGAAATGTGTTTGAGAGCATGTGTCTAACTGGGTACGAGGCTCCATTTAGTGGAATCCAGATCTGGGACGTTACATGAAACACCGAGTTTTAATGAAACACCATTTAAATTTTATAATTATTATAATTAGATAGTTTTACCATAGATGTTAAATTTAGTAATATGAATAGTAATAACTATTCGTAAAATATTATTTTTTTAATTTCATTATACGTTTAAAAAACTATTTTCTCAAATTATCTTCTTATCATGTTCTTATGTGAAAAAATAAAATTAATTTAACAAACATAAAAATTTAATTTGATAAAATAAAATTATTTTTTGAATTTAGAATTTATAAATTGGTTTAGGGTTGTTTTGGGGATTTTTCCAAGGAACATCATTTTTGGATGAATAGTTAAAAATACAAAATTTGATTTCCAAAAAAACATATTCATCTAATTCATTAATAAGGTTAAAATATTTTATAAATTGATATAATAGTCTAATTAGAAAATTTGTTAGAAATTATTCCAATGTAATTAATTGGATTCATTTTATCATTGAAATTGAATATATAAACATAAAAACTTTTTGAAAATTTTCACATTAAAAATCAAAAGTGTCGTCTCATCATCATGATTAATTTTTAAATATCATTTGCAACTTTAGTAATTGGAATTTGAAAAAATTGATTACATATTTTTAATGAGAATAATTTATAATTAATAATATGTTTAAATTATTTTCATTACAAAAATATTAATAAATTTAATTAAAAGTAATTACTTTGATTAAGGTAAATTTAATATTAACTAGATACTAAACCAGACTATTAAAAGACGAAACGACATAGAACCTCATCCAAAACTAATTAGATTCCCATAGATAGACCCTATACTACATTTTGTTAATTTGTGTACGTTATTGGATCTCCTTTAAACATGAAAAACATTGGGGTAAATCCTTCTTTAAATATTTAGAAGAGTGACACTCCTCATCCACTATAAAATGATATCCCTTCCTCCCACTTCCTCACACTGCTCAAGATATTTTTATCAACAAATATCTGTCCAAAATGCTACATAGCTTATGTACCCTCAAATTTTAAGAATCTTATTTTTCAAAATACTTCCAAGGAATCTCGTTGGTGCAATCCAAAATATGTCACCCAATTTTGAAGTAACACCTTCCTTCAAGCTCTATTGTTTTATTTTCATTCTCCACCACCGCATTAAATATTATTACATGATTATACACAAACATAATTATAATTAATATACTAATATATTTTTTTTATACTTTTCATAACTAAACACACACACACCTTTATATACTAGGTAATGAACATTAAATTTATGTGTCCAATGAACTGCTGCATCATAAAATGATGATTGTTCGTTCTTCCTTTACTACCTCTCATAGTTGATATTATGATGGAAAATATATTTATATATTCTCTATATTATATTTATTATTTCTTTATGATTAATTAATCCTTTTTAAACACATATATTTATATTATCTATTTGGTGTAAATATGAAAATTTAGTTTGAGGAAGTCTAGACTAACAACCCCTCAAAGCGATATGATCGGTTCAAACACAATATAGAATGTTGTAAGGATGGGTGTTGTGAACATATATAATATATATGATAAAATAATCCAACTGGATGAATTATATATATTAACATATATATACATATATGTACTTTACTTACTTTCATTCAACAAGATAATTAAACAAAAATAACGTTAATGTGTACATAAGACCTACCATCTCCTTGAACAGTGTATTTCATTTTTTAATTACATATTATATGTATTATTATAAAAGTATATAATAAATATAAATTATATTTAAATCTTGGTATACATTTATTAAATCAATAGATATGTATATGTATGAAAGTTTTACGAAATTATGACACATGCGAAAAACAATGTGGATATTACACGAAGTGAAATCTTTACATAGAATTGTTAACAATTATTTAATATACAGAATTAATAGAACCATATATAGGATTATATATAAGAATATGATTCTTTTATATTTGTATAATCATCATATACATAACATACTATAGTGTTCAATGAGTACGGGGATGGTCATGATATAAGGTAAGGATGTTCCATCTCACTTTCTATATTCATGAGAGACATGCCTTATTAACAATTATTTTCTCTTTCGAGGTGTATATACTACCCTTGAATGTATTATATTATTCATATTATTAAATAATTAGGTATTTATATATTAATTTTATGATTTTGTTTCATGGGTTTTAGGTCTCCAATGTTACCGAATCGGTAAGAGAGTTTCATCTCAATTTTTATTCTTTGAGACTCTAGTTTCATTTTTAAACTATATTCCGTTAGAAGTGTATATACGTACATTTTAAATTTTATATCATGAATATCATAATTTTTATGAAATATTTTTCCTCAATTAATTTGATATTTTCTCATGGGGAGTATTGTTCAAAGTTGATAAGATAATATTGAAACTATGACATCCGTTTTAAATATTATTTATAACTATGCATCTTTTTTAAAAATATATTGATATATATATATCTAGAAAACATATGAATTATCTTATACATTGGATTTATATGAAAAATTCATTCATTTATTCCATTTTCCACTCATTAGTAGTTATATAGTTAATAAAATATATTTAATAAAAATATGCCAGTCTATTTTTCTTTGATTGATTTTTTTTTCAAAATCAATTTTTTTAAAAATGTTATCAATACTTTTTTCAAATTATATTTGATGATAATTTTCATATAAAAAGTAATATTAATTTTTTATGGTCTTAAATCTTTAATTATAATTTTTCAATTCATCTTAAAGGAAATGTGTTTCAAATTGTTTTATGTTTAAAAAATAATTTTTGAAAAAAAATGAATATTTTCCTCATGAACTATTTATAAAAGATAATTCAGAATTGTTTCCCATCTAAGATTACATACGTTGGTGTTACTAATACCTTTTGGGGAAAATTATTCAATGTTTCTATTAATAAAATTTCTCTGAATGTTTTATGCTTTTATGAAATATTGTTTTTGAACCAGTTTTCCATTTCCTGGGTTATTTGATTTTGAAACCCACTTTTTATAAGAGGTATTACATTTGAGGAAATTATTTTGAAAACATTATTTTTTCTATAGGCTTTGATATGATTATATTTTTATGATACCCTTTTCATTTCATGGGTTAAGGTATGAGTTTTTATGAATTTGTGTCACAAGTATGTATGATTTCATTACGAGATGGGTGGGACCTATATCAACCCCCAATGAATTATGTAAATATTTATATTTAATAAGATATACTAATATTTTCTTGGGAGTTAACCTTGACTACAAAATTTTCCATGTGATTGAACCATTACTACCAAGATTGAATGAGTAGTAAACTAATGCTACTAAGATAGCAATGGGTGTGAACCAAGACTACCAAGATGTTATGGGTTAGGAACCAATACTACTAATATGGTATTAGAAATGATCTCTTGGATAATATGGAAATTATATTATATTATTATGTGTTTACAACAATTCCATGTTTTATTACTATGTTACTCATTCTTGTATTATGTTATTTATTTCTTTATGATTCATGTCTTTTGAAGTACCATGATTTATTCCATGGTTTTTGATTATGATATTTTATATGTAAGGTATGATATTTTTATTTTATTGGTCTTATTATCATACCCTTATGCTCATGATAATTCATACTTTTCTACCTTGTTTTCCCCTAATGAGAATCTGATATCACACATATTTACGTTTCCATTACCCTAGGTTATATATATAAGTATTATTTTTGGTGTGTCTAAGAATGGTTCTAGTTAGGAAGAACCATTTTGAAGAAAATAAAACTCACTTATGTACTAGTTTTTATGTTTATTTGTTTCTAAAGGCACTCGACTATTACAGTCTTCTCGTATCTACTGTGTAATGGTTGATGTTTTTCAAAAAGTTTTGTAATGTTAACTTAGGGTCACTATAGTTGGTATCATAGAATGGTTTAGTTATCCATTCGAAAATTGGTTGATAAAACCATAATAAGAACCCTATTTACATGTATAAGGATAAGTATAAGGATACGAAAAAGAATATCAAAATTTATCATAATTTTGGTAAAGGATAGTGTGAGTTGTTTTCTAGAAATACATTAATATCGGGATATGAAATATGGATGTGGATTTGGAGAAGATGTATATTGGGGTAAAAACTCCAAATAAATGCCTTCGGCCTGGCTTAGAGTAATCTAGTAAATGAAAATGGGCCTTATTGCGCGCCTGGTATAACACAACCAGGGACATGCTTTAGGAATTCACGAACTCTTTACGAACCAATATAACGGATATCAACATTTGTTCGGTATGAATAACATTTGATTAAAAAAATGGCATCCTAGATTACGTATGGTTTCATAACCTATACATCCTATATGTGAATTTTCATGATTATGTGTTTTCTTCATTATGATAACTATTTATTACTCTATGCTTTTCTTTTTAGTAAATGGATGGAACCCGAAGGAAACATGTTAATGGTTATTGTCATAGAAAATAAAATGATTGTTCTTATGATAATATTAATGACTTGGGAGATGTAATGAAAAATTTTATTACTATGCGCACATATAGTTTTTAGGATATGAGTTATGGTGGACATACAAATGAGAAAAAGAGGTAACAAACTTTTGTTGAGTCATTCATGATGCAACAACCACCATCTATCAGAGGGTCTCGTTGTCCGGTTATTGTTGAAACATTTATTAGTACCATTGAATAGATATATTACTTCCTTCACTGTATTGTGCATAAGAATTTCATTCTGGATATTTATTTTTTAGAAAGTAAAGAGGACTAGTGGTGGACTCTACTGAAGTATACAACGAATCATTATTAAATTGATTTCATGTATTGGGAATAGTTCAAGAACCTATTTTTCAGTAATTATTCTTCATTTATTTTTCACACCATGATGGAGAAAGGGGTTTTTGAGTTGAATAAAAGGGGTGATGAAATTATTGATACCAACGAGGCTAATTTCACAAGACATGCAAGGTACAGTTCATGAATAGTTCTCCAACCTAAATGTAAGTTGACCAGTTCTTCGATTGCTTAAATCCAAGTATAATAATGGTTTTTTCAATAAGAGACTTTATTTTCTATTAAGAGTTTGAGAATTTTGTAATTAAAGATGAAATGGCGGCTAGATTCTTGTACCAGCCTCATGGTTTTGAAAATAAAGGAATGATAGAGTTTAAAGGAAAATATAAAAACCATGAAGAGAAGAATACGATTTTTTCCATACTCACTAAGTGTTAGAATAAGCATTATGTAAATAGTTTTAAGGTGTATAATAAATGTGTTATGTGTTCAAGTGAAGGCCATCATGAATATGATTACTTTATTTATGGGAAAAAGTTATATAATAGTGAGAAAAGTGAAAAAGATACATATAATGTACCTCCCAAAATTCAGAGATACATGTGTAATGAGAATGAGAATTACGCTACTGGTTCCCAAAACCAATGGATGTTGATGATGATATACGTTAGAATCCTATTAAGTCAGGGGAAAAGGGTAAATATCAATCAATCACAATTTTTGAAAAGTGGTATGATAACGATGTGGTGAAAGGTATACTTACTATCCAATGTAGAAATGACAATGTCTTATTTGGTTTTGGTTATAACAACTATTTCACATCAAAAAATTTTTTTATGGGTGTCAATATTTCACAAAAAAGATTAGACGTGGAATTAGAAGTTCAAACCCCTTATGGTATGATGAATATATTCTATGTTTATGAATCCTATCCAATTGACATTTTTGGGAATATACATCCTGCAAATCATTTAATTCTTATGTTTGTTTAATTTGAGGTAATATTACTGATGATTTGTATTTTTTACCTAAATCCCACATAATTATCCAATTAAGTTAATTTACTTTGATATTTCAAACCCACAAATGATTATCCATCAATGTGACGATAAATATAAAATTCTATTAGAGATTACATCCATTTTTAGGCTTTAATTTCCATTCAGAATGGTTATAAATGTCAAATTGTTGGGGAGAAAACTTACATTTATGATATGAGTATTTTATTCATTTTGTGTATATATTTTTGGAATATTTATAAATACATCCACCAAAATGATATTTTGAGTTCTCTATAAAACTCATACATAGATTGAATACAATTTTAATGTATCCTAATAGAATGATCCCAATTGAGTTGTTGTAATTTCATAAAAAACTCCATGAAAACCATGATGAGAGATTTTTTTACCCAAGTGTGTCGCCGTGGGGTGCACTTTTTCTTTTTGTGAAAAAGAAAGATGGATCAATAAGACTATATATTTATTATTTGGAGTTAATCAATATCAAAATCATTAAGAAGTATCCTCTACCCCAAATTGATGATTTTTTTGATCAACTACGCATAGCTCATTACTATTCCAAGATTGACTTTCACTGTGGATATCATTAATTGAGGGTTAGGGAGGAGGACATACCCAAGATAGAATTTTATACAAGGAATGGAAAATATGAATATATAGTGATTCCTTTTCGTCTTATTAATTCCCCTGTCATCTTTATAGATTTGATGAATATATTATTTAGTTATTACTTTTATATGTTTGTGGTAATCATTAAAGATGTAATTTTAATATATTCAATGATCAAGGAAGATCCTGAGATCATTTTAGAATTTTACTAAAATCCTAATGAAGGATAAACACCATGAAAAATTTTATGAAGTGTGAATTATGGCTTCAAAAGGCTTTATTTTTGGGTTAAAAATTATCAATATATGGAATATTTGTAGATCCATCAAAAGAAGTGGATATTGAATGCTATCATTGACCAAAAATAAAGATTGAGATCTATATCTTCCATGGCTTAGAGAGATATTATCAAGGTTTTTTGGAGTACTTCTCATGAAAATATAATCCTCTGACCAAGTTAACTAAGAAAGGTTTCATTTTCATCTTGTGGATGAATTTGAAAAAATAATTAATTAACTAAATAGAAGGCTGGTCAGTACAACTATTCATACATTACCCTATAGTTATGCATCCAATAAATTATTGGGGTGTTTTATTATATAGAATAATATCGCTATTTGTTATGGCTCTTAGTAATTTAATATTCATGAGAAAAAATTCCCAAATAACGATTTGGAGTTAGTAGTGGTATTTTTCCATTAAAGATATGATGGCATTATCTTTATGTGGAAAGTGTGATATGTATACCTACCATCGACGTATGTAATATATATTCACACCAAATGAGTTGAAGATGTTCCAAAGAAAACTGTTAGAGCTGATAAAGGGTTATGACTACTCAAGACAATACTACCCTATGAAAGTGAACTAGGTGGACCATGCTTTCAGTCAAAATGGTCATGCTAGCTTCTCAGGGATTATGATAGAAACAATCCAATATTTTTATATTTCAAAAGGTTGGATCTAGAAATACTAATGGAATTGTAATAATATTATCATTATCTAATGAATGTTCAACACTCTATCCAAGTGTAGATTAAGTAGGTGTAGAGGAAAGATAAAGAGCTGAGAAAGAATGGTAGGAATGTCCTTGAGTTTAAGCTTGATTAGGATGTAATGATTTGGTTCTAAATCAATTTATGTGTTCCTTATATACAATTTTTTAATAAGGAAGGAATATCATATATCATTCTTCTCTATTCATCATGGATGTATAAATATTTGTAGGTACTTGAAATAATACTTCTGGTTGGATGACATGAAAAATGATATCATAGAGTTTATATCTCGGTGCTCGGTATGCCAACAAGTAAAGGCTAAAAGAAAAAATTATAAAGGGATTTTGCAGCCAATACCAATAACATAATCGAAATGGGAGAACCTCACTATGGATTTTATGGTTTTACTTCCCAAAACCTATAAAGGGTTTAATGATATACATGTGGTAATCGATCAACATACAAAGTATGAAAACATCATCTTTATTATATAATCCTTCTCTCAAGATCATATTTTGATGATATACATTATGGAAGTGGTAAGGTTTCATGAAGTACCGAATTCTATTGTATTGGGTCGGGATCCAAGGATTAACTCAAATTTAAGGGAAATTATCCAAAAAAATCTTGACACAGAATTGAATTTAGGCACCTCTTCTCACTTGAAAATAGTTGATATGTCTGAAAGAACAATTCAAACAATAGAGGATATGTTGAGATCTTGATTGTTGGATTTAATGTTTGTTGGGATCAAAACCTTCCTTCATGTCAGTTCTATTACCACACTATCTTTTACTGAAGCATTCTGATCAAACCATATGGAGCCTTTTATAGCAGGATATGTAGATATCATATGTGACGAGATAAAGTTTGTGAAAGAATGCTATAAAGACCTGAGGTTGCTGAAAAAATGGCAGAGAAGGTTAGAACAATTATTTAGCATATCATGGTAGCTCAAATATTGTAAAAACATTATGCTGATAACAGTCATCATGTTTTAGAATTTGATGTTGGTCAAAAGTATGTTCTACGGATCCCACCCTAGAAGAATATTATGATATTGAGGAAGAAAGGGAATCTAAGCGCTAGGTATATCAGTCCCTATGAAATTTGTGATCATATCTGAATGATATCCAATCAATGTGAACTTCCTAAAAATATCTATTATGTCAATAATGTGTTCCATGTATCTATCTTGAGGAATTACATACCTAACCCTTCACATGTACTAATCTCAGAGGTCATACCACTAGAGCATGGGCTTTCTCACGAAGAAAAACCGTTGAAATTCAAGATTGATCGGAGTAATTTATAGAAAAAATAACACTCACCTGGTAAAGGTTTTTTGGGGAAATGACATGTTTGAAGGAGAAACGTGGGAACTTGAAGTCATGATGCAACAAAAGCATCCTCAATTTTTTACCAGAATGAGGAATTTTGAGGGAAAATTTCATATTAAGGGGGTAGAATGTAACACCATGATTTTTTATGAATTTTTTTCTCATTATCTCGGAATGAATTAAATTTCATTTATATATTTCATTTCACTAGGCCAAACAATTATTTCATCAAAAATAACTCCATGCATGTTACACACAATACTGAATTGGCATACAGTATGCACAACACCGAATTGGCGTACATTACACGCAACAATATGTTTGTATGAAACATAATTTTATTGTCATAATTATTTAAATTGAATATTTAAAACCTAGTGACTAAACATATTAATATGAATTTTTATAACTACATTTCAAATAATTTTTTTGGTAATGTTTTTAAATGTATTAAAATACTATTCTCTAAAATAACCTAGTTTTCATGTCCTTGAAAAAAATTTAAATTAATTTTAGACAAATTTTGAAATTTAATTTCATTAAATAAAAATATTTTTTTATTTTATAATGGATAAATTATCTTAGGGTGATTTATTTGGTATTTGTTTTTGAGAAACATTAATTTTTGATGAATTGTGAAAACACTAAATTTTAATTTTAAAATTACATCTTCTACCATTGGAATTTAGAAAATAGATTTCATATTTTGAATTATTGTTTTTTATAATGTATAATGAAGTAAAAGTAGTTTTGATAAAAAAATATTAGTGAATGTGATTAAAATTATTTACAACTATTAATGTAAAATTATTTTTAACAAGTGACTAAACCCTAATATTAAGGGCGAAACAACCTATAGACCTGTCGAAAACCCATTAACATAATATATTTTGACACTATCAACCATTGGAATGAATTTAGTCTATGATTATATAATAATAAAAATAGTATCATAAATATATTGAGATTTTGTTATGATAAGGTTTTCACCTACACTTACACACACCTTCTTCTAATGGGTAACAAACATATTGTTTATGTGTATGGAAAACATCCACCTCAAAAAATGATGATTGATTGTTAATTCTTTAACACCTCTATTGGTGGAAATTATGATAGATACTCATTTAATATACGTTATATATTATATTTATTATGTCATCAAGATTATGTAATAATTTTTCAAAGCATATCATTTTACATTCCATTTGTTTTAAATATTATAATTTCATTTTAGGAAGTGTGGACTACCAAACCCTCAAACTGATATGAATCATTCACATAATACAAGGAATGTATTAAAGATGTGTGTAGTAAACTTATATGATATATGTAGAATAATAAAACTAATTGAAATATTATAATCATACACACACAAACACACAAACATATATATACATATATATCTTTTACTTATTTACTTTCAACACAATATTAAATTGAAATAGTGTTCATGTGTACGTACAACCTACCATCTCCAAGACCGATGTATTTCATTTCATAATGCTATAGTCTATGGATTAATATAATACACATATAAGGAAAATAAATTATATTTAAATCATGGTTCACATTCTAGAAATCATGATATAAGTATAAGGATCCAATATATTATAAATTAAGACACATGTGAAAACCAATGCATGTATTACTTGAAATGGATTTTTTCATAGAATTATTATGAAGAGGGTAATATTAAACCATATATGGTATTGGATATAATAATATGGATGTATTATATATTTATAATCACTTAATAATTATTATTCAATAGGTTTGAACGAGTACGATGAATATCAAGATATAAGGTAGGGGAATTTTATTTTACTTTTTATTTTCATCAGAGACATGCCTTATTCAACACTCTTTTATTTTATGTTCTGTATATACTGCCCCTAAATGATTTATATAAAAATTATTTTTAAATTTTTTGGTATTTAAATATCCATTCTACGAAATTTATTTGTTGGTTTTATCTCTCATAATTTACCAAATCGGTAAAATAGTTTTATCTCAATTTTCCTTCTTTGATACACAAGTTTTGTTTTGAAAGTAAATTATATTTAAAGGAATAAATACATACATTTGAAATGTAATATCATGAATCTAGTACTTTTCATGATAATTTATGCTTTAATAAATTTTATTTTGTTACATGAAGAGTATGGTTCAATGTTACCAACTAATAATAGTTTATTGAAACAATCTCATCCATTTCAAGATTATTTATACTTATGATTTAGTTGTGGAAATATTATGATCCATCTATCAAGAGAACTCATGAATTGAAATTTTATTTTTATTTTCATTAAAATATAATTTATTAGTACAATTTTACCATTCCTTGGTACTTATGAAAATTGATAAGACGTTTTTAATAAAAATATGAACAAACACAACTCTTTCGTCATAAATCTATTTTATTTCAAAAACCATGTTTACAAAAAATATAAAACTATTTTCAAAATATCTTAATTTAAATATTATGTAAAGGTTTTCAAAAATGCTTAATTGTTTTCAATATTCCATTATATGTTTTCCATATATTTTAAGATGAAATGGTTTTCAATAGGTTTTATGTTTTAAATAACCATTCAAAAATAAAAAACTTTATTTTCCTCAAGAATTAATTTTAAAAGGTATTCCAAAATTATTTCTCAACTATGATGATATCCTTTGGTGTTACTAATGGGTTTGGGGGAATTATTCAATGATAATAATTATAATATTTCTCTGAAAGGTTTATGTTTTGATAGAATGATCTTTAAGAAAAATGTTTCTCATTCACATGTAATATGATTTTGAGAACCGCTTCTTATCACATGTTATTCTTCTGGTGAAATAATTAGGAATCTTGTATGTTTTTTTTGGAGGTTATGATATGATTACATGTTTATGATACCTATTTCATTCCATGGGTTAAGATATTATTTTTTATGATTTTTTGTGAAATTATGTAAGATTTTATTATGAGAAGGGTGGGACCTATATATCCCTCAAATACACTAGGTAATGATTTATATCTAATGATGTTGACAAGATAGTATTAGGGGTTAACCATTACCACTGATATGGATGAGGGAGTAAACCATGATTACCAAGATTGTATGAGGAGTTAAATCATGCTACTAATATGACTGTGGGAGTGAACCAATACCCTTAATATGGTGTAGGAAGATATTCCTTGGCTACTATGAAAATAATATTATATGCTTATGTATTTTTAAAAATTTACTAATTTATTATTATGTTATGCTTTAAAAGCTTATGTCATTTATTTACTTATGATTCATGTCGTATGAAATACTATGATTTATTTAATTATCCATGTTTATGATATTTGATATGTAGGTTATAATATTCTATTTTATTGATCACATTTTGTACCCTAATGCTCATGATTATTCTTACACGTCTCCCTTGATTACCCTTACAGAATATCTCATCTCACCCATTGTTATGTTTCCTTTCCCCCTGGTTATGATGATATTTGTTATTCTTGATATGTTTTTGAAGGGTTTATGTCATTAAGAACCAATTTGGAGATAATGTATCATGGTTATGTACTCATGTTTATGTTTCCATACTACTAATGGCACTAGACTAGTATGATATGTAGGAATCTATAATGTAATGTTTTATCTATTCGACAAATTTTATGTAATGTTAATGTATGAAAAGTGAGTGTCACTCTATATAATGCCCATTTTGAAAATTTATATCATGATTATTTTTATTATAGGTATTTAATGTTTCATTTGATGTTATTTATTTCATGGAGTATAGGATTAAAAAGTTACCAGAGGTTTAATTGTTAATTGTTCTGTCTCATCATTTTTTTGTGAATTTTTTATGATTGAAATTTCTTGGATTAAATATTATAATATATCACTCAAGAAACAAATTACTTTTATTATCATATGGTTACTCCTGAAATTTTCTTGTAATTGTATAATATTACCCTATGTGGAACTTAAAATGATTGAGAAAAGGTTTTTATGAAAATCCAACATTATTTATCTCTTCTACAAAAAATATTTTTTCTTCCTAAAACATGTTTTATAAATATGTTTTCATAAATGTTTCTAAAAGTATTTAAATTATTTTTTAAATAAAGTATTAGCAATTTTTTTATTTTTACAAAATATTATGAAAGTATTATTTATGAAATTTTATAAACAATGACTACATGGATTTTACTTAAAATATTATAGAATATTCATTTCAACATGTATGTAATGAATGAAATTTTCTTCCTTCAAAAAAACTAAATGTTTTATAGATTTTTTTATAATTTAAAATTCTTATCTTAAAATACAATTATTATGAATATATTTTGTGATATATTTGTTTTAAAATGATATTTCTAAAATTACACGGATATTTTTTTCAAGAATGTTTTTAATGGATTATTTATGGTATTTTTATTCCTAAAAAACATCATCCATTTATTGTACTTATTATACATTGGGGATATGTTGTATTAATATGATACATATTATTTCTATAGATAGTTTATAATCAGGTTTACTAGGGATATATAATTTAATTATCATTTACTATATTTCTCTGTATGATTAATTATTAGGATTATTAATTGGGGTATGTATTAGAATTTAGAATGTTATCTTTCAATATGAATGTTTATATTGATCATGTTTCACCCATTTCATAATAGCAATGACATGGAATTATTTAGTTATGGGTGTGGTAAAAAATTAAATATTTCATGGATACATCAAAGTTCTCATGAGACAAATACGTTCCCGATTTAAATGGGGTTTTACCCATAGTTTTAAATAGTCTTGTGAAAGGTCTTGAAATTATGTTTATGATTTCTGAGAGTAAAAAATTCCTCATTATGATTTTTTATTGATGTACTATTTGATAAATTTATTATTTATAATATATTTGGTTATGTTTTAAACTAAAGTGATTATTTTTAAGGCATTTTTTAATCATCATTTATTCTAATTATATTATACTAAATTAATTTACTGAATGAAATGTGTTTTAGTTATTTTTCTTTCCATATTAAGTATGATTATTTATTCATGAAAAATTTCATTATAATCATACCTTGCTGAGAATTTTTGGTCACCCCTTTCTTATGATTATTTCCCTATGATTATTTCCCTATGATTCTATGATGTGAATTATTATTGATATGCATGGGCATGCTAGAGGAAATATTGATTCACTTGACGAAAATATAATGCTTTATATTTTTATTTTTATGTGATATTCATGTATGTATTTATGTAGTAAAGACTAATAAAATATCGGGTCCTTTACGATGTAATTCCATGTATCTTATTCTAGTTTAATGATGTAACCACCAACTCTGGGATACTATGGTTATAGTAATTATTGTTTGTAATAGAGGAATATTTGTAGAATTCTTAGGAATTAGATATAGTAAAACATATATTAGAGAACATAACACTATAATTGACATTGAGAATGAATATACAAGAACATATTAATGTTATGGTAATGTAGATATTATGTGGTCTCTTCTAATAAGACATCCCTATCTGGATACTAAATGATGATTTGGTTTTATAACATATGTACCTAGGGGTAATAATTCTGAAAAAGACACATTTGGAATGAATCTAATGTTAAATGGTAAATGAAAATGATCCTTAATGCACACATAGTTATAAAATCCTAGAGGATATTCTTCGGATAATTAAAATTTTATTTACATACCATTGTAGTAAATTTGAAAATATTTTTTAGGATTTGAAAACATTCCTAATGAAATGTTGTTTATGAATATGAGATTTGTCTTACATAAAATGTTCAATTTATGTTAAGTGTTTCACTAGATTTGTGATTATACATTATGTTTCATAATGTTATAATCTAATTTTGTTTAAGATTTTTTTTATAATTGGAGCCTCATGTAAGGAATATGAACTATTTCAATGCACATCATACAAAGTGTAAGGATGATTGTTTTTTGATTATAGTAAGCTAATATTTTAATGAAAAATTGAATCCCAAATATTAACATTATACAATAGATAGTATTATCTATTATTAAGATATTTAAATAATTATATATGTTTTATGGCTTTAAAGGGATTAAATAGAGGAATGGGAATATTATGAAAAAATAGATAAGGGGAATATGGTAATGAAGCATTTTCCCAAATGTAATATTTTGTAGTAAAAATTTCCTTTTCACTTAATTGACAGAAATTGGAGTTTACAACATGTTTAGAGAGAATGTCCACAATTCTCTTTATTTTGAGGATAATATAGAATCTTCAAATGTGAAATGTTTCTAATATATAGATATGGGGTAAAATGAAAATGAATTACCAAATCATGAAGGGAATATAAGCCAGGAAAAATTTTGTGATCAAGGTTAAGATTACGAAATTACTAAAAAATATGTTGAATAATATACGAGTTCATTTTATTGAATAATTATGTTGAATAAGTATTTAATTGAATGATTTTATCATTATAATACGAGTATATTTTTTTGGATTATACTAAAATAATATTTTATTTATGGAGATAAGAGAATATGTTGAATATTACTGATGACCATAAAAATTGTTTTAGTGGAAATTTTGTATTTTTAGAATACACTTGACTAAGGGAAGGTAACCATTAATATGTTCTCAATGTTAGGATAATAATGATAAATTAATTTTTAGGATAGTATTGTTGACCTAGATATTGGTTATTGATTTGAAGGTTTGGTTATCGTTTCTAGATTTTACTACATAGTTTTATTTATAGAATATATCTGACAAAAAAAATTTATTTTTTTGAAGCATACATGTATTAGTAATGTTTTTCGGTGATAAAGGTATTTAAATATTTTGAATGTGACACTAATTGAAACATATTATTGTTCTGGGAATATAATGTTGATTTAGTGACCTTACTTTTAAATTTTATGACTTCTAATTTGATCATACATTTTTTGGATGTGTCTTATGGTTAATCATTTATGAAATGGATTATTTTGAATTTTCATAGTTACTACTGAGGTATTAGGGATTATTTAATTTCGTTATAAAATATGTGATAACAATTTTCGTTTTCTTAAATATGAGAGGAATATATTGTTTATATTTTATAGATCCTATGGTAAGTAAAAAAGTTGATTTTATTGCTTTAGGATGAAAAATTTCATTTTTGGATATTTATTTATTATATTAAGTGATGTAGTGGGAATTTATAGAAGCATAACCAAATGATGAAATTGTGTTTTTGAAATCAAATAAAGCAATTATATTTCCTTATATTGTTAGAGTGTAAATGAATTCTTAAACATTTTTTAAATTATATTGAATCAAATATATTATCATATTAAATTCATATCTGAGGAATCAAATGAAATTTAAGTCATCATAGATACATGGTTTTTGTTTCATTAACATTATATTAATCATTCAGTTTCTTCTGATAAATAATATATATATATCTATATAACTATTATTTATCTTCATTGATGTCCATATAATCACATCCCACCACTATTATCCTACTTAAAAACAACGTTATGTGTTATTATAAATGTCGTTTGTACTTACATTTATATATTAGCAAGAGTATATTTTATTAAAACTTTTACAATGCGTGTTTTCCAAAAATCGTATTGATAATGTCCAACCCTTGATTGCATAGACAATGATTAAATTGCGAGGATACAATTTATTTATAGTGGGTACAATGTAATTCCCAAGGATAATAAAAGAGGAAAATCATTTTTATGGAATATACAAAATGCTACACTATGGTTAGAAGAGAATGTATCACATTGATACATTATGATATATTTATTTACAAATAAATTTAATCACTTTGATAGCTCATGATGAACTCAACAACAGCTTTCCATGAAATATGATACTCTATTATAATATTAACATGACCATTATAAACTATATGTTAATATGACATATATGAATAAGAATAAACTAATTAAAACAAATTATCGATTACACATGTATAGAATAAATTAAACGGTATTATATTAATTATAAATACAATAAGAATTGTAACAACACAATATTTTATGGTATTTCACTTTTGAAATTTAATTTCATGGAATTTATAAGCTTCACACAACACCAATATTAAAATAACAATTATACACAATTATATATCATTATTTTCACACAACATTTATAATATATCTGTTAAAATGTATGAATAAATAATATTAAAAAAATTAGGATATTTATATATAAAATATTTTATCAATTATCTTTAAATTCAACCAAATGATTTTAAATGAATACAATAATAATGGATCCAAATTTATGCATTAAAATGTTATATTTTTCTAAAGGAATTATTAACACCTTTAATTATAATTTTGGACAATTTTATAGATGTTATTTGATAAAATAAAATGTTTATTTTTAATTGCAATGTAAAAAATTTACTTTGACTTAATTTTTAGTATTTTTTGACAAGTTCTATGTTTTGATGCATAGTTATAAAATATTTAATATTAATGAAAAAATATTTTTTTAACTAATGTATATGGTTAAATAATATTTTTAATGGGATTTAAAGTATAATTAAAAAAAATAGTTTACCAGTTAATATAATTTTGTTTTTTGGAATCAATTTTAAATTGAATTTTAATATTGAATCATTTCAATCTTTTAAACATTTCCACTTTAAAAACTTTTTTTTCATTCCATAATTGAGATTAATATTAAATTAATTAAAAAAACTTATGTAGTTGTAATTTTGAAAAATTTATTCCATATTAGGAATTAGTGGGTACAAGTTTTTTAAATATGTTCCATTTACTTATAGACAAATTTTGAATAGTTACTTTATTAATATATTATTACCATGGTTAAGGGTAAATTAGATAATTAAGGGTAAAACTTATATATTATTTATTATAAAATTTTTATCGTCATCATTTAAATTTATTTTTACTTTTTATAAAAAAAATTATTAAATTAATGCCTTTTTCAATAATGATTCAATATTTGTTTAAATAACTGTTATATTAAATAAATAGAATAAAAATATTAAAATAAATGTAATTTTATACAATTAATTTTATAAAATAATTATATTGAAGACCTAGATATATTAGGAATTTATTAAATGTGTTTTTATGTTATCCAGTGTGTTGATATTTTTTTAAAAGTCATGAAATGAATAAAATTCAAAATCTACTTTAATGATATTTTGAAATAAATAAAATTTTAGTAAATAAAATATAATTAATAAAAATATAAAATTACAGCCAACAGATTGAGATAATGTTTACTATCTCAAACATGACTCATTTTGGGTTCATTTGTGATTTTATATTTACTATATTAACCATTAATGTGAAAAACTAACATGTTGACATGCTAAGAGTTAAAGGGTTTAAATAAGGTTTAAAACCAACAGATTAGGGTAAGAGTGGAATAAACATGTATAAAAATTATTAGAAGAATAATATTCCACCATTAAAATCTTAGTATCTAATTATAGTTATTTAATAGACACATGTACATGAAAATAAATTATATATTATATAAATCAAAGATAATTAAAAATTGTCACTTAGTTTGTATTTATTATCCTTTATACATCCACATAGTGATAAAATAAAGATATTAATCAACCTCAATATCTATTTTAATGCTAATTAAATTCATTTTATTATATAAATTTGTTTATAATTTTTAGAAATAGTATTATTACCATAAATTATTCTACATTTGTATCATAATAATAATTTAAATAACAAAAAATAATTGGTATTAAAAGTACTAATTTGGATATATTTGTTATGAGTTAATTTTTTTCAATTAATTTTGAAAATATATATGATATATTAGAGAAGTGTGAAATAATTATATTTTCATTCCCACTTTTGCATGATGTTTTTGTAGTAAAATTAAATTAATTGCATCTAATTTGACAATAATGATATATTATTGAATTAATATTTTATTAAATAATTTAAAATTCAAAAAAAAATTAAATAATTTAAAATGGGACAATTGATGGTCTAAAATTTATTTCCATATTCATTTATAAACTTTTTTAATGTATTTGGCTCAATAAGTTCCTTATTATATATTAATATTTTATGTTTCATCGAAAGCTCCCCTCGCCTCAATAAAAAATGGAAGCTCATCTATCATAGACTCAGACCAATTTTAGGATTGTAGATCAGAAAAAACTGATCATTTCTCTTCTAAACATACTTATAAAAGTTATATAGTTTCTTGTTCTTCCAGAAGACAAATCCTAGATCCCTTAAAAAGATATTTAAAGGAATTTTTCTGAAAAAGAGGAACATGTTTTTATTAACACATTAGAGTTAATTTCTTACTCTATGTCATATTATTATATTTTTAACTTATAAAGTAATAAATATTATATTATATATATTATTATATTTAATATGATTATGATACAACCATGTTCAATGGTATAAATATCCTAGAAAAAATGAAAGCACTACGTGTGTTTATGTACAGCTTACCATCTCCACATCGTGGTGTATTCTATTTTCCTCAACAAATTATTAGTATGGGTATAATGGTTGATATTATAGATATATATTGTAAATAAGAAATGATATTGATTATTTATGATTAATATGACATTTAATTACTTTCCATTTAATCATTTATGTAATGATATTGTCTCTCGTGCGTACGTATGCTCTATTGTCTCAATAAAGTGATGTGATTAATTTTCCATGTTAACCATTCAAATATGATTATAAAAATGAATATAATTTGTAAATATGATACCTAGGAACAAAATATCATTATTTATATGAAAAAATTATATACTATTCATATTAAACATGACTTACATGACAAAACATGCATAAAAAAATGTAGTAGTTAACATTCTAAATAAGGGTAATAGTGATATATTCTTAACCAAACGATATAGAGGATCATATATGATAGAATAAATATGGATATGGTCTGTTATAAGTTAATATATTTCTTATATCCATTATACATGTGTTTAATACATGATAAACCATAGATGGTGTAAGGTATGTGGTTTCTCCTCTAACTTTTACGTCTGTGAGATATTTTCATTGTTCACCACTTAATCCCTATGTGGGGTGTATCTATTGAATTATGACATATAATATCATAAATATATTTTTTATCATGATATTTTAAAATTCATTTAATTTAATTCATTCATTTGGATTATGATTTAAATTTATTAAATTGGTATGGGAAACATTGTAATGCATAAATTTTATTTTTCTCAGGAATTGTTCAGTGATGTCATTAAAAGTATATTTATCATTATCAACTAAAATTGATGAATATTTGATTTTATTGAGATTTATATATTATTATACCTTATACCATATGTTATTGAAGGGTTTCTGATCATTTTTACTATGGTTGTGCTATTTTTATACCATTCATAGTTTATGATAATGTATTTACATTATATGTGAATGTTTTTAAATATGAATGTTTATATTATTTATGTTTCATCATTTTTATATGAGGAATATATTGATATTAGTAAGTTATGTGAGGGGCCGGCTATAAACCGTAAATGAATTAGTAGTATATTGAGATGCAATTAGTTTGAAGAAAACCCTTCACGTTTGATTCCAAGAAGATTTAAAATTTTAAGAGGATATATGTTGACACAAATCAGAAGGGTTTCACCCAGCAGACAAAAATATTTTTTAGGACAGATATTAGTTATTACTATCTTGGGGATAAATCTGGATTGTGGAGACATCCAAAATTATGCATTCCATTATTATTATTATTATTCTTTGTGATTATTTGATTTGATAGAATATTCATGGAAATGTTTTAAGCTCATGTGATTATTTATTTTGCATTATTTAATCATATTTTATTACTACCATATTTATTAATCAATATTAATAAATATTATTTTAATTTAACTTTTACCCTTACTAAGAATTTTATTTTACAACATATTTTGTTTCTTTTCCCTTGGTTATCAAGTATAATACTTTGAATGATTTTCAAGGATGTTTTTTATTTCAATTTATTATATATTATTTTATTCTCCATATGTAAAATTTTTATCATGTATGTAATCTTGTTTTGAAAAACTACTAAAATTTTTAGTATTTTGGGATTTTATTTTTCATAATCATTCGAATGTACTAATTTAATGCATCATATCCTGGCTTCTGGTTTTGGGGATATATAATAATATTTTAGAAGATAAAGATATATTTTCTAAAAACTATATTTTTCTAAAAATCAGTTCAGTCCCACTTTAAAAACAAAATTTATTCTTTATTTTCCAAAATTTTTAAAAACTTATATTTAAAAAATAAAACTAATTTTTTAGATCAAAATGTAAAAATTATATTTACATATTTTTTTGGATATTTATGAAAATATTATGTTTTTGATTGAAAAAAAATGTTTTTAATAAAAACCACATTTTTGATTAAATTATTTAAAAGGTTAAATTATATTAATATTTATCAAATTTAGCTCATTATAATAAATTTCATCTTTATTTATGACAAAACACATCTCAAATATTCGAATTTTTTTCTTTAGATAATTTTTTTCTTCCATACATATACAAGTTTAATTAAAAATTTAATTATTCCAAAAATGTGGAATTAATTTAAAAAATATAGACTCCATATTTGGAGTCATCATAATTTATATTATATAGTAGGGTCAACATAATTTTTTACTATAATGAATAATGAAAACATAAAAATTTAATTCCCTGACTTAAAGTAAAAAAAGGTTTACTGGGTTATTAAATAAGGCAAGTATTAAAAGGACCTAAAACATGTCCAAAACCCAGTTTTAGTGATTTTTAAACCATTTAATATATGAAGTTTTATAATTATCTATTTTAGAGTTATCTTTTAGGATGAAAATATTATAACTAGTATATTTGTTCAATAATTTCATTTGTGTCCTCTCCCCCACTTACAAATGGCCACCCCTTATCCTCACCTATTCAAAAATCCAAAACCCTTTTATTTATAAAAAACTACCAAATATCATAACTAAGTCCCTCAAAACATCCTATATTCCTTAGTTTTATTATTAATCCATCTTAATAAGGCTTTAGGTATAATCCAAATGTGTCTCTCTGATGAAGAGGTAAAATTATTAAATGTTTGTATTTGTTTTACTTCTTACTGGACCTCATTAAAATAATAATTAAATATGTTAATATAACAAAAAGTATAAAATATATAACTATATTTTATTATGTTAATTTCAAAACTCTTATCCATATCAACTTCAATAAAATGTGAAATGATTTTGTCGATCGTGTATACAATGGACTACCTCCTCACGAACGGATGTAATTATTTTTTCAATCACAACCATTCATGTATAGATAAAATGATGTAAAAAAATTATTTATATGATATTTATGAAATTATTATACTTGTACAGTTATTATATTACATATCACATATCACTTATTACATTTTATTCCTTGGGGTATTTGATAAGGTCTCTTGATTAGGTGGCAGACACAACCTCAAGAAGCGATGTGTTTAATTTTTCACTAAGGATTTAAGTTGAAGGTAGTAAGGATATAATTAATAAAATATATTTGTTATTTATGACCGAATAATTATTTTTAAAACATAATATCATATATTACATATTACCTTCAATTTATTGGAATACAATAACAGTGTTCGAGCGTACTTGTGGACTACCACCTACATATAGAGATTGTAAGTGTTTTTCATTTAATTTTACATGGAATACAAAAAATAATAATTTTGTTAATATAAATGATTTATATTAAATAATAATTACTTTTTAATGTTGAATTAATATTTATTTTCCATTTATTATATTCATCGAGAAAAATTGATAGAATATTCATGCTTACGTAGGACCTACTTTCTCCATGAGTAATGTAATTCATTATCTATCTATAAAATTCATAGATTACTATAAATAAATATATAAAAATATGTATTATATTTATATTTTTTTTAAATTTTCGATATTATGTTTCTTAGAATAATATAAAATTATCAAAATTACCAAACCCTAAAATACATGAAAAATGACGAAATTGTCACAAGAAACAATTATTTTAAAAAATAATTGTTAATAACTAGTTCACGAAATACTATATATAAATAATATATAATATTAATTATATTATTTTGGTTCTATTTAATATTTATAATCCAACTATTTTTATTATACAAGATGTTTAGACTTAAATTATTTAATTCGAACCTGAGTTATGGGTTTGTCATTTCACGTTTACATCCATGAGACAAATTAAATATTCACCATTAATTTCTTTATGTGGTGTTTATAAATCCACTATTAATATGTTATATCATGAATATATTTCATCTCATGTAGTTTAATATTTCAATTTAGGTTATTTATTCATTTGGATTTTAATTAAAAATTTACCAAAGTTGTAAGTGTTTATTTTATAATATCATAGTTTTAGGGATTGATTGTTATTAAATTTCAAATGATGGAATATTATGATATTTAACTCAAAAAAATAATCAATTTTCCTTTCATATGTTTATTAATTAAATTATCAAGAAATAGTACTATTAACCTTCTCTTGGGAGCTTAAAATTATTGAAAATATCTTTATGAAAATCTTACATTAATTCTCCTTTCGGTCGAAAAAAGTTTTCCTTCCAAAAAACTGTTTTTATATTTTTCGTAAAACTTTATTAACACTTTAAAAATAATTACATTCTGAAATTTTTATACATGTTTTTAATTAATTGTATTAAATGAAATATTCATATCATTTTCCAAACAGTTACTATTTATATTCTAACAAATATAGGAATCGAATTGTTGTTTTAACATGTACGTCATAAATGAAATTTTCCACATTCATGACCACTAAATGTATTGAATTTTATTTTATAATTTTCAATTGGTAGGTTCAATGAAATGTACATTAAAATATTTGAGTGAACATTTAGTTTGAAAAAGAAATTTTAAAAATGAAATTCATATTTTCTTCAAGAATGGTATAATAGAAGTTTTATTACCATTAAATTCATAAATGACATCAATCCTTATTGTAATTATGATACACTAGTGATAGGTTGGGTGGATATCATATTTATTATTTTTTTGGATGGTCTATGATCATTTTTGCAGGGGATATGTAATTTCATTACCACCATATTACTCTGGATGAATTATGATAATTTTTATTGATTGGGGGTATGTATTAGGATTTAGTATGTTATGTTTTAAATATGAATGTTTATATTGCTTATGTTTCACCAATTTTATTTTAGGAATACATTGTAATTATTATGTGATGGGTGGGGCCTAAAACATTATAGCTTCTTGAATCATTATTGGATTCATGAGACAGATTTTATGGACAAATTAAATTTGTTTTTACCTATAGTTTTAAAAAGTCTTTTTTAAAGGTCATGAAAGTATGTTTATAATGTCCAAAATTATGAATTCCCTCATTATGAAATTATTTATTTATATTCCATGTGATTATTTGTATTTTTTAATATCCATGGTTATGTTTTAAACTCTTGTGATTATTTATATGGAATTATTTTACCATCATTTATTATTTCGATATCATGATCAAGTTATTGAATGAATGGAATGTGTTTCAGTTATTTACACATTCATACTTATTTTGCTTATTTTTTAATTATGTATTTCATTGTACTCATACCCTTAGTAATCATTTGAGCTCACCTCTATCTTTTTTTATATTTTACCAAAATGAAAATATTTGTATTATGATTGATATGTAGGGTTATTTATAAGTAAATAATGATGAAATCGATGAAAAAACATTTTTATATTTTCTGTTCCCAATTATGATAATATATTCAAGTATATATGTAGTTTACTAAGCCTAATTAACTATATGGTTATTTTATATATGACATATAATATCTTAATTCAATGTAATGAAGTAACCACAGACATTAGACATATATGTTCAGGTTATTTTAATCATGTTACTAATAAGATCATCCAACTTTGAGAGTTTGAGAATAAAATATGAAAATACATCACACCAAACATAAGAATTTGGAAGAATTTATATTTTTCAATTTTGATAAGATAAAAATGAGAAAAAAAGCAAAATAATAAGTAAAGTATTTTTTTTATTACATAGTATAAAAATAAAAGAGACAAATAGAATATAATAATTATGAAATAAATCCATCTAAAATTATGTTATGGGAATCAAATGAGAACATGGGTTAATAAAGGGGGTCTGACCCCCAACCCTTACTAAATAAATGAGGTCATGGGTCACTATATTAGATTGAAATATTTTGTTTTCCAAAATAAGGATTTTATATTCCTGGTGACATATATATAAATGAAAAATGGTATTGAGATAAGAAATCTTCGAGTTCATATTTTAGAAATGAAGAGATATTTTACCTTCTATTCAAAACATTGAAGAATATAAATAATTAACAAGAATGAATATAATATGAGCCTTTAATAATGTCTAAGATCAAGTTGGTATCAAATGACAAGTGAGAAGAAGAATATTCTATGATATCCCTTGAATAAAAATATTAATAATTAAAAAAATTGATCAGGACCAACCAAATTTATATGGTTTTATTTTTGCATAATGAAGAGATATTAGGTTCCCAGAACACAACAACTCATTTGGTGGGATATCCATGTATGTAGTTCTAGTATTATTTTTGTGAAACTGAGCTGTGAACACTGACTAAGCTGTAGAGTTTTCATGAATACTTTCTGTCATTTGAAGAACTTAATATTGAGAAGAATGTGATCGATATTATTGATTAATATAACTCTATTAAAAATTTTTGATCTAATTTCAAAGAGGAGACACAATGAAATACTTTCATATATATATATATATATAGTTTAATGGAATATAAATTTTGTGACTCAAGGTATGTAGGTAGTAACAACATGACTCCATGAAGTGGTTGTATGATATCCTTTGATATGTAGGAAAGTGGTTGTTGTTACCATGGATAAGAGAAGATCATTGTTATTCAAAAAAATTTAAATTTTAAATAATTTCATGGATAATGGCGGATAATATGTTGCAGGGAATCTAACCAACATAAGAAAGAAGCGGGTATTACAATCAACCCTTTTAAAAAAATTATGTGTCTATATTTTTATTTACTTATATTCATACAGTTGATTGTTTCTAGGAAAAAATTAACTGATCCATTTTTATAATCAAATAGTAGTGATTCTTTAATTTTGGACAAATTCATAACCCTTAATGTAAATTTATCACTGAAACTCATTAGAACTAAATGGATGAATTAAGGTGATGGAAAATCATGTTTCTTTCATTGCATGCATATGGATAGGAAGGAAAAGAAGAGTATCAATTCCATTTAGATTTAATGGAATTTTTTTGGCTCTAAGAATGAGATTTCAATTTTTTTGGAGATTATTTTGAAAGTCTTTATTATGATAGATGGGTGGAAAGCACTGGGAAAAATTTAAATTGGTTTGAGAAATCTATTAATGTCTCACATAAAAAGGGACTTGTGGAGATACCCACAAACAAAGATATTCACAATGCTCTCTTTTTTATGAATATTGATTGTGTTATGGGACCTGAGGGTTTCACAATTATGTTCTTCCTGGTTTACTGGGATATTGTTCATGTTGATGTTATGTGTGCTGTGAATTAATTCTTCATATCGTCATACATGCCTTTTGGGATGAACTACATATTTATTTATCTTATTCAAAAGAAGGATAATGACAATGACATTATGTACTTCAGGACAGTTCCAATTTGGAATACCATATCAAAAGTCATCAGAAAAATATTGACGCATAGATTGGGTAAAATTTCCAAAGGGTTGATTTAATGTAATCAGTTTGGTTTTTTCCCTTGATGAATATACAAAACTGTCTTTTTATAGCTTCTGAGTGCATAAATGTTATGATGAAGAAAGTGAAGCATTGTTACAAGGCCACGAATATTGATATCCTTAAATCCATTGACAACATCTGGTGGAGATTCATATCTATCATTCTAAGAATGCATGGGATATCACAAGGATTGATTGACCGGATTGAGTCCATTATGAGGAGTGTCAGACTCTCTATTCTGGTTAATGGCTCTCCTAGGGGGTTCTTCCTATTTTCATGAGGTAGTAGGAATGTCGATTCTCTCTCTGGAATTTTATTTTCATTACCTGAATATTATCTTAGTCGATGTCTTAATGACCTTGTTAATATTGGTTTATATAAGGCGATGTGTGTTGGAAGGAATAATTTTTCTCCCTCCCATTTTCATTATATGGATGACATCATTCTCTATGTTAGGGATAATAGAGGTACCATTTATGGTATTAATAGTATATTCTCACAGTACAAATAGGTTGCTGGCAAGCCATCATTTCGAGTAAGTCCTCGGTCATGTTTGGGGAAGGTGTAATTGTTTCTAGGAATAATAAATTTTCACACAATCTCAGTGTTAAGAGGGGTATTTACCTTTTAAGTACCATGGTGTGCCTATGTTTTAGGGTAGGGTTAATAGGTGTCATCTGGGGAATATTTCTTTGAAAATTACTAACCAGCTATCAAATTGACGAGGAGTACTATATCCAAAAAGGGACGAATTTATTTAGTGGATTCCGTTATCACATCAATGTTTGTATATTCCTTTTCTCTATATAGATGGTGTAGAACTCTTGTGAGAGATATGAGTAGAAAAAATTGGAATTTTATCTGGGATGGCTCTATTGAGGATACTAAATTGATCAAAGTTTCCTAGAACAAGTGTGTTAGAACTATTTGATATTGGTGGAATGGGTGTTAAAGATACTATAATATTTAATGACACTTTGGTCAACACAATTCACATGGCAGATAATTTATAAATCTGTAATATACATTTATAATCTGAATATCAATTTGATGAGAAGATATATAATGGTTGGGGAAGCTACATGGCCTCCTCAATGTGGCCAGCATTGAAGTGTGTCTGTTCAAATCTTATGGGATGCTCAAGGTGGTTTTTCCATAGGTATTCCCCACCGAACTTCTAGACAATCAACTGGTTGTCTCATATGATCTCTACTAATATAAATGTGTCTGGATCTCTAAGGGATAAATCCATTTTTGATAATACTACTGACCAAGCATCACATATGATTCTTCCTACCCTTATACAAAAGGAACTATCGAGATACATTTTCTATGATATAGACACTCTGGTTTGGGTAAACAACTTGAATGGTGAGTTCAACCCAAAGGAATGATATTGAATCCTTTGTGGGCTCTTGGCCCCTTTTCCCCTCTACCATTTTGTATTTCAAGAATGTGTATGCATTTTGTTCCTCTGGCTGATTTTTTGTTGTCATTGAAGAACTGGAGGTAATGACTCCCCCTGCAACACCTTATACACCACACTAGGGGGATTCAATGCTCAATATGTCTATTATTTTTTTATAGATGAGGAATAAATGTCATATATATTTGTTAACTGTTGCTTTTCCAGGAGTATGTGTTCCCATGTGTAGGATATTTTTCATTATTCATTAGAACTCTATTCCATTAAAATTAAGTTGTAGAGTGTTTTTAGTTATGGTGGAACCGACCGGGTTCATTCATTTCTAATCACTGTCACTATTTTTGGCATTTCCTATCTATGGTGGGAAAGGAATGATATGATGTTCTATAGAAAAAAAATTCATTTCATGCTGATTTTCTAGTTGTTCATAAGGCAATTTAATTTGCTTCTCGTGTTTAAACTAGATCCATGAATAATGATGTATCTGATCATGTTCTTTTGAAGTCTATTGTGGTAACATGTAAGTCAAAGAAGCCTCTCATGTTGAAATATATCTGATGGATTCCACCTATCCCATAGTGGTTAATGGTCACCATAGATAGAGCTAATTTCGGGAAACCTGGACCTACTAGGAGTGGAGGTGACTTTCGCACATATAGTGGTCTTGTCAAGGGATGTTTCTTTGACTACATTGTAAATATGACTGCTATTGAAGCTGAACTATGTGCAATGAATATAGATGTCAAGTACATGGTCCATTATGGATGGAATTATCTATGGTTTGAATTGGATTCTTCCATTTCTATATAAATTATGAAAAGTCTATCAAAGAATATTCAATGGAGGATGCTTCCATTGTGGGAGGAATGCCTTAAACTTTCTAATTAAATCTCGGTTGATGTGACACATGATCTTTGTTAATACAATAAAGTGGCAGATTCCCTCTAAAATTGATAAAATATAGAGGTTATCTATAGTTGGTCATTTAGAGATCCAATGTTTTGTAGTCATTTAGTTCATGTTGATTATTGTGGTAAGGTTATTACCTTCCTTTGTAAGGTTGTTTTGTAATGTCTTGTTTCTCACCTTTATTTCATTTAATTAAATAGGGGAGGTTTCACTTGACTCCTGATCTTTTTTCAGTAAGTAAGTTCAATTTTAAAATAAATATATTATTATGAGATTTGGATAATACACATGAATATGTGATTCCACATTAGTTTCTTGGGTGACTTTTCACTCTTTCATAAATATGAATGTGACATGATTAACTATTGAAAAATAAAGGGATTCAGTGGTCTCCTATAGTTATATATTTCCCTATCATGGTTGAAGCTAACTTACTTTTCCCCGATCATATTATTTTATAAAACTACTATTCTAGAGCAAACTCGAACACATTTTCCCCATGCTCAAACATAGTGTCTATAATGGTCAACAAAGACTCCTTTATGTAGATTTGATTTTCATAAGGTTTGGAATTTCCTTTACGAAAAAAATACTACCTATATATGAGGTTGGTAAATACCTTTATGAAAGGATATAAACTAGCTTTACATGTGGAGGGATAATACCTTTACATAGTAAAGGAAAAACCCCTGCATAACCGAGGTATCTACCCTTATGGGAGTTAGAGATGATTTTCCACATTTAATGATTCAAGAGCATTTTCTAGTATATATATATATATATACAAATATATATATATATATACAAATATATATATATATATATTTATATACACTATTCTCCATAAAGTGACAATTTAAAAGTTTCATTGTCTAATTTTTTAATGTATACTTTATAAAATCTATTTACTTTTTTTCAACATATCACTTATATTTTAATCATTATTGAAAATAAATATTATTTCATAAATTTAATTTTCAAGTTCAATTAATTATTTTAATAAAGATATTAAACAAAAATTAATATTTTTATGCATCATAATATTTATATTTATTAGATAATACAATAAAAACGAACATAATTAAAGAAATAATCTAATAGAAATGACATTTTAAATTATTTTAAATTATATATTATCCCATATCTAAAAAGATCCTATATCAATTTCTATACATTATTATATATATATATGTATGTATGTATGTATATATGATTATACGACACACACATAATAGTAAAATATTCTATCATTAAATACCCACACATCCCATTTATCATTTCACATGAAAAATTGTTCCCCTATATCCTCGTTTATGCATTTTGTATATCATTTTTTTGGAGGAGTTATTTTCATGGTATATCCGTATGAGATGTTCTATAGCATCATTTTTATCGATTTTAACTTAATTTAAAATCCTACTATTCGTGTAGAAATTTTTTCCACCATTTTATTCCCATTACCTTAATAATGATTGGTTGAGATATTTCATTCAAAAATATTTTTTACATGTTCTCCTAAAATATATCTAATTTGGTTTTAATAAAATATGATATTAAATTAGAAAATTTACTTAATGATAATATATATATATATATATTTATTTAAATTCAAGACATTATAGGTAGAAGGTATAAGAAAAATGAGTGGAATCCCTCAATTTTTAATAAACAATAAAGGGATCTCCATAGTGTGATGTACTGGGACATTGTGTTGAAGACCACCCCCAAGTGACCCTGAATCCCAAGAACTCTAAGGACCATGAAAAGGATACCCCATACCCATTTGACACATGTAATCCCCACTCACCATGAAATGATACAAGAAGTAGAGATCACCACGGTCTATCCTAGAATGTTTAATCATGATCCTATAGGTGCTATGATATAGTACACACTGGGTGTTTCAAATAGGGACTCCCTCATTGCACCAAATACATAAACATGATGTGGTTCCCTCTATGGTGTTTGAAAATAGGCATCACACCTTCACTAAGGTGTGGTCTCCTTGGTGATTCTGATAGGGATAGAACCCAGGTGAAAAAACCAATATCAATGCAACTACATGCCTCAACCCAGGAATTTTTCACCTGACTATAATGATATTTTGGACAAAGATGATTTCTAGGTATCATACCTAACCTAGGTGCCACTTCCTCCATGCCATAGTACACACTTTCAACCATGGTGGGATCCAATATATTACGGTCCCCTTAGAGGAGAATATTTACCTTAAATTAGCCACAGGTCAACCATAACATACATTGATGTCCACTTGAGCTTCTGTAGAACCCTATAGGACTCTAACCTTGTACAAAAATTTCTTATTAATTTGTTAAAACTATCATAATACTGATATGAACCCCAGTACACAAACAAAAATCACTCAAAAATATTAAAAATTAAAATTCTTCCAAAAACATTATTACCTATAAAAGTGACGATATTTACAGAATAATAGTTCAATATAAACTCAATATAACTCTAGGTATTTTTTCACTATAGTATATTCACTAGGATATCAAAGTGAAAAATATTGACAAGACAATGTTACTTTTTAGTAGTATAAAATTACATATCTATATTTTTAAATAATTGAATGTTTAATTTATTTATATATTAAAAATTTATAGTCCTAATGAGTTTTTATAAAGAATTATTTCCTTCCATAATGAAATTACATTGTCTCCCATAAAACTAACAATGTTGGGACTCCCCATCACCTTTGGTGTGCCTCCAAATTTTCTAAAGGTCACTCACTAGAGGTAAGGGTCCTAAACAGACATGGGGAGACTATTCTCTCAAATATAAATAACTCAATTCATGCCCAAATATATCAAAAATTAAACGTGACCTGTCCATTTAATAGATTATTATGTAACCCAAGAAAATAATATTGATCCAAGAGGGAAACCCTTTGTAAAATTTATAAAATTAATAATTTTACATGATTTGAATCAATATAAATCATAGCTTTGTCAAATAAATAAAGATGACACACATGAATATAATATTATCTATTCCATTGTATAATAAATGAGAAAAATGGTAAATGGTGTCTGACCCAACATAATAGAATATCTCTTTCTGAACCATCGAATTATTGGGTGACTCCTTTCCACTTTGTAGTGTTTTTATAATTACTTAATGAATATAAATTTGATTAATTTATTTTACATTGTTCATTATAACAACGATTTATATACTATTCTCTAACTCTCACTATAATTTATATTATTTGATTATATCTATTTCATTATCATTAATTATTATTACTCATTATTTTTTATTGTTGTTATTATAATTATATGATGAAAATATATTATATTTGAGAAATTTTTATCCCATTAATAAAGATGAATTTTGAAATTACATTATGAATGGATTTGTTTAAATTCAACAAATAACATATTAACTAGGAAGATAAATAAATTTTTATGTATTTAATGTTTGGAAATTCAGTGAAGACAAAAAATTAAGATCTAAAATTTTGAAATGTATAAAACATATGTATGATGTGTTTCTAGAATTTAAAATATCATAATAATATAATATAATTTATAATTGATTGGAATATGTTATACATTAAATTGATTTTGAAAAGAACTATTATGTGATAAATATTAACTATTATATATTGAAAGATAGGTAAATTAAGAAAAAGTTTAGGACCATTACATATGTTACAATAAGTATACATTTAATATTATATATTGAGAACTGAGAAATGTTATAAAACTTAACATATTCCTTGATAAGTTATGATCAAATCATACATATTTATAATTTTAAAAAATATTGAACCTTTAGGTATGCTATGAGAAGTAAATATTGAATCTAATGTATTGAGAATATGGAAAAGTGTTAAACCTTTATGTATTAAGTATGAACTATTACTAATTTGGTTTCAAATCTAATGGAACAATCCACATTCAAAGAAAACATATATTAATTCAGATAAGACACTTTTATACATGTTTCAAGATTCAAAGTAGAAACCCTTATATATTATTATGATCAATGTTTTACATGTGAATATTATTTGAAATTTAGTGAGATTTTTATTACATATAATGATTTGGATAATGAATTATCGATCATAATTTATGATATATAATGATTTTCTATACCTGATATATTGTTTTGGAATTTCTACTTATGTTCCAAATTAAAATAATTGAAATCTAAAAGTTTATGTATCATATGATTTTATGGATTATAATTTTTTTAATGAATATGACTTAGATGAAATACAATAATATTTCATGTTTAAAAATTATAGATGATATTAAAAAGGTATATATTTATAATGATCCTAACGGAGGATTATTCAAATATGAATATGTTCATTAATCAATGGTATTTATATCTTTTATTTTGGGAAAGATATTATCAATGGTTATGAATATTTGAGGATGCTGATTTTTTGGATGATGATGTCATGTTTTTTATTGTATATATATAAATTATTCTTGTAATTATTGTTTCAAGTTTTATTTCTGGGATGAAATAATGCATCATTTGTCAGTTTTGAAGGATAATATCATGAATTTTTTTGACTAGATTATTTTTAATTATTGAATTGTCACGACCCATCCTCGGGGCCCGTGCCGTGACTACCCCAAGCCCGCCTTCCATAGGCCAGGGGCTGGCGACTAGCACCAAAGGCGTAAAATCCCGATAACTGGGAAGGCATTGCCTTTATAAAGAAACAAGCACCACAGAGTACAAGCGGAAGTAAAACACTAAGTACAAAAAGAAGAGCTGAAAAGTAAAAGGGGCCGGAAATACAAGCCCAACTGTAAAGTACAACTCGAAAGGGAAAACAGCGACTGAAAAGTAAAGCTGCTACGCTGAGATGTCCACTGGAAATCCCACCTGAAGGGTGGGTACAGATAGCTCTTCTGCTCCTCGGGTCCCGCCGTCTGCTCCATGTATGACCCGCCCAGTGGTCTGCCTCTGGGTACCGCCTCGTCGTATAGTCCACCTCCAGGTACCGTCCAGTCCTCGAACACTCGGCCTCTGTCAGCTCTGTCCGTCGCCTGCAACCAACACAACGAGGTGCGGACAAAGCCCGTGCAGGGGTGAGTATAACGATACTCAGTAGGGACCCCGAGACCCTCAAGGTCTCACTAAAACCAACAAGGATAAACACAAGAAGATCTCAACAGATAAACCCTACTTAGGTATATGCCCATACATATACCTAAGTTATTAAGTAACCCATCTCAATCATGAGGAAACACAAGGATTGTGAAATCGACGGATAACCACTACCCGGGTATATGCCCATACATATACCAAAGTTAGCAAGTGACCCATCTCAATCATGAAGTAAACACAAGGTCAAAAGTCTCAGCTCAAACCAGGATTTTCATTATCGAAACCGTAACTGCTGAAGAGCTCCGTCTCTAGAGTGTACAGTGGTCCTGTCACGACTCCGAGGCTGCCGCTCACTAACCTAGGACTGCTGAAGTACTCCTCCTGTCGAGTACTGCGGGTTTGCGGCCAACTACCTGGCGCTCCGTCCGCTGAGGGTCTGTCGCCAAATACCGGGCGCTACCCAGATAGCCTACTGAGGTACTCCTCCTGTCGAGTACCGCGGGTTTGCGGCCAACTACCTGGCGCTCCGTCCGCCGTGGGTCTGCTACCAACTACTGGGCGCTCCGTCCACTGGGCTAGTCGACTCACTCCAAGTCGAGTCGGTCAAGCAGTCGTCAGGTCTCAGCCGGCTACACGGTCTCCGTACTCTGCACGCTCGTCTCCGGGAGGATCCGCTCCACGAGCTACTGGTCGATACTCTAAGTATCTCAAAGTCCCACGAAGAAGTATCTCGAAAGTCCGTCTCGTCATAGGTGTCTCAACGCAACAGACGGCGCGTCGATCGGACGCCCGGTCTGTGAGTTAATAGTCTTTTCGTCCCAGGGGCCCGGTTGGTTTCGAGAGCAAACCAAACCCGGCCGTAACTCAACTGTACCCCGAACTCCCATAGGGTAAACTCAAAGGGACCGTTACTCAACGTAACCACCAACGCCGCTGACGGCTCGACAAGCGGACGTCCTGTCTGAAAGATATCAGCTTTCCCGTTCCAGGGGCCCGGTTGGATTTCGGGAACAATCCAACCCGGCCATACTCCGACTGCATCCAAAACTCGGGCGGAGTATGTCAAAAGTTCCGTCTCATCAAGAGGAAGTCAACGAAACAGACGGCGCGTCAATCGGACGCCCGGTCTGTGAGTTATTGGCATTTTCGTCTCCGGGGCCCGGTTGGTTTTTAAGGAAAAACCAACCCGACCGTACTCCACCTGCGTCCAAACCTCGGGCGGAGTATGCCAAAAGATCCGTCTCACTAAGAGGAACATTACGCGACTGACGGCACGTCAATCGGACGTCTGTAGCTCAAGATATGAGCGTTTCCGCTCCGAAGGCCCGGTTGGTTTCGTGAACG
Source organism: Viscum album (assembly GCA_963277665.1). Lineage (NCBI taxonomy): Eukaryota > Viridiplantae > Streptophyta > Magnoliopsida > Santalales > Viscaceae > Viscum > Viscum album. Next base: position 1,892,619,793 of record OY728143.1, on the reverse strand, counting down.
AACCAACCCGGCCGAACTCAAAGTAACCCGAAACCTTGAGTGCGATATACCGAAACGACCGCCTCGATCCAAGGATCGCGTTGCCGCAGACGGTTCGTCATTCGGAGGTCCGAGGCTCAAGTTATGAGCCAAAAACCAAATCAGGTTCGAAACGGGGGGGTCCGGGTCCGGGCCGACCCGGCCCGACCCCCCCCCTGGGCGGCGCGGTGGCCGGCGGCGGCGGACGGCGGCGGCGCGGTAGCCGGCGGCGGCGCGCGGCGGCGGCGGGCGGCGGCGCGGCGGGCGGCGGCGGCGGCGGCGGCGGGCCGCGCCGGCGGCGCACGCGGGGGCTCAGCCCCGCGGCTTTTGTGTGCTGCGCGGCACAAAGGGGCCGTGCCCCTTTGTTTTTTTTAAGAAGCCCCCCCCCCCCACGTGGGGGGCCTGCTGGAGGAACCGAGGGGGCAGCCGGCCCCCTCCCTTTGAAGAAACGCCCCCCCCCCCCTCTTAAAGAGGGGGGTTTTCAAGGTTGGCCGGGGAATTAAATTCCCCGGTTTTAAGCCTTCCGGCCGGCCAGCTGGCCGGCCGGTTTTATCAAACAGGACCGGAATTTCCGGTCCCCTTCTTCGGCTTCCGACGCCGGCGGCCCGGCCGCCGGTCTTTCCTTCCGCCGCGGCCCGGAACCGGCCGCGGTCTCCTCGTCCCGCCGCGGCCCGGAACCGGCCGCGGTCTTCTCGTCCCGCCGCGGCCCGGAACCGGCCGCGGTGTTTGTCGTCTGGCGCGGTGCGACGGCACCGCGCCCTTTTCGCCGTGCCATGAATCCTTCCAACGCGGCGCGACGGCGTCGCGTTCTTGAAGACTCTCCTCGGCGAAGCGCGATGGTGATGCGCAAAATAAATGAACGTTCATCCGCGTGGTGCGACGGCACCACGCTACTTGTTTCCACCAGCATAAACAAACATGAACGATGGAGGGAGGATTCGGCCGTGTTCGTGCGGTCCGGCCCCCCTCACGTTAAAGAAATAAAAAACGAAACTTAAATAAATAAGCCACATGTTATACTTATCATTCATGATCAAGAAAAGGAGTAAGGAAACCAAAATGAAAACAAAAACCCCTACCTCGGGTTTAGGATTCAAAGGTTCTGCTACGCTCCGCGGAAGACGGCGTCGCGGAGGTCGGGTGTCGCGGTCGTCGTTCGTCAAATCCGTTGACGAAGTGCTATGCCCGAAGAGACACGACGTTGGCGGATCTTCGTTTGCCGACGAAGGTTGTCCGAAGAAGAGATGGCGTCCCCTTCGTTGTCACGGTGAACGAAGAAAGGAGTTGCGGCGTTCTCGATAGTCGCACGTTGACGGAGTCGTGGAATATCGGTGTCGATTCCTTTGACGTCGGAGGAAGATTCGTTGTCGATGGCGTTCGTCGCGGAAAAGATGATACGGAAGAAGAACGTCACGTCGCGGATAAGGCGTCGCGGAAAGTCCGTGTTCTTCGGCGAAGAAATTCTTCGTTGAAGAACGACGTTCTTCGCGTTCTTCGTTCTTCGAAGGTTCTTCGTCAAGTTGAAGAAGAAGAAGAAAAGCTTCCAAAGCTCTCAAGAAATCCTCCCAAGGTGACTAAGAGTTCTAACCCAACAAAATAAGACAAAGTCTTATTTTATTCACAAAAAGAATTTCAAAGGTTTGAAATTCAAAAAGGGTTTAACTCCCTTAATTAACTCACTTATTTAATATACATGAATTGTATAATTAAATAAGAGTTGACTTGTCAAGACATTAAGAGGGAGAGTGGGGAGTTGAAAAGGTGGGGGGGGGGGTTCGTGTGGGCCCCACCACACTTAATCCTCCCAAGGGAGGTTATGTGGGTGTGGGTCCCACTTCCAACCTCCTTTGAGAGGAGTTAACCTACAAAAAGAAAAATAAAAAGAATTACACTTTTTATTCAACTTTTTTATAAATCTCCCAAAAACTAACTTTCAACCAGCAACAAACGCAACTCCCGAAAAGGTCTCTTTAAGCGAATATCGGCGCTGCGAGTTCATCGGTGCCCTCGGATTTCAATTCCGAGCACCGGATCAAAAGTTAGGAATTCCCGCTCGTTCGTTCACTGAACGTACCCGAGCCAAACTTCGGAATCTAATTCCGGGCACTCCGGGCCTCGGAATCAGGTGCCGTCTGAAACCGCGCTCTTGTAAAATTCTAAAGAAAATTAAGAAAAAATTTTCCTTGAATTTTACGGGTCTTTACATTACTCCCACCTCAGGGCTTTACGTCCCCGTAAAGCTACATCAAAAACTAGGGAAACAAAAAGAGGATACTGAGCACGCATCTGAGCCTCCCGCTCCCATGTGCTCTCCTGGAGATTCCCGTGCCGCCATCTGTTGCGCACAAGAGGAATCGATCGTCCATGTAGGACCCGCTCCTGGATGACATGGACCTCTTTTGACGTGGCCCGGACCATCTCTGGTCCCACAAGAGCTGCAAGATTTCTTCTTTGCCGAAAAGAGAAACCTGGTCTCATCCCCTGGATGCACCACATTCTTTGCCTAAAACAGTCAATCCTAACATGGATGATATTAATCCATACCAAGGATGACGTCGTAAGGCCTCGACGCTACTACTAAGAGATCCAACCGTTACTCTCGCCTCCAAGGGTTGAGTCACACTGTCGGCATCAGTGTGTGGTAACTGGTCTCCTCCAGTAGATGTCTCACAAGTGAGGGTCAAGTCAACATTCAACTGGAACCTCTTAGTAACATCACAAAAGAGGACATGAAAGAAAACATCACAAAAGAATGCGTCTTTTTATTATTGCAGCTCATAATACAAGACGCTACACAAAAGCAACAAAGAACCAGAAGTACTAAGGACGTATCTCTAGTTCTTCTCCTGTCCATCGGCTCCCAGAGCTCCATGATCGAAGGCCTCGGCTGCCTGAAGCTGAGCTCTCCCCTGCGGTCGGGGTGGTCCTCCTGGTGGTGGTGGTGGAAGAGCCTCAAAGCGTCGCCCACCACCAGCTGTTCGTCCAGCTCCTCTGCCTCGTCCGCCTCCTCCCTGCGGACCGTCACGGTCGAACCTCTGCCTCTGCCTGGGAGGTTCTTCACTTAACTGCTGATCATCAGCATGGCGGGTCGGACAGTCACGAGCCATGTGACCAATCCCGCCACAGGAGTTACACTGCCCACTCTCGGCACGCCTGGCTCTGACTCCACCCCGGCTTCCCCGTACAACTGAGCCTGAGTCGGTATGCTGAGGGAGATCAGCGATGCCCTGATCTCGTGTCTCAAACCCTGCTCGAAGGTCCGGGCCCGGAAGAATGGGTCCCGTACCATGTCGGTCGAGTAGCGCGAGAGATCGGTGAACCTCGCCGCGTACTGAGCGACCGTCATGCTGCCCTGCCGCAGCTGTAGAAGCTCCTGGATGCGCACCGCTCGGAGGGTGGCCGGGACGAACTCAGAGCGGAAGAGGCTATCGAAGTCCGTCCAGAGAAGAGATGCCTCATCGTGCACCTGGAGCATCAGGCTCCACCATCGTCCTGCTGCTGCGTGTAATAGGCTCGCAGCGAGGATCACCATGAGGTCTGCTGGTGTCCTCACTAGCCTAAACACTCGTACTACTGCCTCCAGCCAGTCCTCTGCAGCCTGGGGATCCGTCTCCCCGCGAAACCTGGGCGGTCGCTGGCGCTGAAACTCATGCAGTGCGCTGAGGCGACGTGCATCGTCAGCGGCTGCTGCTGGAAGCATCGGGGGCTCGGCGGGTAGAGCTACCGCCGGTGCCACTACTGGAAAAGGGCCCTGCACCGATGCCTCGTCGCTCGGTGGGCTGTCGTCACGTTCGATTCTCGGAACCCTAGCTGGCTGCCGTCGTGGGGCCATCCTGAAAGAAACAACGTAACACGATCAAACGATTATACCTGGTGAGCTGACCTGGTTTGAGCTGTTTTAAGGGGAAAAACCTTTGAAAACACACACGCAATCAGTGTTTTCGTGCACAAAGTCGGAAATCAGTTGTCAGGGTCCTGGTGTATGGATACGTCGGCCGCCCGCACCAACACTGGACTCCCTGGACTGAAAACCACACTCGGTACTCTCAACACTATTGCTTCACAGAAAGAAACATCAGAGTTATAAGTTCTGCAGTAGAACCGAACTCCTCTGATACCAATTTGTCACGACCCGTCCTCGGGGCCCGTGTCGTGACTACCCCAAGCCCGCCTTCCATAGGCCAGGGGCTGGCGACTAGCACCAAAGGCGTAAAATCCCGATAACTGGGAAGGCATTGCCTTTATAAAGAAACAAGCACCACAGAGTACAAGCGGAAGTAAAACACTAAGTACAAAAAGAAGAGCTGAAAAGTAAAAGGGGCCGGAAATACAAGCCCAACTGTAAAGTACAACTCGAAAGGGAAAACAGTGACTGAAAAGTAAAGCTGCTACGCTGAGATGTCCACTGGAAATCCCACCTGAAGGGTGGGTACAGATAGCTCTTCTGCTCCTCGGGTCCCGCCGTCTGCTGCAAGTATGACCCACCCAGTGGTCTGCCTCTGGGTACCGCCTCGTCGTATAGTCCACCTCCAGGTACCGTCCAGTCCTCGAACACTCGGCCTCTGTCAGCTCTGTCCGTCGCCTGCAACCAACACAACGAGGTGCGGACAAAGCCCGTGCAGGGGTGAGTATAACGATACTCAGTAGGGACCCCGAGACCCTCAAGGTCTCACTAAAACCAACAAGGATAAACACAAGAAGATCTCAACAGATAAACCCTACTTAGGTATATGCCCATACATATACCTAAGTTATTAAGTAACCCATCTCAATCATGAGGAAACACAAGGATTGTGAAGTCGATGGATAACCACTACCCGGGTATATGCCCATACATATACCAAAGTTAGCAAGTGACCCATCTCAGTCATGAAGTAAACACAAGGTCAAAAGTCTCAGCTCAAACCAGGATTTTCATTATCGAAACCGTAACTGCTGAAGAGCTCCGTCTCTAGAGTGTACAGTGGTCCTGTCACGACTCCGAGGCTGCCGCTCACTAACCTAGGACTGCTGAAGTACTCCTCCTGTCGAGTACTGCGGGTTTGCGGCCAACTACCTGGCGCTCCGTCCGCTGAGGGTCTGTCGCCAAATACCGGGCGCTACCCAGATAGCCTACTGAGGTACTCCTCCTGTCGAGTACCGCGGGTTTGCGGCCAACTACCTGGCGCTCCGTCCGCCGTGGGTCTGCTACCAACTACTGGGCGCTCCGTCCACTGGGCTAGTCGACTCACTCCAAGTCGAGTCGGTCAAGCAGTCGTCAGGTCTCAGCCGGCTACACGGTCTCCATACTCTGCACGCTCGTCTCCGGGAGGATCCGCTCCACGAGCTACTGGTCGATACTCTAAGTATCTCAAAGTCCCACGAAGAAGTATCTCGAAAGTCTGTCTCGTCATAGGTGTCTCAACGCAACAGACGGCGCGTCGATCGGACGCCCGGTCTGTGAGTTAATAGTCTTTTCGTCCCAGGGGCCCGGTTGGTTTCGAGAGCAAACCAAACCCGGCCGTAACTCAACTGTACCCCGAACTCCCATAGGGTAAACTCAAAGGGACCGTTACTCAACGTAACCACCAACGCCGCTGACGGCTCGACAAGCGGACGTCATGTCTGAAAGATATCAGCTTTCCCGTTCCAGGGGCCCGGTTGGATTTCGGGAACAATCCAACCCGGCAATACTCCGACTGCATCCAAAACTCGGGCGGAGTATGTCAAAAGTTCCGTCTCATCAAGAGGAAGTCAACGAAACAGACGGCGCGTCAATCGGACGCCCGGTCTGTGAGTTATTGGCATTTTCGTCTCCGGGGCCCGGTTGGTTTTTAAGGAAAAACCAACCCGACCGTACTCCACCTGCGTCCAAACCTCGGGCGGAGTATGCCAAAAGATCTGTCTCACTAAGAGGAACATTACGCGACTGACGGCACGTCAATCGGACGTCCGTAGCTCAAGATATGAGCGTTTCCGCTCCGAAGGCCCGGTTGGTTTCGTGAACGAACCAACCCGGCCGAACTCAATGTAACCCGAAACCTTGAGTGCGATATACCGAAACGACCGTCTCGATCCAAGGATCGCGTTTCCGCAGACGGTTCGTCATTCGGAGGTCCGAGGCTCAAGTTATGAGCCAAAAACCAAATCAGGTTCGAAACGGGGGGGTCCGGGTCCGGGCCGACCCGGCCCGACCCCCCCCCTGGGCGGCGCGGTGGCCGGCGGCGGCGGCGGCGGCCGGCGGCGGCGGACGGCGGCGGCGCGGAAGCCGGCGGCGGCGCGCGGCGGCGGCGGGCGGCGGCGCGGCGGCCGCGGCGGCGGCGGCGGCGGGCCGCGCGGGCGGCCGCGGCGGCGGCGGCGGCGGGCCGCGCGGGCGGCGGCGGCGGGCCGCGCCGGCGGCGCACGCGGGGGCTCAGCCCCGCGGCTTTTGTGTGCTGCGCGGCACAAAGGGGCCGTGCCCCTTTGTTTTTTTTTAAGAAGCCCCCCCACGTGGGGGGCCTGCTGGAGGAACCGAGGGGGCAGCCGACCCCCTCCCTTTGAAGAAACGCCCCCCCCCCCTCTTAAAGAGGGGGGTTTTCAAGGTTGGCCGGGGAATTAAATTCCCCGGTTTTAAGCCTTCCGGCCGGCCAGCTGGCCGGCCGGTTTTATCAAACGGGACCGGAATTTCCGGTCCCCTTCTTCGGCTTCCGACGCCGGCGGCCCGGCCGCCGGTCTTTCCTTCCGCCGCGGCCCGGAACCGGCCGCGGTCTCCTCGTCCCGCTGCGGCCCGGAACCGGCCGCGGTCTTCTCGTCCCGCCGCGGCCCAGAACCGGCCGCGGTGTTTGTCGTCCGGCGCGGTGCGACGGCACCGCGCCCTTTTCGCCGTGCCATGAATCCTTCCAACGCGGCGCGACGGCGTCGCATTCTTGAAGACTCTCCTCGGCGAAGCGCGACGGTGATGCGCAAAATAAATGAACGTTCATCTGCGTGGTGCGACGGCACCACGCTACTTGTTTCCACCAGCATAAACAAACATGAACGATGGAGGGAGGATTCGGCCGTGTTCGTGCGGTCCGGCCCCCCTCACGTTAAGGAAATAAAACCGAAACTTAAATAAATAAGCCACACGTTATACTTATCATTCATGATCAAGAAAAGGAGTAAGGAAACCAAAATAAAAACAAAAACCCCTACCTCGGGTTTTGGATTCAAAGGTTCTGCTACGCTCCGCGGAAGACGGCGTCGCGGAGGTCGGGTGTCGCGGTCGTCGTTCGTCAAATCCGTTGAAGAAGTGATATGCCCGAAGAGACACGACGTTGGCGGATCTTCGTTTGCCGACGAAGGTTGTCTGAAGAAGAGATGGCGTCCCCTTCGTTGTCACGGTGAACGAAGAAAGGAGTTGCGGCGTTCTCGATAGTCGCACGTTGACGGAGTCGTGGAATATCGGTGTCGATTCCTTTGACGTCGGAGGAAGATTCGTTGTCGATGGCGTTCGTCGCGGAAAAGATGATACGGAAGAAGAACGTCACGTCGCGGATAAGGCGTCGCGGAAAGTCCGTGTTCTTCGGCGAAGAAATTCTTCGTTGAAGAACGACGTTCTTCGCGTTCTTCGTTCTTCGAAGGTTCTTCGTCAAGTTGAAGAAGAAGAAGAAAAGCTTCCAAAGCTCTCAAGAAATCCTCCCAAGGTGACTAAGAGTTCTAACCCAACAAAATAAGACAAAGTCTTATTTTATTCACAAAAAGAATTTCAAAGGTTTGAAATTCAAAAAGGGTTTAACTCCCTTAATTAACTCACTTATTTAATATACATGAATTGTATAATTAAATAGAAGTTGACTTGTCAAGACATTAAGAGGGAGAGTGGGGAGTTGAAAAGGTGGGGGGGGGTTCGTGTGGGCCCCACCACACTTAATCCTCCCAAGGGAGGTTATGTGGGTGTGGGTCCCACTTCCAACCTCCTTTGAGAGGAGTTAACCTACAAAAAGAAAAATAAAAAGAATTACACTTTTTATTCAACTTTTTTATAAATCTCCCAAAAACTAACTTTCAACCAGCAACAAACGCAACTCCCGAAAAGGTCTCTTTAAGCGAATATCGGCGCTGCGAGTTCATCGGTGCCCTCGGATTTCAATTCCGAGCACCGGATCAAAAGTTAGGAATTCCCGCTCGTTCGTTCACTGAACGTACCCGAGCCAAACTTCGGAATCTAATTCCGGGCACTCCGGGCCTCGGAATCAGGTGCCGTCTGAAACCGCGCTCTTGTAAAATTCTAAAGAAAATTAAGAAAAAATTTTCCTTGAATTTTATGGGTCTTTACATGAATAAGGTAGTCTATAATGGTTAGAATTATTATTTTGTTATATAAATATTCATTATAGATTTATGGATGTCATAAACACACAACAATGGAGAATCATGATAATTTAAATACTCTATATATTTGATTATTCTCAACTATTTCACAATAAGATTGTTACAGAAATGTAGAGAAAAATATGAAAGGAGAGAGTGATAAGGAATGAGAAAGAATGAATCTTATTGCCGATATGATACATTGAAGATCCTAATGATGTATTTATTGTATAATTACATTATAGAACTAATTTTTATCCATAATAATATTCATCATCTGTAAGTTTTGAATATAATTTTTGGTTGAAATGCATTTAATTTTTTATCTTTTTTATTTCTGTTATAATTATCAGATTCTTTTATATAGCTATGGCAGACTTAATATAAAAATAATTTAATCGGACTTTATATCCCAAGAAAAAGGATTTAAATTCCTAATAAAATCCTTCTAATATCAGAGAATTTGATGAAATATATTATAACATTGTACTATGTGTCATTTACTAACCCTCAACTATGAGATATCAATGGAAAGTTTCTAAAATAAAAATGATTCATCCTACATTATATATTTTAAGAGTGGACTAGGGGATTCTCTTTTTATCTGAAAACCAATATAAACTCATTGTATTTCATTATCTTTATTTTTTTATAATTTCAATTCTGTTTCTCATTATTAGACAGAAGTAATGTATCTAAACCAAATTAAAGGGGGGATTTTTAAATTTGAGAAATATTATAATGGACCCAATAAAATGCTATTTTGGTTCATTTTTATATAATAGTTCTGGAATAAAACATAGTATCTATAGATACCCATGAATTTTACACGTAACATTACAAAATTTTAAGAATAATTATACATCATACTACAAGCCAAGGATCCTTCAGTCTTTTTTCTAGATGGACAAGGTATATAAAACATAAAACAAGGTGCTAAAACACATCTTTATTTAATATCCATAAGGAATTCCTAACTTCTTTTGAGCCTTTAAATATGTGTAGGGTACCCTAGGGAACACATGAATAAAGTGATGAGCTAAAATTCCTAGTAATGGAATGAACATAAGAATACAGCTTAATCACATGAGTTAGGCAGCATGGCATAATTATTTCCAAACCGCGGAACATATGAAATCATATCATATAAACATGGGATAATATAATCATGTAATAACATAAATGTGGTAGAATCATAAAACATATCCTCTGTATGGGTCAATAATAACCACCAATCTCGTTTTTCATTTTATTTTGGGTCAAGGCTAACTGCCAATCTTGTTTCCCATTTTAGTACGGATTAAGGGAAACCTCGAATCGCGTTTCAGATCACATCTCAATAGACTTATTGTTACCCAATTCATTAGATCACTATTAGGGACCATACATCTCAACATTTTCATTAATATTTTTTCCACATAAATAATCATACATAATCAACAATATATAAACATAAGGGTACTAATGGAAATAATTGGGTACCACAATCCTGATATAAATCATAACCAGTGGGAGTATAATGAAAGTGTCAATGAAAGAAAGGTATTATAACAAACATGGAAGTAAATTGGGTAATATAGGAATATAAAATGGTATGTTATGTCAAATATAAGTGAAAACATATAAGAAATGTATTTGAGATACATTGGCATTAAAACATTTATGTGTGGTTTATTAGAAAATACTAGAAAGATTTTAAAACAGAAATGAGGAAAATATTTTATATAAAACCAGAATTGAACCATTAAGGTTATAATAATAAAAATACTGATTTTATAAAAATAGTGGTGGCATAAAACATGGTATATAGCGCACTTGAAATTGGGTAAAATATCTGGAAGTTCCCCTAAAACAGGTTTGCTTATCGTAATGTTATAAGGATGGAATATTTTAAAAACATGTGTATCCCCAAATGAGAGTGATGAATGGGTATTCATAAATTAATTTTTTAAAACTGATATGAATTTAGAATATGCACATAAATAGATAAAATAACTCCATTTTTATAAAAATAATGATAAGGAAACTTGAAATAAAAAAGAAGGATCAGGTAGAATTTATTACGGTTTATTGGCATGGTGTCGGGTGTACCTATGATGGATTGATGATAGAGGAAATTGGTTTATCATCACTTATATACCATGAGGGAAGTATGTGAGAGGTGATAAATCATACTCCATCAATTTGGATTACACATAAAAGGGAATAACATAGAGGACAATCCTGATTAAGAGTGAAATGTAGAGGATCCCTTACCTTAATTCAGATGGTGTTCTCCACTTGTTACTAATGACATGAATAAACATAATATTATTATTAATTAATATGTACAGAACCTAGTAAATATATAAACTATTTACTATATACTTTTTTAGTTCATTCTTTGCATTTATTATGTGTTACGGTGTTCAATTTTATTGTTCGAGTTCGTTTGTTTTCTTAACATTCATTACTAGTTTACTTATGAATGGATAGTCTTGTAAGATGACAATAGTTGTCCAGAACATAACTCATATGTTATTATTTAAAATCCATAAGATAAAATTATTTAAAAAATCCATTATATTATTGGGATTGGAGATGAATTATTATATAAAACCATTGTGATAACCGTTTTGGTTAAATGGTGGGTTGGATTACTATGATCAAGGTTTTCTGTATAACTTAACAACATTTTTACAAATGGATTCCAAATACATAACTAACATATATTAAATATATTATAATATGGTTCAAAAATAACAAAAATGGTTTTTTGACCTAAATTAATGATTACAATAGAAATTGATAAACCGGTGTCCTTGAATGTGCTAAATTAACACATCACAGACGGTGTTTTCATTTATTTTAAAAAAATATTTGTAAAGGAGAAAAGTCAATAATTTATTCCATTATGATAATATCATTACAATATATTTATGTCGCTAGAGTTATGATACTATTCTGGTGAAAGGAGGTGAGGAATGAAACCGGAAAATAAACAAACTTAAATTAAATGAAATAATTGGAAAAAAGAGTTTACCTCTTCAGTCAACTTCATTTGAGAAACTATTATGGGGAGAGGTTTGTAATTTTGAAGAGAATAGGGGTCTTTGGAAATGGGGAAGGATCTTGGAGAGGTATTATTGCAGAATATTGGAAAGGAAAAGGTTTTGAGAGTAGTGAAGAGAATAAGGAGTGAGGGAGGGTTTTATAGTGTAGGAGAGGATGGTTTTCATAAATTTTTGATAATTAGTTTATGATTTTACCTTAATACAATCAATATTGATGATTCTAAGCCCATTAATAGTAATAAATGAATATGATTTCTAGATTTGGGTTCTTAAATCACCTGTGTTGTCAAGAATAGTCTGTTTAAATTATAATGTGTTTATATGGTAAATTAATGTAATTTCCTTTTCAGAAAAAAATTCAAGTATTTTAGAAAAATCACAAAACCTCGAACTAACTATTTTTCAACATGGAGAATCCAGAAATTAATCAATTTTTTAGAGACAATTTTCAAAATATGATTAATTAATTATTTAAATAAAATCATAATTTATTATTAAAACCCAATTTTAAAACATTCATTTACTTATTCTAAAATATAGATATATCGTTCTATTAACATGAATATTATTTATATATTATCATATTTAAGGTTTTAATTCATTAGGATATATCACTATTCAAAATGGTAGGTTATTATTCATATAGGTAGGTTACTATTTACCAAAATAATATGTTTATTTTTGGGACACCAAATAATTTACTCGTCACAAACGTCAATATCATATTTTCGATATTTAAATCCCAGAAGTGAAATATTTATGCTTAAGGGTCACATAGCACTTAATAGTTCATTAGGTTTTTATTTCATGTGACATAATTAGAAGAAATAAATTTCCATTGAAAACATTGGGTCGTTACATTCTTCCCTCTTTATAAAAATCTTCCCTTAAATTTTAATTTTACATTCAATGTCATAAATAAGTGAGGGTACTTCTCCTTTATTACCATCTCTAGTTCCCATGTTTCCTCTTCGTACATGTGGTTCTGCCACTATACTTTAACCAGGTGTGTAGTCTTAATACATATAACTTTATCTCCATGATCCACGATCTTCACTGGCTACTCCCCGTAATAAAGATCATCCTAAAACAATACCACCTCTGAAGAGATTATATATGAAGGGTCTAGTATGTACTCCCTAAGAGGGATAAATAAAAGCCATCATGTACTTTTGACATGGTTGGTGGAAGTACTAGTCGATAGGCCACATCTCCAACTCCATCGAGGTTCATTAAGGGGCCGATATACTTGGGAATTATGTTTCTTTCCTAACCTAATCTCATGATATTCTTCCATGAAGATATACATTGAATTACCATGTTTCCATAATTGACCTCAATGACTCATCAACGTTAATATGTATAAATATTTTGTCAAATTTGGGCTACATTGATATTCTACTAAATAGTTCTTACATTCTCTACCATTTCTTCGACCATTTCAGGTCCTATCAGCTTGCACTCGCTGACATCATCCCAACACACCATTGTTCTTCATCTTTTCCTATAAAGGTCTTCATATGGTGACATTCAAATACTTGACTGGAAACTGATGTTGTAGTATAAATCAACCAATGGAAAATATTGGTCCAATTCTATCAACATATATTATAATGTATTAATATTTTCCTTAGATTGGCCATCAGTTTCAGGATAATAGGCCATACTGATGTTCCGTTCAGTTCTTAGAGCATGTTGGAGACTTTTCTAGAACATCAAGGTGAATCTTGGATCACAATCAGATAAAACAGAAACTAGAACTCCATGAAGCTTTACCACCTCTTTGATATATATCTGTGCATGTTTATCAAATAGTAAATCCACTCAAATCGCTATACTGCGAGTTTTCATCGAATGATGATCCAGAATGACCGATATAACATTTTTTCCTCTAGATGTACCTAGATGTCTAGTAACAACATCCATGGTAATGTTATCCAACTTTCATGTTGGTATGGGTAGTGGTTTCATCATCCCCCTAGAATTTTTCCTCTCATGATTCACTTGCTGTCATACGAGGCATTTTGATGTATATTCAATAATCTCTATTTTCATATTGTCCCAACAAAATTTTTCTTAGAGATCTTGATATATCTTTGTTCTCCATGGGAGGATATAGAATGTTGAGTTATATGAATTATTAAGAAGATCCTTTATCTCTGTATTATATGGTACACATAATAATGATCCAAATCATATAACACCTTCGTTATTAATTTTGAAATCGTAGGATTTCCTATTTCTGATATCTTAAACCCTTGTCTAAATTTCATAATATTTTATTTGAGAATCCATTATGTTCTCCATGATATATAGATGAGAAATAATTTGATAAAGTATTAATGAAGTTCCACTCATAATGACTCCCATGTTCATACTCTACAAAACTAAGATGATCATATCCTTTTTAATTCTCATCATTTATAAATATGCATGATCCATTCTACTTAGAGCATCTACCACCTTATTTTCCTTACTAATATGGTAGTGGATTGAGTAGTAATAATACATGATCAGCTCTATCCATCTTCTCTGATGCATATTAGTATATTTTTGAGTGAATATATATTTGAGAATCTTGTGGTCATTTGATATCTCACACTTATCCACATAGAGTTAATACAACTATATATTCAACTCAAAGACCATAGACGCTAACCCATGATTATACGTAGGATAGTTTTTATCATGGATTTTAAAATCCATTGAGGTGTATCCTATTACATTATCAATTTGTATTAGCACACAGCCTAATCGATTATTTGAAGATTCAATTTACCCCACAAAGAGTTCTCCACTTATTTGGAGTGTGAGTATAGAGCAGGGATAAGCCTCAATTTCAACGCCTTCAAATAGTCTTCACATCCTTGAGTCCAAACAAACTTTTCTCCCTACCCTATCATCTTGGTTATTAGTTTCTACAATCATGAAAATTTCTTCACAAATCGTCGGTAATACCCACCTAGAACCAAAAATCTATGGATCTCCATTACATATATTGTTATGGGCCACTCTTCAATTTCCTTTTTCTTGGAAGGGTCCACATATATCCCTTTGAAGGTGTTGACTTGCCCCAAGACTTTTTCTTGCTCCACCCAGAACTCACATTTACTATACTTTGCATACAACTTATCCCTTTTTAAATCCATTAACATAGTATTAAAATTTTCCTAGTATTCCTCCTAGCTTTTGGAGTATATCATAATATCAATAAATACAACCAAAAAACCGTCGAGGTTATATCAAAAGACTTTATTCATTAAATCCATGATTATTGTTGGAGAATTATTGATTCTAAAGGGCATCACAATAAAATCATAGTGTACATACCTTGTTTTATTGGCATTCATGTGAATATATTCCTTCCTCACCTTTAGTTGGGAATATCCCAATGGAAGTTCCACCTTAATGAAATATCTAGCCCCCAAAATCTGATCAAAAAATTCATCTATCAGTAGAAGGGGATACAAGTTATTTATCATGATTTTATTTATATACTGGTAATCAATGCAGAGGAACATTGATCCATCCTTCTTTTCGAAGAATTGGTCGGGTTCACCCCACGATTAAGCACTTGAGAATATAAAACCCTTTTCCAAATTCTCCAGCAGCTGTTTATTCAGATGTTCTAGCTCAATGGTTGTCATTCTGTAAGGTTTATTTGATATAGGTAAGTATCCAAGTGTAAGTTCAATTGAGAAATCAACTTCTCTGTAAGGAGGATGACCATTCAACTATTCAGGGAATACATCATTGTAATCCATCATGATGTGCATGTCATCAAGCATGATTCTATCCTTTGATTCAATCATTTGAGATAGATATTGTTTCTCATAATTCATCAATACCACACATGAGATGATGAATCTAACATAGATTCATCCTCCTCCTTGCAGTTGTAATGAATTGGAAGATGATTTGGGATGTGAAGAGTGATATAAAATTCCAAATAATAGAGGATGACCTTGTACAAAGATAGCCAATCCATGCCCAAGATAGCATATAACTCAACTAAATGAAGTATGATACAATTTTATGGGATGTTTAGTCCATAAATGTTAACATTGGAGGAGTTATAAACCATGGATGAAATAGTTTCCCCTTTCTCTGATCTCATAGATAACTTTTCCTCCAAATTTTGAGGTTGTGTTTTAATAGTTATACTAAACATGAAATATATTAATGAACGAATAGAACCATAATAAAATTATATTTTCACTTTTATTGAATGAATAAATATCGTACCTATCACCACATTTTTTTGGCACCACCTCAGCTGTAGTGATAGTATAATCCCATCCTTGTTGCATTGTAGGTTATTGTTGATCCCCTTCGACAACCCTTTCCCTAGAAAAATTGGTCCCATTATTCCCAAGCTCTCAAGAGTTGTGACACTACACTACATGGTGAGTGTTGATCTGAACCTTCATTTATTCTTCCAAACTTGCATGATTTTTCATATCTCTTTGGTAGTTCTTAGAAAAATTCCCAAACATTCCACATTTGAAGAAATTCATGGTCCCTTTTCAGGAAATTTTCTGGATTATTCCTCCCAAATTTTTTATAATGGGAAATTTGGGTTCCTTTCCATCTTGGGTTTTTCTTGTTGAACCACCCATGTTGTTGTCCATTTTTAAAATTCTTTTAACTTGGCCCACGAGACCATTGAGAGTCTCCAATCTCTATTTCAACCATTAGGGCACGACACAAAATCTCCACATAACATTTGAAGTCTCAAATTGCCAATGATTTTTGTAAACATGGATTTAGCCCACAAAATAAGATATCCACCTTGCTTTCAGTGTTTATGAAAAATCTAGAGGCGTACCATGAATGCCTAGTAATATTTTCTTCAGATTCCCTGATGGACTCATCATCATTCCACCTAAGTCTAAGGAACTCTCATTGCATCTTGAGAACGAGGGTTAAAGGAAAATATTTTTTGAAAAAAAAAAGTCTTGAATTCCTCCAAATCCATGGAATCAATGTCAACATACGGCTTTGTATTCCTGTTCAGTGTCCACAACTGATCAGCTTCTCCATCAAAATGATACACTGGCAGTACAACTTTCACTTTTTCTGAGCACTGGATGACGGTGAATAACTTTTCAATATAGTTAATCCATTTTTTCATGAGGAGGGGATCAAAAGATTGTATAAACACGTTAGGAATTTTCCACATGAAGGATTCTATGGAAACTTGATTTTTCCATACAGGACAAGGGAATTTTAAATGACTCAATTTATTATTAATAACTGAAGCTAGGTAAGTAAGTACAATCATGATGTTTTCAGTACTCATTCCTATCAAATCAGGCATATCATTATTTCAATTTTTATAATGATTATCAAATTGATTATTGGAATGTGTTCTGGTATTCCCTTTTATTAACTAAGAAACAGAAAGTATAATTAGTGGGCTTGAATACTATCTATTGATCATAAAAAAAACTTCGAACATAAAAGGATAAATGTGTAAAGGAGAAGTAAATCCTAATGCTTGATTTAATAGGATTAGATCTAGGTTATCCTCGATATATTTCTTAACTTATATTCTTCAGATATTTCTCTATTTCCTTAGTAATGGTTTTTACTAAGCCTGTGATTTTACAAAAGCATATCCCCAAGGGTTTTGTAATAAAAAGTGTATCAAGGCTCATTGTCGTGCACTAATTACCATTGGAGTCTAGCTCATAGTGGTGTTTTTGGGTTTTACCATAAGATACATCTATGCCAGAGCCACATCTACCTTCTCATATACAGACATGTATGATTTTCTTGATAAAAAACATACTATATACTTAACTAATTATTGTCTTGTTTTCTTATAATTTGTATCATCTTTAAGGTATTCACTAAGGCGCATTGTTCAAAATCTTCAAAAATTACTTGACCATCTTATAATACCAAAAATATTGACCCTATCCTTTTACACACATCAATACATGATTTTATGCATAATCATACATCAGAGTACAAGATAAGGATCATTTGGTCTAGTGTCTTGGAAGACTATGTAAATAAAACATGAAACATGGGGCTAAAAAACACGATTTTATTTAATCTCCATAAAGATGTCCTATCTTACTTTGAGACCTTACATCTATATAGGGTACCTTGGGGAACACATGAAAAACAGTATGAGTTAAAATTACCAGTAAGGGAATGCACATAAGAATACATCATAAGCACATTAGTTAGAAGGCATGGGATACTGATTTCAAAATCATGGAACATGTGTAACAATATCATAAAAACATTGTATCATATAAACATGGAATAATATTAGTGTGGAATAATTATAAAAAACAACTTTAGTGTGGGTCAAGGAAAATGGCCAATCCCGCTTCCCATTTTAGTACGGGTCCAGGATAAATGCCAATCTCGTTTCACATCACATCTCATGAGACAAAACATTATCCTACGCATTGGAGACTTAAATGGTAACACCCATCTCAACATTTTCATGAATATTCTTTCCACATAAATAATCATACATAATCAGCCATATATTAACATAAGGGTACCCAAGGAAACAATTGGGAACCACAATCATGAGATAAGGCATAACTAATGGGTATATCATGAAAGTGTCCATAAAAAAGGTATTAGAACATATATGTACGTTAATTGGGTAAAATAGGAATATAAAATGGTATGTGATGTTCAATATAAGTGAAAAACTATAAGAAATTTATTTGAGAAACACTAGCAATAAAAATATTTGTGCGGTTTTAAGGAAAATACTATAATGATTTTAAAATATAAAAGAGGAAAATATTTAATATTAAACCATAATTGAACCAAGAAGGTTTTAATAATAAAAATACCGATTTTATAAAGAAAATGGTGGCTTATAATAGGGGGCATAGTGCACTTGAAATTGGGTAAATATTCAGGATGTTCTCATAAAAATGTTTTCTTATCAGAAAGCTCTAAGGAGGTAAATGTTTTAAAAACATGTGTATACCCAATTGAGAGTGATTAAAGGGTCTCCATAAATGGATTTTAAAAAAAATCAGAATTTATAATATTCATATAAATATATAAGATAAATCTATTTTTATATAATGACATATAAGGAAACCCGAAAGAATAAAGAAGGTTCGTGTAGAATTCGTTACGCTATATCTACATGGTGTCAGGTGTACCTAAGAGTGATTGATGAGAGAGGAAAGTGGTTTCTCATCACTCATACTTCATGAGGAATGCGTGGTGGAGGTGTGAAATCATACCCCATAATTTGGTATTACACATAAAAATGCATAGCATAGAGGAAAATCTTGATTAAGGGAGAAATAGAGACGATCCCTTACCTTAAGTCTGGTGAGGTTCTCCTCTAGTCATTAAAGAATCGAATAATAAAATTATACTTATTAATTAATAATTTCAGAAAAACATAAATATTTAATCAATTCACAATAAGCATTTTTTGTTCATTCTTGGTCTTTTTGATAGGTAAAGAAGCTCTATTTTATTATTCAGGTCTATATGTTTCCTTAAATATCATTATTAGTTTACTTATTAATGAATAATCTTATAAGATAAGAATGGTTGTCCGGAATTTAATTCATTGGTTATTATTGAAAATCCGTAAGATTAAAATATTTTAAAAATCCATTTGGTAATTGGGTGTGGTGATGCATTATTATATAAAACCATAGTGATAACCGTTTTGGATAAACAATGGGTTTGATAATAAAGAACATGTTTTTCATTAAAACATAATACAATTTGTACAAAAGTATTATAGAACCTTAACTAAGATATATTAAATAAAAAGATAGTCATGTTCAAACATAACATAAATTGTTTCATGACCATATTTAAATATGATAATAGAAATTGTTAAACTATTGTGCATGAATATGCTAAATTAACACACCTCAAACGATGTTTTCATTTCATTAAAAAAATAATTAGTAATTAGAAAAGATAATGAGGTATCCCATTAGCATAATAGAATTCTTGTAAATGTATTTTTATGGAGTTATCATTCCATTTGGGTGAAGGGAGGTGGAAAAAGAAACAAGAACATAAAGGAACATAAATGAAATGAATGAATTGGAAAGAGAAAATTACTTATTGAGTCTACCTCCATTAAGAACCTCTCAATGAGACAGGTTTGGTATTTTTAAGAGACTAGGGGACTTTGGACGCAGGGACGGTGCTTGGGGATGGATTTGGGCAGAATATTGACCAATCACAAGGCTGGAGAGGTGTGAAGAGAAGAGGGAGTAAGGGGGGGTTTGATTGTGGAGGAGATGGTGGTTTTCATAATAGTTTAATATTTTGTTTATTATTTCCTTCAAGACCGACAATAGTGATGATTCCATGACCATGAATAGTCAAAAATTCATGTTAGTTCAAGAATTGGGTTCTTAAATCACATGTGATGTCAATAAAAGTGGTTTAAAATTAATATATATTTATAAAATATATTTATGTATTTTACATTTCACAAAATTCATGTATTTTAGAAATATCCTAAAAATTCACCCTTACCATTTTTAGATGTGTATAATCAAAAAATGGAATCCATTTATCAAAAATATTTTTCTAACTTTGATTAATTTAATATTTAATTAAAATATTAATTTATTATTAAACCGTAGTTATAAAAAAAATTCATTTAATTATTCTAAAATCTAGGTATATCGTACATTGAAATTGAATATTATTTATATATTATTATAGTTATGGTTACTATTTATTAGGTTATGTCACTATTCATAACGGTTTGTTACTATTCATAATGCATGTTTTCTATTTATCAAAAAATTTTGTTTTTCGTATCAGACTCCAAATAACATACTAGTCACAGTGGTGTATATCAAATTTCCAAAATTCAATTCACAGAAGTTGCAAAATTATGCTTAAGGGTCACATATCACTTATTATTACATTATGTTTTCATTTTGTGTGAAATAATTATATAAAGTAAATGCCCATTAAAATAATTGGTTCATTATAGTATTAAATCATATTCATAAAACAAACTATATCATGTTCACCGTAACAAGAAAGAGAGAAGAAGATATATAAATAATTAGATAGTCGGAAATAGATAATATGAGAGATTTCATGACACTGATTAGAGAAACATAATTCAATATTTTTAATTATGTTTTCTATAAATCAATTATGATTATGTATTTTACGATTCATGGGATGAAATTTTTAATTAATATGGTGAAACACAATAAGACTCATTCTCCTAAAACTTGGTTATGTAATGATAAACTATAGGCAAATTATGATTTAAATATAGAAGAAATGAACATTATTATAAGTGGATTATGAATGAATGAGTATAGCAAGGTTTCTAAATTTGTTACTTCTTATAATATGTGGGAAACCATCATTGTTACTTATGAAATAACTAATAATTATTTGTTTGGTACAAAATTCTAAAGCTAATGTTTGACACCTTCAAGATATATGATATAGAAAATATTACTCCAATAAATGGAAAGGTCATTGAGATTGTTAATGAAATGTATTATTTGGAAATAACTATTCCAAAATTAGATTAATATTTAAAAATACCAAGAGTTATAATATCTTAATGTATTGTAATATTAGAGTATATTAGATAGTTTACACTAGTTGTATTTCGTAAAACAAATAATGTGATTGGAAAACTAAGGGTATATGAAGTTTAAATGAAATAAGATTTTGATGATTAATTTTTTGTTCAGAAATAAATTGAAATGCTTTTGTAATATACATCAATGGATTAGAAATAGGCTAAATAAATATTTTATGACACTTTTAATAAATAATTTAATAGTTCATATTATGGTGATAAGTTTACATAAATTACATAAAGATGGAATATGTTATACCTAATGATAATGGAATACTTTAATAAATTTGAGAAGGATGTCATAAACATTTAATATGTAAGATTATATAAATATATATAATGTGAACATATGAAACATAACTACCAATAACTCAAATATAAAATGAAATCATGAAAATAAAATTAAATAAAGAAATGAAAAAATAAATATTAACCACATTTGGAGTACTTATGAACATTTTAGTAATGAATATCATTTTAACTATAAATTTAATAATTCATATAAAAAATAAAATATGAAGAGTTAAAATAATTTGAATATGATACCAGTTAAATAAATTTTATTGATGAGATTGATTATTATTGAATCATTCTTAAAGATAAATATGGTACATCAAAGAAAGAACACGATAATCTGAATAAAACATCAGATTATATTATTATTGAAAAACCTTCTATGTATAATTTTTTTTAAAATAAATTATAAATATAATAAATATAAATTTTCTTGTGAAATTTATGATAGTAGAATACATGATTTAATTTTTGAAGTGATTTATTTAAAATGGATATTATAATATTTATTAAGTTGGAGGTTTAACTGATAAAAATATTATGTAACATCAATGTAAATACTCAAAATCTTGTAATTGGAATCAATGGAGGAAATATAAATCTTTATAGGAATTATTTTCTGCTTCTTCTAAAAATAAATCTCATTGTCTTCACTGTAACATGGTTTCCACTTTAAATTTCATCACATTGTAGAGTTAAGTATACGTAAAACTTACAAATATTTTTCTTTTGTTAGAGCTACAATTAATTTTTTAAAAAAAGATAAATAGTTACCAAAATTTCATTTTTCTTACACTAATATACCCAATATAAAATGGGATCCCAAAACATCCATGTCAGATATATTTATTATAGTTATCGATAAGAACAACTATTCTTGATGGTATAAGGATTGTGGCAGATAAAAATATGTGAATGATGAATTATTAAATTTATATTCCTACACAAAAATTGATGGAAGTCTAGTTACTTATAGATATAACAATATGGAAAAGATAATTGGAACATGAACTGTATGTAATCATGAATTAGTTCTCATGAATAAATTATTTTTTGATGATGTTTTTTGACCACGTGACAATATATATTTCTTCTGGAGGGAGTTTATTAGAATAATTTTTTTTTTATTTTCAGGGAGTTTTTATTTCAATTATATCATAAAGAAAATAATTTTTTAATGTTATTTTAGTGTCTATATAGGTAGAGAGTATTTCATAATTATTTTATTCATTTATGATAATATTTTTATTTGATTTTTTATTCCTCGAACTAGAATGAAAATTTAGATATTTTATTAACTGTTTTCCTTGTGATGTTTGTTAATACATATTTTAAACATACATGTCATATAATAATATAATAATATTTTCTATTTATCTATTTGAATATCTTTGAAATTTTTTTTCAAAAAAAATGTTTAGATCATGGGGTTGTGGTCTTGAATTCTTCGCAGGTGTCATTTATTTTATTTTAGAAACTTCATATAGACTATTGGTTACTTATTTAATTCATACAAAATTTATTTTTTATTTTTTATATTTTAAACATGTTTTGTGGATCCTTTTAGTAAATTTTCTTATAAAAGAGGAGTTCACATAGTTAAAATTATACATCATATCTTTTAAAAATGGAGATTATATTAAGGGGAGAGTATATTATTTTTTTGACATCCCTTAATATATGTTGTTATTTTGCATGAAATATTGAAGTGGGAATCTAGATCATATAAGGGTTCCCTCTCAATCCATTCAAAAAGATGGCTTGTCTTAATATAAAAAATATTGAATTACTAATAAAGTAGAAGAGTTAATTTCACTGTGAGAGTTTATTTCATGGTTGATATTTACTATGTTAATTCTACAATTGATATCTATTAATATTGAATCATTTTTGTAATTTTTGTTGATTATTATTTGTTAAAATAATGTGTTTGATTTACATTATTGATTATAAAACTTGATTTTTTTTTTCAAATTCGCATGTCCCGATTTCCTATGTTACAATCTAATAGTTTTTTTAATATATAGTGTACATTTTATTATCTTTTTAATCATTAAAAAAGGTCGAGTGTGTATTTGGGTATTTTAATTATCAAATCATAGGGATAATTTTGATTATATTTTTTTAATTTTTTTTTCTGTTTTGATGATTTATTATTCCTTCGAAAATTATTTTATTTGATTTACATGTTCCCAATCACATTGATTTATACGTTTTACTTATTACCCATAACCTTATTTTTTATTATTATATAATTACTACGTCATTCTCATTATTCATTTTTATTAATTGTAATTATTGTTATAGTTATTCTACTTTCGTTATTCTATGTTTTTCATATTTCTGTTGATAAAATTTTAATATGTATAGGATTTTTTTTCGTGGATAAAATTTTGAAAATTATATTATGTATAATTATTATTCAATGAATATATATTATGTATTATAGTGGAAGTTTAATATATATATATATATTAGATTTTTAGAAATGTGGCTAATTCATAAAAATTACATTATAGAAATTTGACAATGTCTAAAACATAAATATGTTGTGTCACCATAATTTTTCTTTTATATTTAAGGAATATTATATATGATTACATCCAATATATTTTATATTGTAGGGTTTTTAATTTAATCTTATGTATCGAATATTAATTATTATGTATTGAGAGTTAAGAAATTATTGTAAAATTTTACACCCTTACATATATTCTAATAAGTGACGATTGATTGTAATGTGTTGATAATTTTTCCAAGTATTAAAAATTTATGAATTGTGTGAGTAGTAAATATGTATTATTATATATGGATAATTCAATAATGTTTTATCTTTTATATATGATGTGGGATGTGAAATTGACTCCTATGTATTAGGAATTTGGAATTTTTTGAAGCTTTATGTATCAATTTTGATCTATTATATATTCAAATATTATTTTTATGATGGAATATGTGTTAATAGAAATGATTTACACTCTCAAAGAATATAATTTTATATATGGTTTATGGTGAAAATTTTAACACTTAATTATTAACATGATCAATGTTTTACCTTCCCATATTATTTGAATTTTTTAAAGATTCCCATTATGTATGAATAATATGATGATGAATTTTGATTATCTATTTGTGAAATATAATCTATTTCTATACATGATACATAATATAAGAAACATTTCTTCTATTCAAAAATAAAATTATGGAAATTTTTAAAGTGTTTTATCATGTGATTTCATAGATTATAAAATGATTAATATTTGATTGATTTGGAGGATTTGACAAAGGATTTTATGTTCCTAAAATATGAAGAATATTTTAAATCATTAATAGTTATGATGATATTAATG
This sequence comes from Viscum album, assembly GCA_963277665.1. Classification (NCBI taxonomy): domain Eukaryota; kingdom Viridiplantae; phylum Streptophyta; class Magnoliopsida; order Santalales; family Viscaceae; genus Viscum; species Viscum album. The sequence goes on along the minus strand of OY728143.1, from coordinate 1,892,595,179 downwards.
AAGGATTATTAAATTCATAATTTTTTTATTCAAAGGAATTTATGACTAGTATTTCATGGAAACAAATTTTCAATTGTTATAAAGATTTATGATGATTATTTTTTGGAAGATGATTTTAAAATTTATATCATATTTGTTTAAATTATTTTGAAGGATTTTAGATAAAGATTTATTTATGGGAAGAATGCTTGAAATGTCTATTATATGTCCAAGGAGAATATTATAGATTTCACTGAATATTTTGTTATATATTACAAAATAGGTATTCTGTAATAGTCCGAATTGTTTTTGTATTATATATATTTATTATGGATAGACTAATGGAATTTACACACCCCTAATAAAATTAATGAAGGAATAGACATCAAATTATCCAGTCTTGGGTCCTTTCCATCGAAGGGGGTGAAAATTGTCAGAGGAGATGCTCTTGGAATTCATTAATACATTCCTCTATAAATTTCAGGTTTTGGATTTCCCCACACATCATGTTATTTCACGTTTTCTTGGTTTTCTTTCATTTAATAGAAATTTATGTTATGATGATGAAGAAGAAATATAAAATGTAATGGGATGAGAAATAAATATTATTAATACTGTTAAGGTACTTTGAAGATCCAACTGAATTTATTTCAGAGATTCACTTAAATAAATTGCTTTAACTCTAGAAATGACTCTCCATCTGTCAGTTGATAAGTCAAACATGTGATGAAATGTATTTAATTTCCATATATTTTTTCTGTTTCCATTGATATGTCAACTGATTTTACTTAGAAATGAGAGACTAACAACCATCTATTTTTACTCAATTATGAGATCCCTGAGAAAAGGATCTAAATACCTTTTCAAATACTTATTATAATGTAGAGTCCAATAAAATCTCTTGTAACTCAGAACCCTTTTTTGTATTATTAAAAACATGTATGAAATACATATGACATGGATCAGAATTCAAATCATAAATCATATATTTGGTGATGAAATGATAGAGTAAGGTAATTGTATTTATCCCCAAACCACTTTAAAAATTATTCATTTTCAACTCCATATTTAAATTTAATTTCCACTAATTATCTAGTTAAATAGAAAAGACAAATATAAACTAAATTAAATGCGGGATTTTAAAATTGGTGAAATATTTTAAGGGACTCAATTTTACCCCAACCTTGTGTCTTTGTCTATGAAAGTTCTGAGTAAACATGACCATTAATACACTCTTTATCCAGATCCATATAGCTGACTACATATTTATATGGGAATGTAAAATGAAACATATGTTCTATATATATGTATCAAATTCCATGTTGTGTATGAAGGCAAGGGTGAGTCTAATGGCCTAGTTGAATTCCCTACTCACATTTACTCACTGAGAATTAGTGTTCTACTGGATACATGTGTCTTTCTATTTTACATAAAATTATATAGTGAGTATAAATAATCCCAGCCAACATCATAATACAATAAATTTAAATAAATCAATTCCTATATGAAATTTATTTCCAAAAATAAATTCACACGACATTAAGGCTCATACTAAAACTATCTTACTCAAGCTAACTCTAACATGCCTATAATTTATTACTCATATACCATTATGACCCAATTAGGTATATTGTATTTTATCTGTTATCTCACTGATATGACAAAGAAATGTACTATTTTATATTCTAAAACTCTCAATGAGATGTTTCCAACATTACCCAATATACATTTTACTATGAAAAATTAAATAAAATCAGAACTATTAGGATAAATAATGATCATATCAGGAGTACTAAAAATGGAAAATCTAATAAGTCCCAACCATAAAAGAAAAAATATAAAACAATAATGAAAAAGTATAGTCAATGTGGGACCAATACTAAAATTACAACATAACAATAATCCCATGAAAATTTGATGATGCTAAATACCTGGTCCCAAAATTAAATAAAAAACCCATCACTCACATCATGCCATATATCAACTCTTTGGTCCTCATTTATCTTTTCAACTGAATTACCCATTCAGAACCTTTACCTTTACCCAATAAATCATTCATCATTGTATGGAATTAATCCCACAAAACAAATATATATAACTCAGTTTGTAAATTGATATTATAGACAAAATAAGAAAATCATTGGAATAAAATATCTCATATTCCTTATCCATGGTCTTACTATAGCTATGACTAATAGAATACCACCTCACCAAAGGTATGTACTATCACACTGACCAAATGATTAAATATTCCCTATTGGATATAAATTAAAATATTATTGTGTTTAACCATTGTTTTTAAATAGCCCTTCTAATATGTGAGTTATTTTCATTTGGGTGCATCATCTTGTAGGGTGTAACCTCAAGAAAACTATGTCATTGTAAACACTCTTGACAATGAACCCTAAGATCATCTCTAGTATCATATCACTGTTTTCTTCACATTATGATTCATTATTTTGTCTTAGACTCCACTTATAATTATAAGTTTCAATCTTAAATGAATATTTTCCTCATCGGCAACATGATAATTCACTCTATAGCACACAATAAAAATCTAACTCAAAGGAGGTAAAATGTATTAAATTCTATCAAATGGTCTTGATCCCAATAAAAGATAATTAAAATAGGAAGAATATTTCCAAAAAATAAATCCATATATCTCAATTGAACCATGATTTGAATTTTCCCTTCATGTACACCATAATAAATAATGATGGGACAATTACAAGAAATTTATTTGAAAAAACTCATCCCATTTGTCAAATAATACTCAATGGCTAATGGTAAACACCCTCATGAGGCTAGTTATATCCCAAAGTTATATAATTACTTGTAATGCATCTTTTGAACAATATCACACATTTAGTCATTTCAAATCGAGTCATGATCTTTATGCAGAAAATTTTACCAAATTATAAACTATAACTAGCACTCTGATGTTTTTTATTCCACTTGATAAAGAAAATTGGTTTACTACGCCTTTAATCTTTTTATTTGAAATGATTTTATTCATTCACAAACAATAATATTATCATGTAATTTTTACATGATAATTTTTTTATTTCATTATGCATTTTCAACTATATTATATACATTACAATTAATCTCATACGAGTCTTATACAGTACATTGAACTCCCTATGATCCATTTTATTTTCCATTAATTGTTTCTCATTTAATTAACTAATCTATTGAAAATTATTCTCAATAGTTTGAAAAATAATCCCATTTTCAATAATGGTTACATCATTGGTTTCCAAATTTTTTCTGATTTTTATTTTATATAAAATATACTCCTTTATTTTGGATGATTATCAAAAGAAAATACTTTTATCTCAATGTTATTTTATGTTTTTCAGGTTACACTTTTTGAGAATAATTGTTTTTATAATACATGAAAATACATAACTATTTAATTTTTTTCAAACCACATAACCAAGGGGATATTATATTAGTTAAGATATATCTATTCCCTTTTAGAATTGTACAATTAGATATGCACTGATTTATTCAAAAATTTATCCATGCTAATCATTTTTATAAGAATAGTCCATGATATATTATTCATAATCCAGTACCTCCTATCAATGACTCTATTTAATTATGATGTCCTCACCAACTACAGTTGATGCTAAATATAATTCTTCTCTATTTATTATTCCCATTGGTTGTGTATAAAATATATAACACTATGGTCGCAAATAATTTTATTTTACACAATGCAACTTTTTATTTTTTATTTAAAACTAAGTGATATTTTTGAATACCTCAACTTTTAATGTAATAACCATAATCGATTCCATCCCATTAATTCCATAAATAAAATAGAAAATTTTAATTTCACAATCTAACTATTTATGTTTCATTAGACCCAAAAATATCTACATGAACCTACTTGAGTTTTTTAATGATTTCAATTTCTTTATTTTGTTGTTTTTAAGCAATATCATCATTTAACATGATTCACAGGTGTGTGTTCCATCATATGTGAGTTTGGTTTGGTTTAAGATCCATCATTCTTGACACAGTGTTACAAATAATTTTGTCTCAAATGGGTAATCCACATGTTCCACATTCTTTTTAATATTATTTTGAAAAAAACTATCCCCACGTATATGGAAAAAGTTCCCCTTAGTCTATTTAAATTACTGATAAATCGAACCATATTTTCCCTTAATAATTTTTTTCTTTATTTTTAATTACAATAAATTTACTAACTAATAGGGTTGAATTATACTCAAGAAAATTTGAATAATTCCTTAAAAAGGAGAAAAGGATTATATCATAAGACTTTTTCACCAACTATATCATTCCTAGAACCAATAGTCTCTAATATATCATCCTATCCAAAGAGGAAGAATCCATCCATTAAATATTTTATAACAATGATGAGGTTTTTATTTCCAGTTATATTGTTTGTGGAACCACCTTCCATAATGCATGTTCTATAATTTTTCATTTCCTTTAGGTTGATTTTAATAATGTCATCCTTCTCATCACTTCCCTTCTTGATTCACAACCACTGATTATATTTTTATGATGAATATAATTATTGCATCAAATCTAGAACATCATTTTCATCCTCACATTAAATAAGTTTAAATAAATTTTGAATCTAAAATTTTGTTGATGGTTAAAAATATTTTTCTATTTCATCCGGCCTATTTAGGAAATTTTACTCATAAATTATATGAACAATTATCTACCTTTTTCTAAAAAGCATTATATAAATAGTAGTATCCATCATAAATACATCGAGAGTATGAAATGATTATTTTATTTATTTATATTTCTTTCTCCCTGTAGTAAACTCTTGTGTTATGGAAAACATATCAGGTGTCTCCCAACATACCAAAACTACAAAACCAAACATTTGGTGTCCTATTTTCTTATATTTTAGTGTTAGTAGTAGTTTTGTGAGTATCACGTAGCTTTACATTCTTTTATGGTATTAGTTTCTATAATTTTATATTGATTTACATAGTGTTATTTTTGTAATCCCACATAATCATTGGATTTCCATTGTCACCAAACAACTATATTCATGGACTAAGAATATTTTTTTTCTATGGACACAAAATGGTCTTCATTATTTATCCATTCACTTATGCACCGTAATGTCAAATTGAGTGCTAGGAGTCTTTCATGATCTTCAAACTTCTATTTCCACTTCTTGATTTTTATTTCTTGTTATTTAGTTATTTTATACCAAACATTCATAGAATTATTCATCCCATTAATTATTCAGGCCCATTCTTTAATATTGAGATCATCAGGACTTCTTTTCCGGAGCTTCCATATATTCCATATATAAGTTTTTTAAGTTCCTCTTTTAGTTTTGATTTATCATGTTATATTTTTTAATAAATAGATTAGTATCATATATTATACTATTATCATTCTTTTTATAGTCTCATTATATTTCTATTTTTAAGGGTATTTTTAAGTTTTACTTTATTATCTACCTTACCCTCTATTATAGAATTCGCATCATCCCCATACTACTCTTGCGGGTTGTATATAATAGCCGTAATGAAATATACAATATGTTCTCTAAATTATTATCCCTCATACAATTATATTTATTATAATTTCATATCATCTACCAATATAAAACGTGTTTCCTTGAATAATTTTTTACTTTGATATCAAATTTATTGTACCATCTTTGAATGAAATTGTTTTGTTTTTTTCTTCCTAGTAATAATTTAAAAACTTTTTTCGACACATAATAAAAAGATTTCTAAATTTTACACATTTATAACAAATTATTAGTAGTGTAAAAATGATTTTATATCTTCCCATTTTTATATTATATTAATGGTATGAAATCATATCTTTATATTCATTAACCTCAACTTCTTCGGAGATTTAGATTTTATTTTTTACATTTAATTATATATCTTGAATGTCTTATTTTGGAATATTGTGTTAATAATTATTCCTTATATAATATAGAAAAAGAGTTCTATATTGGATTTTCAGTGTCTCATAATTTATTTTTTTATCTTCAAGATCAAAAACCATTGTATTTAACCATTTGAGAAATCTACTTAAAAATATTTTAACTGGTTTTAACATCATCAATGATTCCCTCAAGTCTATGAAAATCCATTATAAAAATGTTCATTTGAAAAAAAATCACTAAATTTCACATTTTGTATCATTATTCAATTATCACATTTTTCCTATAATACAAGAAACTTTAATGCATAAAAATCTGAATTACCATAATAGATGTTTATATTCTTCTCTAACATTGCAAGTGAAATGTTATTTTACCTCACCTTTTTATAGACACACATTGATAAAGATCCTGTAATTTAAGATCTGTAATATTTTTGTAGATCTCATCGGCTCATTTATAGGTACTATTTTTACATGTTCTGAGTACTCTTTTTTTATTTGGGTTTTATCATTCGGTTTTTTGGATGAATTTTGAAATTTTTGGGGGAGTTTTGTTTTATGCATATTTAGATCATAGTATTCTCAAACCATTCACTCTGCCCCATAAAATCATGCAACTAAATATTTAGGGGAACTATATAGTTGGAGAACTATTTGTAAAACCATTCTCTATCATAGGAGAATCAATGAACCCCCTTCTCATAGGAGATGTACATGGTTAAGGCACTCCGCTTGACAAACCATGTTCCATTACCCAAGAAACTGTATGTAATGTTTTAATTATCGCAAAAATTGGTTTTATAATTTCCCAAACCCCCATATTATATCCCTAAAATCCCTTGCATGATTGTAATCAAGTAATGCCATTTTTAAGGGTCCCCAAATACATTTTATGGGTTACTAACCTTCATTCATGGAAAATTAAATGAAAAAATGAAGATCTTCACCTACCTATGTATGTGTCCTTTTATAGTTTAGATATCCCTCTCTCTTTAGTTACTATTCATATATTAAATAGGGATGTCTATCCTTTGAAGGTTTCAAATTTAGATCTATGTTTTTTATATTGATTTTATTGATCTTTTATCTAGGTTTAAGATCTAGATTGTGTTTTCCACCATGTCTATGACCTATCCATTTTAAATTGGGGATTTTTTTTGGAATGTGTTCATTATAAAAGATGAGTTAGGTGGTGTAAATTCCAATCCCATAGAATTTAATTAACTATGTATATGTAATGGTAATAATTATAATTTAAATAATAGGGAAATTTCATTGTTAATTAAATTGAGTTGTTTCTATATCCATGTGTTACCGATTTAGGATATTATTGGAAATCGAACAGTGAAATTTAATTAATTAATTATTGAATTAATTAATGGGATATCAGGATTGGGAAATTGAATTTAATTGAAATAATTAATGGACTATTGTGAAGGTAATTTTAATTAAATAATTTTCGAATTAATTAATGGAATGTCTGGTTGTGGAATTTATGATACATAAAGATTATGGAATATGGAGGAATAATGAATTTTTTAATTAATTATTAGGTTATTGAGATTGTTTAATATTATATTAATTAATTTTTTAATTAATTAATTGAAGTTGTTTTTATTATGAAATATATTGAATTTGATTAATTAATATTTTAATTAATTAATAGATGCCATAATTATGAGACGTGATAAGAAGGATAATGTAGATTGGCCTTTGTTAATATTATACATGTGATATTTTAGTTGATTGACATGTGTGGGACATGATATTATTCTTCTAAATCTCATAGTGGTATATTGATCGATAAAGGAGTGTGTGACATAGTCAGCTACATCTAAAATATATATTAATGAATTGATTAATAATCATGTGTGGGAAGTGTTCTAATGATTCCAAATCCAATAGTGACAAATTGATTGATAAATGATTGTGGGACATGAACTGATGCTTTAAAAACTCATGTGGTTCTAGGCATAGTGACCCTTACCCAAACCAATGGGATTGGACTATGGTTATAGTTTTTCATATTATAATATGAAATGAAATGGATAATAAAATCACATTTGTGTAAATGAGTTATGAATTGAATATGTGATGTGGATTACATTGTGGCCTGGAATGAAATAGGTATTGAGTTTCAGGTGTCCTCAAAAACCCAATGGGTTACATGGTTAATTAATGAATAATTTAGAATGTGATAACTGCTAGTTATATATTATAATTTATTATTTATACAACTATCTACATTATTATTCAATAGATATTTTTATATACTCTGTTGGTGGTGGCATAATGAGTTATACTCACACCCTACATGGACTTACATATCGGTACCATAAGAGATTTTATGGATGTACGATAGGTTTTGGGAAATGGACATATGTTTGATGGATGACATGGGAAGTATCTTGGATGAGGGAACCAGACATGGATATGTGACCCACATAGGTTTTCTATGAGTCATAATTTTTTTGGGGTTTTAATACTTAGACATTACATGCATTGGAATTACATATCTACATTTTAGTTTATGATATTTTACTACATGTTTTTTTCATCATGTGATTCTGTTATTGTACTGGTTATGGTTTTCTATTTTGCATAGTCTTGATTTATTCCTATATTTTTCTACTATGATAATGAGATTATAGTCTCCCCATGATTAATATTATACACTCAGTCTAAGTCGGAAACCACTGGAATATGGATAGCCACACATGAGTTCACCAAGTGATTTTTTTCGGGGCCTCGGTGTGTGGAAACCATGTAAGGATATTACACCCAAAAAATTATTTTGTTTTTATATACATAAAAATATATGTATATTTATATTTTAATTCTCAAATATATATACTTATAGAAATTCCATGTACTACAACCATATATACTTATATTCCAAATGAATGAAAATAATATTGCATTCTATTTAACAATTCCTGTAAGTTTCTATTATAAAAATTAGCGATTCTATTATGGTTTACTAGTGTATCCATAATTTATCTAAGATAGGGAAATAAATAGAGACTATTATTCTATGATACCTCTTTTTTCCCTAATAAGGCTTACACCCTCAGTGGTGGGGGGAAGAGTTAATTTGGGAATGTGATTAAAAACATCCTCTTATAAGTGATCTTGTTCTATATTTAATTAATCATTCTATCTCTCTTCCTCATAGCCATATTAAAATAAAGTAGAAGAAACAGTAGATTTTACTTGGTTCACCAAAATAATATGATCTTAGGAGAAAGGACAAAAATTATTTTGGGCACATCACATATTAATCTCCCTACATTAATGATTATATGATCGGAGTAGTTTCTTGGCCCCTATGGTTTAGAAACATACAAAACCTAAATGATCACTAATATCCTCATTTTAGGGAACTAACTAATCATATTATGTTAAAATCTTATTCTATGATAACATATGAATCCATACAAGGGATTCTTTTTTAGATAAGATGAACATTCTTCTATTTCATGGACTTCACGTAATCCATTCCAGTGAGTGAACTACAAAAGTACCCCAATTTCTTCATCTTCTCGATTATAGCATTAAAATAAAATCTATATTTTGGGAAGAATTAAATTTTAATTAATTTCTATAACAATTGAAAAACCATGTTAAATAAATTATTTTTTAAAACCAGTTAATTAATCCCTTAATTTTCATGTCCATTTTATACTTTTTTAAACATAAATCACTATTTTCAGTATTGTATAATATCCAAAAACATGGTCCAGGGAATATTCAAACTTATGTATTTAAAAATATACACATCCCACCACTATTGATCCCTCTACATCACCTCCAACAACTTCCTCAACACGAGGTTCATGTAAAGGAGAAAATAAAAAACATGTAATAAAATAATCAAATCATCTTGGAATATTATTACCTTGAACAACACCATTATTTTTCCCTTCGATTATTTACCCAAAAATATCATATTTCATATTTATAAAAATCCATAAGGAAAATGACTACTAGTATCTTATTAATAATTCTATTATCCCATATGACTCACAAAAAATGGTATGTCACATGTATGTAGGTTGGAAAAACTCGTATGTAGTCCCAATAAATCACATATGGGGATAAACGACCCATAAAAACCTCTTTAATGACTCGTACACAACCCAAACTGAGTGGTATTCAAATTCTATTTTACCCATAAATAGTCCTTAATATTGATAAATTTATAATACCTAGAAAAAAGTAATCATACAAATATAGTAATTAACTCATACACATCTTATAAATTACTTGTACACATATGTGTAATTTCTCCTACATAGAACAAACATAATAAAATTGGACAACCTGTTTCTCAACTAGAAGTTTCAAAAAAATCCTTCAAAATATGCTAGATTTGATCAAAACATATTACATCCATCATGAAATTTACAACAAAAATAAAAATATTCCACCTTCAATATATCTTTTAATTCATTTTTAAAAAATAGAAGACAAAAAATTACAAAGACGGGATTTTATATAATAACATATCAACCAATATCTTTTAAATGTAGTCCTCTTTCAAATCATTTTTAATTTTTTACTATTAATATTTTTATATATACATATTGTTTTACTATTAATAAAATATCTTATATTTTTTAATCCATTATTAATTTGACTAATCTATAACATCCTCATATCATAATTGCAATGGTCAGTATATTGGTAGGAAAACGTATTGTAAATTTAGTTTGAGGGGACATTTTTTATAAGCTGAATATGATCCTGAAAAGTTGATAAACATAGATAATAATAAAAAATAAATTTTTAATACTCCAGATATATTTTTGTATTTAAATTCAATGATAAATATTATTGAACCACAATATTATAATATTTAAAACACTACTACCATTACATAAATGATGAATCTTTTAATTAGTCAAATAACCACTTTCAATGAGGAAATAATAGATTTATTAAAAATAATAATTGAAAAAATAACATAAAAAAGATATATATTTAAATTCAATGATTTTAAATGGAAATTATTTCATTAAAGTTAAATAATTGACCATATTTTTTGTGTTTCTTTATAATTGTAATTTTTTTAGTGATGTTTCTATTTATATATGTTTTTATTTTTTATATTTAGATTAATATTACTTATAAATTCATAACATATTATTATATATTTTTGATAATAACAATGGGGTATAATGGTATTTTTATGTTTATATTGTTGATGCAAAAATTTAATCAGTAAAAGTTATAATAACATACAATAATTGTATTATAAAATAAAATAAAATATATATTATAATAGGGTTTTTATTTTCTAATTGAAAATTTTATGTACATTAAAATATTTTAAAAAGACTATATAATTAATCCATAACATCTCTTCTTTTGTGTCTAACAAAAATTTAGATAATGTTTAACCTTTATTTAAGTAAAATGTTAAAAAAATTAATTTTGATCAATCTCAATACAAATGAAAATTTTATTACAGATTTACTATTATGTTTTTCAAGTTTTTTTTGAAGTTTAAAAATATATAAAAGAAATAATGCCTAACTTATTTCATATATAATATATCAACTAAAAAATTCCTTCAAAAACACTATTCATTTGAATATTTATTCACCCAATTTTGTTTATTTTACAAAATTGAAAATTATTAAATCCATGAAATGATGAACATAAAGAAAAAATATCTCTAAAATGTAATGGTAATAAAATGTAGAGTATTTGAAAATACATGATGTAAAAAACAGTCTGACCTTGTAAATAATTAGAATAAATTCACAATGGTACATGACATCCTTATAGATGATTTTAAAAAAAATCAGAAAACTTATATCAACATATCTGATATCACATCAAAATATTACCAAGACCATTACATTGAACATCACATGGCACAACCTACTCATCATAATGGTTTCATGAATTTTATCTACCTTAAAACCCATATGAATATATCTTAATCCACATCCAGAATTAAATCATATGATTACTATTTTAACAAAATAGTATATTACTATAAAAATATCACCTCACCTAAGTCAACATAGGTCATGAAGTATTTAAAAATGAAAAACCATAAATTTTTATGTGATCATAATTTCATAATGTATTTCCATATGGATCAACACCACAATAATATAACACTTTCCAAACATACTCAATATTGAAAACCCATCCCTCCTTATCATAATTACAATCATACCAATGTTTATCATCACAAATTGATATGAAATAGGATATTTTGGTTAAATAAGACTCAATTATCCTACCTAAGAGAGTTACATTTACAATAAAATATCACAAGATAAAAAACTAATAACATCTATCAAAATCGTTTTAACTAAATATTAGATAGTTGAAAAGACTAGGATGATGAATTATTGTAATAATTGGGACCAAATCAAATAAGTGACAACACATCTATCCATTTTAACTATCAAAATAGATTCCCTTCATTGTAATAGATCAATATAACTACCTAAGAAAAGTATACCAAATCCCAAGTCATCATACCTCCCCAAGAATAATAAAATTCTAAACTATTGACCCACCAATAATCTATTTCCCTATTTACTCAACATCAATGGTCAGTGGTTTTAGTCAATAAAATACTATAAATATTCCCAATTTAATCAACAAACCCATTCAAAAAAATCATCTCCAATGTAACATATTTACCAATGGTCAAATATCCTCTGTTGATTTATATTTCATTAAAGATACCTAATGAATATTAATGATTAAATATTATTGAATGATAAAATTAATGTTATAAAATCATGTTTACTAATAAATAATATATATTTTTAAAAATTATTTTAAGAATAAATCACTTGTCATGTCGTGAAATCATAATAATTATATTAGTTAGAAAATAACCTAAACAAGTACATAACTTGATAAACACTAAAATTTAAATTAAATCTTCCCAAAGTATAATAAAAAATATTTTCTAAGAATTCATAATTATATATGGATATATATATATATAGGTAATAAAGATAAATCACAATATAGCACTATATAAAATATTCATGTATCCTTTTAATTTAAAGTAATTTAACTTTAAGTGTGAAATCATTAATGAAATTATTCAATTTAAACTTCCAAAAACCATATTTTAAATTTTTATTATAATTCTAGAAATTAACTGGTAGTTAAATCAAAAAAAGTTCATAGGGGGATTGTAAAACCTAACATACTAGCATAATGATGGGAATATCATCATCTGACCTCTCCCAAGAACATACCTGAAAATTATAATAAATTATCCATAATAAATTAATATCAAATGAAAAACATACTATAGTATACCACTCTTGATAGAATATGGACAATACTATATGTTAAATATATATATTTACATACTCTATGTATCAAAAATTTAAAATTTATTTTATGAAATTTATAATATAATTTATTAAGATACCTATATAGAACAAAATGATAATAAACCACTTATATTCTATCTTTTCTTTTCTTATCCATGACCCTATATTAAAGAAAAATAATTATCATGTGATTCCATCATGATCTGGTGAAATCAATAACTTAATCTATCGATTGATTAAAAAAATAAATAAAAATTAAATATCTATTATAAATTAATGAGAGGAAAATTTATTTTCATAAAATTTATTAGTACAAAATTACTTAAACACATAAGATGAATTTATGTAGGATTGGAGTAATATGGGAAAAAATAAATAACCATTCCCCAATAGTGCATCTGGATAAACAAGGAAAACTACAGGTGTAATTTTTTTTAAATTAAAAAAAAATCATTATTAAAAACTGAATTTTGGAAATCACTAGGTACATGATGGGTCTCCACAAGCTACTTGATTAATACTAGAGTATAGGATGGTTCAACACCAACCACATAGTGTTCAAATCTATTGGTAAACACAATTAATTTCTCAACTAGGTAGTTAGTGGCATTGTACCTAATAGTTGATAGATTCATTAACCCCCTCACAAAATTACAATTTATCCTCAATAGATTAAAAATAAACATTATGGTTTTTTTCCTGAAATATTAAATTTGTTAATAAACCTTTTTATCCTTCTAAAACTCACTAAAAATAACTCCCTTAAATTTATTTTCAAAATGACTAATTCTAAAAAAGTACAGTTTCACTAGAGTATAATTGTTTTCTAATTTATTATATATGTGACACAATGGGTTATTATAAACTATCCAAAACCATTATTTTTAAACATTACGTTATTAACTATTTTGTCACATGAAATAATTCATTCCACATGTCATTAATTCATCACCAACATAGTAAATAATATCAAAAAACACTCTTTAAAACATCGATACCCAATTTATAACACCTAAGAGAACTAACCATATACCAAAATCTAAATTAGAAAATGGAAGACTAATGTGCATTATTATTATAAAATACCTATGAAACACTCATTCTGATCTTATAGTGTTCTATATAATAAGAATCAAATACTGGTCACCACCTCTAACTTGATCCCTAACTCAAAAATTATGTTAATTCATGCATAAAAAATGTGAACAATTTCACTAATCAATTCAATTACAAATAAATAAACACTCAAAATATTTTTCACATACATTAATTCATTTATTTGAAAATTAATGTCTAAAATTACTTGTCACAGACATGGTTTCACAAGATAAATCAATTATTAAAAATATAGTTCAAATAAATAATTTTAAATTTTAATAATTTAATTGTATATTCCCATTACTAATTTGCATTGTCATATTATTTTTTATTTAAAACACCATTTATAAGTTATTATATACTACTTTTAAATATCTATTGTATTTGAAATATCATTCAATAATAATTTATTTAAATCTAATGGAAAAAAGAAATATTTAAATTAAAAAGCAATAATAATTTTAAAAATTAACATGCTGGTTACAATTAATAACAATATCAAACATAATATATTATTAATGTAAGTAGTATGGCATTTTTTGAGTCATAGTTAATTTAATTCATTCACATACAATAATAAATGTATAAAAAATTCAATTACCATATGTAATACTATCCAAAAGATTCCTGAAAAAATTTATAATTTATCTCTAATTTAATCATTATCAATCAGTGAATGGTGTTTCCAAAAAATGACCCTTTTTTCATTCTAAAAATCATTGTCATACATAGTGCTGCAACACTGAGCACCCAAAAATAAATGGAAATTTTGATTTTAAAAATATAATTTTTTTTTAGAAATTTAAATGTATTGTATCATAATTAAATGTATCCTCTCTCCACCTATATCTAAATTTATCTCAAAAACCATGACCCTAAATAATACCACTTATAATGACCTAACGAAGTACTATTTTCACCATTTTTTGACTACAACAGGCATGGGGTAGACTTCTTGACTAATAAAGGATGAATATAACTATATAGGGTATATATAAATTTTTATGCAATGATATATCATTTTTTTTTCAAATTGGGTAAATATTGGATCCCATAAAAATTTTATTGTGTATCATCTTTATATCAAACATGCCCAAAACCTTTTGAGAAAAAATATTATTGAAAAGTGGTAAAGAATTGTCCAATATAACAATATTAATGATATTACACTTTTATAGATGTATTAAATATATAAAATTGATTTATATGAAAATAATAAACAAAAAAGACTTGTGGATATGTAAATAAAAAATATGTTCTTAAATCGGTAGAAGTCTCATGCTGGCATTCCCCACCCTCACTACACTATCTGGTGGAGTCTCTCCATACTGCAATAATTCCTGGATAGTCTATTTAACAACAAATCATTTATCACCTAGTAATCACCCATACCTATAAATCTATATAATAATTATATTTTTCACTAATGTAGACATTAATGTTTTGAGCACAACAATACAAAGGAACCAACAACAGACTGTAAATCCCATAAGTGTATATAAATAGGTGATTTCATGTGTTTATTTCTATAAAATTTATACAAATAACAATTTACCTGTTCAAAAAATAAAAAATTAATTAATTTCCAATGATCATTATAAAAAATTATAATTAAAAATAGATTCCTTCAAATCCACTTTGAGCAGTTACACCATAAGAACAAAAAAATCATCCTACACCATTAGAAGGAGTTATACTAAAAGAAAAAAAACATATCTATTTAACCATAGGTAGGATATATACTAAAATTAAATATATTCTCTAAATCTCATCTTATTGTACTAAAATTGAGAATCATTTGCGAAAACTATTATATTAAAATATTTTCAAAAAGACAAAATGACATATATACATCTAAACTATAATAAAAAAATTCAAATCCACCCACATAACATAAAGTGTATCAATATTATGAAAAAATTATAATAAATTTAAAAATGTATATTATTAATTAATATTTATAATAAACCATATAACAAGCACATTAAATGATAATAAATAATAAATTCCCAAAGAATCCTATAAAATATATCACTTAAATAATATAAAAACAAAAACCCATGTAATCAAACTATAAACCAGTCATTAGTTTCATCCCATTACACTAATACCCTTCAGAAAATCCCAATAGATGATCAATATGAATGAAGTAAATTATGTAACACTAATAAAATTGAATGATGTCAAATAAATACCATCCCAATATCATTACCCAAACATAAACAACCAACACAAAAATCATCACATTGAATTACTAAATATGTTCCTTCTTTTATCATATAATAACATATCATGATTACCAAACATAATATAATAAAAAAATAACAACTAAATCCAATTGGTTAATTAATCCAAGCCTCCAAAGACACTATATAAATCATAATTCTTGGTCAATCTAAAAATAAATCATAACCATTTTTTATCTAACCATCATATCATAAAATATTTCTTTATTTCGTTTGTAGGTTCCCATTTTTGAACTATATAGATTTTTCTATTGTAATTATGATTTTTTTGGTGGACATGAAAAATATTAAAATGATCCTCAAAATTTTAATTGATGTGTTATAATAGTTAAAAGTGTATTAATGGGTTTTAAGGTCTGGGAGGTGACTTGGGTGTCTATTATAGTTTCAATAGAATCTAATGCTTGTTTTGAGCCCCCAAATTCGGTTTTCGAAGAATCATAATTATGTGCATGGCCGGATCATGGTTCGAAGTAACTGTGTTTTTCAACCATGTGTCCCATTAATATTTATTTTATGGTTAGTTTAACAATTCACAAGTGGGTGTAAAACCCTGTGGGGGTGTTTTAATAACATTTGGATGTATTCATGGGATATGAAATGTTTTCCAAAACAATGATCTTAACCCATATGGGTAGTGTTACATAGGTATTGATCCAACATAGTTGGTGCATGGTTTGAAAAAACATGTGTTCCAACCCTGAGACTCCTTAAAGGGGAGATTTTCTCTTTTTTCTCATAACTTATTTAGCCCAAACCTCCCATTTTCTATCTATTTTACTACCAAGCATAGCAGGTCACTCGACCATCCTCTCCTCCTCCATGTCTTCCAGGGTTATCCTTTATTTAGAGTTAGATATTCATTAGAAGCATAAGGGTTATTCAATGTCTTTTTATTCCTCTATTCATTTCATATATTCCCTTACTTAATTCTACTTCAATATGATCTCATAAACCGTATTTTCAGGGTTTTTGATTATTTTTCTACTTTACATCAATCCATTTCAAATAAAAGATAGAAAATGGATTAGTAAAGTATCATAATCATGACGTAAGTGTCCAATGGATTTTCTCATAATGGTTTGTCTATTTATAAAATATATTGTTGTGTCACATCTTATGTTTCCTTGTGTCACCCTTAATATGTGAAATTAATAATTTAAAACCAAATTTATAAATTTAGATAACAATTATTTATTCAATTGAACAACTAGAGGTTGTTTAACTCAACTCAAACAAAGCCCTTATGGTGTGTTACTTGTACAATTTGAATTATATGGATTACGTTGGAAACTATACCACCCTTGGGGCATTATGGGGAAATTATTATAATTATAAATCTTAATGTGCACATTAAATACCTTTTATATTTGTATATTAATTCTATTACAATAGTTTTAAGTTAAATTACTTGATTTGTAATCATAACCATACACCGTTTTGAATTAAACAACTTATAAGGTGTGCTGACTTATTAAATAACAAGGGGTAATAAAATGGAATTATTTAAAATATAAATGGAAGGAGGCACCCCCTGGACTTCTTAATTACTTATAAATGCAATGGAACATTTTTTTTATACAAGTATTGTGACAGGGAATGCATATCGTAATGGAGAACTTATTATTCATACATGAATTGTAATATGAGATTATTATTGACATGGCCTTTCTCATTTTTCATATTTAAATAGTAAAATGAATTATACCACAACTTGAGCATACAATAGTTTACCATGTAAGAATTCCACGGATCATCTCATTCGTTGGATGAATTTTATTACCCATTGAGAGATACTCGAGTTCCTAATATAGAAATAATTGTATGGGATCATAGATTTAATGAATTATATATTCCTTGAGATATACTTAGGCCCCTTATACCGAATAAAATGGATGGTATCATAGTATGATTGATAGTATATATACAATGAGTGACACTAGAGTTCCTAACCAAAAATACCAAAGTAGTGCAAAGAGGTTTAATTAATTATATTAATCATTGGGTGATTGTTGGGTTTCATATATTGGATGAATTATATTGGATCATTAAATAAATGAATTATATTAGACTATGATGCAGCACTTAGGTTCCTTATGTGGGTCACGATGGATGGGCTCAATAATTAAATGATTTATATTTCACTTTGAGTGATACATGGATTCCCAAGTTGGAAGCCCACACACTGGGTCAAAGGAATAATTGTATTTTATTAATTGCTTGATAACATTTTTACATTGATTCCATGTGTTTTCCTTTGGTCATAGATTTTTATTATACTTTTGTACTACATTCCATTGTGGGTATATTTTTGCTGATTCCTTAATTAAATATTGTTCTTGTGAATTATTATTCTTATTATATGTCAACACCTTGGACACACATCAGTTCTTTGATAATATTATGTTTATATATATATATGGATATATAGGAATGTACATATATAATTAATATATATATATAATTATTTATTTATATAAATTTATATATATATATATAGTGATGCTTTCTAAGAGACATTTTAGCTTAGGTTGATGTTGGTTTTGTTGGCTGGGTGTCCTTTGAGGAACGTGAGCTTTGATGTGTTATATTTATTTATCCACAACCTTATTTATTATACATACATACTAATTTGTTATATATTCATGGATTGGAATTCATTAGACACCATTAGTAGTTTTCTACCGAGTTTATCTCATAACTTGTTCATGTCGTTGTTTATTACTAAGAAGATCCAATGGTGTTAGGGTTAGGATCGTAGATTATGCTATGTGCTACAAACATATATATGGGTCTTTGGAAGCACATAATTGAGAACGTGCATAGGATTCTCATGGGGATAGTATTATGTATTTATTTATTTTCATTATACTTGTTGGTTATTCCTGCTACTTTCCTTTTGGTGTTGGCCTGAAATCATCCTATATGTGATATTGTTAGTGGATTTGGACATTTATTATTATTGGGATGATTTATTACTTCTGTTTTTCAGAAAAAATTATTTAATAATTGATTTATTTATTATGAAGAATTGTTATACTCTAATCATGATGGTATGTATCCCCACCATACCATCAATAGACCCTTATACATAGTAGTTAGCTTCTAGAATATGGGGTTTCACCATTGAGGTCAGGTGGAAGACTAGAATGGGAAACCGTATCTCTGGTTCCCTAGTCTAGATGTTAGAAAGTGGTATCAAAAAATATATTTTACATCTTATTTCTATATTGATATTTTATAAAAGGTTCTAAAAATTTTTGGGTACTTGATAAATAGATCATTTATGGGAGTGATCATACCACACATGAGGGAAAGGTCAAGCACTAGGGATAAGGTTATTTTTTGTGATGTTCATTGTTATAGTTGATTTTTATTTCACCATGAGTGATTGATTTACATTCTCCAGCATACTGTTTCATGGGATTTATATTATTTTCCCTCTTAATAGTATAGAAATTAATTAGTGTTACATACATCAGAATAGGCACATAAAGATTCTTATTTCATGCTTATTTCATGACATGTTTACATTGCACGACTACGTGATATAAAATAGATGTGCCTTGTGTGATTTAGTATGGTTATTATAATTGAACCATGTTTAGGTTGTTATTTAGCATACTTACTTGTATACCATTCTATGCAATACATTTATATATAGCCTATATTCATTTCCCTATATTAGAATGTATTGTTATAATTATAAATGAGATATTGAATATTAAAGTGTTGTCATTATTTTAAAAGGTGTTTTTAAACATATCTTGATGGAGGCACATTAATTAACCAATTATGACATGTTGGATCGAAGAACCACTGGTTTCAGGGGATGAAACATTAATAGTTTTAATTAAAAGGTCTTCAAATGATATTTATAAAGTCTATAGGGATTTATACATTGGATATAGTATCGTTTATAATTGAACCAAAATATATGGACATATTATATTCTGACACTAAAGATGAAAAATATTTTTTTATTTACATGAATGAAAATTGTAAACTGTAAAGGCTAGTACTTTTATAACTTGTGAATGTAAATTCATTTAACTAAGACATGATATATATATATAAATTCTTATGCCTCTACAAATTATGCTTAAAAATACATGTGAATGGAGTTTTATATGCTTTACTAGACCCTTGTTGGCGAGTATTGGCATTGTATGATTATGTGATAAACACCGTAGCAGTGTTTCAAATATTAATGTTTAAAATGATTTGGGTTATATTTTGATGGTCCTAGGCTGGAATTATATGGCCCTCATTGGATTACCTTATTCGAATATTACAAAATACTTAAACCGAAGGGGGGAATTGTCATTCTATATAGGTAATGTTATTTAAATTGATATCAAAAACTTATATGGTGGTATGTATAAATGTATGGTGGAATAATATCAAACCAATTACCTTAAAATGTTAGAGAACATATGGTTATCTTTTAGCCATTATTATATTCTAATATTGTTTTAACTAAAATTATAATTACACCCATTATTTTGTTTCACTCAATATCTTTGAATTATAATTCTCTATATCTATGCCCATTAGTAGAAACATAATGGATTAATAAATTGTTAAAAAGAATTTTTGAGAAAAATTTCATAAAAGGGATAGTACTACAACTAAATAGATAAATCTTGAAATGATGTTTTGATATAACTTTCTTATATTTCATTATGGAAATAGCCAGATAAATTACATATATATATTACTTTATAAAAAGTAGTTGGTGTTACTTAAATCGAGAACATTAAATTTTTATTGTAATTATGAACCAATATAATGAATTAAATAAATCATTACAGAGGTGTTATTAACATTAAAACACGAGGAAGGTTTTTTTAAATTTTGTCTTGAGAGTTTCAATGAATGGGAAATTGGACCTTACTATGGGTCTCTTTGACCTTTCTCTTATGTTGATATAGTGCTTAGGCCGTTAACCCAAATTACCTTTTTATAGCATGAACCTGTTTTAGATTCTATTATTTTTTATTTAGGGATATCCTATTTTGGAAAAACCAAGGAAATATGAATCAACATTATATTATTTCACAATGATATGGGAACATGGAATTCTTTAAACACAATGCATAGCTTGTTATAAGTTTTTTTACCACTAAAATGACACCTAGGTTGGATGGGTTGTATTGTAATGAAATTAAACTAATAATAGACATGTGAGTTGTGTAATGATCAAATTTATTTGGATATATGTTACTAGGGAATGTTAGGCCACTTAGTAGTCTATTTGACCCTTTTTCTTCATCTTCTTATTATTCAATGATGGGCGATTTTAAAGGTCCCTAGCTAGATGAACAACTATTTGGGATAATATAAATTTGGGGAAAATATATTTTATAAGCAATCAAATATTGAGATAAATAGTGATTATAGGCCTATTGATAGAATCAAATGATGTTTTGATGAATTTTTAAAAAAATGGGATGGTACACACAAATACAGACAAGATGTTTTGATTGATGACTTTATTAAATAAGTGACTCATGTATTATTGTTCTTATTATAGATGGACACTTGGGTCCCACCTTAGTTACTAGATAATTTCATGTAACTATATATTATTACTATATATTCACGTACACATATAGTTCTTTTATATATATATATACTTATTTATATATATAAATTTATATAAATATATATATACATATATATGGTGATAATTGTTTTGAGACATTCTGAATAAGTTCAATGCAAGTCATTTAACTCAGATGTCTGTTAAGGAACCATATCCATAGTGGGTTATATTTATTTACTCACATCCTTATTTTTTATACCTCCACATTGATTTATATTATATTCATAAACTATATTTAATTATACAAATGTCATTGTGGACTATAGTGTTTATCTCACACACTATTTGGTCCATATTATGGTTCCTAGATAGACCCCATTGTAGCAAGGTCATTATTTTATATTGTGATATGTGCTATAGAGTAGGATATGGTTGATTTGGAGAATAGTATTGTGCTAGCGCTCAGGATGGTAATGGGGATTGAATTTGGGATTTAGTTATTTTCATTATCCTTTAAGCGTATTCCATCTACAATGTATCCTTATTTCATTTTTGTTTGATATGAATGAATTTTATATATGATACTATTATTATATTTGTCCATTTATTATTATTTGGATTATTTATTTCATATATATTTAATTTATACTCTTTCCACTATTCATTTATTTATTATATACTACTATTGTACTCTAATCATTAGGGTATAGTCTACCCAATTTACTATGACTGGTCCATCACTACTTGTCAGATGTCTATAGTGTATGGGGAGGAATTCATAAGGCCATGTGGATAACTATCACATGGCACCGTTTTAATGAATCCTTTGTGGGAATGTTACACCATTCTACTTAAGTATCATCACACACATAATAGATCATCATGATTGATAATCAATTCATCATTTGATAAAAATATTCACATTGATATATATCATATAAAATAACCCTGATAATAACTATTTCTATTAAAGAATAGTCATGTGACCAAAAAAGATGTGTACCTTCTAAAATAAATATATATAATATAAATAAACTAATAAAAATATTTAATAGAATCGAAAAAACATAATTTACAATATAAGAGACAAGATATATGAATAAAGATAATGAAAATGACATAATTGAATAGGAAACAATACATCCTTCCACTTCATATCCCTTTATTGAAACCACTAAATCTGATCATCACAAGCTCTCTACCCAAGACCATGATTCAATGTCCTTAATCAAAATATTTTATCAAAAATTATCACACACTAGAATACTAACCCAACTATTGGTTTTTACCCCAATTTACTCACCTATATAGGGAATAGAATTATTATATATCACAATTATAATTTTTAAAAAATTATTTATTTATGATAGATTACTTCAATATTGTGAAACAAAACCATACATTTACAAGACATTATATTGCCACTAATGTAACCTCTTATGTAACAGTTATTTATTAGTAATTGAACTATAATTAATACAGGATGAACATCTAATCCACTGAATTGTCATTTTTGAATTATAAAAGTGAATTTAGTGAAAAAATAATAATAATAAACAATATATATAATGAAAACATGTTTCAAGATCTAATCATTTGTCTTAAGTTAATTTTATAAGAATTAGATAATACAGAAGTTTTCATAAAAATTGTAACAACCTGATAATAAGTTATTTTTAAACTAAAATATTCATATAATGTTGTTACCTAAGGTTATTAAGATAAATAATAATAAAATAGCACTTTTGAAAAAAGAAATCTATACTCCAATATATCATTGGTAAAATGATAAAATGTAAATCCAAGAATAAATTACATATTTAACGATAAATTCAAGAAAACTAAATTTTATTAAACATTTAAAAAACTTATGAAAAAATACAATTTATATTTCAAAAAAATTTATTTATATTTTTATTAGAAATATAGAAGCCAATTAGAATACACAATACAAGAAAATACTAATTAAAATTCATTTGGGTTGAGACCCCCCAACTGACATACCTAATGATTAAAGAATAATAATAATAATAACTCATATGAATATCTAGGAAAATTATAAACAATGATGTATAATACATTAATCAAATATAAATATTATAAAATAGCAAAAAACTCAAAATATATTCCCACCCATCCTATAAAAATAATTACAAAATGTTCATAATTAATGCATTATCAAGTTAAATCCAATTTCATGAAATTAATATCAATGTATCTAGATTAACCTAAATCATTTGAAGGAAAAATAAATCATTTATATTCCCCCTCTTTAAGAATAGTCGAGGAACTACACATGAAATCCCAAAAAAAATTGTGATTACACCATATATTAGTGGAATCATATTTCAAATAGCTAAATCAACTCGAAACCAAGGAAATTTAAAGGTAACGTGGAATAGAAGGAGATGATAAAATATTAAGATATTATCCTTCAATGAAATCTCTCACGAATTCTAGGGATTAATAGTTTAATAATAACTTTATAACATTTGTTGTTTTTTTCTATGTTTTAATATTTATTTAACCATATTTGATATTATAAATGTTGTAAGTAACTTTTTACCTTCTCTTATATAAATTGATGTCCAAATAATTATTTTCGAGAAACGATTGCGATATTCCATGTCCATTATAATAATAAATGATATGAAAAGGCACAAATAATGTTCGTTATTTAAATAAAAATTATAATTCTCCTTCATTACTGTATATTAAAATAAAGAAAAAAGTGTGATATTGATTTTTAAAATATATTTTCATATAGATAAAAATTTATATAAAAACCCAACTTCATAGAAAAATATTAAAAAAACTAACACATTAAAATAAAAGATAACAGTTTGGATTCTTTTCCTTAATTATAGTGGGATAATTCTACTGTAAAGACTGTTTATTAATGTTTTTCTTTTTCTTTTGGTTCTGAATGAATAACTCATGATGTATTTTGAATTATTTCTAATAAATCTAATGGTTCTTCTCTGATATAAAATCTTGACCATATCATCCTCATCATAAGAAGTTATATTCATATACAAATTGTCACAAAATAAATCCATAATGTGAAATATCAATAAAAATAAAAATAAGGATATATAAATAATAAAATGTTATAAATATTGATCAAATACTTGATGATTGTATGGATTAGCAATAATTTAGTGTTGGAATTACTAAAATTGTATGATTATCATTGAATGGTTGAACTCATTTACTTTTCTATTGACTACAATAGAAGGGAATAAGCCTCAAGATACCCACCAGGTACTAGAAGATATCTAATTGTAATGAGGTTCTATGTTGTGATTATGGGGAGCTTATGTACTCATATACATGTAATCAAAACAATATTGAATAGAAAAACATTATCAATTAAAAAAAATATAATAATAATGGAAGGTAAAAATTATATATCCCACATGGAAGTAATAATGAACTACTAAAATATCTAATAAATATAAAAAAACCTAGATTTCATGAGGACTGGTAAAATAAAACCAAACAAAATTTCTAAAAAAATAATATAATATTATATTGAAGATCAAAATAATCCTTCTCAAAAATACATTATTTCCCCCACAAAAAACTCCTACGCATCTACAGACAACTATACATTAATCGCGGGGATTGTTTATTTACAATGTGATGAGACGTGCTATTTTCATAAGTCCGAGAAGACCAATATTAGGTGTGAGTATAAAATTAATATAATAAAACCAAAAGTGTCCATATATTATATCAAAAAATATATCTGTGTATAAAAAGAATCTATTTTACATTTAGAATGTAAATAAAGTTTCCCCACCTCTTGTTCAACTTGTGATGTGTGAAAAAGTAACATGATTTACGTAGTGATAAAATGTTATGGTGATCCCCAAGTTTTAACACTTTCTACAAGAGAAAAATATTTCCTATTAGAAACATACGAGGTAAATAATTTAGTTTAATGTTAAAGGAATCTCAATGAATGATTCATTATAATAACCATAATATAGGAACGATCCGTTATAATTAATTTCATAGTAGTATTGAGGAAATCCATATAGAGAATGAATCTTATTCCTAATTATTATTTTCAATCCGTATATAAATGATGTGGAAAAAATCTATGTATTATACCTCCTCAATTCGGGTGATCAGCACAAGCATGTAAAGGCAAACATATATAAAGGATACCATTAACATTATAGGGACCAAGTCAACTTATCCCTATAACATGAATACACATTCCCAATGGTATTGGTGTGAATAGAAGTATACAACCCTGATATAGGTGACCCTTATTTTTACCTCTTTTGTTGAATGATATCATCATCATCACCCACATTGATGATGCACACCATCATCGAGTAAAAATATTTTTATCCATTATAATCATCTATAATAATGAATCGTAAACCACATTCCACTAAATCTATGTCAGTTAAACATGAATCTATATATCTCAACCCAAACCAAAATTAAACAATCTAGAAAACCTCTTTGACACCCCACTTATACATTGAAGACATCAGCTGGTCTTGATTCAAATCCCTCAGAAACCCTCTAAAAACATATAAATCCCAAGGTGAAAAAATACATATATAAAAACTTAAGTATCTGTGAACTATATAAATTGACCTAGAAGGACATAACACATCAAATTATATCATTTTAATGGAACAAATAAATAATATATAATGTAATACCCCATGCTTTTAGTATGTTATTTCCAATAAATATATACTAAAATGAATAGATTATTTCACACAAATAACCAACATAAAATAAACGATGATATATTTTATCAGAATAAAAAATAAACATTAATACCTTATGGGAAGAAAATTTAAATCATTTTTTAAAAATTTTCCCAAAGATTAAAATGCCAATTAAATAAAAACATATTAAATAATTAAAATTATTTATTTTGAAAACATATACCTGAATTTCATTTTATTATAATTCTTCTAAAAATAATTTAATATTTTATAATTCAATTTCAGTGATGATATTTAATGATGAGAATATAAAAAATAAGTTTGGTTTGATTGAAATAATTTAATACTAAAAATCGATATTTTTGAATGAACTATTTATTAATGTTTTTTGTATTTTTATAGTAAATAAAAATTATAAAATTTAATAGTTTTTTATTATAAAATGATTGTATATTCAAAAACATAAATTAATAATTTTTAAATTATTAATTTATATTAAATGAAAAGAATAAAACATAAGATTTTGAAGGCCATTTTTAATAAAAATAAATTTACATAATATATTATTTTTTTCATTTAATTGTTTAATTTTAAAATATTATAAATTTAATTATTAAAACTGAACTTCTTTTTTTGGACACATCATTCAAAATTCATTTATAGTGATTTTTTTGATTTATTAGAGAACATATATTTGTAGTGAATAGTAATAATACAGTTTTTACAAATATATTAACTTTTATGACATCAACAAGATAGTGTCATGGAAAAAAAATTTATGAAACCTTTTTCAAGACCCAATATATATTTAAGGTGAAACGTAATGAATTGAAAATTAATATATTCAATTTTCAAACTTATGTTTTACATTTTAGAACCTATGTTATATTTTATTCTAATAAAAAACTATTTTTATCCATTTTTAAATTTAATATTCACAATACATTATTCAATTTTTTATTAGTTTTAATGATTATTAACTCTCATATATCTAATAATAAATTAATAAATATCATAAAAATATATAATTTTAATGGTTTTTGTTTTAAATAAGTACAAATATGTATTTATGCTTAATAACAATTCTTTTAAAACAAAATCTTCAATACAGATTTTTAAATTATTTTTAATGGATTTAGAAATTGTATTAAATAAATTATATTTACTAATTTTAATAAAAATATCCAAATTATGTATTATGGTTATTTTCATTTTTAGTCACAAAAATAATTTAGTAAAAGGTAGTTACCACAATAAAGGATAACACGAGATAAAATTGTAAAATCTAGGGGTAAAGTAAAAAAATATCACAATAAATTATATTAATGTTGTTTCATGAGAGATTTTATAATGTCTCTCAATATTATCCATAGTAATATCATATTTATGATCCACATTTCATGAATAGTACTTTTCTTTTATAATAATAAATTCTTCTTTACAAAAATACTACTGTCTCAGATATAAATGGACCCCTCATGAAGCAATTTAAATCCACATGAAAATTTAAAATTACTTCTTATTCACTATTTATTTTTAATCTCCAATGATTATCTTAAAAAGTTGTTATCTTCTACTCTCAATATAACTCACTAATTCCCCTGAAACTAAGATGGTGTCCATGAGGAGATTATGTTTATTCTTTGTAGATAATGCCTTATTATCCTCATTTTTTTTCATTTAAAACCATTACATTTCAATTATAATTAATATATTTAACATAAAATATATTTTATCATTATAATTTTTTAATTATGATATTGTAATATATACACTTCATAATAATACTAATCAAATTATTATAAAATGTTTTTGTTTGGATCTATTTAACCACCAACAGAAATGATGCTATAAATTATTAACATTTATTGTGTTGAAAAATTAATTACTATTATGATAAAATTTAAATGATATATAAATTTTTTAATGGTATTATTAATACCTAACTCATTATTAATATAAATCCTTTTATTCATTAAAATTTATCGAAATCATCATGTTATGGAATTCATCTTGTATTAGCATACGCGAACCTCATATTGAATGAACCTAATACATCATAAATAATTATAGAAAATTTAATTATATTAACTGTAATATTATGGGAATAAAGTACATATGATCACGTATTGATCAATTATATTTTTAGACATAATCATACAAGTGATGATTAAAACAATTAAGCATCGACGAACAATATTAACTAAATAAGAGTAATGAATTTTTTCAAAATTATTTAATAGATTAATATAAAACATAATACACATGAATAATGTTCTAAAATAAAAATATTATTATTATTTTGTTATAAAAAATGTTAAAGAATGGATTGCAAAGTGGGAATACATGGTAAGAGTTTTTTGACTCGATTTTACTTCTATAATATATGTTTAATATTATGCATCTATTTTCATTTATACGATTTATATAATTTCTATTTGGCCTAAAATATCTTGTTTCAATTTTTATAAATTTTTTTATATTATTGATTTAAATTTATCATGTTAAATGTATTTTGTTCAAATAATTTATAAAATTCATAATGGTTTCTTTTTCAATCTCATTATGAATTTCTGATTTTTTATGTATAAATTCTATTTTATGGATATTATAACTTCCTTCTCTATAAAAACAACAATAGTTTATTAGTATATGGATATTTATTGTTTATATATGTTTATTTGTCATTTCTCTTCACATTTTTCCATAATTTAATAAAATTAATGATTTTAAGTTGAACTAACCTAATCACTTTATTTGGTAAAAAATTGTTCTTTTCCATATTTATATTATTTATATAATTTAAATAATATTATTATTTATTTGTAATGATTAATTAAGATGATTCTGTAATGAAACATAATTTATATAAAAATTTATAAAAAGAACTATATTTAATATTTTTATCATTGATCTTTTTTAATTTTTTTGGGATAAGTGTGAAAAAATATTTTTTACTATTTATTTCATGAATAATTTTTTCTACCGTTATATACATTCTTCTTTATGAATTTTCCATTTAAATTTTTCATTATTTTTAAAAATTAATATCTTCTCCCATGATTTTGTTATATTTTATTTTAAAATAAAACATATCCAAAGAAAAATAAATTTTATTTTTATTTTCAAGATATATTATAATTCTTTTATAAAAGGGTTTTCTCTATATGACAACATCATTTATTATGTATTATACTTCACCAGGGATAAAATCTAATGATACCAACCACTTTATTTAATGAGATTTATTGAGATCATGTAATGAGTATTTTTTATTGAAACCTATTCTTTCAGAAGGGTTAATTAAACAATATTATAAATATAAACAATTTCAAGTTCATGTCGCCCACATGTGTGTGTTTTATTTTATTTGTTGTGAACCCAAACAAAATATCCTAGAGCTTATTTATAATTTATTATATTGGAAATAGATACATGGAATCACATCCCATAAGACCGAGTAGTTTAATATTCATGGTAAATTAGACACACTTGTGAATTTTACATTACATTTTAAAATATAAAATACATAAAGTATTTTCATTGAGAATGCCATTATTTTCCATTTTTAATCCCTCCATATCAATCACAAAATAATTCTACATATCCTAGGCAAAATAAAACATAATAAATTGGTGAGATCAGATTCTCATAAATGGTAATAGCATCATCAGACCACATAACATCATTGATTACACACTACTGTTTTCCAAATTAAAATATACATTTCGCAATCTACAGTCATCTACCCTAATGTAACATATTTTTAGTGCGAGGCTGAACTAACTGGGTAGATGGTATGAAACAATCCTAGAGGAATGAACTTTATGGTAGGTTTCCTAATGATCTCTCTCAGATTTTTGTGTTATTAAAACAATGTATCTTGGGTTTTAATTCAGATTAAAATAAGGATTCATGGTCAATTTCAGGGTTTTGGAAATGAAGAACCTATCTCTAGCTTGGTATAGACCTATGTATTAGGCTATGAAGAAGTGAAAAGGTTACAAATTTTTCTTTGTCCAACCAATTTTATATTTCTATGATTCAAATATTCTATTTTCTATAGATTGTCAACAACCTAGGGGCAATAAGACTTGATTTAAATCATAAAGTAACATAATATATTTTTCATATAATTCTTAACTCTAAATAAGATAGGGTGCTTAAATTTTACACCCATGGTTAGGGTATTGTAAAATAATGATATAAAAAAATTTTAGTCCTAATTATTATCCATAGGGATACCAACATTTGATATTGGAATTCATCATGATAAAACAAAACCCTACTCTCGACCCATAAACCTAAGAATATTCGCCACACAAAATGGAAGTAAATGAAAGAAGAGAAACATGAAACATTCTTGAAATTATAAATAAAAAATTTATATTGGGACAATTCAAATTTTATATAATTCAAAATATATTAAATATGGCCATAAATGTAGAAAAAATGAAGAAAAGAGTAATCATTGATGCGGAATGGAAGACAGTTTGGGATTCAAGCATTAAAACAAAAAAACACAAATATCCTACCATGGAATGCTAAAAATTAACAAAAAATGATTGAAATTAAAAAAATAACAAAAAATAAGAATGATTATATAGAATAAGAAATGAAAAATTAATAACTATCTAATGTTTGGGGGGATCCAACTACCATGTTTGTATATGTGTATTTTCATATATATAGAGCCGAGTATTACATGTACTATATATATTTCACATCATATAACTATTTAATGTGGCTTCTAAATTGAGACACCCATGACGTGTTTCATGTATGCACATATTGTAAGTCATATCTACAATGTTCTTCAAATATTTTGTATCTTATGGATTTCACGGTATGTATCTTCCATAGGATTCAATGTTTCTACTTTTCATGTCATGTATTTATCTCACCCCATGTATATTCATTAGGTTTTTAATTGGAATAATTAACAATGTTTTAATGGGACTCAAGTCATTTAATTGGTATACACCATGTAAATTGGATTCATGGGCAGGAATTCAACTTGATGGTTCTATGCTGAAGAAATACCCATGGTTTACATTAGATTCACGATGTGTAATGTCCAAATTTTAATTTTCCTTAATAGTTTCCCCCAAACATAATCAATTTCTTATACTCAAGAAAAAATTATCTTAATAGGTATTCCATGTCCAAAAAATTAAACAAGAGAAGTCCATTAAAAAAACAAAAAAATAATGTGAAAGATGAAAATAAATTCTTCCAAAATCAATTCTATAGATAAAATTAGTCATGAATAATTGTTATGTTATTTTTTCAGATTCATTGTTTCTTTAACTACATTTCACAACTATTATTCTAAATCAATACCCATTTTTTAACCCACAATGATTTTTATCTAATCACTTAAGGTATATTATATTAGTAGTTATGCTCAAACCTCAGATACTTGTTACTTAACCTATGAGTGAATTATTTTTAACATATCAATTTCATAATGAAAAATAAAAATTAATCAAAAAGGATTAAATAATAAGGTTAAAAAGTATTGGAGTCTGAGGTAATGTGGGTAGGTGATACAGGTCATAATAAAAAAGGAGGATAAGCTCTATATCATAATTCTGGATAATCATGAACAATGTATTGAAGAAACTCCCCCTGAACATAAATGATACATGTGCATCAAAAATATCAAAGTGGGTCCATTCAATATTAATATATAAAAAGAATTGTTCTTAGTTATTTTTTTATAGTGTATTTATATTAATGATATCAAATCCATCACCTAACCACATATGATCCATCATAAGACTCACAAGATTGGTAAGGGTGACTTCTGACCTTCCTAAAACACAACACATTATTATATATATATTTATTTTTTTGAAAGGAATAAGGTATTAACATATAATTCCAAATGAAATCATTAACCATTTAATGTCATTCTAGTGAAAATATCATCATATATCTATTCAACAACAAACATGCTATTTATATAAGAGGTAAAAATCCCCCACACATGTTCAAAACAAAATCATGCACAATACAAAGAGTAGGGTTTGCAAGGATAATAGAAATGAAATTTTTCGATATTAATATTTTTATTCATAGATAATATAAGATAAATGAGGATATATGTATAGGTGGGTATTAGGATAATTGTCTGAAAAATATTACCTCGATTATTATAATAGTGTATTTGTTCATTAATAGTCTCAATAAGATCTCAAAACAGGTTCTGATATAGTTTAATTATACAAGGATCTCCAATTAAATATTCCCAGAAAATAATATGATAATTTTGGAATAGAAGGTTAATGGGAATGGATGTATGTATAAAAACTGAAAATCACTCACAACATAACATAATTTAATAAATCAATCAAAATAAATTTAAAAAATATAGAACATTATTTAATTACACAACTAAATAGTTATGATATAATATTAAACATGAATCAATATGGATTTCAAAAATATCAAACAAAAGATTTTCTTTTTTTTAAATGGGTTTAATTAGAATTCAAGTTAATGCATGATTTGATGGAAAAATGTATCCTAGAAAAATTAAAACATGGAAAAATCAATTTGTCTAAGAAATAAATCTCAATAAATTCCCCCAACACACAATTGAAAATATATAGTGTCCATACTGTTCTGGAATGTTATGTGGGAGATATTTCAATGTACATATAGAGATATTCGAATGAAATTAATAATTTTAAACATTAGAATTGAGTGATCTCTATAATGATTGTCATCCTATGAGTAGAATTGTTGGATTTTTAATGGAAATTCTTGTGAATGAAATATTTATTAAAAACAAAATACAATCATATATAAACCATTAGAACACATGAGTATTCAATATGTAATATGAAAATGGGTAAGTATAGACATTCAATAGTAGAAAAAAGCTTAGTTAAGTGAATTGATTGGTTACAATGTTGTCATGGAAAACCAATGAACAAATAGTTGTAGAAAAGAAAAAAAGAAACTAAGAAGGAAAAAATATATAGAAAACAAAAAAGTGGGTTTCAAAAAATAAAACAATAACAATTATTCCATTATATAGACAGACAAACAAATAAAATAGATTAACATAAAATAAAGGGAACACCCTTCACAAAATGGTTCTTGACAACTATTTTGTGTCTATCCATTGAACTTGAAGGGTTGTCATATTCCTTGTTGAGTTTCAATTTCCTTATAAGGGAACACATTGAAAATTTTAAAGGGACCCAACAATCGAGAAGTCAACTTACTATAGAATATTTTCATATGGTAATTAAAAACTATAACATTATCCCTTAGTGTGATGATTCATCTTGAAATACATTGGTTATTACATTGATTTGTTTTTTCTTTATAAATAAAAGAATTTCCATAAAGGTCTATTCGGATCTCTTCAATCTCATCAATTTTTTGAATTCAGACTTATCTTAATTTCTTATCATCTTGGTTTAGTTTCATAAATTCATAACAATATTGATGTTTCAATTCAACCAGAATATGACATGGATTCCCATAAACAAGGTAAAATATATTATTACTGATGGGTTTTTTATATTCTTTGTGAAATACCAAAAGTGCATCATCTAATTTGATCCTCCAGTTCTTTCTACTTATACCCAATCTATTTTCCAGAATTTCTTTCTTATCTATAATATGATATTCAACATGACTAGTAGTCTATGGATGGAAGGGAGTTACAGTTTTATAAAGGATTCCATAATTGTTTAGAAATAATTTCATTAAATTATTTGTGAATTGAGTTCCCCGATCACTAATGAGAAATGAGGAAATTCAAAATCATTAGAAAATGATTTTTTTTAAAAATTTAATAACCACCATAGATATGTCATGGGTGGTGGCCTTGACTTCTACGCACTTTGAAATATAATCTACACTTATCCGGATGAAAAATCTACCATGAGATGTTGGGAAAATACCCATATAATTGATTCCCCTTACGTTGATTATTTTGTCTTCTAGAATAGGAGTATGTTGAAATTCATTTATTGTTCCAATAGTGACTATTCAATAGAACTAATAGTAAATTAGAATTAAACTCCTTGAACCTCGATGAAATATGGTTTGAGATGGGCTACATTGTAAGATTTCATCCAACATGCGTTGAAGTCCAGGATGATGTCCAATTAGTGATGTGTGAAACATATATAGTATGATCTTTAATGTATCTTCACATATTAAACAACTCATTAAACCATTATAAAACTGTTAAAATAGTATCAACTCATCATAGTGATAGTGTAACACCCCATGCTTCCACGGTACGTTTCCCTTCGAATAATGCAATAGCGTGTGATGTATGCAACCTCGAGCTCTAACACACACCACAACTAATTAAACTAGCCGTTGTGAATAGTAATACCTACTTTTTGAAATTTTAGAAATTTTATTTATCAAAATGGACTTCATTTTTTGATTCGGAATATCGAAATTAGCCTATGTTGAATTTTTGGTATTTTTCTAAGAACTTCTAATTTTTTATGAATAGTGAAAAATACTTAAAAACAACTTTTTTAATAAAAATAATTTATACTGATAAATAATATTATTTAGTGGTTTTAAAGTATAATTAGAATATATTTTTACCATTTTATCCAATGGTGGTCATTAGAATTAATTTAACATTGAAAATGGACATAAACAATTGCCAATCTTTTGATATAAATTGTTTCTTAAAAAACACGCTATTTGTTGTGACAGCGGGAATTAATTATAAAATTAATTAATGCAACTTATATGTTTGGAATTTTGTAAAATAGAAATCATTTTTGAATTCGTAATATCAATTATAGCTTAGAGTGAAATGTTGGCATTGTTCTGAAAAACTTCAATTTTTGATGAATAGTGAAACCACTAAGTGGTAGTTAAATAACTGATTTTTTGTTTAAATGAAATATTACCACTTCTGTGATTTGATTTTCAAAAATCCGACATACATGGTTTTCATTAAGAAGTAAAATTTGGTTGAATGAGATTAAAATAATTTTTGGTGAATAGTAACTTTTAGGTTCTTAATCGCGATTAGACGTAATTAGTGTAGTTTAAGGTAAAAATAATGTTTTAATAATATGAGATGAGCTTGACACTTGTCCTACTCCTATTGGATGAGTCATGGCCGACCAAGAAAACCCATGGGTCAACTTGGGGACCCCATGGAGCCACTTTAGTTGGAAAATGACATTAATATATATTTATTTAATGTTAAAATTAAATTGACACAAACATGAGTTGTTTTACTAAAACAGTTTTTAAGTGGGGTTACACAGATCCAAATTTTGACTATAAATATTCATTAGAAAGCTAAAAGGATTTCCTACATCATAGTATTTTTTTTATAATTTTTAGACATTAAGTAAAATAAATTATTTATGACATCATTATGATGCAGCGATGACCTCATTATTTAACGATTTAAATAAAATGAGAAGATAATGAAAAATACAAGGATTACACTTGTCCAAAGCCTATTGGATGAAGATATTTCGAACACTTATCACCTTAGACACGAATTATATAAGTTTGGGACCTTTAGAATCGGAAAAGCATTGTATAATAATGTAACATTTCAATCTTTCCAAAAGAGCCCCTCCTCTCCTCTTATAAAAGGCCCCCACCTCTACCACCTTATTCACACTTCCAAGCCTTTGGGTTCGGCCAACCTCTGCCCAAATACTCCCCCAACTTCTCTCCCTTCATCCTAGAATCTTTACTTTAGTCAGAGAGCCATCTTAAAGAGTCTTTTTGATCAAATCAAAAGGAAGAACCCGAAGAAGAGGTAACATTTTCATCACCCTCTTTCAAGTTTCATTCTTCTTCGACTCCCTCTTTGTTTATTATTTCAATTATAAAATTATAACTCCAGTATCTTCTATATACTGTTATGTTATTATAAATATGGAACAACCATATTCAGTATTCTACCCATCATTTGAATGACATGTCACCATACGTGCGTACGTACGGCTTACCATCTCCACGTCGTGGTGTAATTGTTATTCAATATATTATTATTATTTAGATGGGTATAATAATGATATGTAATTCATGTAAATAATAAGTATAACATGATAAATATTCTATATATATGATATAATATCCAATTATATATTATTTTAATATCAAAATAATGATATTGCCGCTCGTGCGTACGTACAGACTACCGCCTCCACGAACGCGATGAGACTCATTCTCCGTCGTATCCATTCAAGTATAATTATCATTTGATGATTTAAAAATAATGTTTAAGGACATGATATCATTCTGGATATGAATAAGATACAACCTATCCATGAAAAACACGACATACATAACAAAACATATAAAAGAAAACGAGTAAGTTAACACCCGAAACAACGATAAATCTAAGATATTGTTAACAAAGCAATGTTATAAGATCATATATGACATCATATGAATGTATATGATTCTTGTATAATTTAATAACAATTATTTCACCATTATACAGGAGGTTAACCTACCCCAACCAATGAATAGTACAAGGTAAGGGTTTACTTCACAACCTCTTCATTATCCAAGGTTGTTTATACATAATTATCTACTGGGACCTCGTTATCATCCACATCCATGTTTCTTAAAAATGTCTTTCAAAAAAAATTTACTATTAAATGGAAAATGGGTTAAAGTAATTTATTTCCTTATAGGTTTTTGAAAGAAATCTTACCGCCGTTTTCCAAACAATGTACTTTTTGACCTTTTTGACAAATTTAAGGTAAGAATGTTTTTTTTACTTATACGGCGGGTGCGGCTATTTTCCGCCATTATAACTTCGTCAAAGCTTCCCTAACAAGCTTATAAGAATATTTTCAAAGTAAATGTATTATTTTATAATTATGGGACTTTTAAATGATTTCAAAAAGGAGAGATATTTCTCTCAAATAGCTTTGATTTCATCCATGTCAACATCCTTTGATGGGTTTTAAGTTTAATTGAAATTGATTTATGATACAAAACTTCCATTGAACATTTTGTGAAATATTTGACTGTGGATGTGTTATTTTATACCATCCATAGTTTATGGAGAAATTGTTGAAATTTCGTATGCTAGTTTTAATACGAATATTTATGTTATGTTTAAACCTATTCATATGAGGAATGTATTGGACTTAATATGTGACGGGTGGAGCCCGCTATAGCTCCTCGATGCATCGGTAGGTCTCATGAGACAACTAGACGTGGAATTGGCCGAGGCCCTTTCCCAATTTGATTTATGGTTTTGGCCGAGGACTTAATCATTTTAGACGTCTTGGCCGAGGCCTTGACAAAATGTTTCAGAATGTCTGGCATTATACATTCCCTCATTATTAAAGTGGTTATTGATATTTCATGTGATTATTCGTCTAGTAGAATATCCATGTGAGTAAGTAATGGCATTATTTTATTTTACTTTTTCCATATTATGCTGAAGTTCAAGTTCAATAAGGCTTTTGTTTTAGTTATACATTGCCTTAAATGCTTATGTTTTCTTATAAAATCATCTGGAATATTGTTAACCTTACTGAGCATCTGAGCTCACCCCTTTCAATGTTTTAATATTTTCCAGGATGTGAAGAAGTGTATTATGACTGACTTGCAAGAATAGTTAGTGAGTATATGAGTGTGGACTATGAAGACCATGTTATTGTAGTTTTTTTTACATTTTGATGTAATGAAAGAATTATGAATGTATCTAGTGTTTCCAAGGCTACTAAACTAATCGGTCTTTCGAGACTTGATCTTTTGTGATCATGCCAATGTTACGAAGTTATGCACCGACTCTGGGTACCTGGGGTTGGGGCGTTACAGTTGGTATCAGAGGCAGTTTAGTACAAACCTTGGAAGATAGATTTCGATAAACTCTGATTAGAGCACATATCCCGAAGATAGACTTTTAGGATTAGTATAGAAGAACTTCCTAGAATTTTGGTATTGTAGAGATGTTTTGAGTTTTCTGAGCAATACATCCCTATCTGGATACGAGCAGGTAGAGGCAGTTCTGGCACATATGTACCTAGGGGTAAAACCCGAAAACACCGCTTTGAGCTAGACTCGAACGGGAACTGGTGCACGACAACGGGCCTTGCTGCACTCTTGGTTACGACACTCCTGGGGGATATGCTTTGGATAATTCCCATTTTCTTTACAAACCACTATGAAGGGTTATGAGTATATACTTCCTTAATGAAAACATTTTTATAATTATGGATTATATCCATAATTAGTTCAATTTATGTTAACTGTTTTACAAGTATGGAATTATGTATTTTGATTCATGAACTAATCTAGTTTATGCCATTATTTAGAAATGGCGCCTAGTGGAAGGATTGGAAACCGTATCAATGCACGCACTCCGTGTAGGGATTTCCCTCCTACTCAGGATAATTATGGTGGAGCTAGTGATACAACTGGTGCTGATCAGCTTCTTGCCGTACTGGGACAACTCACGCAGGTTATGAATAACAACCTTACTCGTATAGAGCACCCTGATCCACAATGTGGAGGATCAATGCTAGACTGTTTCATGAGGCAACAACCGCCAACCTTCAATGGGAGTACAAATCCTATAGTAGCTGAGAAATGGATAAATTCCTTAGAGAAAATATTCAATGCCTTGGGGAGTAGTGAAAGGGAGAATGTTGTCATGGAAGTTTACCGCCTCACTGGAGATGCCGATCAATGGTGGTCACTAATTCAAAACACAAAGGAAGATGATGAATTAACAAACATGGAATGGCAGGAGTTCAAAGAGCTGTTCTTAGGAAAATACTTTCCTCGAGACCATCGAGCGGATATGGAAAGGCAATTTCTGAGTCTGAGGCAGAAGGATGATGAGAATGTCGCAAAGTATGAGTCTAACTTTACAAGGTTAGAAAGGTATACTGCAGATTACATACGTAACCCAATAAGTAAGACTGATCGTTTCTTTGATGGGTTGAAACCATTTCTCCGTCGAGCTTTAGTATCACAAACCTTCTCTTCATATGAATGAATTGTCTCGTGCGCTATCAAGACGGAAAAGGAATTCTCTATGTCTTATGACTTTAAATCAAAGCAGGATAAGAAGAGATCCGCTGAAAACTCTGGGAAAGGAAATAAAGAAATAGGGAAGAAGGGTAGAAATGAATTTCCACCCTATGATAATTGTGGTAGGAAGCACCCTGGTGCCCGTCTAAAAGGAAAAGGAGTATGTTACAAGTGTGGTGAAAAAGGCCACCAAGCTCATGAATGCAAGGGAAAGAAAGCGGCTTTCAACGTGGAATGTTATAATCGTAGAGAGAAGGGACATTATGAAAATGAATGTCCTAAGTGTCAGGGGAACTTACCTCAGAAGAGGCCAAGGGATCAAGTCTATCTTATGCTATCACTACTACTGAGGTGGAAGCTCCGAAAGACATGGTGGCAGGTAATTTAATGGTTTCCTCAAGTTTAGAAAATGCATTATTTGATTCTGGATCATCGCATTGTTTCATATCTTCCCAGTTTGCTAAGAAAATTAAATATTTCCAATTTTATTTAACAAGGGAGTTGTCGGTCAAAACCCCTAAGGGAAGTATTTTTGCAAAAAAGTTTTGTCGATTCGTTCCCATTAGAGCACCTAAATGTTCTTTACCTGCTGATCTCATCGTCATACCCATGATTTAATTTGATATAATCCTCGGAATGGATTGGATTTCGGACCATGATGCAAAAATTTATTGTATGAGGAAAGAGGTTACGATTCTTGATGATGATGATAAGGAACACCTTATCTTTAGAGAAGAATCGTCTCCACATAATTCTTATCTAGATCCACCCCCAGTAGCTCAACAAAATTCAATTATTGGGGAGGAAGAGAATGAAATTACTGAGGATGAGGAAAGGAATATTCAAATAGAGGATGTACCAATTGTGAGAGAATATGTTGATGTGTTTCCGAAAGATTTACCGGGACATCCTCCAGAACGAGAAGTTGAGTTTTCCATTGATTT
The DNA here is from genome assembly GCA_963277665.1 of Viscum album. Classification (NCBI taxonomy): domain Eukaryota; kingdom Viridiplantae; phylum Streptophyta; class Magnoliopsida; order Santalales; family Viscaceae; genus Viscum; species Viscum album. The sequence continues at coordinate 1,892,554,406 of OY728143.1, read as the reverse complement.
AATTCCTAGATCTAGTCCCATATCGAAGACCCCTTATAGTATGGCCACTGTGCAATTAGTTGAACTAAAGAAACAACTAGAGGAATTGAGTAGTAAGGGATTTATTCGCCCTAGTGTTTCTCCATGGGGAGCCCTTGTTCTTTTTGTTAAGAAGAAAGATGGATCTATGAGGTTGTGCATTGATTATAGGGAGATCAATGCTATAACAATAAAGAATAAGTATCCCCTACCTCGCATTGATGATTTGTTTGACCAACTGCATGGAGCTCAATAATTTTCAAAGATTGACCTTCGGTCTGGATACCATCAGTTGTGTGTGAAGAAGGAAGACGTTCCAAAGACAGCATTTCGAACAAGGTACGGGCATTACGAGTTTACAGTAATGCCTTTTGGATTGACTAATGCACCCTCTGTTTTCATGGATCTAATGAATTGAGTTTTCAAGGAATATCGTGATGACTTTGTAGTGGTATTTATTGATGATATCTTGGTATACTCCAAAAGCCACAAAGATCATGAAAATCACTTACGCATTACCCTGAAGACTCTTAGAAGACATGAATTATATGGGAAATTTAGCAAGTGTGAATTCTGGCTTCATGAGATTTTTTTTCTTGGCCATATTGTCTCTAAGGATTGAATTTCCGTTGATCCTTCTAAAACCAAGGCAATCCAAGAATGGCCAGCACCGACAAGTATAACTGAGGTACGCAGTTTTATTGGTTTAGCAGGTTATTATCGACGTTTCGTCCAGAATTTTGCCAGATTGGCTAACCCATTGACAAATCTCACATGTAAAGGGATTAAATTTGTCTGGAAAAAAGAGTGTGAAGAATATTTTGAGGAACTAAAGATAAGATTAGTCAATTCCCTTGTATTGACTCTACCATCAGGGAATGATGGGTTTGTTATTTATAGTGATGCATCGAAGAAAGGACTTGGTTGTGTCCTTATGCAGAATGATAAGGTCATTGCCTATGCATCACGACAGCTAAAAATTCATGAGAAAAACTATCCTACTCATGATCTTGAGTTAGCAGATGTGATCTTTGCTTTAAAGATATGGAGACATTACCTCTATGGTGAAAATTGTGAGATTTATACTGATCACAAGAGTTTGAAGTATATTTTCACACAAAAAGAACTCAACATGAGGCAAAGGCGATGGCTTGAACTACTCAAGGATTATGATTGCACGATACATTACCACCCGGGGAAGGCAAACAAGGTGGCAGATGCTTTTAGTAGAAAAGACCATGGAGTTTTGAATGTGATGAGAATTGAAAGGGATCCAATTTTCTTGGATCTAGTGAAGATGGACATGGGAATAACTAGGTAAGGTGAAACATCAATGATTTTTCAAATGGTTGCCAAACCATCATTACTAGAAAGGATTAAGAGTTCTCAGACCCATGATGAAGAATTTCAGAAGAAGATTAAAGATGTGAATGATGGAAGATTGAGGGACTTTGTGTATAAGGATGGAATTTTGAAATTTAGGAAGAGACTTTGTGTTCCCGATATAACTGATCTGAAAAGGGAATTGCTGGATGATGCTCATAGTTCCAATTTCTCTATACACCCTGGGAGCACCAAAATGTATAGAGATTTGAAGGAAAGTTTTTGGTGGGACAATATGAAGAGGGAGATTGCTGATTTTGTGTCGAGGTGTATGGTTTGTCAACAAGTGAAAGCTGGAAGGCAACATCCTGGTGGAGTATTGCAACCTCTTCCCATACCTGAGTGGAAATGGGATAATATTACGATGGACTTTGTCATGGGACTACCAAAGACTCCTAGAAGGAATGATGCAATATGGGTCATTGTGGATCATCTTACTAAGTCAGCACATTTTATGGTTATACGGGAGGATCTACCACTTGAACGTCTAGCAAGACTATATATTAATGAAGTTGTAAGACTTCATGGAGTACCCCTATCGATTGTTTCTGATCGTGATCCTCATTTTACTTCAAGATTCTGGAAAAGTCTTCAAAAGGCCTTGGATACTGAACTTCGTTTGAGCACTGCCTATCACCCTCAAACAGATGGACAATCAGAACGGACTATTCAAAACTTAGGAGACATGTTGAGATCATGATCTCTTGACTTTCAGGGTATGTGGGATCAATATTTACCACTGGTAGAATTTTACTATAACAATAGCTTCCATTCAAGCATTCAGATGGCACCTTATGAAGTGTTATATGGAAAGAGATGTCGTACACCAACCTGTTGGGATGACGTTGGTGAAAGGAAACTTGTGGGACCAGAACTGGTGGAAGAAACAATGGAAAAGGTGAAGGTAATCCAAAACCACATCAAATCAGCTCAAAGTAGGCAGAAGAGCTATACCTATAACAGAAGAAAGATTTTGGAATTTCAGGTGGGAGATCAGGTTTTCCTAAAGGTATCTCCATGGAAGGGAGTTATACGTTTTGGTAAGAAGGGTAAGTTGAGTCCCAGGTACATCAGACCTTTCGAAATTCTAGATCGTATTGGGGCTGTAGCTTATCGTTTGGCAATGCCGCCAAATCTCTCCAAAGTTCACGATGTTTTCCACGTATCTCTGTTGAGGAAATAAATGCCTGACCCAACGCAAGTACTCACCTATGAGGAATTAGAACTGGAACCCGATCTTTCCTATTGTGAAGAGCCCGTCAGGATTCTTGATGTGAGGGAGGAGGTGCTGAGAAACCGGACAACTCGTCTGGTAAAGGTTTTGTGGAGAAATCATAAAATGGAAGAGGCAACGTGGGAACCTGAGGAACTTATGATGAAGAACCACCCGAGTCTTTTTATGCAAAAATACCCTAGAAATTGTGAGGACGCAATTATTTGATGGAGGGGAGAATGTAACACCCCAAGCATCCACGGTACGTTTCCCTTCGAATAATGCAATAGCGTGTGTTGTACGCAACCTCAAGCTCTAACACACACCACAACTAATTAAACTAGCCGTTTTGAATAGTAATACCTACTTTTTTAAATTTTATAAATTTTATTTATCAAAATGGACTTCATTTTTTGATTCGGAATATCGAAATTAGCCTATGTTGAATTTTTGATATTTTTCTGAGAACTTCTAATTTTTAATGAATAGTGAAAAATACTTAAAAAAACTTTTTTAATCAAAATAATTTATAGTGATAAATTATACTATTCAGTGGTTTTAAAGTATAATTAGAATATATTTTTACCATTTTATCCAATGGTGGTCATTAGAATTAATTTAACATTGAAAATGGACATAAACAATTGCCAATCTTTTGATATAAATTGTTTCTTAAAAAACAAGCTATTTGTTGTGACAGCGGGAATTAATTATAAAATTAATTAATGCAACTTATATGTTTGGAATTTTGTAAAATAGACATCATTTTTGAATTCGGAATATCAATTATAGCTTAGAGTGAAATGTTGGCATTGTTCTGAAAAACTTCAATTTTTGATTAATAGTGAAACCACTAAGTGGTAGTTAAATAACTGATTTTTCGTTTAAATGAAATATTACCACTTCTGTGATTTGATTTTCAAAAATCCGACATACATGGTTGTCATTAAGAAGTAAAATGTATTTGAATGAGATTAAAATAATTTTTGGTGAATAGTAACTTTTAGGTTCTTAATCGCAATTAGACGTATTTAGTGTAGTTTAAGGTAAAAATAATGTTTTAATAATATGAGATGATCTTGACACTTGTCCTAATCCTATTGTATGAGTCATGGCCGACCAAGACAACCCATGGGTAAACTTGGGGACCCCATGGAGCCACTTTAGTTGGAAAATGACATTCATATATATTTATTTAATGTTAAAATTAAATTGACACAAACATAAGTTGTTTTACTAAAACAGTTTTTAAATGGGGTTACACAGATCCAAATTTTGACTATAAATATTCATTAGAAAGCTAAAAAGATTTCCTACATCATAGTATTTTTTTATAATTTTTAGACATTAATTAAGTTAAATTATTTATGACATCATTTTGATGCAGTGATGACCTCATTATTTAACGATTTAAATAAAATGAGAAGATAATGAAAAATCCAAGGATTACACTTGTCCAAAGCCTATTGGATGAGGAGATTTAGAACACTTAATACCTTAGCGACGAATTATATAAGTTTGGGACCTTTAGAATCCGAAAATCATTGTATAATAATGTAACATTTCAATCTTTCCAAAAGAGCCCCTCCTCTACTCTTATAAAAGGCCCCCACCTCTACCACCTTATTCACACTTCCAAGCCTTTTGGTTCGGCCAAACTCTGCCCAAATACTCTACCAACTTCTCTCCCTTCATCCTAGAAGCTTTACTTTAGTCAGAAATCCATCCTATGGAGTCCTTTTGATCAAATCAAAAGGAAGAACCCGAAGAAGAGGTAACATTTTCATCACCCTCTTTCAAGTTTCTTTCTTCTTCCACTCCCTCTTTGTTTATTATTTCAATTCTAAAATTATAAATCCAGTATCTTCTATATACTGTGATGTTATTATAAATATGGAACAACCATATTCAGTATTCTACCCATCATTTGAATGACATGTCACCATACGTGCGTACGTACGGCTTACCGTCTCCACGTAGTGTGTAATTGTTATTCAATATATTATTATTATTTAGATGGGTATAATAATGATATGTAATTCATGTAAATAATAAGTATAACATGATAATTATTCTGTATATATGATATACTATCCAATTATATATTATTTTAATATCAAAATAAAGATATTGTCGCTCGTGCGTACGTACGGACTACCGTCTCCACGAACGCGATGAGACTCATTCTCCGTCGTATCCATTCAAGTATAATTGTCATTTGATGATTTAAAAATAATTTTTAAGGACATGATATCATTATGGATATGAATAAGATACAACCCATCCATGAAAAACACGACTTACGTAACAAAACATATAAAAGAAAACGAGTAAGTTAACACCCGAAACAACGATAAATCTAAGATATTGTTAACAAAGCAATGTTAAACGATCATATATGATATCATATGAATGTATATGGTTCTTGTATAATTTAATAACAATTATTTCACCATTATACAGGAGGTTAGCCTACCCCAACCAAGGAAAAGTACAAGGTAAGGGTTTACTCCACAACCTCTTCATTATCCAAGGTTGTTTATACATAATTATCTACTGGGACCTCGTTATCATCCACATCCATGTTTCTTAAAAATGTCTTTCAAAACATTTTTACTATTAAATGGAAAATGGGTTAAAGTAATTTATAACCTTATATGTTTTTTAAAGGAATCTTACCGTTGTTTTCCAAACAATGTACTTTTTGACCTTTTTGACAAATTTAAGGTAAGAATGTTTTTTTACTTATACGGCGGGTGCGGCTATTTTCCGCCATTATAACTTCGTCGAAGATTCCCTAACAAGCTTATAATAATATTTTCAAAGTAAATGTATTATTTTATAATTATGGTACTTTTAAATGATTTCAAAAAGGAGAGATATTTCTCTCAAATAGCTTTGATTTCATCCATGTCAACATCCTTTGATGGGTTTTAAGTTTAATTGAAATTGATTTATGATACAAAACATCCATTGAACATTTTGTGAAATATTTGACTGTGGATGTGTTATTTTATACCATCCATAGTTTATGGAGAAATTTTTGACATTTCGTATGCTAGTTTTAATATGAATATTTATGTTATGTTTAAAACTATTCATATGAGGAATGTATTGGACTTAATATGTGACGGGTGGAGCCCGCTATAGCTCCTCGATGCATCGGTAGGTCTCACGAGACAACTAGACATGGAATTGGCCGAGGCCCTTTCCCAATTTGATTTATGGTTTTGGCCGAGGCCTTAATCATTTTAGACGTCTTGGCTGAGGCCTTGAAAAAAAATTTCAAAATGTCTGGCATTATACATTCCCTCATTATGAAAGTGGTTATTGATATTTCATGTGATTATTCGTCTAGTAGAATATCCATGTGAGTAAGTAATTGCATTATTTTATTTTACTTTTTCCATATTATGCTGAAGTTCAAGTTCAATAAGGCTTTTGTTTTTGTTATACATTGCCTTAAATGCTTATGTTTTCTTATAAAAGCTTCCGCAATATTCTTAACCTTACTGAGAATCTGAGCTCACCCCTTTCAATGTTTTAAAATTTTACAGGATGTGGAGAAGTGTATTATGACTGACTTGCAAGAATAGTCAGTGAGGATATGAGTGTGGACTATGAAGACCATGTTATTGTAGTTTTTTTCTTCTTTTTGATGTAATGAAAGACTTATGAATGTATCTAGTGTTTCCAAGGCTAGTAAACTAATCGGCCTTTCGAGACTTGATATTTTGTGATCATGCCAATGTTACGAAGTAATGCACCGACTCTGGGTAGCTGGGGTCGGGGCGTTACAGATAATCTGAGTCATTGACCAATAATTTCTTCTTTTATTGGTATAGGAAGTGGAGGTAAAGTGTTTTCATGGAAAGACAGTTTTCAATAATAGAAAACCATAGTTGGGATTTTTTATTTATATTTAAATGTGTTTTATTAGGAATGCTATGATCAATGCTCAGATTTTCATAATATTCAATTCCTAGAAGTTGATTTATAGATAAGTGATCAATAATGAAATTTTCAATCCATTTTGTGTCCTCAATGATGATGTCAAATTCTTGTAGTATTAGGATCCACCATATTAACCGTGGCTTGGCATCCTTTTTTCACGGTAGGAATTTTATTACTTCATGATCTGTATAGAATACTACCTTAGAAATAACCATGTATGAATTAAACTTTTAAAAATAAAAGATTATATCAATAATTTATTCTCTATCATCATATAAATACATGAAATTTGTGCTAGAAGATATTACCAACCCGCAATCATATAACAAATCCTTTATTAAAATCATTGTCATAACACATTATTCTGATATCCATATACTAGTCAGTTGATATTATAATCAGGGTTTCCATAATGAAATTCTATTGATTATTGAATTATCATATACACCCATTAGTGAGGTTATAAAGTATGTACTTTGATAAAAGGTGTGTCAATGGGGAATTTATTATTTCAAATTTTTTGATAAAGGGGTGATAAAAATACAATGTGGCCTTGAAAAATCATGATATCTATCACCATCATGGGTTTAGATATGTATTTAATCACCTCAATTTGGGTATGGAAAACTTATATTCAGTTCTTTGATAACTTATGTCTGAATATTATTCCAAATTGTACAATAAAATGACAATTCTCCTAGTTTAAATATAAGAAATTCTATTTGTAGAGCTCCAAAAATAAGTCCGGAGTATTTATGAGAACTTTTAAAGATCATCCACACACTAAGAAATCTCCCTTGAAAATCTTAAGAAATTACAGTACCATATCATGAAATACATGTATCTTGCACTATTGAAACATCGTCGGTTCATTACACATTCGAAATAACATCTATCTATATGATTAGGTCCCAAAATGACTTGTGAAAGTATTTTTGTGTTTATATAATAGGATGATTACAATTTGATTATATCCTCCATATCCCTATGAAATGAAATATAATTTAACATTGGATTGTTTCTAGAGAATTTGATCCATAAATGAAGTGAAAAATGATAATTTCTCATTTCCATGTTGAGATTTAGTTAATCAACACAGACTCACCATGCAGTGATGGTTCAAATTCATATTAACTTATATGAATTATTTTTATCATATGTTAATAATCCCTTATTCGAGATGACTTAATTCCAGTTCACATATTCCTTGTTAATGATTGAAAAAATTATATCATCATTATAAAGATTCAGAAATTCTTTTTTTACCGACTCTTACAGCTATGGGGTGAGTCACCTTAGGGTTGACATTTGTCTTTGTATCCTTCCACTCATAATATTTTCTGGTGAATATCATGGGGATAATCACTTTAATGGTATCCATTACTCTAGAAATTTATATTTGGCGCCTTTACCAAACTTCAATGAGTATTTATTTCTGTATTTGAGTCAGTTTTGAACTAATAATTAAAGGAATTGTTTCTTTTGGTTCTAATAATTATTATCTTTTTGTGCTCAAAAGAATTTTAATCTCCATCATTCTCATCTTGATGACTAGGGTTATGAATCGTAGGACAAAATCCCTCTTTATATTTTCAATGTAATTCACATTCTTATGGTCATTGTACTCATTTTAATATGGAGATATTCTTTTCTATCATCCTTTCTGGTCATATAATAAGCTTCCCCATCAGTAATAATGATGTTTTACTATCCAATGACTCACCTCATTACTTAGTGGATTTCACTATGTATAAAACTACATTTTACTTCTCAACCCTAAAGATAAACCTTCCTTGGTTTACATAAACCATCACATTTCTAGTTTAAAGAAATGGTCTCCCTATAATAAGGAGACATCACCCTCTACTTCCATATTTAATATATGTAAAAAAATGGGAAATATAGACCAATTAACAATTACTAATACATCCTTGAGAAGTTCTCAAGGAAGACTTTTTCTACTATGCGTGACTTTTAATTTTTTAATGAGAAAATTTTATTCGAGTAAGAATTATATTTTCTTTTGTGGACATAATAATGACTGTATGAATAAACTTTAGGGTTTATATGATGTTTATTTTAAGGTAATTATGGGATATTATATTTTGGGATAGAAAATGATTGGTATGAGATATCATTTGAAATTAGAATATGTTCTGGATATTTTTGATGATTTTATCTGATTTTGGGAATGTTATAAGATTTATAATAATTATATAGTTTTTTATAATGAAAAACCCACAGGATGTTTGAAAATTGGTCATATGAGACAATGTTATAGGAATCGAACCCACAAACGGAAGGGCGACAAGGATTTTCCTCCTAACACTACCCTCTGTGGAGGCTCTAGTTAGTAATGATTTCTATTGATAGTCAAATACGTGATGAAATAAGAATAAATATAATTTTGGTAAATTATTTTTTATGAAATGGATATCTACGGTATTGGAAAATGATTTGGAGGATTAAGTGATAAATGTTGTTATGGAAGACATTCTCTATTTTTCTGACATTATATGATTAAGTTAAAAATAAAACATTGAGAATTTATTTGTGGATTGATTTTTGAATTATATTTTGGGTGGATCTAGGATTTTTTAAAAGTGGACTTATAGTTAATTAATTTATTTAATGAAATGACTAACCTATCATGGAGAAAGTTTGACTAGGAAATTACTTTTTTGTATGAGACATTAAGAGTAAATTATATTATTTCGAGAAAAATGTTAAAACATATCTTGTATGAATCTGTGGTGAAATATTTATGATTTTTTGTTTTTTAATCTTAGTTTGTATTATTTGATGAATTTTGAGGAATTTTATTTGTTGGATAATCTATGTTGGAATTTATGTATTAATTTTAATTTTTGTAGATTAAAATTCATTATTCTTTTTTTAAAATATTAATATGTTTGGGAAATTATAATATTTTATACTTACATTTTGGTTTGGGCTAATTTTTAAATATATGATGAATATATAGTTAGAATTTTGTAGATTATTAGATTCTCTTGAGGTTTATTCTAGTGTTTCAGGCATGAGAAAATCTTTTTAAATACTCATCATTTTGAGAAAAAGATGTTTTTGTGTTATAATTTGATTAAAGGATGAATCTCTACTTGTCAGGTAAGGGCATTTACTTATGATATAATTTGTAAAAGAATTCCAAAAACCTCTGAAAATGTTCTTCAAACAAAAACGTTTTCCATTTACTTTTCCTACTATGAAATCAATGACCGTTTAACCCATCATAAGTTTGTGGTTTTCAGATAGTTAACCTTTTCCTGATCATGTTATCAATCACTCTCCATAAAATCTTATTGGTTAGTTAATCACTCATATCACTGTTTTCTTACATGAAACCATACTATATGTTATATCGGGTGTCCTTTTTTTAGTCATATTTTTTATTTTAAAGTGCATGTTTCATTGACTCAATTTCATATTTGGTATTTCAATGAATTAATTTGGAAAAGTGAAAACATAGTTACCAAGCCAAAAATTTAAAATTATTAGAACGCAATTTCAAAGAGAGTTGATGGATGTAACATAACAAGTAATTATAGAATATGACTTTTTATATTTATAAATATTTATGAATTATATTGTAATTTTACATTAAAAGGATGAAATGACTGAAAACATACCCAACATGTAATAATTAGTTTAATCAATATTTTACATTTCATATAAGGATGAGTTATCCACAAGATTAATATATGATTAGTATTGGAACATCAAATTGTAGTTATCACATATCCATTAGAATGGTGGGAATGAATTATATTTAATAAATTATGAATATAGTGTTTAAAAATGTTTATTTAATTATTCATTGGTTATAAAATTAATTAGAAATTAAAATAAAAAGAAATTGAATATAAATGAAGTGTTTTAAGAAAAAATATTTATGTTTGAGTAATTGTGTTTATTAAATAACAAAATCACACTTTTTGGATTGTATTAATGAAATATAAATTAAATATGATGTTTAAAATTCATCTTATATGTGTCACAACCTATCCTCGATATCACGTATTGTGACTTGCCTAAGCCTTCCACCCATTGGCCTGGGGTTGGTGACTTGTGTCGAGTAGGCATATCATTAACAAATGGGAGACATTTGCTTAAGTACATGTACACATGCACAAAACACCAATCCACTAATGCTGAAACATGAATACACTACGTAAATAATACACAAGCTACTACAGTAGAAATATGAAGGTAAACGGGCCCTGAATAAGTGCCTAACTTAAACAATAAAGTAAAAGTAAATGTCTCAAAAACATCTCTACATGAAACACTGCTTCAAGGGTTGTTGTAGAAACTACTGTCTGAAGTCACATAATCATGTCTCATCTTTTGGGTCACTATAAGCATCACCAATCCCTGGTCCACGAAGGACAATGTCAATGCCTTGAGCATCATCCCAAGATGTGACATGTGCATGCAATGCCCATGTAGGGGGTGAGTAAAACAATACTCAATAAGGATCCCAAACAACAAAGGTATACCAAAAAATCAATACTCAAATATGACTACCAAATAGGTATATGATGTGTAACCTCTAAGAAATACAGTCATGAGAGTCACTAGAGTCAGCTCACACAGGTATAATCTAAATTAAGAAAAATATTACTTATAGTCATAAGGATTAAATCCTTGTACTGTTGAAAAAATCATCCCTGATGAGTGCATAGGGATGCTAGATCACCTAGAACTTCTCTTCACACTTGCTAGCGGGATCAGTTAGACCCACTCATGTTAGATCACTTAGACCCACCCATCTCTTGGGCCATCTGGATCACACATACCTGCTTGTCTCTTGAGACAACTTGATGACTTAATCCTACTTGTCTCTTGGTCCAACTAGATCACTTAGACCCACTCATCATATTCTTCTTGATATAGACATACACAGGATTCCAGCTCATAGCGTGCTTTATTCTAGGAGAGTCAACATCTCAAGACATCAGTCGTATCTTGAAAGTTCACAGTTAGAGTATTGTATCATTGTGAATGGGAGGGGGTGAATTAGATACACTATTTTTCTTTTATGATTCTTTTCAATTGAAACAACCATCACATACTATTAATGATTTAAATTCCCTACTAAGAAACAAATCAACAAACATCCAAATGAACACAACGATTTACAAGGTTTACTATTCAATAAGAATAGACACTTCCTTGTAATGGTTTGGAAATGATCCAATACCATACAATCCACTATAAATCAATCCTTGGATCACAACTAGAAAGATTTACCCTTGTACTCGTGTAGCACTATGAAACAATAGAACTAGATAATGTGCACCCTCTTTTCACAATAGTGTAATACATTTGTTTTGTGACATATCAAGTTACCTATGAATCTTTTCAATTCACCAAATGTATTCAATTGTAAAATAATTCTTGTTTTCCTTTCACTGTATAAATTTATGAACCTCTATGACTATGTAAAAAATCTATCTGATTACACGGATTACGGTGCTCCAAGTATAATTCTTATTAGTTTGATATTTTAATTGAATACAATATAATAGATTCTACACAACTCTAATACATTCATTCAATATTCAGACAAATATAATCTTCACTACATCAAAAAATGCATGTAACAGTCAAGATAAATAAAATTAGCACCACTTCGAAACATGTATGAAATAGTGATGACATATAGAAATCCCAAAGCTTCTTGAATCTTCTCAAAACATCATCTCAATATTTAGTTATTTCATTTGTACATCAATTCCCATATCTTATTATAGAAATCCCAAACAATTTTTTTAGAAAACCAGAAATGTGGGTAATTTTGTAGAGTATGATTGTTTTTGGGTCTAATGGTATTTAATCGGCACCATCTCTTTTCTTTTAATTTCACCTATGAGTCCGATGTAACAAACATTCATTGAAATTTTGTCATGATAGGCATCATCACTTCAATATCCATTTCCATCGATACTACTCTTTCCACTTTTCCATCACCAAAAATCATTCCTCTTCCATCGGCATGACTTTTTCCATCGACACGACTATTTTCATCGTCATGACTTTTCCCATCGGCATGAATCTTCCATCGGCACCATTATTCTATCAGCATGACTATTCCATCACCAGAACTATTCCATCAGCATGAATATTCCATCGGCATAACCATTCCATCATTATGACAATTCCATCGGCATGTCTCTGAGTATGATGAAATACAATGTGAATACTATGTTGGCATGAAATATTGTTTCTTCTTTAGTCGGCATGAATTTTTCATTGGCATGAATATTCCATCACAACAACTATTCAATCAGCACGAATATGATTCCGAGGCAAAATAAAGTGAATTTTGTGTCATCTTAACAAATCATTTCATCTTTCATCGACATGATTAATTAATCGGTATAACTATTATATTAGCATGACTATTCTATCGGCATGATCATTCCATCGGCATGCCATACATCGTATCTTCACATTATCATTCCGTTTGCATGGCTCTTTCCACTTTTCCATCGGCACACATCTTTCCTCTTCCATCAGCACAACTCTTTCTATTAGCACGACTAATTCCATTAGCATGATGATTCCCATTAGCATGATTGTTCCATCGACATGACTATTCTTTCCGCATGACTATTAGAATGTTGAAACTATTCCATCATGACTTCTATTCCATCGACACAAATTTTCCATGGGTATGACTATTCCATTATCACGACTATTCCACTGGCATGACTCTGAGCCCGATTAAAAATAATGTGAATACTATGTAGACAAGACAAATCTTTTCTTCTTTCATTAGAAGTACTATTACATCGGCATGACTATTTTATCGGCACAATTATTCCTTCAGCATGACTCTGAGTCTAATGCGACACAAAGTGAATACAGTGTCATCTTGAAAAATTGTTTCTTCTTTTATTGGCATGACTATTTCATTGTCATGACTATTCAATCGACATGAATATTCCATTGGCATGACTATTCCATCAGTAAGACTCTATGTCCAATGAAAATCATAGTGAATACTGTGTTGACTTTACAGATAATTTATTATTTCATCGGCATGAATTTTCTATCAACATGAATATTCCATCTTCATCGCCATCTAAATATTTCCAATAGAGAACACCATTCACATCTTCTCACTAGTCACATGTATTCAAAACTTGTATATAGTCACCACCATTCACACATTTTCAATAGTCAACACCATTCATAGATTCTCAACAGTCACCACCATTCACAACTTTTCAACAGTCACCACCGTTGACACCTTTTTACTAGTCGCCACTATTCACGACTTTTCAATAGTCACCACCATCCACAACTTTTACATACCCCATCATTCTATCATGATTGCATCCTATGTTCAACCAAATTAATTAGGATTTATCATAATTCCAAAATGACCAATCATTCTCACATTTAACATTGGAAATTGTCATACCATTTCATTCATTCTAATTTCTTTCTTTCCTTCATATCCTGAGGTCAAACATTCTTGAAAACAAAAGACATCTATTAAAACCTTCATCACCTTTATCATTATCTTGGTACCAACACTATATGCCTTAGTATTTTGTTTTCAACCATGTTTCATAAATCAATGAACATTGTAACCTCAAGAAATGGATTGCATATCAATAATTATAAGCATGTGTGATATAACACTTTGTCCAAAACATGAATCATTAATAGAAAAACCACGCATTCAAAAAAAATTATCATGGAAACATCATTCTTTTCTTCATTATTCATGGAAAAAAAATTTGTTCCATACAATAACTCCCATAAATAGTTAGAATAGTTCAATCACAAAACAATGCTGAATTCAGAGCTTAACCAAATATCATTCTTTTATACAATATTTTTATGAAACAAAAAAATTCAACCCCTTGACAAAAGATCCAAAGGTTATATGAGATAGAGGACATATACAAATACCCCAGCCATGAAGAAAAAGTGTTTGGAAACCCATTTTCGACCTCATTTTTGAGAATGAGTCCTTTAATAAAGGTTTTGTGAAAATATAAGAAACCTGTTTCGATGTTGGAACATACTCTAAAATCAATTAATTATTCTGCACATTCTCGTTGATGAAATGATATTTGATATCGACATTTTTTGGAAGATATTTTTTCATTGGATTCCTAGTGAGATTGATTTTACTTTGATTGTCACAAACCAATAACAAGGGTAACATCACTTCTACATGTAAATATTCTAATTGTATTTTCACCCATTTAAGTTGAGTGGTGACTTGAGTAGGAGAAACATTCTCAACATCATCCGTACTGAGAGTTATTGAATTCTGTTTCTTTGAATGCCAATAAAGACAGTTATTTCCTAGAATGAATACCCCACCAGTTGTGGATCTTCTATCATCAACATTTCCTAACGAATATGCATCTGAATACCCAAAAAAATCAATACAATTTGATCTTTCAGATTTGATTCCAATGTTTTTTGTTCCATTGATGTATCTGAGAATTATTTTTATAGTAATTAAATGCGATTATTTTGGAGAACGTTGAATCCTTTCACATATGGTAATAACATACATAAGGTCAGGTCTTCAGGTAGTCAAATACTATACAATTCCAATCAGCTTCCGATAGACTTTTTGATCAACTTCGTTCCCTTCATAATCTTTACTAAACATTGTTCCCACTGAAATGGGTGTGGATACAGGTTTATAATTTTCCATTCAAAACCTTGTGGGAATTTATTTTTCATACTATTCATGGAAGAATAAAATTTATTCTTTATTTTGCTATATTTGTAACCCAATAATGTATTTCATTTATCCGATCATAGAAATTACAAATACATTCTTAATTTCTTCAGAAAATCATTCACATCTTTGTTTATCATTACCAACAATGATAATATCATCAACATAAATAATTAAAATGAGGGAGTACTCTTGACATTCATTGATGTAGTGATTGTTATCCACCCATCATTTGTAATAAATCATCATTCTTTAAAATGTTTCCAATTTGGGAAACCATACCCTCAGAGATTGTTTTATTCCATACATTTCCTAATTTAATCATCACACACATCCTTTATCATTTGCAACAAAAACAACATAAGGTTGTTTAATATAAACATCTTATTAAAGATCACCATTTAATAATGCATATTTAACATACATTTGATGGATCTTGTAGCTTAATTGTAAAGAAAACGAAAGAAATATTCATATTATTTCAAGTCATTCCAAGAGAGAAAAGGTTCCCTAAAAATTTGTACCCTCAATATATGAATATACTTTTAAAAAAAACATTATTTTCTTCTATTATGTTCACCTTTTTCATTAGGCTCGTTACATAAAACACATTTTCTACCACTGATTTTTATTGTTTTCAAGATAGTGTATGTGATCCCATGTATTATTCATTTCAATCTGATCCAACTCTTCTTTCATGGATTGAACCCACTCTAGAAGCTCAAATGATTCTTTAACATCATTCTGTTCAACTTTTGATTACAAAGAATTATGTGTAATAGAATTAGTTGTTCTTTTTGTTTGACCCTTTTGATGTTGATCACCAATTCTATTCTTTGCTTCCACCTATTTCCTCATCCTTATAAGAAATTTTAGATTGTCTTCCTCTTAATTGGAAATAGATGAGTATAATTCTTTACCTTTATTAGGATTACACTTTTTTTATCCTTAACAAAATTATCTTCTTCAAATTTCTTAACTTCATTGTCCACCTGGACATGTTTCTATTTCTCAGATAATTAAATCACTTTGAAATCAACTGAATCAACAATTATTTAGTTTCTTTTTTGAATAATCTCTACCCTCTTTGTTTTTGATAATAACCAAGAAATATTCCATCCTCACATTTCTACATAAACTTACCATATTTTTGACCTTTTTTATTTATAATAAAAGTACTCCAAAAAACACTAAAGTGATTCAAACATGTTGTTTTTTCATAAAAAAATTCATAGGGATTCATAATTGATTAAGGCCTATAGAAAAAATGATTCTGAATATAAACAACAGTAATCATGGATTTCCACCAAATGTAATAAGAAAGGTAATGCTCATGTTACATGGTTTTTCCCATTTCCACCATGATTCTAGTTAGAACCAATAGGGGCCTATATACCCTGATAGGTGGGGTGAATCAGGGTATGAATATTATTTTTCATGATTATTCCTGTCCCACTATATATTGAACTCTTTATTACAAGGGCCACTTTGTTTATACCTGTTTGTTTATTTTGACCACCTAATTTCTTCATTATTTAATGATGATACTTTAAATGCAATGCTAGTAAGTAAGCAGGCAGACACAAATATTTTTACTTGGTTCACCCTCACTGTGATACGTCTATGTAGAATACAACGTTGATGTGCTATTGCACCAAATCAACTAAAGAAAAATGTTGTTTACATGGTTAGGGATAGATCACTTCTATGACCAGGTTCACTGCCTTTACAAGTTTTAGGGTCAGCTCACTGCTTTTCCAGGGGTCACTCCCTGTTTCTCTCTCTCTGGCTCACTGCCAGTGGAGAGGATCACCTTCTTCCTCTTCCTTTGCTCACTACTCTGGAAAGGATCCACTCAATATTTATAGACCTGTAGGTCTCTTCATTATCACTAATGACTACATCCTATGTTATATGAGGATTCTATGTTGAAGTCCAACTTTCACCCATAGATGAAACTCACATTGCACCGAAGCTATCGGTGCACAAGTTATAACTAGTGTGCAAGTCCACCTAAACCACTTGCATGACATAATCTTCTGCAACTCTAAAATTGCGCGACTCACACACTTTTACACCCAAACCAATTTTGGAGTGAAACCATCAACTATCACGCTTCTTCAAAACTAGCATTCATGTTCACCTCCACCACTTTAGTGACACAACCTTCTTCAACTCAAAACATGGCCAACTCACTTCTTTTCTCTCCCAAACCACTATGGACACCCATCAATCAACATGCTTGCAAATTTCTACTTGCGCAATCACACAACACTTGCGTGACCACCAAACCTATGCGACATCAACTCTGATTTTATCTAAGTGTTGAACACGGGCCTAATGACGATGGGTCTACCACTATTTATATGCATTTGGACACCCTGCACGATAGGGTTGAAGTCTCCCCTCAGCGCGCACGTTTTGGCGCGCAAGTCTCTTCAGCGCAAGTCACTTGCACGGCCAACCCTAAAACAAGGGTGCCCCTTTTTTCTTTTCCATATTTTGATGTTCTGAACTTGAAAAAAATATGGTGTGCAAGTTTCCTCTCCTTCAAGAAAAACGACGCCACCTGGTATCTTCTCTTTGTATACCACCTCCAGATCATCCATTCCTTTGTCGACATTCTTTAATCAAACATGGATTGTTAACCACATCCCTTGAACAAGACACTCCACAAAGAAATCCATTTTGTCAACATATTTGTATTTCATGGTTTTCTTTATCAACAATAACAACACGAATGTCCACTTTTTCAACATACACAATCATCTCAAAATGCTTCAATGATTCATTGAGGGATTTTTTCCCAACAATCTCCCCCTTTGGGTTTTTTTGAAAAATCTTCCATAAAAAGATACATCGGTAATTCTTTTTCCACCATTCGCCTATTGTGATTTCTATAATAATCAAGGATTTACTCAACACATACTCTAAGCCTACATGAGCAATGCTCGGCCTGAGAAACATGATTAAATGAAAATTTCATCAGTGAATCACTTCAAATCTGACACCCACTATTGGCACCAAACTGATTCCCATTTTTGGAAATATTCTAATCGCATTCCAACACCACTCTTCTTCTTTTATCATGATCCTCAGCTGTCGTGATATCTATTCTTCAATTTATTCCTTAAAACATCATCAGATTTGATAATCCCCCTATCTGGATGCTCCACCTATTTGCTTCTCCCCTTATTTATCATGATTTCTAAAATATCCACATGGTTTACCCCTTGAACAATCACTATTTTCTCCCCCTTTGTCAACAAACACAAAGGTCACTCCTTTGCAGTCTGTAACATAGTAGAGAACACATATCCGCATATTAGGGAAAAAACACATCATACCTCAGGGAGGGGGGGATTCAACATACACACTCTTTCAAGTGTGGGGAGCCGACTGAACTCCCAGAGCCAGTCGATGCCTCTCAAAATATTTTTTGGGTAAGGCCTTTGTCAGAATGTTTGCAACCTGTAGCTCTATAGGCACATACTCCAACTTCATGTTTCCCTGCTCAGCTTTCTCCTTGATAAAATGATACCTTATTTCAATGTTCTTTGTTCATGAGTGATGGACAAGATTTTTTCTAAGATTTATAGAACTTAAGTTATCACACTGGATTTCGATTGGAGACATCTCCTCAACTCCCATATATTCAAGCTGCTACTTCATCCACAATAACTATGTGCATGCTAGAGTGGTCGAAATATACTCATCTTCTACGGTTCTCATTGAAATGAAATCATGATTCTTTCTTATCAAATAAATACACAATCCACCACGATAGAATGCACCGCTTGACATTGATTTTCCATCATCCCCTGAAACGGCCTAGTCTCATTAGTATATCCCAATAACTCTGTCTGAGATTTGTCATTATATGTAAAGAAAAAATCCATCGTGCCATTGATATTCCAAAATATTCTCCCACTACAGGCATAAGTATTTCATGGGATTACTCTAATATCTCACTGCTTGTCTTTTTGAGAAAACAATATCAGGTCTTGTTGCTATTAGGTACAGTAAACTGCAGATAATTTTCCAGTATTCCGTGATATTAATGGTCATGCCATTGTCAACATTGGATAATTTCATCCAGGTAGCAACCAAGGTCTTCATTTCCTTTGATGTATCTATTTTAAACCTTCTCAGAACCACCTTTCCATATTTGGATTGAGAAATGAAAGGTCACTTCTTTCCATGTGTCACCTGTAGACCAAGGAAAAAAGTTATATCTCCAATCATTTGCATTTCAAACTCATTTTTCATGAATTCAGAAAACTATCTGCACTGAGCTTTATCTGATCTGCCAAATATTATGTCCTTGAAATAAACCAACACCATCATCCTTTGATTACTATCGTTGTTGAAATAGAGAATGTAATCAACTCCCCCACGATGGAAACCAAGATTCTTCAAGTATAGATCCAACATTGAATACTATGCTCTTCTAGATTCCCAATACTCAATTACTCTTCCAAAACCCCATTAAAAAATGTAGACGTGACATGCATCTAAAAAACAATGATTTTCATTGCACTGTAATGGCTAAAAATAATCAGATTGGATAAATACCTACAATCAGTGCAAATGTATTGTCAACATCTATTCCATGTATCTGGGAATATCTCTTGCACAATAGTTTTGATTTGATCTGAATCAATATGTCATCTTCATTCATATTGATTGAAAGGATCCATTTAGCCCCGATGAAATTTTTATCTACTCGCCTCGAAACAATCTCCCACGTATAATTAACAATTATATCTCTCATGTTCAGCTATATATCAACTAGTCAACTTTTATGTTGATGTAGATTTGAATATCTCAGATTCATTATTAGTAGCTTCTTCTTAATAATCATATTCCACTTCTACTCCCACGGTGTCTCTCACCACTTCATTAATTTCAATAGACAACTAGTCATTGGGTCATTGTTCAGTGGAATAATTTCATTCAACTACAATTCTAAGCTTCTTGTGGAAATGTGTTGATAATTTCTCGTAGATTCTTAGTATCTTGAAAACAGTCAGCTGATACAACATTATTAGAGAAAAATAAATAATCTTGGAGGGCTAGATTTTTTTCGTTTCTCCGGTAACATGTCTTCCTTCGATAGACAGCACCAGAGCTGAGTCATCCAATTATTGGATTGATGGCTCTTGCATCGGATTTTTTCATTGAATGCTCCCCCTATGTTATGCAACTCTTCCTGGGGTTAGGCCCATTGTTTTGACTCATAACTATTTTTCTCCACCTACATTTTTTATACCAATATGACACACAACCTTGAGCCACTAACAAAATCTCTAATCCTACTAAGATGGAACTCAATATAGGAAGCAAGAGATAAAGTTAATAACACAATAACTTCCTACTCTTCTCTGTTGCACCTATTCTTATTCAACATTGACACCTGCTTTGAGTCAATTCAAACTCTGAAGCATATCACTTATCTACTTTTCATCTTTAGACGCCACTTCCCCTTGGATCGTATCTCCCTAAAACCTGAAACAAATGAATCATCAGTTAATAGTGTCTATATACATTGGGAGTGGGGGTCCTTCTGGAATTCTCAAGATGAGGATTACAGTTGATCCTGATGGGTCATACCTTTTATTCTTTCTTGTAGAGCATCACACTCATTCCGTGCTTCTTCTAGCTTTATAGACAACTTCAACAGTTCTGGCCATATGACTAGGAATTCTTTACCCACATTCTAAGCCTTTCTCTGATATGTATATTCTATAGGCTTGTAAGTTTTCACAATTTGGGGTTTAAACCCACTAGTACACATTTCCTTCTTCGATTTTCCAACAAAATTCCATTTCCCTTGATTCCTTATTTGGGTAGGAATCTATCTACTTATCATATTACCTTTATTCTTCCACCATTTCAAGGATCATTCTCATTCATCCACTTCTCTGTGTGGAACATGACATGCGAATTTTTTGAATACATTATTCGTTTTTCATTCATTTATCACATATCTGAGTCACCACACTATTTTGAACCGATGGTGATTCCCCCACTGAACATGAATTCTTCTTACTCAAAGCTGGATAATTTCCTCCCATTTCTTCTAGATTTGTTCATTTTCTTTCTTAGAGGGTGGTAGTGAGTGTGACTGATACAACTTTCGTTCAGCTTCATGTGATTCCCTCTAAGGCTCTAAGCCCATTATCCAATATACCACGTCATCTTCCACTATAGGATTTCTTATTATACACCACTGGAGTCGTGATTCGTCATTCATATTCGTTTACCTTTATTACGTTCTTCTTGAAGAAATGTCTTGAAAAATGCCCATAATTAGAACATAAGAAATATAATCCATTAAAGGAAAACCTTATTTTGTCATCTCTCTACTGATATGTTGAAGAAAATTGAGTTCTTACTCTGACATTGATCTCTTAAGATCCCTGACACATATTCATGGTGTGTCCAATTCTTCCACAGTAATAGCATATAAAAAATGATTTCCTCTGAGAGACTCTTCTCTCTGATTTCTCATGAAGCTTCGTTTTATTCTCAGATATGTCAATGATTATTTTTTCACATCCTGTAATGTATTCCAGAGCTACTGAACAGAAGCTTCATGTGTGGTCATGAGTCCCATCAAAATAGCACATGTCATCACTACTTCATGTAACTATCCTCTTGGGATTATCTCCAGCACCAACAATATTTTATTCAATCATAGAACAATTCACATCTCTATTTCTATCATGCATGAGAGGGAATTCATAAAATCTAATTCATGTTTTTGCCAAACTATATGGTCGTTGAGCTGAGATAATTTGTTCTCGAGTCTTTTCAGAAATAGAAAATTTTCATTTAATATCATCATCACATGAGGAATCATAATCATATAGTAAGTGAAATGCATCTTTAATTTTAGGATTTACACTAGAATTGGATTTCCCCACTTCCTTATTCACTGATTCAAGTTCTTATTCCTATATTAGAATCTTCTTATCCCTTGATTCAATTTGGGCATCGAGTTCTCTTCTGAGATTCATTCCACAACTGATCCCATCTTCCAGTTCTCATGTGTTATTTTCTACCTTGTCAGCTTGCTATATTAATTTAAATTTTTATTGACAAACAGATTCACTGAAAAATTTATTCTCTTGTTGTAGCCTTTGATTCTTTTGAACTTCTCCAAAAAATCTGTTGTCAGATCTTTATTTCTATCTTTCATATTCCAAACTTCATCTGACTTTTGATCCCCTTCATAATCATCAGTCTTTTTTGCCTTTCATTTTTTCCATCTTCTGTAATTATTCACCTTGAAAATAATTCTTATCCTTTAGGACAGTAGCCACATCAATAAGACTTCGATTTAAGACTCTTAGCTTGTTGACCTCAATTTATGATACTTGGATCCAGATATCTTTATATTTAACTTCTTCATTCAATTTCAGATCCAATTACTTTTTCATGTTGAAAACATCTACTGGTATCCTCCTTCTAAAAACTTCCTCATCATCTGTTGTTTCAGTATCACTTTGATGTTCATGTACTTTACTCATTCCAACATTATGATTGAGTGAATCAATATTTTTCCTATCAGATTCATCCATGCATTTTTTCAATACCTGTTTGATTCTTTTAGTTGAATCACACTTTTTCTATAAACACTTACACACTGAGGGATATCACCTGACTTCTGATTCTTCTTTGATGTTTTTCCCTTTTCCATGTCTTACCAAGATAAGATCAGACTAATTTAACCACACAAATCAACTACACCAAGTCGGAGCATACAAATCTGCTAAAATCAATCTCCCTTTGATACCAATTGTTAAGACCAATAGGGGCATATATACCATGAGAGGAGGGGTGAATCAGGGTATGTATATTATTTTTAAAAATTATTCCTTCCCTACTGGATCTTGACCTCTTTATTACAAGGCTCACTTTGATTTCACTTGTGTGTTTATTTTTACCAAAAATTTTCTTCATTATCTAATGATGATGCTTTAAATGCAATAATAGGAAGTATGCAGGAAGACAAGGAGATTTTTACTTGGTTCACCCTCAATGGCTACGTCTAAGGAGCATACAACGGTGATGTGTTATTGTACCAAATACACTAAAGCACAATGTTGTTTACAATGTTAGGGATATATCACTTTTATGCCCAGGTTCACTCCCTTTACAAGGTTTAGGGTCAGCTCACTAATTTCCCAAGGGTCACTCCATCTTTCTTTCTCTCTGGCTCACTCCCGGTGGAGAGGATCACCTTCTTTCTCTTCCTTTGCTCACGGCTCTAGAAAAGAGCCACTCAATGTTTATAGACATGTAGTTCTATACATTATCACTAATGAATACATCCTATATTGTATTTAGATGCTCTATTGAAGTCCAACATTCACCCATAGATGAATCTCACTTTGCACCGACGGTATCGGGGAATCTTCCAGCTTTCCCACAGCCCTGAATCACTGCCGCGAATCAACCTTACATGGAACCCTTCTCAAAACCAGCACCGAAGTATCAACGTGCATGTTATAACTAGTTCGCAAGTCCACCTCAACCACTTGCATGACACAATCTTCTGCAAATCTAAACATCTGCAACTCACACCCTTTTACGCCCAAACCAATTTTGGCACTCAACCATCAACAATCATGCATCTTGAAAAATGGTGTGCAAGTTCACCTCCACCACTTGCACGACACAAACTTATTCAACTAAAAAATTGGGAAACTCCCTTCCTTTCTCTCCCAAACCGCTCTGGACATGCATCCATCAACTAGCCAACAATTTCTACTTGCACGACCACACAACCCTTGCTTGAAGACCACACCTATGTGATAAGATCTCTGATTTTCTCTAAGTGTTGAACTAGTGCCTAATACGGATGGTTATATCTCTATTTATAGGCATGTGGACACCATACACTATGGGGTCCAACTCTCCCCTCAGCGTGCATCTTTTGGCGCGAAATTCTCTTCAGCGCACGTCACTTGCACATCCAACCCTAAAACTTGGGCTCCCTTTTTTCCTTTCCCATATTTTTATGTTCTAAACATGAAAAAAATAGGGTGCGCAAGTTTCCTCTCCTTCAAGAAAACGGTGCTCAATTCCCTTTTCCAAAGCCACATTTCTCCATTTGTCGATTTTCAGGACCAAAAATTTGGCAAACACTGGAAAATGGCACCACCTGGTATCTTCTCATTTTATACTGCCTCCAGATCATCCATTCCTTTTTCAACATTATTTAATCAAACATGGATTGTTAACCACTTCCCTTGAACAAGACATGCCACAAAGAAATCTCCTTTGTCAACATATTTGAACGTCATGGTTTTCTTTGTCAACAATAACAACACAGATGTCCACTTTTTCAACTAACACAATCACCTAAAAAATGATTCAATGATTCCTTGAGGGATTTTTCCCAAAAAATCTCCCACATTGGGTATTTTGAAAACTCTTCCATAAAAAGATACATCGTTAATTCTTCTTCCACCATTCTCCTATTTCGATTCCGATAGCAATCCAGGATTTACTCAAACACATACTCTAGGCCCACATGAGCAATTCTCGGCTTGAGAAACAGTAGTAAATGAAATGTTCATCAATGAATCACTTCAAATATAACACCCGATTTGACACCAAACTGATTCCCATTTTTTGAAATATTCATACCGCTTTACAACACCACTCTTCTGATTTTATCACAATCCTCAGCTGTCTTGATATCTATTCTTCGATTGATCCCTTCTAACATCGTCAGATTTGATAATCCCTCTATCTGGATTCTCCAACTATTAGCTTCTCCCATATTTATCATGATTTCTCAAATAGCCACAATATATACCCCTTGAAAAATAACTATTTTATCCCCAATTATCAATGAACCCAATGGTTACTCTTTTTGCAGTCTATAACAGAGTAGAGACCACATATCAGCACATTAGAGAAAAAACACATAATACCTAAGGAAGAGGGGGGATTCCACATACACACTCTTTCAAGTGTGGGGAGTCAACTGAACTCCTAGATCCAGTTGATGCCACTCAAAAGATTCCTTGGATAGGGCCTTTGTCAGAATGTTTGCAACCAGTAGCTTTGTAGGAACATACTCCAACTTCACGATTCCATGATTAGATTTCTCCTAAATAAAATGATAGTTTATTTCAATGGTATTTGTCCATGAGTGATGGATGATATTTTTTCTGAGATTTATAGAATTTTAGTTATCACACTGTATTTCGATTGGGTACTTCACTTCAACTCCTCTATCTTCAAGCTTCTGCTTCATCTACAATTACTATGTGCATGCTGGAGTGGCCACAATATTATCAACTTCTGCGGTGCTCAATTAAATGAAATATTTATTCATGATTAGCCATGAAATACACAATCCATCATGATTGAATGCACCACCTGACATTGATTTTCCATCATCCGCTAAACCGGCCTAGTATGCATTAGTATATCCCAAAAACTCTGTCTGAGATTTGTCAATATATGTCAAGCTGAAATCCACTATTCCCTTGATATACCGAAGTATTCATTCCACTGTAATCAAGTAGTATTCCTTGGGATTACTCTGATCTCTTACTTCTTGGCATGTGGAGAAAACAATATCAAGTCTTATTGATATTATGTATAGTAAACTACTAATAATCTACATGTATTCAATGATATTAATGGCCCTTCCACTGTCAACATTTGATAATTTCATCCGTGAAGCAACAAGAGTCTTTATTTCCTTGTAATTATCCAATCCAATCCTTCTCAGAACCTCCTTGTGGAATTTGGATTGAGAAATTAAATTTCCATTCTTTCCTTGTGCCACCTATAGACCAAGGAAAAAAGTTATCTCTCCAATCATTGACATTTCAAACTCATTATTCATGAATTCAGAAAACTGTCTGCACTGAGATTTTTTGATCCACCAAATATTATGTCATTAACATAAACTAACACCATCATCTGTTGATTGATGTCATTTCTAAAATAGAGATTGTAATACCCCCCCATGATGGAAACCAAGTTTCTTCAAGTATTGATCCAACATTGAATATTATGCTCTTATAGCTTCCCAATACTCAATTCGTCTTCGAAAACCCCATTCAAAAATGTAGAAGTGACATGAATCTAAAACACTCTGAATTTTTGTTGCACTATAATGGCTAGAAATAATCTGATTTTTCCAATCCCTACCTTCCTTGAAAATGTCTTGTCAACATATATTCCCTATATCTGGGAATATTTCTTCCAAACTAGTTGCGATTTTTTCAGAATCACTTTGTCATATTCATTCAACTTATTGCAAAGGATACATTTAGACCTGATGAAATTTTTATCTACTAGCCTCGAAACAATCTCCCACGTCTAATTAACAATTAAATCTCTCATGGTCAACTATATCTTGACTCCTCGACATTCATGTAGATATAGATTTGAATTCCTCAGGTGCATTATTAGTAGCTGCTTCTTAATTATCATATTCCACTTCTTCTCCCCTGGAGTGTCTCACCAAATCATTAATTTCAATAGACAAATAGTAATTATTTCATTGTTCTGTGGCATCATTTCATTCAACTACATTTCTGAGCTTCTTGTTGAAACTTGTTGATTCTTTCTTTTAGCTTCTAGGTATCTTGAAAACAGTCAGCTGATACAACATTGTTAGGGAAAAATAAATAGGCATGGAATGTTATATTATTGTAGCTTCACCTGCAATATGTCTTCCCTCAATAGAAAAAACTAATGTTGAGTCATCCAATTATTGGTTTGATGGCTCTTACATCAGATTTTGTAATTGAATACTCCCCATATGTTATGAAACACTTCCAGGGGTTAGGCCCATTTTTTTAGACTCATAACCATTCATCTCCACCTGCATCATTTATAATAATCTGACACACGAATTTGAGCCACTAACACAATCTCTAAGCCTATTGAGTTGGAACTCGGTGTAAGAAGAAAGAGATATAGATAACAACACAATAACTTCCTACTGTTCTATGTTGCACCCTTTCTTCTTTAATTTTGACACCTGCTTTGAGTCAATTAAACACTGAAGCATATCACTTCTCCACTTTGCATATTTAGATTCCTCTTCCCCTTGGATCATTTCTCCCGAAAACCTAAAACAAATGAATCATCAGTTAATAGCATTTACATACATAGGGAGAGGGGGTACTTTTGGAATTCTCAAGAAGAGGATTGTAGTTGATCCTGATGGGTTAACCCTTTTATTCATTATTGTAGGGCATCACACACTTTCCTTGCTTCTTGTAGCTTCTTATCCAACTTCAACTGTTCTGGCCATATGACTAGGCATTCTATAACCACATTCTAAGCATTTTTCTGATATATAAATTCAACAGGATTGGAATTTTTCACAATTTGGGGTTTAAACCCACTAGTACACATTTCATTCTTTGATTTTCCACCAAAATTACATTTCCCTTGATTCCTTCTTTGGGTAGGAATCTCTCTACTTGTCGTATTCCCTTTCTTCTTCCACCATTTAATGGATCGTTATCTTTCCTCCACTTCTCACTGTGGAACATGACATGCAAATATTTAAATACATTATTTGATCTTCTTTCTTTTATCATATATCTGAGTCACCACACTATTTTTCACCGGTGACGAGTCCCCCACTGAACCTGCATTCTTCTTAATCACATGTAGAGAATTTCTTCCCTTTTTCTTCTAGATTTTTTCTTTTTCTTTCTTAGAGGGACGTAGTGAGTGTGACTGATACAACTTTCATTCAGCTTCATGTGATTCCCCTGAGGCTCTAAGCCCATTTTCAAATTTACCACATTTTCTTCCAGTGTACGATTTCTCATTATACACCATTGGAGTCGTTAATCTTATTTCAAGTTCTGTTCCCTTTCTTGCTTTCTTCTTGTAGAACTGTCTTGCCAAATGCCCATAATCAGAACATATGAAACATCTTCCATTAAAGGCATACCGTATGGTGTCATCTCTCTGTCGAGGTTTTGAATAATCTTGAGTTATTCCTCTGACATTGATCACCTCAGCTTCCTGACACATATTCATGGTGTGTCCCATTATTCCTCTGTAATAATATCAAATGAATTCTTTCCTCTAAGAGACTCTTCTCTCTGATTTATCATGAAGCTTCTTCTTATTCTCAGATTTGTCAATATTTCTATTTTCACATCCATTAATGTATTCTAGAGCTTTTGAGCAGAAGCTTGATGTGTGGCTATCAGTCCCGCAGAAATAGATCATGTCATCACTACTTCTTGTAACTATCCCATAGGTCCTATCTCCAGCACCTACAAGATTTTCTCCACACCTATAACTATTCACATCTCTCTTTCAATCATGCATGAGAGGGAATTCATCAAATCCAATTCTAGTTTTTTCCAAAATGTATGGTGGTTGAGGTGAGAGAATGTGTTCTTGACTCTTTTAATAAGTTGCAAATTTTCTTTTCATTTCATCATCACCTACCAAAGAATAATCATATAGTAAGTCCAATAAATCCTTCATTTTAGGCTTTCCACTAGAATTGGATTTCTCCACTGCCTTATTTTCTGATTGAAGTTCTTCTTCCAACTCTTGAATCTTCATATCCTTTGATTCAAGTTGTGCATAATGTTCTGTTCAGAGATTCTTTCCACAATTAATCTCATCTTCCAGTTCTCAGGTTAGATTTTCTTCCATGTCACCTTGCGCTATTAATTTAAATTTTTCGTGAAAAATAGATTCAGTGACAGATTCATTTTCTTGTTGTAGCATTTGATTCTTTTGAACTTCTTCAGACAACTGTGTTGCTAAATCTCTATTTCTAGCTTTCATATTCCGAACTTCATCTGACTTTTTATTCTCTTCATAATGAGCTGTCTTTTGTTTGCCTTTCATTTTAGCCATGTTTTTTAGTTCTTCCCATTGACAATCATTATTATCCTTTATTTCAGTGGCCAAATCAGTATGCTTTTGAGTTAATCCTCTTATATTTTTGACGTCAACTTACAATTCTTGAATCCTAATATCTTTAGATTTAACATCTTCATCCAATTTTTGATCCAATTTCTTTGTAATGTTGACAACATCTAATGATGGCCTCCTTCTTAAAACTTTATCATCATCAGTTGTTTCAGTATCACTTTAATTTTCATGTACTTCACTAATTCCAAAATTATGGATGAGTGAATCATTATTTTCCATATCAGATTCATCCATGCCTTCTTTAAATAACCTATTCGATTCTTTTAGTTGAATCACACTTTTTCTATAAACACGTCCACAATGAGGGATATCACCTAACTGTTGCTTCTTCTTTGATGTTTTTCCCTTTCCCATGAGATACCGAGATAAGATAAAACTATTTTAACCACACAAATCGACTGCACCAAGTCGGAGCAAACACATCTGATAAAAGAAACCTCCCTCTGCTACCAATTTTTAGGACCAATAGGGGCCTATATACCCTGAGAGGGGGGGGGGTGTATTAGTGTATGGATATTATTTTTTTAAAATTATTCCTTCCCTACAGGATCTTGACCACTTTATTAGAAGGTTCAATTTATTTTCACCTGTGTGTTTATTTTGACCACTTCTTTTCTTATTTGTCTAATGATGATGCTTTAAATGCAATGCTGGGAAGTAAGCAGGCATACATAGAGATTTTTACTTGGATCAACCTCACCGGGCTTCATTTATGGATCATAAAACGGTGATGTGACATTGTAAAAAATCTTATACTGCACACTGTTCTTTAAATTGTTTGGGCTAGATCACTTATATTCCTAGGTTCACTGCCTTTACAAGGTTTAGGGTCAGCTCACTTCTTTCGCATGGGTCACTCCATCTTTCTCTCTATCTGGCACACTGTCGGTGGACAGGATCACCTTCTTCCTCTTCCTTTGCTCACTGCTCTGGAAAAGGATCCACTCACAGTTTATTGACCTGTAGGTCTCTTCATTATCAGTAATGAATATATCCTTTGTTGTATGTGGATTCTCTATTGAAGTCCAACTTTCACCCGTAGATGAAACTCACATTGCACCGAATGTATCAAGAAATCTTCTGGCTTTCATGCAGCCCTGAATCACTACCATGAATCAACCATAACTGGTTCCCTTCACTAATCCGACACGCAAGTATCGGCACACAAGTTATAAATAGCACACAAGTCCACCTCAACCACTTGCGTGACACAATGTTCTGCAACTCTAACTTTCACGACTCACACCCTTTTAGGCCCAAACCAATATTGGCGCGCAATCATCAACTATCGTGCTTCTTCCAAAATGGCGCACATGTTCACCTCCACAACAAGTGTGACACAACCTTATTCAACTCAAAACTTGGGAAAATACCTTCCTTTATCACCTAAACCACTCTGTACATGCATCAATCAACTGGCGCGCAACTTCTACTAGTGCGACCACACTACACTTGCATGACCACCACACCTGCGGGACGAGAGATCTAAATTTCTCTAAGTGTTGAACTCGTGCCGAATGAGGATGGGTCGACCTCTATTTATAGGAATTTGGACACCATGTGCGATATGGTGAAAGTCTCCCCTTGGTGTGCATGTTTTAACCACATCCCTTGAACTCGACATGACATAAAGAAATCACCTTTGTCAACATATTTGTATGTCATGGTTTTCATTGTCAACAATCACAACCCAAATGTCCACTTTGTCAACAAACACAATCACCACAAAAATACTACAATAATGCCTTGAGGGATTTTTCCCAACACTTATATTCTTTCTTTCAGCAACCCCATTTTGTTGGAGATTGTATGGAGAGATATAATCATGCCGAATGACATGCTTTTCAATATAGTCTTCAAATTCTTCACTTCAATATTTACCACCATTATTAGTTCTCAACATCATCATAGAATACATACAATATTCTAATTTTTCTTCTAAAATTTTAAAACATTTAAATGCATCCAATTTTATTTCATGTACATAACACAAGTAATTCATGTAATATAATCAATTAGAGTAATGAAGTGCTAATATCAATGTGTGTATTGTTTTCTAATTAGCCCACATATATCAAAATAGATAAGATTACGGGATTGTTTCGAACAAATATCAACTTTCTAATGAAGAAAATTTGTAATTTTTCTTTTATGGAAAATAGTACAATACCAATATCTTATTCTAGAAAAAATAGAAATATCTAAGGAACTATATCATTTTAATAACATGATTATGTTTCTTTAACACATATATCCAATCCATTAATTCCATAACTAATTATCTTCCACTATACAGATTTAACAACAGTTTCGTGAATCACCAACGTAAAAAAAATTTACATTCGTACATTGACCTCTTGTAATGATCCTTCCATATTTTTAACTCTTTATAAGAAATCCATATTTCTTGAATATAACTTTATTACCCTCATCACACAACTGTGTAATGCTTAGAATATTATGTTTCAGCTCATTCACATACAATGTATTATTAGATTTCATCTTTTCATTTCCAACAATTGCTGACCCAAAACCTATGATTATAAATGATTCATTATTTCCAAATTTCACTATGCCTTATTTAATATATTTCACTTCTTTCAATAATTTCATATCTCATATCATGTCAGAATAACATCCACTATCCAGTATCCAGGGTTGTCCTAATTTCTTGGATTTTAATGTTGTTTCAATAACAAGAACCTTTTCTTTATATTTTTTTGTTCTTCACCTTCAGCTTTTGAGGATTGAGAATATTATACCGTGAAGGTAACAAAACAATAAATCATTTTTAATGGTTCCCAAGTTGTTCACATCTTTCAAAAATAGTTTCCAAGAATTAGAATCTATTTTAAATCCACACATTTTTTTTCATATTTCACCAAGACAACCTTTTCATTTATATTTACTTGAATATATTTACTCCCCTCAATGTTTTTATTTCATAACCTATGGGGTAATATTAATGTTGTTCATTGATCCAACACATACATTCGAGGTTCCCAAATCCCCCAAAATACTAGAAATATCTATAGAAAGAGTATCTTACATTGAAACCTTTATACTGATCGTATTTATGAAAATATTTCTCAACCATATTCATTAAATATTCAATATGATTCATCCTCTTTCTCCCATCTTTGATTAGATCAGATGTATTTGAATATTTTTAAGATCTAGATAAATCTTTTTTGGACTCAGGATGTTTTGATACATCTGAATTCTTCACTTTGACAACATACATAACATACCCAACTTTCTTATATTCGGACATAGTTCAATTATTCTTCTCATCCTTTGAAGTTATATTTTGTTGAACCTTATCAATTTATTCATTATGAGAACATTTACTAGAAACAGTGATAGCATTTTGGAAACTTATACTTTTTTTAATCTTTTGAGAGTTTTCATTGGAAATGTTCCAACTCATCTTCTTTTTCGATCATCATCACTTCCCAATGCACATTACAATTCTTTTCATCTTCAAAATACTTATTCTAATGTTTTATCTATGTAAAAAAAATTTATTTCTCGCTAATAATACATTTTTGGTTTCCTAAACATTCAACTTCCAACTTTGTTTTCTATTCAAGTCATCTGATATTTCCCATACATTATTTCAACTATTCTTTCAAATGCATTTCATCTCGATTTTCATCTTCTTCAAAACTACTACATCTGAATTATTCCACATTCTCTATTTCAAAAAAAATATTTTCATTACCATACCTAATATATTTTTCAAATTTAGCATCACTCTCTTATTCTTCATCATCATTGGACAATAAACGTATTCTTTATTATTTGAAGAATTTAAATTTTTCCCTTATCTCTCTTTTTGTTCCCTAATCATTTTTTCTTCATTCCATAAATTTCTCTATCCTCATATTTCATTCGTTGAGTAAAATTAGCCCCAATGTGATAAACATCCCAATATTAAAAAATTTTAAAGCGATGTTTCCCTTTATATTTCCTTATTCCTCTTTTAACATTTTTATAAAACAATGATAGAATTTCATTGAGATATTTACATACCTCATTTTTAGAGATAGAATCAACATCTTCATCTTTAATAACAATATTCTATGACTTTTTATATTTCACAACCTGGAAAAAAATTTCTCTATCCACCTTTTTTTCTCTTCATAGAATTTTCTCTTCTCATTTCAGAAGTGATAATAGTTCTATGTAGATCATTAAGTGATAATTTTTTTAGGATATATCTATTACAATGAAGACACATTTGCATCAAATTTGTTAGGTATGATTCTCAATATCTTTTAAACAACTGAAGAATTTTTCATCTTTTCAACAAGACCTATGATAGTAATCACAATGTCATTGACCCTCATAAAGAATTCCTCAATTGATTAATGCTCACCCATATTCAAATCTTCATACATCAATTTCCATATTTATAGCTTTGCCTAATTTACTCTAGTATTTCCTGCATATATGTTTTTAAATTTATCCCATATACCATTACCTATAGAAACGCCTTCCACTCTCAAGAATTAAATTTCAGAATGTGATGATAAGATATCATCCATGGACCTTCAATTATTCAGATGAATCCTCTAGATGACAGGTCTAAGTTGATCACTATCATCAATGGGAGGAATCCCAACTGTTGTATCCTCAAGAACATCATAACTGATAGACATAAGATATGGAAGTATTATATATTTATAGATATGATAGTTATGTACATCAAAAACAAGAATTCCTTTATTGTTCACACATTTCAAATTCTCTTTTAGAAAATAATTATGTTGGTATCCTGGATTGGTTACTAATTGAATGTGACCAATCAGTGTATTGTACCACTAAGAGGGGGAGAGGGTGATTCGGTGATACTATTTTTCTTTTATGTTTCTTTTCAATTGAAATAACCTTCATCCCCTGTTAAGGATTTTAATTCTCTACTGAGAAACAAATCAACACTCATCCAAAGGAACACAAATATTTACAAGGTTTTCTATTCAATAAGGATAAATACATCCTTGGTATTGTTTATAAATGATCCAATACCATACAATCCACTGTCAATCAATACTTGGATTACAATGATAATGATGTATCTATACACTCGTGTAGAACTATGAAACAATACAACTTGTGCATATTTACCCTCTTAGAGGAATATGGTAATAAATTTGTTTTGTAACATCAAATATTACCTAGGATTCTTTTAAATTCACCAAATGTATTAATTTTTTAATCAATTCTATTTTCCTTACCCAAAATAAATTTTAGAACCATTTAGACTATGTTAATCAGTATGTCCGATTAACCTAAGTAAGATGCAACCAGTTCAATTTTCCTCAGCCAGATCATTCAATTGAATACATCAGAACGTAATCAGTACCACTTTAATACATTATTAGAACAATAAGGAAAAATAGAATCAACAAAACATCAAAACGTGTATGTAATAATCAAGATAAATAGAATAGAAACCTCTTCAAAACATGTATGGAATAGTGATGAATAAAAGAATCGACACCACTTAAAAACAACATATTCTCTCTCTAAACCCCATAAATTATCTCTCATATTGTGTGAATAGTGCATGTTGTTATAAATTACAATGTACCTCTTCCTTTTATAGGTGATAATTGGAATGAATCCAAATGTTTTTCCCGATCACTTAAATTATCCAAAATTTTAAATCCCCACTTGAAATTTTGGGATACATTTTGACTTCATCAATGATTCTCAAAGCTTCTGGAATATTCTCCAAAAAACATCTAAATCATCACCTATTTCATTTGTATCCCCATGCCCATTTCTTATTCCATAAATCCAAATTGTTTTTAGGATACAAGAAAAGTGGGTATTATTATTTTGTAGGATTGTTTTCAGGTACGATGGTCTTCAATCGGCACCATATCTTTTCTTTCAATTTCACCTATGATTCTGATGTAAAACACAGTCATTACCATGTCGACATGATAGGAATCATATATTCACATTCACTATCCATCGGCATGACTCTTTCCAATTTTCCATATGCACGACTCATTCCTCTTCCATCGGAATGACTCTTTACATTGGCATGACTATTTCCATCGACACGATTATTCCCATTAGAATGATTGTTCCATCGGCATTACTATTCCATCAGCATGACAATTCCATCAGCACAACTATTCCATCGACATGGCTATTCCATCGGAAAGACTATTTCATCCGCATGATTATTCCATTGGCATGACTATTCCATCTGTACGACTCTAGGTATGATGAAAAAAAGTGAATAATGTGTCTGCTTGACATATCTTTTCTTCTTTAATCGGCATGAATTTTTCTTCTGTATGACATTTCCATCGTCATGACTATTCTATTAGCTAGACTACTCCATCGGCATGACTCTAAGTTCGAGGCCAACTAAATTGAACACTATTTCATATTGAAAAAACATTTATTCTTTCATCGGTATGATTTTTCCATCGGCCAGACTATTCTTTCAGCATGACAATTCCATCGACCTGAATCTGAGTCTGATGCAAATCAACGTGAATAATATGTTGGATTGATAGATCTTTTCTTCATTAATCAGTATGACTTTTCCATTGGTATGATTATTCAATGTCATCACCATTCACATGTTTCCAATAGTCACCTCCATTCGCAATTTTTCACTAGTCACCACCAGTCACAACATTACAATAGTCAACACCATTCACAATATTTCAATAATCACCACCATTCACATCTTTTCAATAGTCACCACTATTCACATATTTTAAAATATAACTACCATTAACATATTTTCAATAGTCACCACCATTCAAAACATTTATATATTCACCATCATTCATATATTTTCAATAGTGACCCCCATCCATAGATTTTACTTACCCCATTCTTCCATCATGATTGCATCATAAGTTCTACAACATTACTTATGATTTATCAAAATTCGAAAAAAGAAATGAATCGTCACATTTCTCCATTGAATGTATCATAACTTTTCATTTATTCTTGTGTCGTTCATTCCTTCTTATCCCGAGAAAAAATGTTTTTTACATTAAAGGAAAAAACCTTGAAACCATCATCACCATTATCATCATCATAGCCCCAACTCGTATCAACATCCACAAAAGTACACATATCATAAAAAGGGACACCTTGTTGAGAGGGTCCAAACACTGGAAATGACTTATAAATCTGAAGTACAATTTGGATGTTAGGCTTGTTTTTTGTAAAAAAGGTCTAGTTAGTTATGTTCCCCCTTTCGACCTTGCTGAACTGAGTTTACTCGACCCAGTCGGGGCTAGGATGACCCGAGATGGCCTGGCCCGAGGGCCTGCTAGACCAAGCCCATTATACCACATGCCGAGCCTGTAGGGACACATAGTGGCCAATTACCTTTCCACATAACTGACCTCCACTAGGGGGCCAATTTCTACCCAACCGAGCATCCCAACAACCTAGTTCCCCCTCTAGCCCATCCTGTGATTTCAAACCGGTTCGGGCCACCCTAGTCGTGGAAAACATTTTGTCTGATTCATTTCATGAGGCCAGATTGGCCAACTACCTCCCCGCACGTGGGTTGCTAACCATATGTCATCACCTCGCAATTTCCCCCACTAGCCACAGCCTATTGCTGCCACCCACGTCTCTACTGCGGACCTCCTCTACTACCGTGACGCTCTGCCGCTACACCCTACCCCCACTAGCCTTCACGATGGTGGCATTTTCCACTATTGCGACCCTCCAGAATGTGTCCTTCTATCGCCACCATGTCCTACCTAGTCACCACTCTCCCAACTCCACCGACTTCTCAGAAGTCATTGGTTGTTCTTCCAGTTCCAAAGTCTCCCTCATCCACATGCTCAGGTTGATCCACCAATGCAGTCCTTCTTAGTCCTTGGTTACCGTTACATCACGAGTAACCGAAGAAAAGGTCGGAGTAGAAGAATGATCAATCAACATGAAATGGATAGACCATATCCTTTGTTAATTTCTACATGATTAATCATTGTTAGGATCTTAGATGACGAGAAGAAAACATCTTGTGAATCAATCTTACATAAATTATAGTAATTCGAATCCCATCCCACAAATTATGAGATTGATCTTGAGGTCAACCTATTTGTTGATTGATCTGTCTTCAATGTTCAAACAAAATAATGGGGAAGAATGGAATTAACCAAGAATTAAATCCCTACCTAGTATTAGATCACTATTCAATGAAGAATGATGTTGTTAAATCATCGTTCATCAATTCTTGATCCGTAACTCTCGTCGATGATGAGATCCTTCAAAGGGAAAGGAAGGAACATGTGGTGATTCAGAGTATGTTAGTGGTCACCACATGCCAACACCACTCCACCAGAGCCTTATAGAAGATATTGGATCATGCCAACGATCCTGTATCTCTGTTAGAGAAAGAATTGGAGGAAATATGTTTTCACGTTTGTATTATGTTGAGTGTATTCATCGTTACACTATCCCATTTATCAATGAAAATTATGTTTCTATTATGATTCAGTTACAACATCTTTACATTGAATCATTTATGAAATTAAATAGATGGCTTGTCATGGCGTTGTAGAGACACATTTTTGAATAAAATAATTTTTTTGTTTATTTTATTTTTCTAAAAAATTCCCAAAAATTAACATTTTCCATTGACATAAGCCGGTCGAGGTTAGGCTCCACTTATATAAATTGTAACCTAATGAGATCAAACATACTCTAGGATTTCTAATACCAGTTACATGTTATTATTTATATGGATTTGAAAATAAAATAATTTTTATTTATTTTATTTATGATCACATCACCAAAACTACATTCCACAGTTGGCCCATGTCATAAAATGTTATTATTTTCCTAAAGAAAAGCATTCCTACATGATCTTAACAATGGTAACATATTTGTAATCCGAGTCACTTTTCGTGAGTTATAATGTTTTAAAAAATAAAATAATTTAATGTTATTCTATTTTTGGTTTTTCTCACTAGAGGCATGTGCTGACAAAACATATTCCATGGATAGGGTAATCCCACCATCCTGAAAATAATTGTTCCCTAATACTATTGATCTTGACTACCATTGAATCATTATTCCTCTCTTTCTTTAGAACTTCATCTGATCTATTTAAAAACATAAAATTTTTCGATGAAAAATTTCGGGCACACCAGGCTTCAGAATCACACATCGTCATAGCACCTGGTCTTAAAATCTTCGTAGAAATTTAACAAAAATAAAAAAATTGGAATATTAGTTATTAAAAAATATTATATAGAAATGATACAATAAAAAAATCTTTTTTATGAAAATGGAGTATTTTTTAAAAAAGTCATTATTACCTCATTTTAATAGTGATCCACTTTAAGATATATTTTCTGTCAGTTTAATATATTAAATTTGTAAAAATAAATTTAATATTTGTAATTAGGATATAAATTTTTATATGGGATAAGTTTTTGGTATTTTTCATATAACATTAATATTTTAATGAATAGTGAAATATACTGCATTTTAATTCAAAACATCTTTTTCATATAATTTATTATATTTTTAGATTATACATTATATGGTTTTAAGGTATTTTAGATTATTTTTTTATCAGATAATATTTTTTTTTCATTGGATGCTTTTTGAAATTAAAATTAAATAAAATAACTGTGTGAACTTTTGAATGTTTTAATTTAAAAACACGTTTTCTCGATGCATCAATGAGATTAGTGGTAAACCTAATTTAACTAGTTTTCTGAATTGAATTTTCAAAAAAATGACCTATGTGTTAGTACTTAGTATGGAAAATGTGGTCCAATATGATCAAAATTAATTTTAGTGAATAGTAACTTCTCTATTAAATTCACCACAATTAAAGGTAAATAAGATAATTAAGGTAAAATTAATATTATAATATCATAAAATTACCCTTCATTTTATCATAATCTTATTTTAAAAGTTATTTTAAACAATGACCATCCATGGGTCAAAATGGTAACCATTGGAATCCACATGGGTGTGATTATTACATTTATAACATTTAATTTAAAGTAACGGAAAATTTTTCATAAAATGTCTCTTCTTACTAAAACAATTTTATTATATGGTAATTTATGTAATATCTTCGACTATGAATAGTCCTTATAAATCTAAAAATATTACAAGAATCAGGATAATTTATTTATAATTTTTAGAAAATAAATATTTAAATTTATTAATGACACAAAGATAATGCAGTAATAGGTTTATTAAATAAGGAATCAAAAAATGAAATTACTAATATTAAAATAAATATAATTTGAATATTTTATGTCATCCATGAATTTTATCTATAACTATGACATGTTTTACATTAATTTATGTATTTATTTTTGAAGGAATAAAGTTTCACTTAATTTTTAAAAAGTCATGTCATGAATAGTGTCAAAATCGACATAATTCATATCTAAGAATATAAATAATTTAATTTAATGATATATAATTTACAAAAACTATTTTTCAGCCGCATAATTTAAATAATTCTAAAAGGTAATTAATGAATCATTCATTGGCATTTTTTTTCATGTTATGGGAAATATTTTAACACACACAATTTATATTTATTGATAAAAGAGTAAGACAAAAAAATTGAAACGACATGACGAGGATTAAAAAATATTAAAAACATATCTAATTTTAATTGGATGAATTGATTGATACCCAAAATCATTCCATATTCTAAATAAACTAGTTTTGACCTATTTGGAATCTAAAATTAATATCTATTAATTTAATACTCTTAATAATTTGAATGGTTCCCCCACCCTCTCCTATAGAAAGGCACACATTGCTCTATATTACTGAAAGTTCAAAAAACATTTGGTTTTTAAAATATATATCCGGATACCTTATGATAATCCCTAACCACCTTATTAGGGACTTATTTTAGGTGGAAAACCCTCCTTATCGGTGTTAATTTGTTATGAAATGTACTCATCTGAAGGAAAGTACTCATTAGGAGGAAAGGTAATGTTTTTATTAAAGTATTTATATTTTTTTATTCTTCCACTTCCTTTAAATATTTTTATCCCAATTTGGTATATTAACTAAAATATTATAAATATACTAACATTTTATTATGATAATATCATTTCATAAATCTATCTCCACCTGAATTAAATGGGAATGGAATTATTCATTGGTGTTTGCGCATGAACTATCATCTCTGTGAAGTGTTTTAATTCATTTTACATAATTTTATCTCATGACTAGTTTTATTTATTTTATTAATGATAATATTTTATATTCATGTAATATTAATCATTAAAATATAAAACATATCAATTACATTATTACATTCCATGCAGATAAAAATCATAAACTCGTTCGTGCGTATGTGTGAACTATAACATCCGCGTAGCAATGTAACACATTTTTATTAATTATAAAAATTGTAAGATATATATAAGTATATTTAAAAAATATTAATATGATATTATTTATGTTATGTTAATTATATAAGGAGAAAATAATACTTACCTTTTTTATAAAGATCATTGGAAAATGGAAAATGTTAATCATGCATAGGTATGACTTACCGTCTCCATGATTATAACATAGTTCATTTTTCAAACCCACATTCAAGGATTGATAGAAAGGTATAATTTATATATAAAAATTATAATAATGTCATGAATATTTTTCTATATTTGAAGGACTTATTACCACATTGACTAGTGTCCTCAAACCATGTTTATTTTCGACCAATGTACCGAATATTAAGATAATGTCTAACATGAACTAAAATAATCAACTCATTATTCAATCATGGTA
Organism: Viscum album; assembly: GCA_963277665.1. Classification (NCBI taxonomy): domain Eukaryota; kingdom Viridiplantae; phylum Streptophyta; class Magnoliopsida; order Santalales; family Viscaceae; genus Viscum; species Viscum album. The sequence continues at coordinate 1,892,513,358 of OY728143.1, read as the reverse complement.
ATTATTGATATTAATAGAATAAGAATAATTAAAAGTAACTTAAGAATGTATACATTAATATATGTTTATTATTCCAGAATAATGAGGAATATATGTGATAAATAGACTCAATGTAAGGGACTCTGTATCAATATCTCTTCATTGAGACATATTTCGATAATATACCCCAACATCTTTTCTACGGTGTATAATTTACCCTATGACTTTTAATTACAACAAATGGTTTTAAAATGGAATATTTTTATATTAATAATTTTAATAAACTACAAAATGAATATATTTTTTTCATGTGGTGACAATGACTTCTCTGCCACTATTACCATTATTAGATATTTAGCTTCCTCTATAAGACATACTGTTTTAAAAGGAAAATAGATATCATATCCCTTTTATTTTATTTTGGAATTAATAATGGTTTTGAGTATGGATTGAGTACATCAATATATTTAAATTTTATCTTATGATTTAAATTTTTATTTATTTTTTCTCCTTTATGCTTTATAATATGTTATGGTTTTGGGAATTTCTGATGTATACAAGTGATTCCGTGATAAAATGATGGTGGGTGTCCCCATGATATTTCTCCAATGAATTGGGTAATGATATAGAGTTAAAGTATAAGTTCTATCCTAATATATTTATGTATGTTTCATTGATGGGTATTCCAAAAGTAACCAAGGTGGTTACTCCATATGAAAAATTAAATTCTAAAATTTATGTATCATATGGATACAACATGTTTCCTTTATGATTCATGATGCCTAATATGTTTTTAATAAATATTATGATTTCATGAGTTATGTTAAATATTTTACATTTCATGGGTGATAAGTCTGATTTTTTGAAAAAAATTCATGAGTTTAAAGTATTCATTGACTAATGATGTCATTACATGTTTTAAATTCATTACTAAGATATTTGTGCTCATCCCATGTTTTAGAAATTCTTTTCCACCAGGTATAATGATGGGTAATAGAAAAGAATAATTCAAGATGAATTTTATGATGATAATTGACAAGAAAAAGAAACCATAATACATTTTAAAATGTATTTGATTATGAAAAAATTTATATTAAGTATAATTTTCTACTTTTTAATATTTTAGTTGTTATGTAATAAATTTGTTCTAATTCTAAAAACTCCAAACCTTAAATGATCCTCAGTTTAAATTCTTGATTTCACTGTATATTATGAAACATTTAATTATCGATACAAATAATTTCTCTAAATATACTTATATATATCATCCATGTGGTTTGGGGATGTAAACAGATTCAAATCGCTTAATGGAGGTGGTAGTTCACACCTACACGAACAACGTTTTCTTTTTTATTTATATGAAATAATAAGATATATTATATTTTCAAAATGATATAAATTAAATTTATATCATAACAATGTCATTTATATCACATATATTAATTACAATTATTCTTATCACCTTTCATGTAATGAGTTAGTTGAAAACAAATCACTTCCCTTCGGGAGGTAGAGTCTGCCGTGCACCCAGGTGACCCTGTCATATTGTGTATAAAATTAAAGTAAAAAATTAATATATTATATAGTGGATCCAATGTTATAATTATTCCATAAATTTTATATATTTACTCTATATAGATAAAATTATCCATCGGTCAGAGATGGAAATGGAAAAAATAAATGACATTTGTTCATGAGGTACTAGTCCACAATATACATGAATGATGATTTCATAACCCATTGGAAAAAAGTGGGGATGATTTGAGGTCATGTACATAAAATAATAACATATTAGTATATTTAATATATACACGTTATTAAATATTAATTTTTTAAAAAAAATTAAAGAGGTGGAAGAGGAAAAATATATAAACACTTGATGAAGAATGCTACCACTTCTTCCGATATCCTCCATAGGTTTACAAAAAAATCCTTCAATGGTTGGATTTATGGACAATATAAGGCTTCATGGATGATAGCATGAAGTATGTAATGTGATTTGGGGTGAATTTTTTCAAACCAATAGTGTTATATGGTGTGGAGAAGATATTATAGGGGTTACCTTTAATAAGTGAGGTGAGTCAAACACATATAATTTTATAACCGAAAATGGTATACACATGTTATTCACTTTCCAAAAGAGTCTAAAATAGTGTCTTAGTAATACACATATATATATATATAAAGATCTAAATATTGAAATAATGTATGTTTTAAAAACGTTTTAGATCATTTTAACCATTACCATTTTAGTTTAACCCACTGTAAATCAATATTTACAATAACCACGATAATTTATTTTTAATGTTTTCACTATTCATTATGGAAAAAAATTTAGTTGGCCTATTAGGTAATATGAATTAAAATTATTCAAAATATTTAATCCAATTTTTTATATTACATTCATATAAATGGAAAATTTTAAAATAAAATTAATATAAAAAATGCAACGGGAATGTAGTTTTTCAAAGAGAAAATGTTCATGTGTTTAAAAAAAATTAAACTAAAATTTAATATGAAAATAAATACAATGAAATATATTTTATTAATTAATATATAATTTAATTAATTTTTCATTTAATTCAATTTTAAATATAATTTTTCCTTAAAAAATTTAAACAAAAAATTAATTTTTTATTAAAATTTTTTATTTTTCATTATTCAACAAAAAATACACATTTTATAAAAAATCTATAAAATTTACGATAAAATAATTTTGATATGATTATTTCAGAAATGAAGATTATTTTTTATAAAAAATATTCTCAAAATTGTAAAATTATTTTAATATTATGTAAACAATTTAGGACTAATCGTCCTTTCATAAATAATATAGTTTTTTCAAAAAACGTTTCTTTGTATTTCAAATAGTTCAAATTTTATCTATAATAAATAGATAACCACTGAATTTATTAAAAAAATCTATATATCATAAAATATCAGGGTTTCATATTTTCTTATAATCTTTGTTTTTTGTTCCACATGAAATATAAACATGATATTCATATTTTAAAATATTGGGGTGTTACATTGTATCACCTTAAATTAATTAAATCTTCATAATTTAATATAGATTGCAGTAATTAAAGGGTTATATATTAATCATACATTTTTTGGAAACCCACATCATAATAAGTTGTAATAAAACATATTATTGATAAAATAGAAAGGTATGTGTGAAGTTAATTTAGAATAACACATAAAAGGATTCGAAATAAGAGAACATGAGAGGGATGTGATGATTTAGACACAGAAGAAAAATATAATTCTGAAATAATGATGGAGAGTTATAGAGATCACTGATTATAAGAATTTGAATGATATTGTGAGAATAAACAACCTCAAAAATAAAAAAGTGTGAAAAAAGTCTTTTATATCATCAAAAATGATGATAATATGATACATTTTTATTTCAGGATCCTTTTCATAAATTTGAAGAATTTTCATGAGAGGATATACATAATTCATTTGATTATATTTCTTAAGGGAAATATCATCATTTTTCTATTCCTTGATAAATTTATAATTTATCTTTTATTATTTTAAATTAAGATGAATTTTTATTCCGAAATAAAAAATTGATTCTAAGTTTTAAAATAGAATGATAAGTCATTACTTCAATCTCCAGTTGTCTTTATAAAACAACAGTTAGCACAAGTTATCCAGTATCTATATAACATCATTTGGTGAAGTAATAATTTAATCTATAAAAAAATATACAATGTATAACTTAATCCATTGGTTATATGGTTAACCCTACGACCCTTCCAAAAGATTAAGAAACAAATATATAAAAATAAGGACACTAAATTTCCAAAATGAACTAATCATTAATATTCTTGACAACAGGAAGTAGCTCTTAATTTTTAGTTTCCAAATGTGTGAATTCCTTCATCATGTATTATACTATATCATGTTAATAACCTTAATTAATATATAACATTATTGAAATAATTAATTCTTACATATTCTAAAAAGAAAACACATGTTATTGTATATATTACCTAAATCCCAAATTGTTGTTAACTCCAATTGCATAAACAACTTTTTCCACAAATAATTAATCAGTTCCAATTTAGTGAGTACTATCCAATTTGATTTATCTATATCAATCATATCTTTATTACACCATCAATATCTATACCTTGGGAACTTATCAATGGTTGTATTTCCCTAAATAATGTGTTTCCTTATAAGTTTAGTGTGACATAAAATCTATTTTCTTGGTCATCGATAGCATTCAACAAACACATTCAAATACATAATTAAAAATATATACAATACAATACATATACATTTCATAATTATTATAAAAATTATGCCATTGATAAAATACCATAATGAAATAATTATTTAATATAAACATAAGCACATTAATAATTCCTCTTAATATTTGGTAGTTGAATAAACATACAATGATCCATCAACCAATTCTGCAGTATATTCATTTGATCCTTTGGGAGTTTGTTTGGTTAGTACCCCAACTCTTTATATTTGAATCATTAAACATTTGAAACCATTTTTTGAACTTGAATTCAATATAATGGTTTTCTGTAGTTTTTCACTTGTTGAAAACACACAGTCCATTTAAGAAACCACCAATGTGTTTCATTCAACAATTATCACATGTGAAAATCCCTTTTCCCTTCTTAAATTTGATTATCTTACATCCTATTATCTTCTTACATACCTTCAATTACATAATACATATATAATTTAGTATCTATCATTCAATAAAATTATATTATATCCTCAAATGATTATAATATTTTGGAGAATCGTTCACTTTCAATATATTGTCATAGTCCCATCATATAAATAAATATTATTACTCTATGGATCATATTCATCGATGAAGATACCATTACAAATTCTATGTGTCAATTCAAAATGATTCAATACAATAGATTAGATCATATCATTATGAAATATAATTTATAATCCCAAAACTAGTGAAATAATTAATATAAATTACAAAATTCATCATAGCTAATCTCATAATCATAAACATCGTTTTTTTGGGATATCTTCATTTTCTAATCCATTATTATGGATTGTAAAGAAAAATGTGATTTTACCTAATAATATCAAACATTTTTAAATAAAATAGGTTCATAGTTAGTTCCTTCGTCATTATCTAGGTGGTGATTGGGTCAATCTTAGTGCACCATTTTCAGAGTTATTTCCACTAGGTACATCTTTGTCAAAACCACATCCACTTGATGTATCCTGACATAGATGTGCTTCTGTGAAAAACAAATAATATATTTCTCAAAAATACATTAATACTTTTTTATATAATTGTAATCAAAATCTATTATTGGTTTATGATACCCAATATATTTTTTTAAATCTATTTCTCATGTATTCTACTAACCTTATTGTGATAAAAAACTATATCAACTCAACCCCATGTATCCTAGATCTAGTTTATACATTATTTCATTGGAATAGTATTCAAGGAATGAATCCTGAAGGAAAAAATAGTATATTAGACGTTTTTAACAAGATATATGTTGTAAATTCGCATTAAATTTAAAAACATATAGTATGCTATGTATTTTCATTGTGAATTCCATTATTACACTAAGTTTATCCCAATCAATCAACCAAAAAACAGTTCCTTGTATCCTGCGGATAATAAAATATAAGAATTTATTGGGCTCAAATTCTCAGTAAGGGTAAACGTATAACAAAATATATAATTAAATAAAAATAATCAATATATAATGGTAAATAATTTATACCCATCCCATTTAGTTAATGACTTGACAATAATATGTAAGGAATAAAAGATGATCAAATAATAACACATAAATAATCACATGTGTAGAAACTGAACCAAGAATTTTCTAACTAATTCAATAATCACATTGAGTACCACTAAATTAATTTTTAATTAAAGAATTCATAATGATGGAATTTTATAACACATCATTGAGCACTTATGAGAGGAAATCTAAAACATTTGAGGCCTTATAATAATACATCTATATAAATTTGTAAGGAATCAGCCAAAAACCACTCTAGTTTGTCACATGAGACCTACCGATGAATCAATGGGATATAGTTGGCCCCACTCATCACTAACTAAGTCTAATTAATTCTTTATATTGAAGGTGAGAAACATAATTCACATAAACATTCATATTTAAAAAAAATTATTGAATGTAAATACTTTACGCAATCAATAAACATAATAATTAAACATCAAGAGTAATGTGAATGGTATCAACAGAGTTAATCCCCAATGAAACTAATCATAAGAAATCTGGAAAAATATTAACTATGTTTTCATTGGATTATATTCACTTTATATAATTAGTAACATAAAAAGGATTTTTTATTAGACAAGAAATTATTTTTAAGGGTCACTTTGAACATTACTTGAGGGATATATCATTTCATTTAACATCACCCCCTTTTTTTAAAATAAATTATTCATAAAATATTTTAAAAAAAATTCCCATTGATAAATATATAAAAAAATAAATTTACATAATATTTATAAAAAAATTATTTAAATATAACATTATAAATTTCAAAAATTATTCTATAAATAAAGGATAGTCATTATGATGTGCAATTCCATATGTGACATATAAGTTAAAAAGTGTGATGTTTTCATTATAAAATGATTAGATAGGTGATATTTTTCAAAAAAAAGAAGATTTCGTTAAAAATATTTTACAAAAAGAAAAACATAGGTAAATTTATTTAATAATTGATATGGAGTTTTTTAAATCATTTCTGAAAACATTTTTAGAAAACAGTTTTTTGGATGAAAATGTGTTTTCTATCAAAGAGAGATATAAAGTCATATTTTCATAAAAAAATTCCTTTCCATTTTGAGTAACAAAAATAATACAAAAATGGATCTATGACTTGAAAATTTTATTGAATATACTGATTTTAATAAAATATAATTATTATAGAATATGAATATAAAGTAATGTCCTTATGGGAATATTAATCAAAAATAGTCTTGAATAATGACTAGATTGTGAAATAAACCATTTCCACATGGTAAATTGAGTATCATGAGCCCCTTGAAATAAAAATATTTAAATGAAATATTAAAAAACTTTATGTGAAACGAATTAATAATATAAAATACAATAAAGGGTAGTAAATACACAATACAAAAATAAATAAATGGTGAATATAGATTATTTCTCAATGAAGTAAGCGTAATATTAAATACCCTTACATTGAGTATGAATCCTCATGTATGTTCATTATCATCCTAAATAATAAACTTATTTTAATAATTTAATTTCTAAATAATCCTTTTAAATTTTAGTATTCTTTTTTACTTCACTTATTAACATGTTATATATGGTTACTTAATCTATTAGGTTTACATCAAATGTTTTATTAATATTTTGAATACGTGTCAAAAATGAATTTGGTAGGTTGATTATGATAAATGTTGTTATTATTTTAACATATAAAATTATAATCATGAAATAATAATCATATTTATACATAAATATTTCTTTTTACACACATCATGAAATTTGATTATGAAAATTGAACAAAGTTACAATCTTGGAGATGATAGGCCTTATAAACACACGATCAACAATTCTATTTTTAAACTATCAATATAGAAGGAAGATAAGTAATATTTTATCTGTAAATAATTATAATCATATATCATATATCATATAATTTCTTGAAATATATATATATATATATCATCCATGTGGTGTGTTGATCGAAAGATCATCATATTACTTTGTGAAGGCGTCAATACATACATAAACGAATGACATATCATTTTTTAGAAAATGAAATAAACTGAATGTTTATTTTTTTATGAATGATAAATATTTCATTAATATAAACTTTATTTTATTTTTATCACATATTTTTATTAAAATTATACTTCTTTCCATCCATGTAAGTCATTTTAAAAAAATGCATCACATCGCTTTGTGAGGCAGTAGTCCTTCGTACACACAGGTGGTCTTATATTATCCATTACAAAATGGAAATTAAAATAATATATATGATATAGTGACTCAATATGTATATATATCATTAATATAATATATATACATGATAATTCCCAACTATGAGTGGTTCTAATGGAAATTTAATGACATCGTTTTGCGAGGTAGTTGTCCACTGTACATATGAACGATAATTTTATAATCCATTTTTTTGAGGTGGGGTTATTTTTAGGTAATTTTATTAAAATGAAAAAAATATAATTATAATTAATATACTGATTTTATTATATTATCATTTTTTAATAAAAATTTGAGGTTATGGAAGAATTAATAAAATAAAAATGCCCATTGAAGAACCTTGCCTCTTCTTTAGGTTTCCACCTTTGGTTTGCACCAAAAGACACTCTAGGATGGATTTATAACATAAATATGGGTTATAGTATTATATGTGGGATTTATTTATGTGATTTGTGTATGTTTTAGATAAACCAAAATGGTTTTAATCTATTAAGAGTATGGGAGTGGGGTGGCCTTTTATCAGTGAGGTGAGTGTCACACTTATAATGTTTTGAAAGAAAAACTTACCCAATTATTTAAATGAAAAAGGGGAAAAATTAATTATTATAAATAATTATAACATTTAAGGTCTAAATATGTCCATGAAATAGGTTTTTAAGAGGTTTTAGGCCATTTTAACACTTATCCTTTTCATTTAACCCCTGATAAAGCATTTTTTACCTTAATCACAGTAATTAATTGTTAATGCTTTCACAAATACATTTTTTAAAAAAATTATGTTAAATTTTTTAGTTAATGTAGATTATGATGATTAAGAATATTTAATTCATTTTTTATAAATTAAATTCTCAAACATGTTAAAAATAATTTTAAATCTAATTGAGTAGACATGACCAGAATGTATCTTTTCAAAGTGACAATTTTCAAAATATTAAAATGTTTTATATAAAAATACAATATGTAATTGACTATAACAAACTAAATTGGATTAATAGATATATATTATCATTTTTTTAAATTAAATATAATTTAAAATATAATTTTAATTTATAAATAATTTAAAAAAGTACAGTCTTGAATAAAAATTTAATATTTTCACAATTTATCAAAAATGAATATTTTCAGAAAAATAGAAACATTTCCCCCTATGATAATAAATATTTCATAATTTCACAAAATAAATTTATTACAACTATTAAATATTCTAAAATTTTCATAATCTTATTCTATATTATGTTCACAATGCACTACCAATTCACCTTTGAGGAAAATATAATTTTCATGAAAGAATATATTTCTCTTTCAAATTGTTCTTATTCTATTTATAATAAATATATAACAATTTAATTAATTTAAAAACAAATATATAATTAATTATTTGGGTGTCATATTCCCTTCTACTCCTGGTGTTGAATATCACATACTCTACAAAACATGATGTTTTTATTTTAAAATATCATTGATTTATAATCATTTGATTGTTTAGTCCATTATACCCATCTAATTCATTAAATAATCTTTTAAATATGATGATATAATGTAGTGGTACATAGGTGGTAAGAACAATAATAATATTATGTGGTAAACATGTGTTTATGCTTAAGATAAAAGGATGTGGTAAAAGTGTGGCTATCCCAAGAATATAAGTGTAAGGTGCCTAGGTGGTTAAACAAATCATAGAAGGTAGTTATAATATGGTTGTTATCCAAACCCCAAAATTTTAAATGTCATTGTTGGTTTTCACATGTGAAAATATTTATAAATCATGGATTGTTATCCTAGACAAATATTATATTAATTGTTTATTGGTTAACCTTGAAAATGGTATCCTTTTATATGCTTTTGATTATACCACATTTCTATGTTATGTCAGATGGATATGTTATGATCAATGTGTAATGATTGTAGTCTCATGATTCAGTGTTTTTCAACCATGTGTTACATTATGATTCAATGATGACATTATTTAGGTTATATATATTTCAATAATGGGTAATGGGTAACTCTAATGAATCAATGTTTTTTAATAAGATACTTCTCCCATGTTCTTTTATTCTCACATAATTATAATATAATTATTTATATATCATTACTATATTTTTATCTTAATGAGAATTTGATCCCAATCATTTATTTTCTTCCATTTACCATGTAATGCATAAGGTTGTTATGTATGATGAGTCTAAAAGGATATAATGTGAGATGGTTTTTATAATGATATATTGAATAAAAATATTTAATATAACATTGTTATAGCTAATATCTAAAGACTTTAAACCTTTTGGTTTGAAATATGGATGTCATTTATGAGATTAATTGTTTATATTATGGAAACAATGTTAAATAGAGTAATGTTTTGTTTGTTTCATAACACTTGCTGATAAATATATTTTTTAATGAATCTGTTTTTGGAATTGAATGTAGGAGTGTGGGTATTAGGCATCTCAGATATAGAATCAAGATGAAGTTTACTAAAATATATAATTATGATTAAAATATATGTAATGATAATAATGTTATAATACAATGAAAATTATTGTAGAGACTAACCCATAGTGACTCTTTTTTATATATAACACAATGGATAAAACATGAATAAGGAATACCTTAAATAGGGATGAAGAGAGAAATTTAAGGGGATCGAGGATTGAGCTCTCCATTGTTGGGAATGAAATGTGACTCCCCCTATTAAGTAAAAATATATCTAATTTGATTGATAAATTATAATTTATAAAAAAATTCTTTAGACGAAATAGGTACTGGCCCCCTTCCACTTAATACAAGTTACCCTATGTGTATGCATCCCAGTTCCAATGGGTGGCCAATGAATTTCTTGTATCCACCCTAATTTTGTTAGGCACACTGTAAACCTAGTACTAGTCCATTATGTACCAGATGAAATTTACCTTCCATAAAATATGTCCCAGACCATGAACCTCCCCCCAAAACCGACACTTGGTCCTTCACATACATGAAATCCCCATCGAGACTACTTTTTTATGGTGGTAATCTATGTGTACATCCTCAAGAATACACATAATTTTATAAGGGATCATGACTTTCCTCGAGTAGGTATAATACCGATGACATGATGCCTCAGTCTAATAAACCATTACACAATGTACACCTACAAAAAGGATATAAGAATAGAGAGTTACTAATTAAAACCATCTGTAATATATAATGCACATGGAAAATTATAAGATCCATATATGAGAATTAAATACACAATATACAATGGAAAAGGGAATGTACATGCTGAAAAACATAATAGGGAAATCTAACATAAACAAAATAGATGAAGAAGCTCCAAATGGGTTAACTCTATACCTGAACATCACCAGCTAAAATCATCTCCAATCACCACCAAGATCCACCAACCCCATGACCACTTTTTTCACCATAAAACTATTTATTGTTATTATAATACATGGAACATAAAAGAGAGAGACCCATGTATCGATGAGTTTATATATATCTAGCATGATAACATAAAACCCACAAATGAATAATAAGAAAACCATTTACTTTTAAAAAAGGTAACAAGGAAAAGATAACTCAATAGAAAAAAAAGTTATATTCATTATTTGAGGTAAACTAATAAATAAGATAGAGTATTCCACTTTATCCCCAACCTAGAAATACATATCACCTCTTGATACCTATAGTAGGTGAACCATTCCACACCGACTAATAAGTATAATTTATGGATTAGCCAAAAAATATGGTATACCAGCTCCCTATATGAGTTCATATAAAGGGGAGTTATAAATTTATAGATATAAGAGATGCAATCCATCTATGTGAGGGGGGTACTGAACTCTATTACTAATACAGGGGACAGTTTCCCTAACTCGAACACATATCCAAGAATATACCTACATTATGAATGGTCAAATCACCATAGACAATCCTGGTTATTATCCATAATGAATTAAGGATACTGAATCACACATTTAACTAATTTCTCACCTTTCATGATGAATGAAAATGAACCATTACATTATATGTGGGAAAAAAATCAAGATGGAATACCAACACACACTAAAATGGGTCATGACAATGAAAATATGAAGAGACACAAAGGATGGAAAAAGGTGGCACACTGTGTGTACACCTTATATACGCCATTATAGTTGGCATAGGAAATACATGTCATGCAACCTTGGACTATATGAAATGAAATTTTTTCCATACTAAATTTCTTGTTTTAACCAAGATATTCATTATGTAATTAAATATATTCATAACCTGATATATGATATACATTCCATAGAAAAAGAAACCATTAAAGTAATATGTAAAAGTAATAATTACTTACATAATGCTATGAAATCCCTACATAAGGAATTTTTCCATTATAAAACTTATCATCAACGCCCCTCACACCATGATGAAACCCACCACACCATGACCATTCCTCCTCCTTGAGAAAATGTGATTGAAAATTTCCATGGACTACACCCCAAATCATATTAAAATTTCCATTAAATGACTCAAATCTTTAATTCATAACAAAATCCCATTCCATGAATAAACACTTAATGGTGTGACAGAACCATTCAAACATAATTTTGAGGTATCTACACACTTCAACATTGGGGATCCCATGCTACTACACCCACTAGTGATCCTCAACCACCGATCATGGATCCCACATGCACCAATAATTTCCACAACACCCAAAACCACAATTCAATATTTGTAGATCTAAACCACATATCAACATGAATATAAATCCATAAACCACCGACCATGGTGATGAATAGAAGAAAAAAGGATAAAAGGATATACAATTTGGGCAATCAATAGTAATGTCATTCGTGTATAGAATGAGGTACTAGGAACTGCTGTTCAAGAATTGATCCTCTTATGATGAATAATTGAAGGAATATAAAAAAATATCTAATATCATAGGAAAAAATAAATGGACCCTAGTGAAAAATAATACCATAAACCACCATGGGTAAACCCTAGGTCTACACATAAACATGGTGTCATTTTTTTTCATATGAGCCATTAATGAAATTGAAATTACATATTCACATGAACATGTATATAAAATGAAAATATAATCTAATTAATATATTTTTATTGTGGATATAAAACAATTCACTACTTCATAATGACAAAATGAACCATCTCAAAAATAATTTTTGAATTATTTTAATGATTGAGATCATAAAACCCATAAGTTGATATATCCTCTAGAACATTAGAGATTTTTTATATGTATAGAATAACCTACTCAAAGAGGTTACGATATTGAGTCTACATTTTTGTTATCAATATCCCATGGGTTCTCGTGAATATTCCCATAAACCCAAAAAACATACACTAATGGAACTGTTCAACCACAAAGTGTCTTAGTATTCCAATCCTAAATAATTTCTAGAAACTATGGGAACGTGTCACCTTCCATTATGTATAACTCAACCAAATTAGTTACATAGGATGGGCTGTTCATTTTTCTTCTTAACTGTGATATGATTAATAATCATTACACATGATCCATCCATAGGGGACATTCCAGTAACATAGAAACCTTTCTTAAATTTTTTAGGAAATGTAATGGACCAACAAACAATGAAGATAACATGCCTTACTAATTAAATCTAAGAAATATATATTGTGGAGACATCTTTTAGAACACATGATGTCCATCCATGAAATCCAATGGCATCTATCATCATCCTGCATAGTAATTATGATATATTTGATCATCTTTAATCCACTTTGGGATCACCCAAACCTTCTCCATCATCATCCACACAAACTCTATCCCCAACAACAATGATTATCCTATCAATTTATAGTATATGGGTGACCTACATTATGTCCCATGTAGGGACATGAAAGGTTTCATGCCCATGGTTGAGGGGTAATTTCTTTCTTACTTGAACCACAAAAAAAGAGATCCTACTAGCTCCTATCAAAATAAAATTTATAATACCTCAATATATAACTAACAACCTAAATGATTTATTCGGGCAAACCATAAATATCATGGGTGAAATGTTATACTCGACTAAAAATGAGTCTAGAATGCCTCATGTAATACCCAATACAAAAGGGTTTAAATTGATCATATAAATCTAATATGAACAATAAGGGTATCTCTTGTATATGGAAGACCTTGTCCATATAGAAGCATCACAACCTATCCATCAAATGGAAATCATGTTATACCCCAAAATACCAATAGTGTGGATGGGTAAAGCATGGTGTCTATTTTTTTCTTTTAATTTCATTGATATATTCACCACATTGTTATGAACTATTAAAATATTTCAAAAGAAAAAATTTAATCACCTAACACCCATATTCAGAATAGAAAATTAAATACAATAGTTTCACTTTGTTTACCACTAAGAGATACACCACGGAGGATACAATGATCAGGTGTATGTCATACTAAAATCTAATAAGCTTTACTGTATAACATGGATTGAATTTTTTTTCATGATAAATATATTCAAAACTAAAAACCATTACAATAATTTTAGGGATAAAACACTACCTCCTTAAAACCACTTTAATCACGTCACACTTACACACTACTTTTTGTTATGTGTGTTTTAGTTTATTAATATGAAGTTAAATTCTATATCTAGGGACATGATGATTTTTTTCATCATAGAGGATCAATTATGATTCTTAAATCCATAACAAAAAAGTTTCCCATGATCATGTATGTTTGTGTTTGTATCTTTTATGAAACACCATTTTTCAAAAAACCCCTTTCATTTTTGTGAAAAAATTAAAAACTTTTTAAAATCCCCAAAATATCACAAAAAATAATATATATTTTGAATCTTCATCCATTTGAAAGAAAATCCTTCACTAAAATTTATTTGTACCAATTACCTCTAAACCATTATTTTCAAAAAATATGCATTCATGAAAAGATCCAAATTTGTATAATCATTTTTTTCAAGTGTTACATTCATGAAATCAGAGTGGTAAGAACTCCTCTAAAAACATAGATTCCTTAAGGAATAGAAGAAACCAACTTATAGGTAAATATCAACATTTATCAAAACTCCACAATATCTATAAAAAACAATACCTTTCAGGAAAAACCATGGATTTTGAGAAATTATATCGTTCCAAGAAAATACATCACCTCTAATTTAATAATGTAAACCCTTCTTTCACAATCTCATGAACTTGATATTTTGTGGCCCTTTTCTACTTCCATTATTTGATGAAATTGTACAACATTATAAAAATTTTCCTTCAATAAATAACTAATTAATTATTTCAGAGAAGATGAATTTCATGAAAAAATTTCAATGCTGCAAATTTTTAGTCATAAAAATGGAAAACACTACAAAACTGTTCCACCTTCAAAATTGAAGCCACCTTCACAAATAAGATCACATAGAATGAATACTTCTTGAAAAAACTAGTGTTTATTGACACCAAAAATTACGTAAGTGAAGTTTTTTCCTACGAATACAATTAGGTACAGCACATCCTGAATAAAATTGAAGTGGTTTGACTTTTTCAGTCATATGATGATCACCCTAATAACATCATGAACTCTTCATGATCTACTGAGTCACATCACCAAATATGTATTTATTCTATAAATCATCTTATATTTAACCACACGTTGTCTGTTTAAACCTACGTATTTCTTGTGATCCACATTTAGTTGTTAACATGTGTGGAATCATGGGATAGACCTGACAAAACATTGTTTCATACCTTCCCACGAAAACTGACCAATGATAACCTGTAATATTTTCATCAAAAATGGATATAATTTTATGGGTGTTTTATGGGAGGCACTCATTACCTCTTCATGTATTGTGTCTAACAACACCATACATATCTAGAAGATGATGATTTGATGACCTCATTTTGAATATCCATCATTTTCATCACCCAAGGATATACAAATGTGAAGAACCACTTAATTAATCTCTCCAAACTAGGTCTCCCTCACACACTAAAAAATTAGGGACATAGACTCCATTGATTAAATATAATATTATTCGCCCACACCAACTAACAATAACTATAATAAGGACAACACCTTAGACACGTCCCTTAATAATTAAAAATGGAAATTCTTATTATGACAATCAACCATCACATTTACCTTCCTTGGTGTATATAAATTATCAATGTCAGAGAATAGAGGGATCTGTAAACAATTACTCTAACATTGGTTGATAAATTAATATGTAAATATGAAACTTATATTATTATTGTCTATATAGTATACAAGCCAATCTCCCATAATGTAGTTAATTCAAGTTTCATAGAGAAAAACTACATTTTTTAACTCTAAATCATGGATAATTTTATTCTACTCTTGGGGTATGATAGATTCGAACCCATAAGAAATAATTTTCAACCTTTGCATCATCACACAACCATCCCCTGCTCCAGATGAATATCCAAACACCACATAATTATATCCCACCTCTAGAAACATTAGCATTGGATCACTCTGCAACGAAATCAGCATATTATTGAAATATCTCCATAACCTAATTGAAAAAATCAATGGATTCCCTATTTGGGTATGCATAGTTATTGGGGATATTACATAAGATAATTCTTTTATAAATCTACAGTAGTACGCTGCATACCCATAGAATATAAACAACTCAAACATTCTCTTGGGTGACACCCAATCTAGAACTACATTGATATTTACTGGTTCAATAACTACATCTCCATCTAAGATAACATTCCATAGAATATGGACCTCTCAAAAAAAAACTAAATCATCATGATATATATATATTTTAAGTAATCTGAAATTTAGTATAGAAAAACCTTTATATTCTCAATGTTATAATCCTATAATGTTTAATAAATAAAGATTTGAAAGGTGTATAAAACCATGAAATGATCCATTAAAGGGTTAATGATCTAGTTTATAAGGCCGATGAATATTGGAAATGAGTTAGTCATGCCAAAGGGAATCAAAATTATATTTTTATGGCTATTATAATATAAACATTTGTCACTATAATATCATCCTTGTGAACATAATGACTGTGATATCCCGACAATATTAATCTCTAAAATCCCATTAAATACCTTCATTTGGTTAATGATTCCCTCAATCCTCAGTAGGGGGTACTTTTTAATAACAATCACTTGATTTAGGTTTTAAATTTTAATACAAATCCTCAAGATCCCATCTATATTATTGGTTAACAACAGAAAATCTTCTTAGGGGAACACACTAAATCTAATGAAACCACTCTCTATAAGATCATATAAAAGCACTTTTAGATCTCTGATATCAACAAGGGTTATTTGATGACATATATAATAAAATTGAGTTGTCTCGAGGTCTATATTGATGTTGATATCAGCCACCTAATGTGGTAACAAAAATAGAACATCCTTAAGAAATATATATTTATTAGACCACTAAGAAAGGAAACTGGTCATATAAGGTGCCTTCCAATCATAGATCCAACCCTATCAACAAATGGGTGGTCAAAAAAAATTCCATTGTACTGGACTTTCTTATCACAACTAAAGTTATCACTCACTAATAAAGGATAATGTTTATTTATATGCTTATAATCACAACACCCAATAATGGCAGTAGTGTTATCTAAGACTGAACTATTGATTTCCAGTTCATTCCAATGATTTCATCATAGATATTTATCATCAAAATATATAGGTATCATAGAAAAACTCTCTCTACCAAGACAAAGATCACATCATGAATATTTAAAAGTAAGTGTGTGATCACTTCTGGTAATAGTCTTCAGACAAACTTGTTTTCCTAGGCCTCAACCAAAATATCTTGCATTAAAATGGGAATGAAATAATAAATTAATGGATCATACTCTTGTATATAAATATATACACCATGGTGGAATTGGAATAGATCATACATCATATCATTATAGGAATTTCATAGTAAAAACACCCCATATCCTTAATCTCGATAGATTCTAATCCACCAACCCTCTAATATTGGATTTGACAACGTGGGGGTGGTGGTAGTGGAGATTGATCATAGTGATTTCCTCCTCCAGCATCTCCTCTTAGTGTATCTTTATCTATTTTTATAAACTGTCCTACCTAAAGATCACCTTTATTACCCGTGGGATCATTTTTCCATTAGATACCTCAGATACAGAGGTCTATTAATTTTTTTGACTACACACTCCTACAAAATAGTCTGGGAAGTAATGAAACTTAGAACCTCTTTACACAAAAGAATATCTACTCCTATCCCCTGCTAGACTGGATCCTCTATGTCACTCTTATTATACTAGTACTCGATCATGATATGTTGTATGTGTATTTATCTAATTTGTGACTATGATTCCAGAATCCATCTATCAAAAAACAATGATTAAAATATTTGATTACTTCCACTGAAAATAGTTAAATGTTTTGCATAGGCTAAGATGGTTTACATCACTAAGTCCTACTCTAGAATCATAACTGCTGTGAGAAAAAATAGTGGAAGAACCCACATTTTATTTTGTTTATATAAAGGCCACACTCAAACTTATAAGCCTATAATAACTAACCATGGATCAGGTAGAGGGAGTACCTCATGATACATTTTACTTTTGATATATACTATACTATAAAAACATTGACCAGATTTAATTTTAATTATTCCTATACGTGAATTCACACCAATGTCACAAGGTAGTAATCCTAATGTAAAAGTCACTATAACTATAAGGATATTGACTTTGGTTGACATGACACATCACCTGAAATGATGCATCACAATACTTAAGCATGTTTGGGATTTCCTCATGATGAAGATAAGAAACTGGGAATCCAAAAATTACCAAGTGAGAATGAATTAACCGTTTTATAATAATAACAATAATTAAGTAATGAATCTACCAAGAATGAATCATAAATAATCCATAAATTTTACTACCATGAATAATAAATAGGTAGTTAAAAATAATTAATAAGAAAATAATTACATCACCCTAATAAATAGCCCAACCAAAATCACATTCACATATACAAAATCAACTTTAATCAAAATATAAAATGGTATAAAATGAGATTTAATATAAATACATCAAATGAACCAAATACCAAAGAAAAATAATAAATGAAACTATTTGAATTGGTAAATGTGTAAATTAACCAAATTCACCAACACCATATCCATAACAAAGCACCACCATATGACCAAAAATTAGTTAAGAAATTCAAAATGTCCATAAATGGACAAAAAATGAAATCCAATATGTGAACACAAACCATACACCCATAATAAAAAATGAGATCTAAATACACATATACCATTATGTATGTAGGGATTGAACTGAAAATGAACAATATGATTTCACCAAGGACTTTATAAAACACTTTTTATTAAATATTTCATAAATTTTAGTTTTAAATTCATTTATAAAATTCATGTATCCTGATTAATGATTATAAATAAATATATCATCATTTTCTTATAATTTTCAAAATACATATGGTAAAACACCTTTCTAGAAAAATTAAGTCACATCTTGTAAAAGAATAAAACATTATAAAATTTAAAATTAAAATAAATAATCATATAAAATATTTTTTCAACTTACCCTTTTTAGAATTCAAGCATTGGAGTACATCAGTATAAATGAAATGAAAATACATTTAAACCATGAAAAGGAAGACTTCACAATTTACATGACAGAAACAAATCAATTTTCATTCATTCCAAAACATTTATTAAAATCAATTTACAATCAATTAAAATGTAAAATGACATAAAAAAAATAAAGGAAGTGATAACATTAAACATGTACCATTGCAAAAAAGTAAAAAATATAAATATCAAATGATAATGTAAATAGCTCTACCAATATGTTATTGAATGAGATCATTAAAATAATTTGCACAACTTGAATCTTATAGATAAAAAATAATAAATTTCATTGTAATCTACCCATGTCATAAACTGATATGATGTTAGATATACTCATATAAAATCAACTTGTTGTAAGTTATCATGATCACACTAGGAAATTCCTCATGATTACCTCCCACGTTCTAATTGGGGAAGGCTTCTGAATTTTATTCCATTATCATGCTAAGAACTCTTCCCTAGATATAGTGTAACATACAATGGGTGTTACAATCAACTTTTTAATGAAATTTGTATGAAATTAATTTAAATCATAAGTTAGTTAACTAGGAAATGACCTGAAAAATGAATATATAATAAATCAATATGAAACCTAACCATCACATGAAATAATAAATTATAATAGAATATAAACCATCTAAAAACTATAACACCATTTCAACAAACACCCTATTTTCAATATTTACATAAAAGAATCAAATGAGAATTCATAGACACCCAAAAAGGTTTTCATGTTTTAAACAAGTCATAATATAAACAAAGGATTTCAAAACATCAAAAAACTAATTTTTATTCATAATATTTTAAATATGCATCTCAATGAAACATAGAATATAAAGTTACAACAATCCATTTAAAAAATCACATTTAACATTATTTTTTAATCCATTAAGAGTTAATTAAAAAAGATATATCTTTTTGATTGAAAAGAAACCATTAAAAATATGTTACATCAATTACAAATAAATATTGTGCTAATACCCTTTATTTATCATGAAGCCAATAAAAATATCCACATAATTGTTTTATAAATATTTGGGAAGGATAATGTTTTTCAAATAGAATAATATAAATCCATTAAAAATCACAATGAAATGTATGAAAATTATTTTAAACATTCTATAAACCGAAATGCTATTGTGCATAGGCTTAGCATGATAAGAAATAGAATTTTGAAAACTCATTCATTACAAGGAAAATAAAAAATGTAATTTCATAATAACCAACCTCAATCTATAATAAACCACAATTATTAATCAATGGATGAACAAACTCCAAGTGAAATTCCCTTAAGAGGATAGAGTTAACTGTATCACCATTTTTAGACCCATATGAAGATCAATATTAAAACCTCTTGAATTCAATGGTTCTTAGTAAAAAATACAAGGTAAAATAGAATAATTGAGGATATAATAAGATTAATGAAAGGAATATAGAGAATTACAATTGAAAAATACTTGAAATCCATGATAGAAGGCCAAAAATCAAGGGGGGGAGTCACTAATTCAAATCCCTATATTGAGATATATGACTGATAGTAAAATAAATTACAAGGATAATCTTGTAAACATGGGTTGAAATGGAAAATAAACACATAAAAAAATTTATAGGATACCACATGGAATGAACCTACTTGTTATGGAGTGAATTTTCCTCTAGAAACACCCACCATAGTGTGAAAGTACTATTCTTAGCGTGGAATAAGTAATTTTGGTAGAAATGAGTATCCTATATTTTTTACCACCATTGTGTGGAACTCCAACTTCATGACATGAAAAACCTTCCTAATTATGTTTATCTATTTCCCTTGATAAATAAGATATATCACCATAGTGTCACCCCTTCTCTCATGTTGTTACCATCATACAAATCCAAATTTAAAAAATTAAAATATATTAAAATATTATTATAATGGTGTAATACCACAAAATTTATTGTAAAATAATATTATTTTCCATAGTTTCTATAAAACACAACAACATTCTTTAAGTGAATTGTTATATACTATACAAATAATATTATTTTTATATCACTATTATAATATAACAGTTGAATTAATGTGTATGAATATGATAACCACATTATTAAATATATTATTAATGTTACTAAACAATATAAAATTTTTGATTAATTTTTAGTAAATAGTGACTAAATTATTTTTACTAAATTCATTTATTGCTACATAAATATGCTTTCATAAATTATTGTTTTATTTCATTTTGTGACATGATATTATATTTAATTTCAAAAACTTTTATATATCAACTTTCATAAAAAGTATACAATTTTTGAAATGAGTATATCGAAATTATCTGAGGGAGAATATTTGAGAATCATAAAAAATTGTTTTTTGGGTGAATAGTAACAAAATACCAATTTTTTTTAAGAAAACTATCTTTTCATTTGTAGTGTTTTTATTGTTTTTTTGGGTTTTTTTTAAAATATAATTAGTTTATTTTTTCTAAATATAATTCAATTTAAACATTTTGGATCAATATTATAATTTATCTTTGTATAAAAATAATTTTAAACATAAAACGTCATTTTATTCTTTTAAAAGCAATTTTTATTGCATTTGTATTTTTTATTTATTTAAACTATTATTCTAATAAATATTGAGGCATTAAAAATGGATTCCTTAATTTTTATCATAATGCAAAAATTTAGTAATGAGACTAATGTCATTTTTTCTCATTATGAATACTAACATTGGTAAAAATATTTCTAGCTCAGTAAAATGGGTTATTATGATTAAAAATCATAAGAAAAAGATTTAAATTATACCTAAAACAATATTTTACAATATGTTTTTGAATTTATTTAGTCCATAATCATAAAATTATAAAATTTATGGACAATTGGATTATTTTTTCTAAAAAAATTACATATATTATATTTTAACTATATAATAATACTATATGCCACTCTCTTGCTTTTAAATTTATATTATATATTTAAATAAGGATAAAAATAAGTTTTTAATGAATATTTTATGTTAATATTTGTATAATGAAATTAAATTAATGATTTAAATTTATTTATAATTTTTTTTATATAATCATCTTAAATGCTCATACAACACTAAAGTTATTCTTGTAGAAAAATTCAACAAATCAAATCAAATTTTTTTAAAAGAAAATTAATGACTATGCAATGAATTATGAATCCAAAATAATTTTATAGTTATATATAATGTATTTTTTGGAATTTTATTTATATTCTCATTCCATTACTATCATGAAATCTTTATACAAAAAATATATGAACAAATATTTAAATGGATCAAAGAGTATTTTATGTAAAATAATATCTATTAATTTATTTAAAAATAATGAAATATGAAAAAAGATGTTATAGGTTCTAAAATTTAATTAAGATTCTTTTTCGGTGAAATTTTTACACTGTAAGTAAAATTATATCCCATTAATATTGAAAAATTTGATACTACGGTTAAGGTTAAAAGTTGTTAACAAAAGGGATAAACTGAATGAAAATGGTTAAAATATAACTTAAACATATCCAATTAGTATTTTATAAATCTTATTATTCCAAATAATATATTATATTTTATATTATGGCCACATGATTCTACTTTCAAATGAAAATTAATTTATTATATTTAAATCATTTTGTTAATATCATGAGTGTCCTTTCCTCCAAATATTACATGACACCTCTCACATATATTCATTACACCACATTTTCGCACTTATATTGAACAAAACCCAAAATATTATACTTAAAACATTACTATATAGTAATTATAGGTTCTTGTATTTTTAAAATACAAGTCCAAGTGTCATTAAAAATGAGTCTGAAGGTGGTCCACTAAAGAAGTGAAAACAATATTTACCGAATCCTTCAAATTTATTTATTCGTTTAAATAATATATATCTATTTTAATAATACCAAAATAATGAATATAGTATCATAAATACAATGAGATATTATTATGATTATTGTAAAAACATTTCCCTCCTCCTTTTCATCATATGGAATGCTAAAACAAGGCTCATGCCTATGTATGAACTTTCTTCTCCACGTACTAGTGTATTTTGATTCAACACCATTATAGGTAGATAATTATGAAGATGGAAATAGTTAATATATTGTACATTTATGATATAATTATGATTATTTAAATATAATATATCATTTATCTTCTTACTATTACCCCTGTTAAAATTGATAACATCTCTACTTCTTATATGTGAACTACCATCTATGCAAAGCGAGGTGATTAATTTTTAAAGTTCACATTTCCTGGATTATTATAAATATATATATATATATAATGACCATATATGATATTAATAACATTATTAATTTTTTCAGATTATTTATCCATGAGAATGATGCATGAACCAAAATCAGTGAACCAAAACATTCATAAAAACAAAAGCGTTAAAACTCACAAATGATACTTGTTGACGCCAAAATATTGAACGCAAAGGGAAGAAGGAAAAGAAGCCTGCACGCTACCTCACGAAGCCCTGACGCGGAGCTCCTCCGAGCAATTAGGCTGCTGCAATGAAAAGAAGGCGGGAACGCTTTACAAACGCACTGATGTTCGCGAGCCCGTCGCGACGCCCAAGAGGCGGTAGTGCTCCGCGAACCTGGTTTACCTTCGCGACCTGCCGCGAAGCAACCGCCGCCCCTTCACACCACGTGAGCTCTGCATCATAGTGCCCCTTACCTATAAATACTAGGCTCCCCCTGAGTCCAGAAGACAGAAAATCTAACCTTTATGCTTCTGATCTCCCGAATCGCGAAGCACCCTTCACCCTGGGAATCATGAGCTCTGTGAGGTATTTTTGCTTAGAGGGATGCCTTCGCCTTGTCTCGTTTTGGGCCCCTCCTCCGGGAAGGATTCCCTTCAAGAATCCCAAGGGCATTCGCAAAGTAAGGGGATTCCCAAGGGAACCCGGATAGCCGCAGAGTGTTTATGTTTCGCGAAACACCCATCCTATACTACTGATCCAAATTCAATGGCAGGGTCGTTTTACATCGTGAAGAACACTGCTTCACAACACCTTGCTTCGCGAGGCACATATACTTCGTGAGGCTGTTCTCCGCGAACAATAGTCCACTTCACGAAGCACCTCCCATTAACAACCCTACCACATGCTATGGCCAAGGCACTCCACTTCGCGAAGCACGCCCCTTTGCTTGGAAATTTCTCTTCCTGTGCGACCCTCCATGTATGCACGATGTGATTTCAAAGTCCCATGGACAACAACACTCGTAGCGTTTATTTGCATAATGCTTGTTTTCATAGGCACACTAACGTCTATTTCTTCTTTCCATAGCCATGCTAACGTGGACCCCTCGATGGTTCGCTGTACGACCCCCTTTCATCACGGCTTCTCCTGTACCTTCCCTCCCCCAAGGGGAAGAGGGTAACAGTTATGTAAGTCTGAGGGGTGCGGAGGAACCCCACCTCATCCAAGCTGCAGAACATTAAACTGCCAATCACCTAATCCTCATCACATGATGTTAAACTGTGATCTGACCCCGTGGTTTGCACGCAGGGTCCCCCCGACTTGGACATTCTTTACACCCACTGGTATCCACAGAGATGGGATCACCCCTCTATAGGGGATGATATCCTTCTAATCGGAGTGGAGTATGTCTATGGGAGAAGGGCCACCACCTAGGTGTAATCCACCTAGCCCCTCTTACGGAAGGTAGCACCCGTACACCTTCATACTTCCCCCCTGCCAAGAACAGTTGAGGGCGCGATAAGGAACGAGGCACCTTCCATCTTTGCTCCCAAATCCCTCTCCCGCTGCGCTTTGTCGCACCTTGGGCCTCCATCCCGGAGTGAGTCCCAGCACCGTGGGCTGCCTAACGTGTAATCCCCTCTTCGTTTCTCACGAACGCACCCTTCACAACGTGATAGTCAGTTCTCTGCTGCCTCTTGTTTCTCAAACCGAGCACGACTCATGTGGGCTTAGAGTAAGAATTGACCATGACAACACCACGTCCAGCATGAGGTTAAACTGTATGCCCCCATCCAGCATGATGTTAAATTTTATGATGTCCCACATGACACTAAATTGTACATCCATATGAACTACGAGGTATTTGATCCATGTCATGGCATGGTAAATAGGAAGCCTCCACAAGGTTCAAGCCCACCGCTCATCGTTTATTCACATCATGGTTCACCCTCGTCCCGCCTGACGTTAAAATGCATCCTGATCCAGCTGTAAGCCATTGTGACCATCCTGAACTACATTTTCTTTGATCCTTTCCAAGGCATGGTACATAGGAAGCCTCACGAGGTTCAAGCCCACCACTAGTGGACCCCCGGGTCACCTTCACGTCAGTTCACTGACAAAGCCTTTTGAACTATGACGACTTTGATCCATGTCAAGGCATGGTACGTAGGAAGCCTCATGAGGTCCACGCCCACCAGCCATTGGTCACTCCGGCCCCCTTCAAGTTGGTTCACCAACACCTGGGCAGCCTAGTGTGTAAACCCCACACCATCTGGACCAAGGTCCTCACTCGCATCGGTTCGCCGGCACACCACGTTGAACTACGACGACTTTGATCCATGACAAGTCATGGTACGTAGGAAGCCTCCCTGAGGATCAAGCCCAACACCCATCGGACCAAGGTCCACCTTGATGTCAGTTCACCGACACTACCACCATCTGGAACAACGGGGAAATTGGTCCATGTTAAGGCATGGTACGTAAGAAGTCTCCACAAGGTTCAAGCCCACCACTACCTAAACCCCTGGTCTTCCTTCATGTCGGACTTCCAGCATCAACCGAACTACGTGGACTTTTATTCCCTGCCACGGGGATATGTAGGAGGTCTCTTTGAGGCTCATGAACAACTTCACTATTTCCCTTCCGATGATCAAATTTCAATCCCCCTCCACTTCATTCATTCATCTATCATCCATCCTAATTTTCACCCAGGCCGCCACATCCCGGTGAGAACATTACACTCCACTTCCCTCCATAGCATCTAAGAATCCACCCATGGGCCGGACCCATTATCGGCATCCCCCCCCCACAAGTGGAATTTCCACAATCTGATCCACTCCAGCTAGTGTTCTCATTAGGTCGATCCATCTCCGTTGGATGTTAAACCTGCGGCATACCCAGTGTTAAACATAGGAAGATGTGGAAAACCTCAGATACATGCCTATAGAATATGATTTTCCACGCTCGATTTGGGATGCCTCGGGCTTCCACGACCTCAAGAATCCCTATAATAAGGGACAAAAGAAAGACACACCAACTCCCCATCGTTCAGACATGTTACTGATTCCTTGACGTGACTACTCCCCTGACTGAAGGTTGGTTCCCTGACCGGACCATTTGGAATGTCCGGACAGAAGTAGTGTAATTAAACGACGTCCATGGAAACATGGCACTATAATATTTTCATGAACAACGTATTAAATCTATGAGGGAGACCCGGACTAGGTGACGAGTTCCGAGGTGGAATCCACGGAAGGAAGAACCGACATCCCATCTTCACGATTTTGATCAAGGAGAAAACGTCCCTGAATATGGAGGGGATGTCGCCCGCCTTTGGAAAGATGGAATGCGGGGAAACACAAGAAAGTCATTCATGTCACTCCCAGGCGGATGGACGCACGTGCCCCAGCGAAAGCGTCTGAAACAGAAATGGTGAACCTGATGTGATGTTCTTCTCCTCAATATGGAGATTAGTAGCATTCAAGACATCAGTAGATTGACGTGTCACCGGATCCAGATATCAGGCGCCGGGTCCCTCCAAGAAAATAGCGGGCTTGGCGTGAAACTCACCAAATGTTGGGGCAGTAGAAGGTGGGGTATTATGTTCTGCAACATGTTTTCCTGGTTTCCTCTCATTGACCACAGAATATGGAATGACGTTGGGGCACTGTTTGTCAATCCTTTTCCCCGCAGTACTGACGATTTGATCTCCCTGCTTGCTAGGAAATAGGTTGCTGCTATGGTGACATGATCACTGCCCGCTCGCCTACGCAGGGGTAGGGGAAATACCAGCACAGCCGCTCTGCATGGCTCCACTACCATCATGACAGCCTCTACATCCGTGAATACAGGACGCCCGCGTCCCCTTTCTCCGTTAGAGATCATCCAACGAAGGGTGATCAACCACCTTTTACGTATGTATGAGGAGGAAGGGGTCACCCCAACTTGGGATATGGCCCACCTAGACCTGGAGGCATCCAGGCCCCGTCGTCAATGCCACCCTCAACGGCCGCGTTGGGAGCCCCTGCTCCCCACCCCAACATTCAATCGTTTCGGGAGCCTGTCCCTAGAATTCCTCGACGACTCCACGCCTTACGCTAATGATGCGGGTGATTTCCGGCTCAACCCAGTTGGAGTCCCAATTCATGGAATCCAGGAAAGGGCTCACATTCGACCAAATCGGCATTGTTGTCCAGCTTCAACCGTGGAGCAAGTTGGTTGTGCCCCTGCACCACCTGCACCAGCTCGTCTGACCCGGCGTCAGCGTCGGGCCTGAGCTGTGGATGCTAGTCAAGGGGAGTCAACGTCAACAACTACTATGGCCCGAGCCACCACCAATGTGCATCATGGAGTCCATGCATACAATGAGCATGGGAACTCCTTTAACCGACCAGGACTGAGGCCCCAACTGCCCCATGGGCAGGTTGGGTTGGCTATTGGGGTTGTATGCCTGAGTGATGATCATCTCGAACCAATTCGTGGTGATGTCACCCCGTACGGAAGGCCTCCTCGTACCACCATTCCACAGAGCGTGGTCCTTCCCCGCTCCGAATCTCATCATGTAGGTATGCCATGTGCTACCACCATCCCGAATGAAGACCTGCCTTGCGTCTGTGATACTCATCGTGAAAGCCTCTCCCGTGCCCACTACACTAGGTATGGAGTTCCTCCTCCACCCCCCGACCGTCAATGTGAAGGCACTTCCCATCCAGTCCATCCTCTACCTAGGGACCCTCCCCATGTCCTATTTGCAACTGGCGAAGGTCCTCATCACCCTGGAAACCCAAGGGGTGAAGGTCAGCCTCGCTCCACTCGCACCAAGCATGGAGGTCCTGCCCATGCTCCTGCCGATTACAACAGGGGTTTCGTCCTCATGGGTGATGTCCATGGAGGTCCTCCCCTTGTACCCTTCGACATTTTCCCTGGTGCCCCTCTCACCCTGGCTTTCTCAAGCGGGTGTCCTCTCTTCCATGGTACCAGTGCCGATCTGAGACTAAATGTCAAGAATCAGCCTTGTCCTGAAGAGTCATATAGGGCAGGAGAGTGGGTCATCACCGCCATAAAAAGAGTCCTGGAAGGCCCAAGTGGAGGTCAAACGAGCCCATTTCTTGGATTCTGAAGTAGAATGCGACTCAATGATGGAACCTTCTCCCCGTTCTTCCGTGTCAAGTACTTGGGCGGGAACAAGGTGCATCAGTCTCATTCTTCCTGAATGTGAAGTCCACCGGATTCCTGCCTCTCTACGCAAGTACATCCAGTATGAGGAAATTTTGGAAATCCCGTAGTTTCTGACCGTGAAATCACCATCGTCGTCACCAGAAGCGCCGTATACCTCTACCAGAGATCACGAAGAGCAATTTTGGGGACCAACGACGGTAGAGCAACGGTGTGACCCATCGTCAGTGACCACAATTTCTGTGCCAGAAGCTAATGCTATCAGCTCGTCATATCGTGAAATTGTTTTCAGGTCACCTCACTCTTCAGAGGATGGCCCGGAATTCGGCGGCCAGTTAGCTCATTCATCGCATTCTCCGCTTCCCAGTTTACTGTCCCAGTGGTTCACATTAGTACAGCTATCGCTCCCTCAGCAACCCCCGGTTGATGAGTGGGGCCACATGGGGCCAGACCCTGAGTCCAAGCCTAGGAGCCTCTCGAACATTCTCGTAGAAGATCACTTCCAGGAGAACATCTGGCCGACGGAAGCGCCGAACTTTTTCACGACATAGTCCATTACCCTAGAGGAAGTAGGGTGCTTCTGCCAAACCCTATGGGCGAAGAACATCCACCTTCGTTATGAGAGGGTATTGTACCCCAGGAGATGAGAGCACTTTTAGGAAATAGGTGAGAAATGCCGCCTGATCGACTTGGCCGAACTCCCTGTGGCCCAGCCCCCTAAGTCACCAGGCTACAAGAGCACCCTTCAACGGAAATGCATTCAGAGTCTCAAAGAACTCCACAGAATCATCAGGGAAGCTACCCCCCATGATCAAGTCCGTGGCTTGGGACAGTATGCCACACACCTCTTCATTCTTATCCAGCGGCAACTCGATTCGTTTTGCAACATTGAGGACACGCCCCCGAGATGGGTCGCGGTTCACATGGCTGACGTAGTGGACAAGGACGATGAGCTTGAATTTATCGATGGAAACTTACTCCTTGAGGGTGTACCACAACTGCTGGACCCATCACGGAGGGTTACCCATCAATAGAGTAACCTTATAGGCATCCATGTACCCACCGAGTCACCAGTACTCAGTCAAAATTCCGGTAAGGGTAAAAATCATGTCGGAAACTTCAAGAACTCCGACCCATCCTCCTCTGTATAGAAGACAGTCGAAGACCCCGAGAAGGTCGTGTTGTGCCAACAGATTGCTGAGCAGAAGAGGCTGGTTGAGGAACTCTTAGCCGAGCGCGCTGCAGAGCGGTGACAC
Source organism: Viscum album (assembly GCA_963277665.1). NCBI lineage: Eukaryota > Viridiplantae > Streptophyta > Magnoliopsida > Santalales > Viscaceae > Viscum > Viscum album. Next base: position 1,892,483,138 of record OY728143.1, on the reverse strand, counting down.
GACTATGGTAATCCCATGTTGGGGTAGCAGGGGCAAGAAAAATTCCCCCCGGAGAGATGCCTCCAAGCAACCCTGATCATGCTACTTCTACAGACAGGGTAGAATCTGGAACTCACAGCAAGAGGGTGCGATACGTCTCACCAAACCCTCCTAATCGACGGGGCAATCTGAGAAATCCAACCCAGGTTCCCCCAGCCACCCCATAGGCCGTTCCGCCAGTCGCTCCATGAGCTGCTAAAGCCATCTATCGTGTCAAAGAACCCAGAAACGCTCTTGTGATTAGGGATCCCTGTCAAGACAGGGACCCCCACCCGGATGATCTTATTGCGGCTCCCATCGCCCACATCATAGCGTTGGATACGTGGTAGGTGGTATTCCAATCACATGGCAAGTCATATCCCGCATAGGTGGATGATAGGCCCACTCCCCTATGATTTGGGAACCCCACTTTATCACCCTTCAACGGAACAGGGGACCCGCCATAACACTTGGCCATTTTTTCTTCAAGGTGTGGCCCCATGCTGGGGACCCCGATCCAGAAAGAAGCAGCCACACTCTGATATTTCGTGCAGACATTGGAGGGCCCCGAATTCATCTGGTTCAGCCAGCTATTTATCGGATCAGTGACAGGCTGGGAGGATCTCTATTGGTGGTTCCTATACCAATTTAGCTCCACCACATGAATGACCAGCATCACAGACCTATTCAAGTGCAAACAAAGTCTTGCTGAGCAATTCGCAGACTTCACCACCTAGTGGAAGGGACCCACACACTCCCTCGACATGTCACTGACTCATGAGAAATTACTGACGATTTGTGTAGGGAACATTAAAACGGATCTGGTTCCTTCACTGATCACCCAAATAAACCTTCGAGGGTTCCAGGATTTCTCAGATAAGGCTCATCGCCTCGAGGAAGCTCTGCAACATGCTAGTCTGGCACGTCTACTGCCCCCTGTGATCCCAACCAGGAGGGCTGCCAGAGCTGAACTCACTGTGGTGGCCCAATGATCAGGGAAGCTACCCCCCATGATCATGTCTGTGGCTTGGGACAGTATTCCACCCACCTATTCATTCTTATCTAGCGGAAACTCGATTCGTTATGCAACATTGAGGACATGCCCCCGAGAAGGGTCGCGGTTCACATGGCTGACATAGTGGACAAGGAGGATGAGCTTGAATTTATCGATGGAAACTTACTCCTTGAGGGTGTACCACAACTGCTGGACCCATCAAGGAGGGTTACCCATCAATAGAGTAACCTTATAGGAATCCATGTGCCCACCGAGTCACCAGTACTCAGTAAAAACTCCGGTAAGGGTAAAAATCATGTCGGAACCTTCAAGAACTCCGACCCATGCACCTCTGTATAGAAGACAGACGAAGACCCCGAGAAGGTCGTGTTGTGCCAACAGATTGCTGAGCAGAAGAGGCTGGTTGAGGAACTCTTAGCCGAGCGCGCTGCAGAGCGGTGACACGACTATGGTAATCCCATGTTGGGGCAGCAGGGGTAGGAAAAATTACCCCCCGGAGAGATGCCTCCGAGCAACCCTGATCATGCTACTTCCGCAGACAGGGTAGAAGCCGGAACTCACATCAAGAGGGTGTGATATGTCTCACCAAACCCTCCTAATCGATGGGGCAATCTGAGGAATCCAGCCCAGGTTCCCCCAGCCGCCCCATAAGCCGTTCCGCCAGTCGCTCCATGAGCTGCTAAAGCTATCTATCGTGTCAAAGAACCCAGCAAAACTCATGTGATTAGGGATCCCTGTCAAGACAGGGACCCCCACCCGGATGATCTTATTTCGGCTCCCATCGCCCACCTCAAAGCGTTGGATACGTGGTAGGTGGTAGTCCAATCAGATGGCAAGCCATATCCCGCATAGGTGGATGATAGGCCCGCACCCCTATGATTTGGGAACCCCACTTTCTCACCCTTCAATGGGACAGGGGACCCTCCATAACACTTGGCCAACTTTTCTTCAAGGTGTGGCCCCATGCTGGGGACCCCAACCCAGAAAGAAGCAGCCATGCTCGGATATTTCGTGCAGACATTGGAGGGCCCCGAATTCATCTAGTTCAGCCAACTCTTTATCGGATCAGTGATGGGCTGGGAGGATCTCTATTGGTGGTTCCTATACCAGTTTAGCTCCATCACATGAAAGACCAGCATCACAGACCTCTTCAAGTGCAAACAAAGGCCTGCTGAGCAATTCGCAGACTTCATCACCTGGTGGAAGGGACCCATATACTCCCTCGACATGTCACTGACTCATGATAAATTACTGACGATTTGTGTAGCGAACGTTAAAACAGATCTGGTTCCTTCACTGATCACCCAAAGAAACCATGGAGGGTTCCAGGATTTCTCAGATAAGGCTCAGCGCCTCGAGGAAGCTCTGCAACATGCAAGTCTGGCATGTCTACTGCCCCCTGTGATCCCAACCAGGAGGGCTGCCAGAGCTGAACTCACCGCGGTGGCCCAAATAGAATCCCCCAGGCAGTTAGAATTACTGCCAATGGCACAAGCCTCTTAACCCCGCAGAGGCCCTCCACCTCAATCGTAGGCTCCTGCCCACCAGCAACCGCCTCAGAATCGACAGGTTCCCCTGCACAATATGGCACCACCACCTAGGCAATACAAGCAGGCACCACCTCCTTAGTAGGCCAGTCTGGCCCCTCATCAGGGCCAGGCTCCCAGGGCCCCCTATCTGTAAAGAAGGCACGAAACTTACTTGTTCAACTAGAATTAGGTCCCTGGCTACTTCCAAAGTGCTCTACAGAAAGGGATTGTTCGCTTACCCGAGTGTAGAAGGCCGACAGAGGCGAATCTCACCGAGCACCCCAACTACTGTCCATATCATCGGATTCTAGGATACACCCTTAAGAAATGCTATGTGTTTAAAGACTGTATTCAAGACCAGGTCGATAACAATATAGTCAGGTTGGGACCAGCCCCGACACAATTAGCAGGTGTCTTTGTAAGGTTAGAGATCTGTAGCGACATCGAAGGCGAGGGGCAACAGGTCCCCAACTGTGGGTCCCTGAATTACGACAACTGGATGGCTCGATAAACCATCGCCGATGCCCATGGTATCATTCAGGGATGCCTGAGTCAGCCGAAACTTTCAGAGGAAGTAGCCAATACCTCTTCATCATCGTCACAACTGACCGCTTTCTGAAAGGGCAAGCAGCAACCGCGCAAGAAGAAGCAATGTGCTCCACCACTGTTGTCATCATCCCTCACTCTTGGTGAATTTATGTCCCCTGAAATGGGGATTCCTCCCGGAATCCACCCGGTGGTGGATGATTCGTCAAGCGATAGCCAGGGGTACACTTCGTTTAATACAATGGAGCTGGTAAAGCCCTATCTGTCTCCCGACGATGGGGAACGCTAGGTGAACCTCCCCAATGTCCCCATCCGACGTCAATGTCAGGGGAACTGCAACTACACAGGTCATTGAGGCATGTTAGTGGGTGCTTTCAGTCATGTTGTGCATGCTACTGATCCCAGACAGTAGGCTCAGCGCAGAGCTTAGCATGCGCAACCTCATCTGATGCCCTCAGATCTACCTCCACCACTATTTGTGCTACTGTATCAGGCATTTCTGCTTCGTCCGTATCACAGTCAGTCTTTCCCGGCATCCGACCAATCTCTATTGTCTGATCCTAATTTGGAGGCCTCGATCCAGGCTTTAACTAGTAGGTAGCGGGATGTATCCAGTACTAGCCAGTTGCTGGTTCAAATGGCAGGACCTGCTATGCCTCAAACTACTGAACGACCTCCTGTAAGCAGAGGATCGTGCTTGGCATGAAAGTATGATGTCCTGAAGCACCTATCCGACATTCTAGCAAGGATTTCTATCCTTGAGGCCCTTCGCCTATCGTCTGAAATGTGCAAAGCACTTGCTGAGGCCCTAAGGATCCAACTTCAGTTTGAGACAGAGGTAGCATCTGTGGAAGCCTTCCACGCCGAGGCAATTGAGAAATCTGATTGCCAGGCAGTTCTCTCATTCTTCGGTGAAGATGAAGACCCTCTCATACATGGGCATATTTTCCCATTGTACGTCACCGGCTAGTTTATAGTCATGGAATTCTGCCTCTACCTCATTGACATGTGTTCTTGGATCAACCAAATCCCAACTCAACACTACGAAAGATGGGTATGTCTGAAGATGATTTATCTCCCTCCGACCTCAAAATCCTAGGATATGACAGTACCAAGCAATCCCTAGTCAGCAAGATCCACCTGAAGACCCAGTTCGGTTGCCAAATTTCCATCATCGAGTTCATGGTTGTCTCCGAGGACACTGCCTAAGACGCATTGATGGGAAGGCCATGGCCCCATCTGCACGCATCGGTCCCTTCATCGTATCACAAATTCCCCAAATATTCCCTCAATGGTTGAGTAGGCGTGCTCCAAGGAGATGCGTCTCCTTTCACCTCTTTTGAAGCCCACTATCTGGACGCTGACTATTACAAGAGAAAGGATAAAAAAATCTTAGCAAGTGAGGATAAACACACCCCTATCAGAAGTGATCCCTGGGTAGGCCTAGATGACACCTATATCTTCTTGATCCATCGATTGGAGGCCACGACCCCCGACATGGGGCAATGTTTTGTTGTTTCAGGTACAGAAGGAATGAATGTTCCCATGTCCAAGCGATGTTGGAAAATCACCTCGTACTCCTACACCAACCAGGCTTAAGTGATCCCGTAACCTCCTACCCATGTGCGGTATATGAATGTCAGGCTTATGAAAATGGAATTACGTTATAAGTGTCTCTTCCACTGGGCTGGAATCAACCGACTCAAGCCGACGCGTCACCACTGCTTCTATGTCATCAAACGTGGCCCCTTAGCCTGAAGGCCAGATGGGATAGGATCGACCACCTTCATTGCTATGGTCTTAGTTGCGCGTGGGTCTCCTGATATGATGACCACCACCACCCAAGCCATCACTAGTTTCCCGTCAGGGGTTGATAGCTCAAAAGAAGCTCCCCTTGCGGGAAATCCCTCCGCGGGTGGATAGGAAGATCTAGAGGATGCTCCCCCCGGCTTTGAGGAAGCTGCCTCTACCACGGTTGATAAACTGATATAGGTGAACCTTGGTAGTGACGAAGATCTGAGACCCATATTGATTAGTGTAGCCATGTCCCCCAAGGAGCAACAGCGGTGTGTAGACTTTCTCAAACAGCACCGTGATGTGTTTTCCTAGAGTTACGACGAGATGCCAGGACTAGATCCTCAGGTATCTGTTCACCTCCTGGGCCTCCCATCAAACCATCGTGGGTTTCAACAGCCTCCTAGAAAGATGCACCCTTATCATGATGCCATGGTTGAGGACGATGTTGACAAGATTATCAAATCCATCTTCGTCAAGGAAGTCCAGTACCCCAAGTGGATTGCCAACATTGTGCCAGTCAGGAAGAAGAACGAGCAGATTAGAGTCTGCCTCGAGTTCCGCGATATCAATCGCCACTACCCAAAGGATGATTTTCCCCTCCCAGTGATTGTGTTATTGATTGATGCTATGACTGGGTTCAAAGCCATCTCTTTCATGGATTCGTATTCTGGTTACAACCAAATTCAGATGGCCCATGAGGACGAGGAGTCCACTGCCTTCAGGGCTCCCCAAGGTACTTTTTGTTACTAGGTTATGACCTTAGGCCTGAAAAATATAGGTGCCACTTTTCAACGGGCCATGAATTGCATATTCAATCTGATTCTTGGGACTCTGGTGGAATGCTACGTGGATAATATAGTGGTCAAATCTTTCCAGCGCCGGGACCATCTCAAAGACCTTGATAATGTGTTCGGTTTCCTCTGTTCCCACCACCTAGAGATGAACCCGTTAAAGTGTGCCTTCAAGGTCACCTCGGGGATGTTTCATGGCTTTTTTGTTGGATACCGGGGAATTGAGATCGACCTAGAGAAGATCAAGGCCATCAACAAGATGCCTCTCCTGACCAATATTCGAGAGCTTCAAGGTCTCCAAGGCCACTTAATCAATAAACACCGATTCATTGCAAATCTTGCAGGAAAGCGTAATCCCTTATCCTGGCTTATGAAGAAAGGCGCCACCTACGAATGATATGAAGAGTGTCGGACCACCGTCGAGGAAATCAAGTAGTATCTAATCCAACCTCCGGTTTTGATGCCACCCGTCTCCAGAAAGTGGTTGGTTCATTACGTGACAGCCCTGGAACTATCCCTCGGTGCACTCCTCGGCCAGAAGAACAATGAGTGTACAGAGAACAATCTCTACAATCTCAGCCACATGCATCTTGATACGGAGATCAGATACTCCCCTATCAAAAAAAGTTTTGTTACGCTCGTGTATTCCGTACAGAAGTTGCGGCATTACCTGCAACACCATGAGGTATAGTTGGTGTCTTGGGTAGACCCACTGAAGTACATCTTGAACCTCCCCATGTTGAATGGACGACTAGCATGGAGGGAGGTGATCCTCCAGCAGTTTGACATCAGGTTTGTCCCATAGAAGGCCATCAAGGGACATGCATTGGCAGACTATTTAACTGCCCATCCAACCTCCATAGATCAATCCCTGGACCTAGATTTTCCTGATGAGTCGATCATCTCAGTCGATCATGCCATCTCATGTTGGCAAATGTACTTCGACGGTGCCTCCAGGAGCCCCACCGGTAGGAGGCTCAATGATCCTAATCTCAACAGAGTGGGTCTGGGTATCGTATTCATCACCACGGTTCAAGTTGTCCTTCCATACTCGTTCCTATTGTCAGAAGGCTACACCAACAACGAGGCAGAGTACCAGGCTCACATCACCAGCCTCGAGTTGGCTCTTGAGATCGATGTTCCCCATCTACATGTGAAAGGAGATTCTGAGATGGTAATAAAGCAGGTCAATGGAGAATAAGTCATTAGGAAGCCGGAGCATGTGCCATTTCAAGAGTGAACCCTCCGTCTAATGGCCCAGTTCTATTCTCGACCAGAGGTTACCCACGTCCCTCAGTCACAGAACGGTTGAGAAGATGCTTTGGATGGCTTAGCTGTGTCATTCGCAGAACCAGGGCAAGATGATTTGATCATACAAGTGGAAAACCGGAGATTCATTGCCCCCATCACCCCAGAGGACAATGACGGCTTGCGGGTATGTCATCTCACCACCAGACCTTCTATGTTAGGGGTCCCAGGTTCATCAGACACAGTGGTTGATGCCACTCCCGACTGGAAGGCACCTTTTGTTGAGTATCTCCAAAATAGTTGCCTCCTGAAGGACAGGGACGAGCGCGAGCAAATATGACGCCGCATGCTACAATATTTCCTCTAGCACGGTCCTAGTCTTGAGAAAATCCTCTATAAGCAGAGCTTCTATGGTGTTATCCTCCGTTGCATTCAAGGAGTCGAGATTTCTCAGGTTATGCAAGAGGTTCACACCGGGTTTTTGTGGTGCCCACCATGCTGGTCCAAAGCAGTCCCATCAAACCTTGAGGTTGGGGTACTTCTAACCCTCTTTGATCCATGATTGTATCATGTTTTCCAAGAGAGGTGATTCTTTCCAAGTTCATGCCAAGTTCCTGCATCGGCCGCAGGAGCCTCTCCATTCCACTAAGTATTCTTGGCCATTTGTGGTGTGGGGACTCGATGTAGTGGGACCATATCCACTGGCGACAGCTCTCCAGTGTTGGTTCATCTTAATTGCTACAGATTTCTTCTCTAAGTGGCCAGAGGTAGTACCACTCAAAGATGTCAAGGCCCATTCCATCGTTGACTTTGTGAGCTCCAATATCATCCACCAGTTTGGGGTCCCTCACGTTGTCCACACTGATAACGACACCAGCATCCGAGTAGTCAAGCTGAAGCAATTTTATGCCAAGTACAATATCCGTTCAAACCATACCTCTCGTTATCATGCACAGGAAAATGGACAGATCAAGGCGTTCAACAAAACCCTCTCTAACATTCTACAGAAAATGGTTGGTCAGAACAAGAAAAGTTGGCTAGAAAAGCTCCACAACACCCTCTAGGCTTATCAGACGATGACTGGAAATTCCTCTAGGTGACCACATATTCCCTGGTGTATGGGGCTGAGGCCGTCCTACCCATTGAGATATTGCTTACATCGTTACACAATGTTGTCTATGACTAGAAGGCGCCAGATAAGGTGGCCAAAATCTGTCTAGCTGAATTGGAAGCACTGGACGATAATATGCTTCATGCCCTGCACAATCTAGAAAGGCTTCAGAATAAGATAGCCAGAGCCTTCAACAAGAAGGTTCTCCTTCGCTCTTTTCTGCTGGGAAACCTAGTGTTGGCCCTTCGAGAGCCAATGATTCCCGGTTGGAAACCCCTGAAGCTAGAGCCCAAATGGGAAGGAACATACATCATCCATAAGGTTTACCCTAACAGAGCATACTCCTTGGTGAGCATGGATGATGAGCGCATAACTCCTCCCACCAATGCCATGTTACTCAAACTATACTTTGCCTGAGCCCTATTTTCCTACACGACCTTAAAATGTACGGTCCCGCACGAACCTAAACTGCACATTACGGTCCTGCATGACCCTAAACTACACCACCATCATGCATGACATTAAAACTGTGATATTTTCCTGCACGACGATAAATAGCAAATTGGTCTAAGCTCAATGACCATAAAATAAGATCTTTCATGACCTCACTGCATGACATTAAACTGCAAGCCAGTCAGGCCTTCCTGACCGGGGTTTTCCCTCATGCCATTTGGCCTCTTCAGGCCCCTGGCCCCCATCCTTATTGTAAGACGTTAAACTGCAAGCCGGTTAGGCCTCCCTGACTGAGGATTAGCCTCATGCCCCTTGGCCTTCATCGACTTAGTCTCTCTTATAGGATTATACGATGTGGTGTGGATTACGTTCTCATTCACGTTGGGTTACCACCGTACCATACATATCCCCAAATGACACGCATCTCTCGTCCATCACGACATTAAACTGCACTTCAAGAACTATGTATGGCATGATTACCATCCTAATGGGATACGTAGGAACGCTCGGACTCCTCGTCTTGAGCCCAACCCCATGCTATTCTCTTTGACTGTCCCCCTGGGTATAGTTTCCTCGTAGGATCCTTGCATGACGAGGAGGAGGCTTCCTTAGCCCCACCCATATAGTGATTATAAAGGTAACACTGTGTGCCCACTTCCATTATTCTATCCTCCCACGTCCTCATCGCGTGACATTAAACTACATGGCCTTCAAGAACTACGTATGGCTTGATTTCCATCCTCATGGGATATTTTGGAACGCCTGGACATCTCGTCAGTTGGCCCAGCGCAAAAGCCAAAATCTTCCCCTCGGGACAAGATATATGGTCGGATGCTAAAGTTTTCTCCAACTCACGTCGAGCAAGCCTCGACCCGGCAGTACATCCCCCCTGGAGATGTTCGCCTATTTTGTGGATGGATACAACTATGCTTCACCCACTCCTTGACTGGTATTCCATCACATTCCTCACCTGGAGGGACCCCCATGAACATCCTGGACACCACACCCAAGGTCTCTCCTACCGATATGGGCCAACGCCCCCGAGGGTTTCCGAGCAACAAGTCGATACAAGTCATGCGTTGCGAATTTGGTCAACGATCGACACTCATTTGTTGCTACCATATCAGGTAACCATAAGGATGTTGTGTTTCAAACATGCTCAATAGTGTCCTGGATCATCGGGTCCGCCCAGATATGCCCCAAACATTGAGTGTAGTGATTCATTCTGCCCCATCCTGAAGCGACAAACTTCCCTCTGGGTGGTGCCAGTGGTCGGGCCCACAGCCCCGATTCTCTTATAAGGGATGTATGACGTAGTGTAGGATTATGTCCTCTTTCACGTCGGTTTACTTTCCATGCCGTAAACATCCCTAGCTGAAATACATTTATCTTTTCACCGTCCTCATTGCATGACGTTAAGCTGCAAATTGGCCAGGCCTCCCTGACCGATGCATAACCTCCGGCCCCTTGGCCTTTATGGGCCCACGAACCCCGTCCATGCTGCATGATGTTAAACTGCATGTTAGTCAGGCCATCCTGATCGAGGCCCATCTTCATGCCTCCCTCACCGAGGCCTACCCTCAGGCCCCTTCGCCTTTTCGGGCCCCTTGGCCTTTTCGGGCCCCCTGACCTAGGTTCTTTCCTACAGGAATGTGCGGTATGGTGTGGGATTATTTCCTCATTACCTGCCATGCCATACAACTCCTTGTTAGGATATTCTTCCCCCTGTGTGTCATTTAGAACTATGTGTGGCTTGATTCCCATCCTTATGGGTTACGTAGGACCACTCGAATGTTTAAGCTTCGGGTCCAGCCCCATCTTCCAAAAATATCCATTCCACCTTGGCCCCTTGGCCTACCTCTCATATGTCACTTTGTCGACCCTTGTCGGCAGTTCAACGATATTCCTAAGGGTACTCTAGTTTAAGTTACCTGGAATGTCGGATTCTACCCAGACACGTCCTTAACCTCTTTTCAGGCTTCGTGTCTTCCTTCATTAGGGATTTCATCACCTTTCACACCTGGAGGGACCCCCAAGAATGGCCTGGATACAACACCCAAGGGCTCTCCTACCGTTATGGGATAACACCCCTGAGGGTTTTAGACAACAAATCGATAAAAATCCAGCGTGGCGAATATGGTCTCCGGTCGATGCTCATTTGTTCTTCCCACCTCAGACTAATGTGATATGGAGACTTTTTTTTCGCCATGGTTAACAATTATCCTCCATCGCCACACCAACCCCATTAAGCCCAAAATGTCAGTTACACGATTCACATCCTTCTCCATTCTCATCATTCCCATGTGGTGTTTCGAAACACTTGGTACTATTCCTCCGTGCATGTCTGTGCATTGGGGGAACAAATGCATGTAAAAGGTTTCCTTCAAGACTCTTCACTGACTTCCCCTAGTTGGATGGTTCAGGTATTGTGATAAGTATCTTCCCCATTTGTTTCCCACACCGAGTTTAACTCATGTGGGCCTAGGGATTGGGTTTTGGCCTGTACTTACCTGGAAAGTTGTCATCCACTAATGGTCCAAGCTCTAAAGACCATAAACTATGATCTCACAAGAACAACATTTACCTTGATTCCCGTACTCACTGGATATGTAGGAACGCCCATACATCCTATCTTTGGGTCCAGCTTGAGTTCAGTGTCCTGCCTTCGGGACCCTAACTACGGGACTGCGTTGTGTGATGAGGGATCATGTCCCCAGCCACATTGGTTATGTCACACGACACCATACACAACCCCGTCTGGAATTATCTCTTCTACATCTGCTCTACATGATGATAAAATGCATGCTTGGTCCTACCACACGACCCTAAACTATGACTTTATCGTACTGGACGCACGACGAAAAATGGCATTGCATTGTGATGTCATCATTGTAGAGGACATCACGTTGGGTATTGGTCACATGCCATGACATTTTTTAATACCTATCGTGGCTTGATTCTTGTGGCGACACTAGGGCTTGCTACCCTTGGCCTATCACTTCACAAAAAAAATCCACTAACCGTAAAGGACAAACAATATTTATAAAATTCTGCTTCTTTTGGTGCAAGGGCCGCTCCTGCACTTTCCCTTTTCCCTGGCACTAGTACCTTACCATGCCACCCTTCAGAACTATGTATGGCTTGATTCCCATCCTCATGGGATACGTAGGAGCACCCGAGAACATCCCTGCAGTCCCAACCTAACTTTCAAGTTTGGTCCCTCGACTCGAGAACTCCCCAGAAAACGCATGGTAAGTAGGGATTATGTCCTCATTCAAGTCAGGTTTTGTAACCACCTTATCGTGTGTCCCCTAATATCCTTACCCCTACATGGTCTGAGCACTAAGACCTTAAACTATGACCTTTTCAAGAACTATGTGCAGCTTGATCCCTATCCCCATGGGGTACATTGGAACGACTTTTCACTTTGCTTAAGGCCCGAGTCAACTTCAGCTTTCGGTCCCTGGACCAAAAAACTCTCTCATGGGAGGTTGTGTGATGTGGTATGGGATTAAGTCCTTGTTCATGTTGGGTTACTCACCACACCGTACACACCCCTGGTTCCCATCTACGTTGGGTTTTCTTAAATACATGTGCCTCATGTGATTCCTCCCACCCATGATCCGAATTCTACGACCCTAAACTAAGATCTCCCTATCGGAAAGGACTCTGATCTCTCTATCTAATACGCCTAGTTTTCTTGTTCAGATGTGTTTTGAAAAAGATCCTGAAGAGTGGGATTTTCATAGGGGAATTCCCCTAGTCCCATGACCAAGCTTCGTGAGCTCGCTATTTGGATCCTCATCTTCTTCCACATCCTAAAGGACCCTTAGACGACATGGATACTAGGATTAACGGATCTCCATGGATGTTGGACCTAAGGGCCCTCCAATCATTTTGGGCCAACGTCCCTACAGATCTATGACAACATTTGTGACATGGTCCCCTGTTTTGAACATGGTCAACGGTCGAACCACATTTTCCTGTCCCCATTCTAGAATAACACGATATGGATTCTTCGTTTCCGCCACAGTTAAAAGTTATCCTATTTCATCATGACACCGTCATTGTGATCCAAATTTAGAGCGTCATGATTCACACATTTCCACTTCCTCATGTTCAAGTGGAATTACAACATACTCAGCTCTATCTCTTCGTGCATCTAGGTGTGCCACGTGGTCACGTTAGTATGATGGGGCCAGTATTCACCGAGAATCCCTTCACCCTAACCTTCCCCTTTCTGTATCGGGAACGTCCCACCACTAATTCTTGTTTCCCACACCGAGCATGACTCATGTGGGCTTAGTAGTTTTGGAAGGATGTGTACCAACACGGCCAAGCTTCTCATCAACCCCTCATAACTATGTATGGATTGATTCCCATCCTCATGGGGTACGAAGGAACGCCCGACCACGCTGCTTCAAGCCCAGCCTAATTCTCACTATTGGTCTGTCGACCTGATGAATTTTCTCTGGGGGTACGTTGTGTGATTTGGACTTCAAGACCTCATTCACGTCGGTTTCATAACTACCATACCATATGATCCCTGAGCTCTTCCCTTTCACTCCACATCCTATCATATGATGTTAAACTATAGGAGTCCAGATGTCCTCAATGCATGACACTAAACATTGGTTCTACCCTGAGCAATTTCAGGATGCCTCGTGTTAATCATGGGATGCACCAGAGCCTCTACCAGAGAAGATTTCACCTTCCAGTATTGTTTTATGATTACACTTCACTTCCAGAACTACATGTAGTTTGATTACCACCCTCATGGGATATGTAGAGACACCCTTGTATTTTTCCCAGGGTCCAGCCCATAGGAACAATTAATCATATTCATCCCCTTTCCGACCCCCTGGCCGGACCCCTCATAGAAGACAATGTAACTATGACTCTGCCCTAAACAAGTTCAGGATGCCCCAAGATCCCATTGGGAAGTGACAGACCCCCTAACTAGAGAGGACCTGTCCCAATGAAGGAATGATCCATGATCAAACCGATGTGACCATACGGCGTACTCCCACCACGGTGGAGTAATTACCTGATTGTTAGATTCTATTCAGACAAACCATCACTCCATTTTCCACGCTTTATGTGCCCCTTATTCAGACCCTCGTCCCCTTTCATATCTTAAGGGACCCCCTAATGGCCTAGTCTCTTGTTTCATCAGCTCACCTACTATCCTGGGCCAACATTCCGGAAGACTGGTCATGTTTGGAAGGACCCCCTAATAGAATGGATGCTCGACCTAGGGTCTGCCTACTCTCCTAGGACAACGTCCCGAAGGATTGATCGATAACATTTGTGTCATGGTCTCATGATTCAAACATGGTCAACTGTTGACCCTCATTTGTTTTCCCCATTTCAGGAAAACACAGTAAGGATGCCGGTCCTCTGCCACGGTTAGCATTTGTCCTTTATTGTCATGCCCTCCCCACAGTGTTCTGAATCTTGGGTATCGTGATTCAAACTTACCATTTCCATCTGTTCGGACCGATTTCAGCACCCCTGGAGTTGCACTGTTCGTGAATAAGAGCACACCGAAGAAATGATAACTCTGCTGTTTTGAGAACTTCATTCTCTGGCCAGGCCTCTCCCATCATTCAAAAATACGTAGTGGTTATCCAAACCCTGGATGCCTGAATCATGGTTTCCAATCCTATGCTGGGTGGGACGATGAGGCAACTATCTCTTGTTTCTAAAATCGAGCCTAACCCACGTGTGCTTAGGGAAATGTCACCGGACGTCCCGCAAACGTTGTAGGTATGTAATGAAATGATGAAAACAGTGGAAATCATTCATGATATGGCATTAAAAGAGAGAAGAAATATGAAGCACGAAAGTACCATTAAAAGGTTTGTAATTGTTACAGTACCCGGGGGTCGACTCCCCCTATGGACGGATTGACCCTGTGAAAAGAGAATTGCAGCTCCGCCACCCTTCGACTTGTGGCATCCAAAAATTGCTGCTGCTGAATCATATCCCACTCCTCAACAGCAGCAGGGCACAGTTCGTCAGCTTTGGCCCTGGACCTCTCTATGCCAGCCTGAATGGCAACCATCATTCCAGAAGCCTTCCTCATATGCTCTTATGCCTCTTCTAGATGGGCCTTCAACCATAATATCAGTTCAGATTGTGTATTAAGAGAGGCTGAGTGCTTATCTGATTGGATCTACAGCGGTTGGGCCTCACATTCATCATCATGGAGATTCATGATGTTTGTTGCCTTCCTCCACTGCTAGCCCATGCTGAGCTCGCGATTATACTCCAGGATCATCTTGTCCATGCGATCCCAGATGAACTCATGAAGACGTTGGGCATCCACTCCCCCGGTGCACAGTTCACACAGTCGTGAGAAAATTCTGCCCATTTCGTTCAGACATAGCGCTTGGGGGTGTCCTTAATGAAGCACATGATTCGCTTCCACGATCGGTGGCAGACTATGCTGCTGTCTTTTTCATCAGAGGCCATTTCATCCCAGTCTGTGTGATTGAAAGGCTCATTTGTAGGATACGCTCGCGGGAAGTCCTCGGCAGAATATATATCTGGCATTGAATTCAGCAAGACATCTGTCACCGGAGTATGCGTGATTGGACTTGGGTCAGCTGGTTGATCCTCATCATCAGACTCTACCTCAATAACCTCAGGCA
The DNA here is from genome assembly GCA_963277665.1 of Viscum album. NCBI lineage: Eukaryota > Viridiplantae > Streptophyta > Magnoliopsida > Santalales > Viscaceae > Viscum > Viscum album. Next base: position 1,892,467,974 of record OY728143.1, on the reverse strand, counting down.
CGGCCCTGCTGGTGGTCCCACCAATGATAGTGTGTGGTGCAGCTCGGGTAGGTGGGGTAACTATCTCCACCATCACCGGCATTCCCCTAGGAGGGGTGCCACCATACATCCTGACTAGCCTTTCCGTGGCAACCCATGCCAGTCAGAGAACTGTACATCAGAGAGGGACATGAACGTTAGTTGGCATGATCTACCTAGGGAAGCAATGAATCCAGTCGAGGAAACTTACATAGATCGAACTCCTGGTGCTTCTCTTGAGTCGATGCTGATGGGACCCCAAGGCGTGGCCCTCTATATACTATTGGAAGGTCTGGAGGTTCTAGAGGAGCCACCTCAGGTGCTCTGGCCCCACCAAATGTAGAACTAGACATAGTCGTAGGCGCAGGTTCTGAAGGTCATGCATCATCACCCGCCAAGGGGTGAGAGTGAGGCCAGCGTACAAGTTCCTCCTGAATGGTCCAAACAGTAGTATAAAATCCATGATGTCTTGATAAAAGACCATGAGGAAAGAAGATCGGAATGCTACCCTGAGAGCCTCTACAAAATCATCAGAATCTAAGTCTTGATCTATGACTTCGCCCTCCTCCAATGGGCTCCATTCGCTAGCCTCATCCCCCCGAGAGGATTCCTCCGATTCTTTCAGCAGGGGGAAGCGCTCCCTTAGATCGGCGGCTGACAGTTGTGAAGGAACCGTCTGATCCAGCAATACCCTCACCGGGTATGTCATTGGGCATGTAATGCCACTAGAGTGAACGTAGTCCTCCAACTCAACCAAATATTTCTCCACCTCCACTGGAGATGCCATGAATCTAGCCCGAACTGGGCTTATACCTGGCAGAACAATCCCACAATGATTCAGGAGTTCCCACATATCAGGCAGACTGAGGTGTTTCCGATTGACATCCCAAATGTCCCAGGCCTCCGAGAAGACAGAATCCTCTTCCATATCGATATGACATAGCCGCTTCCCAAGAGATTGAGTGGATATCCTGCGGAATCCCTTCTGCGGACGCCCCTCCGGATGCCACTGCACTTCTGCAATCACCAAATCCGCCCTGCTGCCACACCATCGGCCAATGCAAGTCTCGCCACCATGTCAACCCTACCACTGTGAGAGGCCCTTGCTGCCCTCCAACCCAGACCTTGGTATAGGGGAGGCGCACCGTCACCAACCCGAATGGTTGGCTACATTAGCATCTTCCCCATATAAGCGGCCTCCTAGCTGATTGCATACTCTCTCACCAATCTAAAATTGGCGATGGATGGAGGCAATACAATTCGCATCTTCCCATCTTCCCGTGTGAACACAATCCACAACTGTCTCATCACACACGGGTTCTCCACGTGATGCATGTAGAGACCCGTATCCTGACGTATATGGACATTACATTACATTTTCGGAATACTTAGTACATAACAAAAACACACACACAAGGATCGTAATAGTTTAGTGTCTTTGGAAACTCGGAATATAATCTTCTAATCCTGGTGAAAGGTCTTCAATATCTCCCATAAAGATCTTCCTTTTTTTATACCTAAAACCTTTCTTTATATCCTGGGGAAATGAAAACATAAAAGGGTGAGCTCAAATGCTCAGTAAGGGTAAACAAAAGAAATATCAATCACATCATATACATAAGCCCATAACTTTTGGAAATCTTAACCTGCAAAAGAGATCATAATTTCATAACATGGGGTAAATCATGGCAGTGAAATGTAATCACAATAATCATAACATAAAACATTATACTTTGTGGCATACACACATAATCATAGAGAATCATTTCTTGTTAGTCAAGACTCATTGCCAAGACTATCTTAGTGGACAAAGTCCCTTTCTGAATCAAGTAACCCTCGTTTCAGTCCTGTTTCACTGAACCGGTATAACCTACCGTTCCAGCCCTGTCTATCTCATGAGATATAAAATCTTTACCAAATGCATTGGAGGGAGATATAGGTCCCACCCATCTTATAATGAATCCTTTCTTATGTGTGCCACATAATCATAAAACATACATCATCGCATAACACATGTAACAAAAATGGGATTCTTGAAACATCATGACATCATAAATCAATTAATATAAGATAAAGGAATTCATAAAAATAATTCCATCACAACATGATCAAATCAATGTAATAATAGGGATAAAAACAGAACCCTTTATTATCTTAGATGGAAAATAATTTTTATAAAACACTTGAACTCTATTCTTGAGGAAAATATCATTTCTTCTTCAAAAACATTTTTCCTTTCATAACATGTCATACAACATTAAAATAAAAGAAGTTGATTAAAAATAAACTTGAAAACTTGTAAAGGAAGATTCTTGGAAATAATGTTTTAAAAATCCATTCATGTCGTATAAGTTAAAAAAACATTCTTCATACTTTTGTCGGAAAAGTCAAAAAGTACCTCGTACGAAAAACGACAAAAGATTTCTTTCATATCTTTTACTAAAAACTCACCGAAGGGTAAAATTGGATATAAACTATTGTAGGTGGATGGAAATAATATTACATATTGATGAAACATGGATGTGGATGATAAAATACAACCCGGTAAATACTTACGAATAAACAATCTCGGATAAAAATGAGATTGTGATATTTTCCCTTACCGTAGGTCCGATTTGCTTCGTATGTGTCTGAACCTCCTGTATAATGATTTAAATAATGTCATCGACTTATTACAGAATCATATTCATTGTTATGATATCATATATGGTTCACTTATGACATTATATTACCCGTTCTTTTGTAAATTCCATGTTAAATAAGCGTTTTGGGTAAAATCGTTTCATTTATCGTAGGTGTTTTGACTTGTTGTTCTTGACATTATTATTACTTATATCATGATTTACATACTTCCAGAATATAAAATATGATTTATATATCATATATATATATATATATATATTAGATAGATAAATGAAATGAAAAACACCGTTCATGGAGACGGTAGTCCGTACGTACGCATGAACGCTGTTTTCCTTTCCTTATTATCTTGAATGGAAGTAAGTAGATGAAATAAATATATATATATATATATATACATAAATCCAGTAGCTTTATAATTTCATATATTTCATTTTTATTTATTATATATACTTTATAATCATTCTTAAATGGTTAACATGGAGAATGAATCTCATCGTGTCGTGGAGACGGTAGTCCGTACGTACACACGAGCGATGATATCATTTCCATAAATATTGAAATGAATTGGAGTGGATTATAGAATATAACAGAATCAATATGATGTTTTAATAACTATGTATAGTTATTCTTTACACCACTATACCCATCCATGTAAGGTGGTGGTGGAAAATAGATTACACCACGGCGTGGAGACGGTATTTCGTACGTACGCATGCGCGGTGATTTCTTTTTACGTAGGATGGATAGATGGTAAAATAGGGTTGTTTCATACATATAATAACATATCGGTATATGAGTGATACTGATGTTATTACTTCGTAATGAAACAACCTAATAAGAAGAAGTGGAAGAAGAAATAAAGATGAAAGAATTGGTAACGGTAATTACCTCTTCTTTGAAGCGCCTCCTTGAGACCTCCTCTTAGGGCACTAAAATTGGACTTTGAGGAAGACCAGAACCTCTAGGATGTTTCTAGGGAAGTGGAGAAGAGATTTTTTCAGGGGTTGTCCGAGCTTGAGTGCTCAAATTGGTGTGAGGAGGAGGGGGAGGAGGTGTCCTTTTATAAGGGAGGAGAGGGGCACCTTAGGAATACCTCAAAATATTATTTTATATTAATGTTAAAATCGGATTATAATGGTTCCAAAGGGACTTATTTCGAAGCTAAAGTGGGGATGGGTCGAAATCCTATCAACCAATACGATTTAGACAAGTTTAGGGTATTATTTTAACCTTATCAATTAGATTTAACTCTAAGTTAAATAATTTAACTTTTACCGTGTCTTTTTGTTTTCTTTCACTATATGGTTAATACACTTACTATAACATGCCAAACGAACCCCAAATTATTTATTATTAATATATATATCTTTATCTAAGTCATTTTGCCGAACCTTAGATTTTTAGGAATAAAATAACAATTAATAATATAATATTTGATTTAAAAACTATTTTGTGTTAATTTTGACACTATTTGATTTATGATTTTTGTGAAAGTCATATCAGAATTATATGTTCGAACCAAGTTGATTATATCAACACTAATATGTCATAGTAACCTAGAAAATTAGTGGAATTAATAAAAAGTCTCAAATTACATTTATTTTGGTGTTTATAACATCAATTATGTCAATATTTCATTAATAAGATAATTACTGCATCATCTTTGTGTCATAAATAAATTAAATTATTTGATGTCTAAAAATTACAAATAAAATACCATCATGTAAGAAATCGTTTTATCTTTCTATTTAATATTTACAATCGAATTTATCTTATGTAAAACCCTATATTAAAAATGTTTTAGTAAATATACTTTGATTTTAACTCTTTTAACTCTTCTTTGAATTAAATAATAATAAATGTCCTAATCTAATCCAAGTGGGCCTAAATGATAATATTTTACACTTAAGGTTATTTTTGGTCGAGATACACTTGTCCAATAGAATTACGACATGTGTTAGGGTAATATCAATATCATTCTTACCCTTAATTACCCTATTTACTTTTAACCGTGGTAAATAAAAGTAAAAAGTTACTATTCACCAAAAATTATTTTCATCACATTGAACCACATTTTAATTACAGACATCAACCGTGTCTCTCGGATTTTTGAAATTCCATTCACAGATGCGGTAAAATTATGTTTTATGAAAAATTCAGTTTTTAACTACCACTTAGTATTTTCACTATTCATCAAAAATTGATGTTTTTCAGAAAAATGCCAAAATTTCATCCTAAGATATATTTCATATTCCGAATTCAAAAATGAAGTATATTTTACCAAATTCATAACATAGAAGTTTCATTAATTAATTTTATAATTAAATCTCGCTGTTAAAACAAATAGCGTGTTTTTAAGAAACAATATCTATCAAAAGATTAACACTTGATTATGTCTGGTTTAAATGTCAAATTACATTCAATGACCAAAATTGTATTAAATTGTAAAAATATATTCTAAATATACTTTAAAACCTCTCAAATTAATAATTTATCACTATTAATTATTTTGATTAAAAAAGTTGTTTTTAATTATAATTTAGTAATTTTCACTATTCATTAGAATATGAAAGTTATCCGAAAAGTACCAAAATTTCACCTTAGGCTAAATTCGATACTCCGAATCCAAAAATGAAGTCCATTTTGGGAGATAAAATTTCTAAAATTTAAAAAGTTGTTATTACTATTCATAACCGCTAGTTTTAATAATATTTTAATAGCATATCGTTGTTTCGTGAAACTGAGTATTGCGTACTACACATGCTATTGAGGAAGGTTGCGATTGTGTGTAATGCAAGGCAAGTCAAAGATGCGTGTTGTGCAATCTCCTTTTGGTGTAGCGTACAACACAAGACATTAATAAAATTAAAAAGAATATTTTTCATAAAATCTCGGGCTGTTGCATTCTACCCCCCTTAAAATGAATTTCGCCCTCGAAATTCGTCGGGGTTATAAATGGTTTACTATTCGAAAGTTTATTTAATAGAAACCTACATCGTAAAAAGGAATATCAAAACCAATCTTCAAAAACTAAAGTATGAAACTTAACGGTTACCCAAATAAACTAATCACTGGGTTTCCACATAGGTGAAAATATGGATATGGAAGAGAAATCTAACCATCATGTTCTGATGGAGAGTGGTAGAGAACATGGCTATGGAAAAGCCAGTAATCACAAAGCTATAAATTTGTGACGATCTAAGGTACCATCTGATTAATCGGATATAAGGGCACTAGGACATCATTTTTGGTTTTCAAGATCATTTCCTTAAAGTTGAAGAGTTTGAATTAGAATAAATACTTACTTTATTTTGGTACAATCTCTCTGTTGTTTGTGCCTTGAACAATTTCCACTTCATCTCTTAAATAAATGAAGTTGAATTTGTTATTCATGAAGTGTTAGCTGATCATGTGATAGAATGACGGGTCATTCCATCTGTCTCAAACAAAAGGTTAGAAAAAATTATATACATAAGTCGATCTATAGTGAGATTAATCATATATGGTTCCCAAAATGGACTTATTCTTCATATATCATAATTCTTAATATAATAAAACTAGTTTCTAATAAACATGGACTTCATGTAGGCCAGTGGTAGGCGATAAAGGCCAGTCGCACTTCGGTTGTGGGTTCGATTTCCACAGCATTGTCCGACGCGATGGGTTGTCGCCCGTCCTGCAGGTTGTGCTTTTTATAAAACTATATTATTATAACATCCCTTCGAAAAACTTCTATCCTTAAACAATACTATCTTATGTCCAACATAATCCATTCCAATCTTTAGGCTTATCCATAATACTGCAGTCCACTCTCATAACATAATGAAAACGATTACCAGAGATTTAACACCATCGTCGATCTCCATATATCATAAGATATGTTTTGTTGGTCACATTCCAAACAATCAAAGTCCTTAATCATGTATTCTCTTGAATACCTTAGTGAAAACATGAATGCAGTTAAAATTTAACACATTCCACATACCAAAATCCTCAAAATTCTATATACTCAAACCATGATATCACTTAGTCCTTATATCAATCATGAGATCATGAATACTGTTAAACATTTCGTTTTCTCATTTTCCCTTCATTATTCTCATATCATCTTATTTCCAAAAATATCTCAATCACTTTGAATACCACATTAGACCAATACATAAATATTCCAATACTTTATGATAGAACATTATTTTGGAATCACATTACATAAACAATTAATCATTCCCCCACATCGTTATCATATTCAACATCACCAATGGTGATCTCATGTGACTTCCCTTTGTCCTTTGCCTTAAGTGGTTGCTCATGTCGATCATCACTAACCCTTGGATTAGGGCATATATTAGCATAATGCCCCATTTCCTTGCACTTGAAGCATTGAAGTGTTGGTGGTGCGTTCTCTACAGTGTTTTCTTTATTCACATCATTAGAACCCCTTTTTCTATTACTTCGACACTCAGCTGCTCGATGACCATCTTTTCCACACTTAAATCATTTTCTAGTCCCTTTAAGATAATCTCCACCATGCTTCATTCCACACTTTGTGCATAAGGAAACATTCATCTTCTTTTCACCATTACTCTGAGATTTCTCCTTGAACTCCATCTTTTGTTTCTTGTCAAAACCATGAGATTGATATGTAACACCAACTTCCATTTCTACCTTGATAGCACAACACACAATTTTATCATAGCTACTGAAGTCTCTTATAGCTAATTCCCTTCGAAGACTTGGTTTTAATCCACTGAAAAATCGATCAACTTTACTTACAGGTTGGATGATAATACCAGAAGCGTACCTTGAAAGTCTTGTAAAATTTTCTTCATAGGTACCAACAGATTCATCATCCCTTTGCTTCAGTTCAAGAAACTCTTTATCCATCTTTGTTCGAAGAATACGAGGGAAGTACTTACTGAAAAACAAGTTCTTGAACTCGTCCCATTCCATGGACTCAATTTCATCTCTTTGCCTTGAATTCATGATAATATTCCACCATTGATCAGCTTCGCCTTCCAATCGATATACTGCTAAGATGAGTTTATCATGTTCAGAACATTGAAGAACCGAAAATATCTTTTCAGTAGTACTGATCCATTGTTCAGCCACAAGTGGATCAGAAGACCCACTGAATGAAGGTGGACGTTGCCTCATGAAGGACTCAATAGAATATTGTTCCCTTCTCTGCTCATTTGGAAGTCCAGAATGATTCATAGCTTGTGTAAGTATATCAATAAGATTTTGCACTCCATCTCCCATAACATTTGTTTGTTCAGGAGGACAATCATTGCATTTTCCATTGCATTGATCAAAACGGTTCCTTCGGGTTCCAGCCATCGTCTAAAACCCAAAAAGAATACTGTGAGAGGCAAAAATCATGCTAGGGAAAACAACATAATAAAGGGGGAGTACCTTCAATATCTAACATCTTATGTTTAATTCTATGATCGTTAGCGTAGTTCTAGCACTATTACCTATACGTATACTTAACCTTAGGGACATCCCTAGACATACCGTAGAAATATCTCTAGGGATCTCACTAACGTTTTCGCATCCTATTTTCCAAAGGTTGACTAAAACTTTACTCTAATACCAACTATAGAGACACGAAGCCTGACGTACATGGACATTACATTACATTTTCAGAATACATAGTACATAACAAAAACACACACACAAGGATCGTAATAGTTTAGTGTCTTTGGAAACTCGAAATATAATATTCTAATCCTGGTGAAAGGTCTTTAATATATCCCATAATGATCTTCCTTTTTTTATACCTAAAACCTTTCTTTATATCCTGGGGAAAAGAAAACATAAAAGGGTGAGCTCAAATTCTCATTAAGGGTAAACAAAATAAATATCAATCACATCATATACATAAGAACATAACTTTTGGAAATCTTAACCTGCAAAAGAGATCATAATTTCATAACATGGGGTAAATCATGGCAGTGAAATGTAATCACAATAATCATAACATAAAACATTATACTTTGTGGCATACACAAATAATCATAGAGAATCATTTCTTGTTAGTCAAGACTCATTGCCAAGACTATCTTAGTGGACAAAGTCCCTTTCTGAATCAAGTAACCCTCGTTTCAGTCCTGTTTCATTGAACCGGTATAACCTACCGTTCCAGCCCTGTCTATCTCATGAGATATAAAATCTTTACCCAATGCATTGGAGGGAGATATAGGTCCCACCCATCTTATAATGAATCATTTCTTATGTGTGCCACATAATCATAAAACATATATCATCGCATACGACATGTAACAAAAATGCGATTCTTGAAACATCATGACATCATAAATCAATTCATATAAGATAAAGGAATTCATAAAAATAATTCCATCACAACATGATCAAATCAATGTAATAATAGGGATAAAAACAGAACCCTTTATTATCTTAGATGGAAAATAATTTTGATAAAACACTTGAACTCCATTCTTGAGGAAAATATCCTTTCTTCTTCAAAAACATTTTTCCTTTCATAACATGTCATACAACATTAAAATAAATGAAGTTGATTAAAAATAAACATGAAAACTTGTAAAGGAATCTTCTTGGAAATAATGTTTTAAAAATCCATTCATGCCGTATAAGTTAAAAAAAACATTCTTCGTACTTTTTTCGGAAAAGTCAAAAAGTACCTCGTACGAAAAACGACAAAAGATTCCTTTCATATCTTTTACTAAAAACTCACCGAAGGGTAAAATTGGATATAAACTATTGTAGGTGGATGGAAATAATATTACATATTGATGAAAAATGGATGTGGATGATAAAATACACCCCAGTAAATACTTACGAATAAACAATCTCGGATAAAAATGAGATTGTGATATTTTCCCTTACCTTAGGTCCGATTTGCTTCGTATGTGTCTGAAACACCTGTATAATGATTTAAATAATGTCATTGACTTATTACAGAATCATATTCATTGTTATGATATCATATATGGTTCACTTATTACTTTATATTACCCGTTCTTTTGTAAATTCCATGTTAAAGAAGCGTTTTGGGTAAAATCGTTTCATTTATCGTAGGTGTTTTGACTTGTTGTTCTTTACATTATTATTACTTATATCATGATTTACATACTTCCAGAATATAAAATATGATTTATATATCATATATATATATATATATTATAGATAAATGAAATGAAAATCACCGTTCATGGAGACAGTAGTCTGTACGTACGCATGAACGCTGTTTTCCTTTCCTTATTGTCTTGAATGGAAGTAAGTAGATGACATACATATATATATATATACATAAATACAGTATCTTTATAATGTCATATATTTAATTTTTATTTATTATATATACTTTATAATCATTCTTAAATGGTTAACATGGAGAATGAATCTCTTTGCGTCGTGGAGACAGTAGTCCGTACGTACGCACGAGCGATGATATCATTTCCATAAATATTGAATTGAATTGGAGTGGATTATAAAATATATCAAAATCAATATGATGTTGTAATAACTATGTATAGTTATTCTTTACACCACTATACCCATCCATGTAAGGTGGTGGTGGAAAATAGATTACACCACGGCGTGGAGACGATATTCCGTATGTACGCACGCGCGGTGATTTCTTTTTCCGTAGGATGGATAGATGGTAAAATAGGGTTGTTTAATACTTATAATAACATATCAGTATATGAGTGATACTAATGTTATTACTTCGTAATGATACAACCTAAGAAGAAGAAGTGGAAGAAGAAATAAAGATGAAAGAATTGGTAACGGTAATTACCTCTTCTTTGAAGCGCCTCTTTGAGACCTCCTCTTAGGGCACTAAAATTGATCTTTGAGGAAGGCCAGAACCTCTAAGATGTTTCTAGGGAAGTGGAGAAGAGATTTTGGGAGGGGTTGGCCGAGCTTGAGCGCTCAAATTGGTGTGAGGAGGAGGGGGAGGAGGTGTCCTTTTATAAGGGAGGAGAGGGGCACCTTAGGAATACCTCAAAATATTATTTTATATTAATGTCAAAATCGGTTTATAATGGTTCCAAAGGGTCCTATTTCGAAGCTAAAGTGGGTATGGGTCGAAATCCTATCATCCAATAGGATTTAGACAAGTTTAGGGTATTATTTTAACCTTATCAATTAGATTTAACTCTAAGTTAAATAATTTAACTTTTACCGTGTCTTTTTGTATTCTTTCACTATATGGTTAATACACTTACTATAACATGCTAAACGAACCCCAAATTGTTTATTATTAATATATATATCCTTATCTAAGTCATTTGGCCGAACCTTATATTTTTAGGAATAAAATAACAATTAATAATATAATATTTGATTTAAAAACTATTTTGTGTCAATTTTGACACTATTTGATTTATGAATTTTTTGAAAGTCATAACAGAATTATATGTTCGAACAAAGTTGATTAAATCAACACTAATATATCATAGTAACCTATAAAATTAGTGGAATTCATAAAAAGTCTCAAATTACATTTATTTTTGTGTTTATAACATCAATTATGTCAATATTTCATTAATAAGATAATTACTGCATCATCTTTGTGTCAAAAATAAAATAAATTATTTGATGTCTAAATATTACAAATATAATACCATCATGTAGGAAATAGTTTTAGCTTTCTAATTAATATTTACAATCGAATTTAAATTATGTAAAACACTATATTAAAAATGTTTTAGTAAATATAATTTGATTTTAACTCTTTTAACTCTTCTTTGAATTAAATAATAATAAATGTCCTAATCTAATCCAAGTGGGCCTAAATGATAATATTTTACAATTAAGGTTATTTTTGGCCGAGATACACTTGTCCAATAGAATTAAGTCATGTGTTAGGGTAATATCAATATCATTCTTACCCTTAATTACCCTATTTACTTTTAACCGTGGTAAATAAAAGTAAAAAGTTACTATTCACCAAAAATTATTTTCATCTCATTGAACCACATTTTAATTACAGACATCAACCATGTCTCTCGGATTTTTTAAATTCCATTCACAGAAGCGGTAAAATTAAGTTTTATGAAAAATTCAGTTTTTAACTACCACTTAGTAGTTTCACTATTCATCAAAAATTGATGTTTTTCTGAAAAATGCCAAAATATCATCCTAAGCTATATTTCATATTCCGAATTCAAAAACGAAGTCTATTTTACCAAATTCATAACATTGAAGTTTCATTAATTAATTTTATAATTAAATCTCGTTGTTAAAACAAATAGCGTGTTTTTAAGAAACAATATCTATCAAAAGATTGACACTTGATTATGTCTGGTTTAAATGTGAAATTACATTCAATGACCAATATTGTATTAAATTGTAAAAATATATTCTAAATATACATTAAAACCACTCAAATTAATAATTTATCACTATTAATTATTTCGATTGAAAAAGTTGTTTTTAATTATAATTTAGTAATTTTCACTATTCATCAGAATATGAAAGTTATCCGAAAAGTACCAAAATTTCACCTTAGGCTAAATTCGATACTCCGAATCCAAAAATGAAGTCCATTTTGGGAGCTAAAATTTCTAAAATTTAAAAAGTGGTTATTACTATTCATAACGGCTAGTTTTAATAATATTTTAATAGCATATCGTTGTTTTGTGAAACTGAGTATTGCGTACTACACACGCTATTGAGGAAGGTTGTGATTGCGTGTAATGCAAGGCAAGTCAAAGATGCGTGTTGTGCAAGCACCATTTGGTGTAGCGTACAACACAAGACATTAATAAAATTAAAAAGAATATTTTTCATAAAATCTCGGGCTGTTACAATGCACCTCGTAGTAGACTTGTGGGGTCAGCCGCTGAAGGCACCAGAACTGCCTTGCAAACCAATACAGGGTGTACGGTTCGCAGAGTGGCTCATGATCCACTCGTGCCACCAAAACCACACCTCAAAAGGCCAGGAGATATGCGCGGTGCTCTTCCATTCCCTGCCCGGTGTCAGTGAGTACCCCTATCGGCAATGTAAATTGGTGGAAGTTAAACTCATCCGTCCTCCACACCCGGTTATGCACCATCGGTATGGTTAGTTTGAATAAGATGCTCCCGTCCGCATTCAGAATGGATGGATGGAAGTTTGATCCCAGCGGCGAGATAGGGTTTGGATACTCATAAATCCCCCTGATGTGCGCCGCAATCCACCCATACAGAAGGTGGAAGGTCCCGCATATCCTTGGCGGCTTCATTCCCTCGCTAACATGACGCAAAATCCTTTACAACTTGGCGAGCATCAGAATCCCCAGATTGACCTCCGGTCCCATGGCCCACATGGACTCCATGACGAATGAGCTGGGCCGCACCCCCATGTGGGTATCCCTCACCGGTAGGATCCAACCGCAGATAAGGGCCACGATCAACACTGCCATCTTGACTATCGGCAGCTGTTCAGTGCTGACACTGAATCCCCAAGTCTTTCATTGGCTTTCCTCCAAGAGCCGCCAATACGAGTGCTCCTTGCCCCGTTGTGCTTCCATCGGACATGTTCGCGGCCTCAGAGGGAACTCTCGATTCTCCGAGAAGTTTAGGAGCCGCTCGAACCACTTCTTAATGTGGAAATTTCTCACCGCCTCCTAATCCTCTCTAGGGACTAGTTCCATCAGTGTCGACGCCATTCGCGGCATCTTCTCCGGATCCTCCAACGCGCTCATGACAGGGAGGAACTCATCCTACATGGACCCAAAGATCAGGACCCCTGAAATCTGATGGACATCCCACAGACTGATTCCCACCACCCCATGGTGTAGGTGAAAAGTATTGGTCCTAGACAACCATCTGCTCAGAAGCTCTGGCATCAGCGTTTTCGGTTGGTAAATGTGGAACTGGGAGGCCCAGGCCGCCTCATACAAACCCACTCTCCTCATCTCGGCCCCAAACTCATCGCATGAGGTGCTTATCCAATAGGCCCATATCCAGTCGTTGGTGATGTTTCCACCCTAGCGTAGGTCCTACTAATCGGACCACCCCTTCTTCGAATCCTGCAAATCCGCCATCAGTATGGTGTGGTACAGAGGAGGGGAGGTCTCAGGTTGAAGTGGATTCCCGTAAATACTGTTCACATGGTTGTAGAGACAGTCATCGATGATTGGTGTGAAGTCCTCCTACGCATGACCATCGGCCTCCCTGAACCACTAGCGATGGCATGGCGTGCTCCTGAGCCAGCAAGCTGGTTCGTCCCTACTTGCCTCAGGAATGAACACATCATCCCTCATCCCAAAGCCATACTAGGGCGGCTTCTTGCACTATGGATAGTTCTTCTGACTCTCTTATAGAAGTTCTGTCAAGGAATTATGGTTCGAGTTAGTTCAGGCCATCTCTCTAAGGCCCAGACAGTTGGCCATCTCATCCCTGCAGGCGGCGTTTGCAAGAACCCCAAACACAGCTCTTGATGGGAGATTTCGGTTTTGGAACTCGAAAAAATTTCGGGTCGGGTCTCAAAGGTTGCTTGAGAAGATATCTCGCGAAGCTCAGGTGCAAAACCAAGATGCGGAGCCTGGCCTAAGCCAGCAAATAAAAGTTCTCTTGGCGCGGTTGCGGAGTTGGAGACTCGCTGTTCTCTAGGAAACTCGATTCGCAGAGGGTAGACGTAGAGTACGCAGATTTTGGCGAAGTTGAGAGCACAAAAAGAAAAAAGTCGTGAGAGGAAAAAAGATAGGTTAGCCCCCCTATTTATAGGCTCTGACCCTAGAGCTTTGCGTCACATCCCGCCTGTGTGGAGCATCATGACACATCCAGACCCTGCGGCCTCTATCAGCCCTGCGTGCCCCTTCGCGATTCCACATCACGGACAGCCAATAATTATGGCGATTTTCCCTCAGAATGTGACCCTTGATCCCTCCGCGGATCCAAGTCTGAGTGGGGGCATTTGTTGGCGCCAAAATATTTAATGCATTTGGAAGAAGGAAAATAATCCAACACGCTACATCATGAATCCCCAACGCGGAGATCCTCTAAGCAATGTAGCCACTGCGAAGAAAAGGAGATCGGAACGCTCCACGAATGCCCTGACGTTCGCGAGCTCGCCTCGATGAAAAGGAGGCGGGAACGCTCTGTGAATGCCCTAATGTTCGCGAGCCCGCTGCGAAACCCCAGAGGTGGTAACGCTCCACGAACCCGGTTGACCTTCGTGACCCTCCATGAAGCAACTGGCGCCCCTTCACGCTGTGTGAGCTCTGCTTCACAGTGCCCCTTGCTTATAAATACTAGGCTCCCCCAGATTCTAGATGATGGAAAATCTGACCTTTCAGCTTCTCAACTACCGAATCACGAAGCACCATTCTCCCTGGAAATCATGAGCTCTGTGAGGTATTATTTCATCACGAGATGCCTTCGCCTGGTCTCGTTTTGAGCCCCTCTTTTGAGAGGGAATCACTTGGTGAAGCCTAAGGGAACTCGCTAAGGAAGGAGATTCCCAAAGGAACTCAGGCAGCCGCAGAGCGTTTATGCTTCATGAAACACCCATCTTGTACTAGTGATCCACATGCCAAGGAAGGTTCGCTATACATCTCAAAGCAGACTGCTTCACAAAACCTTGTTTTGCGAGGCACCTCTGATTCATGAGGACGTGATCCACGAACACTATTACACTTCGTGAAGCACCTCCCATTCACACCCCTACCCCATGCTAAGGCCAAGTCACTCCACTTCGCGTAGTATACCCCTTTTCTTGGTAATTCCTCTTCCCATGCAACCCTCCAGGTTTTCACTATGTGATTTCAAAGTCCCATGGACAACACCACTCGTAGTGTTGCTTCGCCAAAGGCTTCATCACATAGGCACGCTAGCGGCTATTAATTCTTCACATATCCATGCTAACGTGGACCCCTCCATGGTTCTCTCTATGGCCCCCCTTCACCACGGCTTTGCCGGTACCTTCCCTCCCCCAAGGGGAAAAGGGTACAGGTTATGTAAGTCCTAGGGGTGCAGAGTAAACCCACCTCATCCAAGATGCAGGACGTTAAAATACCAAGAACCTCATCCTCAACAAATGACGTTAAACTATGATCTGACCCTCTGCCTCATATTGCAGTGTCCCCCCAGCTCGGACATTATCTACGCTCACTGGTCTCCACGGAGCTGGGATCACCCCTACAGAGGTGCTGATACCCTCCTTATCGGAGTGGTATATGTCCACGGGAGAAGGGACACCACCTTGTTGTAAGCCCCCTATCCCATTTTGTGGAAGGTATCACCCGTACACCTCCGTACGTCCCCAATGCCAAGGACATTGGAGGGTGCGATAGGGAACGATGCACCTTCCATCTTTGCTCCCAAATACCTCTCCCGATGCACTTTGCCTCACGTTGGGCATCCATCCCAGAGTATGTCCCAGCATCGTGGGCCGCTTAACAAGTAAGCCCCTCTTTGCTTTTCCAGAACGCACCCTACGTGACATGATCGTCATGTCTCTAGTGCCTCTTGTTTCTCACACCGAGCATGACACACGTGGGCTTAGAGTAAGCATTAAACATGACAACACCATGTCCAGCATGACGTTAGACTGTATTCCCCCATCCAGCATGACATTAAACTATTTTTTGTCCTATATGACACAAAACTATACACTCATATTAACTACGAGGTATTTGATCCATGTCAAGGCATTGTACGTAGGAAGCCTCCACGAGGATCAATCCCACCGCCCGTCATTTATTCATGTCAGGGTTCAACTACGTCCCACATGATATTAAACTACATCCCGGTCCAGTGGTAAGCCGTTGTGACCATCCCGAACTACGTTTTCATTGATCCTTGCCAAGGCATGGTACGTAGGAAGCCTCACGAGGTTCTAGCCCACCACTAGTGGACCCCTGGGTTCACCTTCATGTTGATTTGCTGACGCAGCCTTTTGAACTATGATGAATTTGATCTGTGTCAAGGCATGGTACATAGGAAGCCCCACGAGGTCCAAGCCCACTACCCATTGGTCACTCCGACCCCCTTCACGTCAGTTCACCAACACTTGAGAAGCCTAGTGTGTATTCCCCACACCATCGGGACCAAGTTCTTCACTCTCGTTGGTTCGCCGACACACCACTTTGAACTATGAGGACTTTGATCCATGCCAAGGCATTGTACGTAGGAATCCTCCCTATGGTTCAAGCCCAACACCCATCAGACGAAGGTCCACCTTCATATCAGTTCACTGAAACTTCCACCAACCTGAACTACGGGGACTTTGATCCATGTTAAGGCATGGTACATAGGATGCCTCCATGAGGTTCAAGCCCACCACCACCTAGACCCCTGGTCTTTCATCACGTCAGCCTTCCGGCGTCCAACCAAACTACGTGGACTATGATTCCCTGCTATGGGGATATATATGAGATCTCTTCGAGGCTCAAGAGCAACTTCACAGTCACTCTTCCGATGATCCCATTTCATTCCCACTCCACTTCATTCATCCATCTATCATCCATCCTAATTCTCACCCGGGAAGCCACATCCCGATGAGATCATGCCACTCCACTCCACTCCACAGCATCTAGGAAGCCTCCCAGGGGCTGGCCCTGATATCGGCGTCCCCCCCTCAAGGGGAAATTCCTAAATCGGATCCACTCCAGCTAGTGTTCTGATTAGGTCGATCTGTCTCCGCTGGACGTTAAACCTGCGACATACCCTGTGTTAAACATTGGAAGGTAAGGAAAAACTCAGATACATGCATGTGGAATATGATTCCCCATGCTTGATGTAGGATTCCTCAGGGTTCCATGCCCTCGAGAAGCCCTATAATAAGGGACAAAATTCAGACACACCAATTCCCCAATATTCAGACATGTTACAGATGCCTCGACGTGACTACTCCCCCGACTGAAGGTTACTGCCCTGACCAGACCCATTGGAATGTCATGACAGTAGCAGTGTAATTAACCAGCATCCATGGAAACATGGTACTAAGTAGAGATTCACGAACAACATATTAAATCAATGAGGGAGTCCTGGACTAGGTGACGAGTTCCAAGGAGGAATCTACGAAAGGAAGAACCGACATCCCATCATCCCGGTTTAGATCAAGGAGAAGACATCCTTGAATAAGGAGCGGATTCCGCCCACCTTTAGAAAGCGGGAATGCGGGGCAAAACAAGAAATCCATTCCTATCACACCGAAGAGGATGGACCCGCGCGCCTCGATGAATGAATTAGAAAAAATACTTTAAATAAAAAATTATCAGTATATGAGTTTTAAAATGTTATAAGTATACCATATATGACATTATATTTATGTATATTGCTATTTTATAACACTATAATAAATTTTAATTTATTATACTAGCGGCTAAAATCACTTACAACTTATGTTATACATAAGGTATGCGTTTCTCATATGACTTTTGTATAAGTTTGATATATTCTACATTCACCACTTATTTACTTCATTTTTATATATAATTACCCATTTATATGATATAAACTGAATGTATTTATATCAATTCTATTTAAATTTTATTATATGTTATTTATTTCAAAGGGCTTATGATTTAAAAGATACCAAATATAATGTGGATTTCTTTTACAGTATCATTTTTATTTGGTATTGTTAATACTTGAATTTTAATTGATGGATATTAAATGATATATATTTGATAAACCCGTTTCATTTTATTGTACAATGGTAATTATTGTATTTTTCATGAAATAGTTTAATTATTATAAACTTGTTATTAAAAATGATCCAAAAAAATGTTTTAAGAAGAACAATCTTTATTTCCACTTGGGCTAGAGATTGTTTTATTCCTTGTCAATGTTTTCAGTAATAATTTTTATGAATTTTTTAAATATTCAAAAAATAACTTCTAAATTCATTTTCTCCCGTGTTTTACATTTAATAAAAATAATCAATATATTTTTTCATTTTATTAATCCGTTACTTTTGACCTTTTATGAAAAATGATACATGAATATTTGTTTTAATGTACATGGAATAAAAAAAATTATTCCCCATAATGATTTCTAAATTATTTGAAGATTCCATTACAAGTTTAAATGGTTATTTTAAAATAAAATGTTTTTTATGATATTTCTAATTATTTACATTTTAAACAATTGATTTAAAATTAAAAAGGTTATTTCTTCAAGAAATGTGGTTTAGATATTTTCAATGTATTTTAATTTATGAAATTACACAATGATGTTATGAATGGTACAATAGAATGATAAAAAAATATTCTTCCCCTATATTGTTGATGATGATGAAATATGAAGGTTATGTATACTTGACTCAATATTATTAATTGTTTAATTAAAATTAATTTTGAGAATGAATTGCATTGACCATTCAGATTTTGAGGAATCCATATGATGTTCATGTGATGGATGTGGCCTCATTATGTATATCCCCTCAATTCATCGATATGTATAATGATAAATACAAGAAGGAATTCTATATTAGATGAAAATTTAGATTATACATAACCATTTATTTGGAATGATTTATCCTATGAGACAACATGATAGAATGATTCATGATATCTTGGTTGAGAGGCCTTGATAATGAATGTATAGAATTTTTTGATTTCTTATTAAGAAATTTGTTT
Source organism: Viscum album (assembly GCA_963277665.1). Lineage (NCBI taxonomy): Eukaryota > Viridiplantae > Streptophyta > Magnoliopsida > Santalales > Viscaceae > Viscum > Viscum album. The sequence continues at coordinate 1,892,448,752 of OY728143.1, read as the reverse complement.
ACATTATATTTTTGATTTATAAGTTTATATGAGACATGGATTCTTATTGAACTTATGTTCTTGATAGAATGGTATGTGTTTGGATTATCTAGTCCATGATGTCGGTTATTCCTTATTTACTCATGATAGCTACCCTTTTACGTAACTCTTATTGAGTATATTTGATCACCCTTTATTGTTTTACTTTCCCTAGGATATAATGAAGTATACAATGAATGATATTAAGGAGGTAAGAATGTTTCTTATTCTATTTGTTTATATTTCCAATGTAAACTGAGAATCATGTATATATTTGTTTCTCCATGACAACTACATTGGTCGATCATTGGTGATGTGATCTCTTTTATAATATAATAATTTAATAAAGTAGACATAAAATCTCAACTATTAGATTTAGGGTGCTATATTTGGTATTAGATGAATGCTAGTATAGTCCATTGGAACTACATTTAGGAAAACACAGATTATCGAATATAACCATATGGTATAATTTTTTAATATTTATAATTGTAGGATAATGTAATATTTTTAATATTAATGTAAATATTATGAATTTTTTCAAGAAATACATCCCTATCATGATATTACAAGTGGATGTGGTTTTAACACTGATGATTTGAGGGGTAATAAAACATAACAATGTTGGTCGCGTACTTATCGACCATAATTCTAGTGCATGGTGAATGATACCTTAATACACACATAGTATCACACTATCAATGGATATTCATTAGTAAATTCACATTTTATTTATTAACCATTAGGAAATATTTTAATTGATAATGACAATGGATGAACTATGGTAAATAAAAGGTGTCATAGTCTGAAAAGAAGGTTTCATGATTTAGATATCCTAATAATTAATCTTTATGACAATATAGTTTTTCATCATGATTATTATTTATCACACCATGATTTATGGGTTTAATTAAGGGAAAGAACAGAGAGAAGTCTTGTTAACAATCAATGTGATTGACAATGAAATGATTTTCCATATGAGTAACTGAATGAGATGTGATATGAATGGAGAAGCATTATGATTAAACCTAATCAGCTATCATGATATATTATTAACACTATAAAAATATTATTGTCTTATAACAGATTAAATAACAAGAAAATGAACTTTTATGGATGTTTAGGTGGTAATGGACTTTTTGGGATGTTTAGTCTTATATTATTTTAGTCTCATTATGGATGTCTTAAAAAAAGTTTGTTTTTATTATATGCAAATAGATAGATAATAGAAATAAATTTCCATGGAATTCAATGTAGTATGTGTGGAAAAAGTGGGAATTTTTTGCTTTAATTACATTTCTCAATAGCTAACACGTAGAGGAAGGATATACGATTAAAATGGAAATCATTTATAAGGAAGGATAGAAGAGTTTATTTATTATTATTTTATAATTATATTGAAGATGATTTATATCAATTAAATTTTCATAATAACAATCAGGTAATCATGAAAAATCTATAGATTATATTGTAATAGTTTTTATAAGGACTTTGAAGTATATATTAAATAATACTAAAAATTTTGAAAAATTATTTATAATTATATTTCTTTAATTCTTGTATTTATGGAATTTGTTTAATTTAATGTTATATTAATTGATCAATAAGGATAGAGGTAATTATGGGATATATATGTTTATTTCATTGAGGTTTTATATTTATTCATGTCTTTAGAATTCTAAAGGGAATATATTACCAAGTTATACACATTTTTAGTATGTGAAATTATGAGATACTTCATGTTATTGAGGGATAAATGTTAAAGTTGATCATGGAATAAAATATGTGATAAAATATTTTAGATTTTAAGGATTTGAATTTTTTTCATACATATTTTGGAGGAGTATTATGTTAAACTCTTTATGGAATGGAAGAAGTTGAACATTGGGAAACACTATTGTGGTTTTAGAGACCAATATGTTATATTTATCCATATTGGAAAACTTTTGAAAACCATTTTTTAATGAAAAATATCTAGAAATAGAAGGAATGATTTTTTATGGATTTTGGATTCATTAAATGTTAATTTTAGTCCTTTAGGAATGGAAAATTCTTCTTGAATATTCATTTCCTGGAGTAAGATATGAAGTGACAATTGATTGTATCATAACCAAATGATGAAATTGTTCTTATAAAATGGTAAAAATAAATTATGAATATTTTCTCAAGTTCCCTATCTCCATAGTGGTAGAATAACTCAAATATATAAAAATGTTCTTCAAAAAAATGTTATTATTTTACCCTCATTTCCAATATATCAATTTCTTTTTAACGCATTTTTGATTTTTGGTTTTTTTGGTCATTACAATCCTCTTGAAAATGTTCTCTATTTCTCCCTATTAATCCTTTAGATATGAGTTCCCCCTCCATATTTATATTTTATTTTTCCACTGATTTTTTCCATATATGGAATCCAGATGATGTTTTATTTTAGGTAAACATTATATTTCCCACTTCTCTATTTCAAAGGTTGATTTATTATTGCATTTAACTATATAGTCTCTAAAAATGGTATTTTAAAATATTGAACCTTTTTCGAAAAATATAAAATTATGAATGTTTCTTAATATGCATCACTGAGGCTTAAGCGAATTGTGATATATATAAAAAATTATTATTTAAATATCAGAGTTATATACAAGTAATTAAATTGGAGTGTTTGAGTGTGAGTTACGACATTATGAAATATTTTTATAATGTTCTAAATAAATAAAAATTTATCAATTTATTCTTAACATATAATAACTTATTTTTTTGGAAATTCATTTTATGATTCAAAAACATGTATTCTTGGAAAATTGGTTTTATGGAATTTAGACTGTAAATATTATAAATAATTTCTCCCACTCTCAAAAACTGGATTTAAAAAAAAATAATTTCATTTTTTAAATCTGTATAGAAAAATTATGTTATAGTGGTGTTTTTAGATTTTTATGAAAAAGTTGATTATTGGGCGAATATTTAAATTAACTATATTTTTTTAAAAGAAAATAATATTTTATTTTATAATATTTTTCCAATTTAAATTTTTTAATCGTTTTAAAATTTCATTATTTTATTATTGATAAAAAATTCAATGTATACCTTTTGTGTCAACAATAGGCTTTACATGGTATAAAAATAATTTTAAATTTAAAAATTTATTTTTTAGAATATATTTTTTTGAAGAATTTTTTGGTTTTATATAAAATTAATATCTACTATTTATATATATTGAATAATAAAAATTGAATTTCATATTTTTAGTTAGAATTTTAATATTTATTAACATACCCAATTTTATTTTTTTGTAATTGGGGATAGAATCTATGGTAAAAAAATACTACCTCAATAAATAAATGGAACTGAGGTTTATAATAACGTAAAATGGATTTGAAATATTACTAATAATTGAATTTATGAAAATTTATGAGTAATTTTTGTCCATAATCATCTATTTTTTTAATTAATTGAAATATGGATTCTGTTTTCTTTGGTATATACCAATATAATATTTTTAATAATGAAGAACTAACAGTGTCATTAGTATACTTTTAAATTTCATAAATATGTTCGTATAGGGATAGAAATATGTTCTTAATAAATATTAAATTTTATTTCTAGAATAATGAAATTATTTTCATCATGGTAACATATTGGAAAATTTTAGTTATCATATAACTACCTTAAATGCCTATAAATTATTGTCACATTAATTATGCAAGTACTAGAAATATCATTGTATATAGTTTTAAAAAACATATAAAGTAATGTATTTGGGTTGAAAATGGTTCCAAAATAACTTAATAGTATATAATAATGTCTTTTACACGGTTCAATAGATTAGAGTCTATTTCCACTATTGTCTTGGTGTCATTTATATAAAAATATGTGAATGTCTCTAAAAATGACTCTAATATTCTTTTTTGTAAAATAATAATTAATTAAATTATTTAAAAAAGGTAAAAATATAAAAATAGTATAAGTAGGATGAGAGAAGAAAAAAATCAAATTCAAATTTCAGAAACAACAGGTGTTATACCATGCTATGTAAAATATATAAGAACTCTATTATAATTTGAAGAAGAATAATCTGTGACTATTTTGACGCTGAATATCAACTTATTATCAAGATGGAAATGATATTTAAAATATCCAATGATTTATATTATTTTCAAAGCTCAAAAAATTTTGAATTCAAACATAATGTGTATGGTTTTATCTTTTGGATTCGAATAACATAAATAATTATGTTGAGATTGAGTGTTTATTGAATAAATATTTCAATGAGTGAGATATACAGGATAACAGTTTCAGTTGAATTTATATAAATATGATTTCTATGTAGTGAATGAGTTATATAGTTAACTTGAAGACATTTTTTCATTTAAATAAAATTCTTATTGAGAAGAAATATATTAATATTTTTATATAGATGCATCCTATGTGAAGTTGCCGATATAATTCCATGGTGGAACATCAATAAAACACCTGCATATATATAGTTTGAAGCCTTAAAACATATATAACATTGGGTATACTGGGAGATCATCAGGTAACATTGTGACTATAATGTGAAGCTGTTTGATGAAGTCCTATGAGAATAATGTATGATGATATGGTGATAATTCTTAATATAATACTAATGTGACTCTGATCTGGTCCACTTATAATTGAAGGCACTGATTAATGTTGATAAGTCATTGTTGAATGTTTAACCAACATGTAAAGGAGTAGTTCATAGTAAAAAACCCTATAAACATAGTCTGTTCATATTTTTTTCATTAATTTCATGAATACAATTAATGAATCTTTGGTGACATATTAACATATCTATTTTTACTATCAAATAACAGAGGTTATATTCCTAAAAAAATTTCAATTTCTTATAAAATTTGCGTAAAACATTGAAATATATGATTCACCTACCCCCTATCAATTGTCTGAACAAATCGTAGGGAGCATCTTAAAAGTCATAAATGTAGGGTTCCTATGAGTTTTATCAATATTTTTTCCTAAGAATTATTATTTAAATATTGTGAACTATATTTTTGAAGATATGTTTGAAGAAGAGACTAAAGTGAATTAATTTGAATCTATTCTTGTTTATGTTTAAAGGAATGTTCTTTTAATGAATTTAATAACAATACAAAGAAATAAAAAATTAAAAATTATGATGAAATAATGTGATCAAAATGTAAATAGTATTTTTTTCAATGTGGTATGTTCACTTCAAATAAATCTATTGTAAATTATTTGTTTTAAGACTCATGTATTAGCTGTTAAGAATACGACAAGATTAAAGCACTAAAATAATTTCATGCTCATGTAAAATTTTATTTAAAAGAATTTCATGATGAATTTATTTCATATATATTGGTATTTATTAAGTAGGTGTCATGTGAAATTTCGTTTCTATATGAAGAAGTTGAATCCATAAAATTCTATTTGTTAAAAAATTTTGAAGATGAAACACCTTAACAAAATTATTAGAAACTAATTGTTATACAACTATAAATTTTAATAAAAATAATTCCTTGGTTCTTAAAAAATTATATTGGTTAAAATATTATAATTAAGAATTTACATCTACTAATTTAGAAGTAATCTAGTATATATAGGAGATGAAAAATGTATCTGTGAATGTCAAGGATATGAAGATGAATGTGAATGTGGAAAGAATCAAAGATCTTGATAACAACTTCATGTGATAAAGAATATGTTGCTTAATCAAGTCAAGAAGGTAGATAAGGATTATTAATATCTATTAATATCAATAATGTATTAGAAACAAATTTATAGAATATAATTCTTGGATTTAGATTTGAAATTGAGAGATATTGAATCAACCGAAGCAAGCGGTTTAAGATCTTCTAGAAAGAGGAAATACAATTATACTTAGGTTTTATCTATTTATTTATATTCAAAATGGTATTAAAATAGTGTTAAATAGTTAATGTGATCATGTGAAAAACTATCTACATCATTATTAATGGAAAATTTATTTCAAAACCTAGGTAATTCTATTTTTATAAATCACTTTTAATTGGATGTGCTTGAAAAAAATTAAACTCTATTCAAAATAGTTAGAGATTTTTTTAATAACCCATAAAAAATTATGAATATTAAATTAATCTGGTGTTGAAATAGAAATTCCTCAATTGTATCCTAAAAAATCAATGATGAAACCCAAAAACAAAACACTCAAAAATTTGGATAGAATGCATATGGATGTAAAATAAGTACGTTTTTCAACTACTGCTGGGAATATAAGATGTTTGAGAAGTTGTCTATAGATTATTGGAATAATATCTCAATATTTTATATTAATGTATGTCCTATAGGATGGGTAATATAATAATAAAGTTAATACAAATCTACTATTGAAAAATTATGAAATTCAAAAAATATAAATAATTTGACAATGAGAAATTGATTTCAATATTTTGATAGTTTTTATAAATGTTGAAAAAAACATGTCCACATATTTAAATGATGATACGTTCTTCCAACTAGTAACAAGATTTATGCTGATGAAATAATGAGGCCAAAAAAGTATATTTATTGGTTTAATGTAATGATGAAAAATATTATCATTGCAAAAAATAACACTCCCAAAATGATAAAGAAGGTAGAAAGGACGTTCATTCATATATGAGAAAATAAAATAAAAAATAATATGAAACAATTAAGAATAATTCTTATTGGGATATTGAGAAAACAAAGAGAAGATACTTTTAATGTTTTATGATAGACCCTAAATAGATTATTGAAAAAATAATATGGACTTTAATTCTAGATGGAGGAATAAAGAAATAATAAAGATGTCAATAATGGAATTATGAAAAGAACTATGGCCATGGTATAAGACATAACTAAAAATGATATTGAGAATATCCCAAAAATGTTAACATAAATCATGATGCAGGTGAGTGTATAAGGTTCAAGAAGGAAATATATATTTTCACTAAGTGTTTGAAATAAATTCCTAGTCAAAAAAAGTTGTCAAAATAAATAGTAAAACTGAATTAGTTTCTTTTTTAAAACATTATTACATAAATAATAATTATACACCAATGTAGAATATAAAATATGAAAAAATAATTCTTGGTTATATAGTATGATTATCTAGAATGGAAGGTAGAGAAGTCATTAATTATTTATAGTTCTTTACTAGATCTTGAATACAATATCGTTCTATAAATGGATCAAAAGAAATCATTTGAGATTTTATTTCTTCCTAAAGGATAATATAACAATAAATTTAAGTTTGAATGTATCATGAATACATGAGATAAATTTAATATGTTGGGAGATATGTCTCAAAACTCTTGAACATGATATAGAGCTATTAGAAGTACCACCTTATTCCTAAATCAACATTATGGTAATCGAATATCGGGGAATTAAGGGTGATGTTCTTTAGAAAGAATCCCATTAGGTGAAATAATGAATTACTTCCAAACTCCTATAATACTAATTTTTTCTACAAATATTGAATTAACATATCCTTGACTAATTTAATGTTTTAGGTTTGATTATTCTCCTCCCTTATTTGTTTTTAATAATTTAATTTATTTTTATTTTAATATATTTAATATCTATAAAATGGAATGTTTTGTAATTGCACATTAACGTTTCGATTTGTGTGTACACATGAGTGAAATTACTATTATATCTTATTAATTTTGTTATCATCCCCAATTAAATTGAATTATTTATATGGTATAACATTGTGTGTAATAATTAAAACATTTTTCATTTAAATGAATCAATCATATTTTCCTCAAAGGACCCACATGGACAGAGAGTTGGTTTAGTGATGACACAACACTAGGAAACAAATTATTTTACATATAATTTAGTCAATACATAGACTAATCTGCATTTTTATAGTTACTACAACCTAGTGAGGAGTGAAAAAACATAAGTTCCTTATCTCGTCAAATTGATGGAGATATTAAAAATTTGAGGAAGGGTATTCTCTATCATTTGAAGGTTCTTTATTCACATATTCTATTTGACTATATAAATATCTATTGGTATCTATAAAATTCCACCCATTTAGAAAGTGGAATGTTTTAAAATTTATAATTAAAGTATAAGATTATCAATCATTTTTTGGATTAATTCATACCATAAATAAATTAAAGGGGGGTATGAAACTGAAAATGGACATTTCCTTCAATTTAAATTGGAACTTCAAGATGCATCAATGTGGGAAGAATAACATGGAGACTATTATCATAAAAATGAGAAAAAAAGTTATTTTTCATACATTTTCATTCATTTTTAGTTAGGTTAAGTGTAATGATAATGATTTTTGAAAAAAATATAATTTAAAACATTTATAGTGGTTGATATTGAATTTCCCTTGGGTTGATGATCAAATTTTTTGTCACTTTATGTTGTCGATATAAATGCCATTTTGAAAAGCTGACGGGCTGGTTGATGAATTTGATTATATATAAAATCCATGAAAAAATAGATAACCATAAATTAAGGATAATTAAATCTTTAGTTGGATTTTACTAGAATTGTTGAATCTACAAATATGATGTAAATGGGTTTGAAAGAGTTTATGCTTCTTAGAGATATAAGCAATAACATTTGAGTAGTATCTCATACATTATAAGATTGAAATAAATAATATTCACATTTCAACTTCAAAATTATTGATAGATGAGTTCTTGTTTTTTCTAACAATGTTTTCGTACATAGTAGGTTATTGATACGATGATAAACATGAAGAGTTATTATAACATGTAACAAAAAACTAGCTTAAATAAAGAAAATAAGTACACTGGTTTTGGAGAAGCTTTCCTTGTTAAATATATATTAGAAAATATAATATACTATAATAAATATTAATCAATAGTTGGATTAGTGTTGAGAATATACAAATTATCTTTGGATAGTCCCCGAAGTCATTTCCTGATGTTTTAAATTTTTTGAGATGAAATTGAAAAAATGGAAAAGTCCCAGAGTTTCAGTCATTGGGTTCCAACTTCTACATTGTGAATCTCAATGTAAAACATTATCATGATACTTCATGAAATATATGTCATTGTACTACATCATATTAATTATATGAGGTAGTAAAAATAGAAAGGAATTGAGTATATGTCATTAGAAAATAACACAATCCTTTGGCCAGGAGTAAACCTTTGGAGAGCCAAGAATTGTCCTTCAAATAGGTGAGTGTCTATATATTTTAATTATAGAACTCTTTGATCATTGTAAGCCTTTGAGTCACAAGAATAATTATTTAAGAAATTTTATGATGTTATCATTAGTCTTTGAAAACATAATCCTTTTGTAACTTCACATAAACCTAAAACAAATAGAAATTTTTTTAGTAATCTATTTGAATAATAGTTCAACATTTTCAAATTAAATTTTGATGAAGATTATATTAAAAAGGATGATATAAATACTATTTGAACATGTTCTTAAACATTATAAACATTAAATGGGTCTTCAATTCATGAATTAAAAATATAACAAGATGATCTTGAAACATTATCAAATAAAGGGTAATTTTAGAACATTTTGTATGAAAACAAATTAATATTTTGTAGAACTAATTTATAATGATATCTATTGACACCATAACCATTCTATGATTATTAAAATATCATGATTCTATTATTATCCATGATTCAAGATTTGATTTAATATTCTAGATGAGGGAAAAAATCATTATTACTTTTATTTTGGTTATATATAAAATATTTGAAAATAATCCTTTGGTGATCATAGCTGATGACAAATAGGAAGATGAATGTATTTTGTAAAATGTTCTAAATATCACAATTATTTATGATTCAAGACCGATATAAAGATGATATGTTAGTATAAGATGCTAACCTGATTTAAAAATTAATTTATATATATAAATTGGTATTTTATAAAGCTCTCATGAAATAATAGCTGTTTATAAAAAATTCATATAATGTACTATATATTTTATATAGTAGTGGTTAATATTATTTATGGATTAAAAATGAGTCAATATTAAGATAATGATAGAACCTAAAGCTGATGTTTTGAGATAATCTTATATATATAAACTATTATAAGTTTAATGCCCTGATATTTTCTAATTGGTATAAAATATTTGATAGTATATATGAAATGAAAAAAATATTATAATAGAATATAACACACTACGAATATAAAATATTTTTCTAAAAAAAATTAAATATATCTAATAGCTTATGATGCATGCAACAATGGGTTTAAATGAAAATATATACTCTTTTATTATTTAAACATGGCCAGTATAACCTAGTTGTTATATTGGTTGGTATGAATAGGAAAAAATAAATATTGAAAATCATATGGTATATACAAGTATAAAATAAATTCAATGGTTTTATATTTCTTTTTTTAATATGAATAATATAAATGGAAAAAGAATTATATTATTGAAAACTATATTTCACTAAATGGAATATTAGTCTCACTTTATGCACATAATATAAATTTTTTTTATAAAATTCTTGAAACCATTTTTGGAAAAATAAAATTCATTTTTCAAATGTAAATTATAATATTATATTTGAGTGAATTTTTAATATTTTTTTGAAAATACTAATGTTTTGATAAATATTAAAAAATACCTCTCTATTTTGAAAATAACTATTCCATTTATAGTATTGAAATGGTTAAATAATATTTTTAATTTTTTTAATTTAAAATTAGTTAAATTATATTATAATATGAAAAATTTATGTAATTTGAATCAATTTAATATAAAGTTTTTATTTTATATTTTAAAAATTTGTAGGTTCTTTGAAAAAATTGTTCTTTTAACCAGTCTGTTAGATGAATTTTACACTACGTTCATATAATTATATGTATTGAATTTGAAAAAATAGATTCTATATTAGGAATAATAATTATTTATATCATATAAGAAGGTAAAAATAATTTTAGATCAAATTTATTAATAAATAAATTATAAATTAATTACCATGTTTGATGTATAAATTGATTTACTTAGTTGTGGGGTGGGGGTAATGAGATTATTATTGATGAAAAGGACCCAAAACAAGATGAAAACACATTTTATGGTGTCATTTATACCTGAAATCATATAATGTTTGAGAATGAACCAATTTTTAGGCTAGTTTGAAGAGAAAAACATGGGTATCACTTTATCTTTTAAAAAATTACAAGTGTTACCTACCCTCCACTTATAAAAGGATAACCCCTATACCCCCCTTTTTACACTTCCAAAACCTATTGATTCAGACAATACCTACAATAATATATTCTAAAATTCCTAACTTATATCCCTAATGCCCTATTTTTGTTACAAATTCGTCATATGAAATATTTAGGTATAAATCAAAATAGGCACCCTGAAGATGTGGTCAAATTCTAAAATGTGAACATTTTATTTATTTACTTTTCCACATCATTAAAATCATCATAAAATTGTATAATATAATTAAATATTATCCAATATTTACTTATTTTTTATGTTAATTTTATAACACATATCAATTTTCACTTCCATCTTTTGGGAGATTAAACTGTTGATCGTGTGTGTGACAAACCACAAACATTCAAACTGATCAATTTATTATCCATAACCACCTTTAATGGATAGATATATTGATGTATTTAAGATATTTTTTTTCATATATATGGAATTATTAATCATATATAATTATTATATCATATATATCTGCTTTCTTTTCATTCATAATGGGATATGACAACACCACTCATGTGTACGACAACCAACCGTCTCGTGAAGCAATGTGATTCTTTTTCACATACAATATACATGGATTGTATAAACGATAATTTTAATCAAATACTGGTGATGTTTTTGAACAAAAAAAACTTCTTGTAATTAGGTGTTAATAATTTAGTATTCTATTAACATTTCTTGTGCGTAGGTACAGACTACCCCTTCCACATTGCGATGTTAAATTTTATTCTTTATATTTTTAATTAGGTGTTAATAATTTAGTATTCTATTAATATAAATGATATATATGACATAAAGATTATTCTTTAATTGTTATTTAATATTTAACTGAATTTCATTCCATTGGTCATGAAAAATAGAAACAACATTGATGAATATGTACGACCTACTATCTCCATGAATGTTGTAATCCATTTTCTATATATAACTTTTTATAGATTACTATAAGTTCATATATATTTAATATATTACCTATATATATAATGTTTAAAATTATGGATCTTAAATATCCATTAACAATATAAATGGATTAAATTTACCAAACAAAAACATACATGAAAAATGAATCAATTATCACCTCAAACAAAGATTTCAAAAATGAATTGTTGATAAACAGATCATAAAATACAATAAGTAAATCAAATATCATAATAATTAAATGAATTTTATAAATAAATTTATATAAATGATGTATAATAAACCAATATATATAAATGAAGAGTTTCATACACATAAAAAAGGAATATGACCTCATGTAAGTGTTTCTCGTCCCACATTTACTTTCACAATACATATGACATATTGACCACTTATTTCATTGAGTGGTGTATATAAGGCCACATATGAAATTTTATATCATGAATATATTTATATTTATGATATTTAATGTTTATACTAATTTTATTTCATTCATGGGTCTTAGGAATCAGAATTTACCATTGTGGTAATGGTATATTTTTCAATGTCATCTTTTATTGGGATTATTTTTGAATAAATTTAAAATGATGAAATTTATTATATATCAATCAATAAAAGAAATTATTTTCTTATATTATGTTTATTCATGAACATAATTAATTTTAAAATTTTAAATACTTTTAACATAAAATGATTGTGAATGTTTTTAATAAAATCATACATTATTTCTCTCTTCAGTCAAAAAATGTTTTCCTTCCTAAAAAATGTATTCAAAAATCATTTCCTATTTTTTTTATATATTATAATTTATTTATTAAAAAATTTGTTACCCATTTAATAATTTTTCTCAATTTTTGGAAATTAAATTTCTTTGTCACATTCCTAATGATTTCTATTAGGATTTCACAGAAAATTTGATAGGAACATTTCTTTTAACATCTAAAAAATTAATAGAATTTACCAACTTCATGAACACTGAGTGTTTAAAATATTATATTAAAAGTTTAAAATATTATTTTTAACAAATATTAAATTATTTTTTTATTAAATTTTAGTTTTAAAGCTGATTCTCAAATTGAGAATGATATTTTCCTTAAGATTTTTTTTCTAGGAATTTCTATAGTATTTATATTTTCCACAGGCCTTTATTTTGTATATGATATACTAAGTATATATTTTATTTATAAAAAAATTATTATGTATCTGGATGGTTTATTATCATTTTTAATGGTGATGCATAATTTTATTACCATTAAGCATATTACATTGGATGCTTTATGATTTTTATTGATTTGGGTATGTGTTAACATTTAGTATATTAGTTTTTCATTATGAATGCTTATGATTCTTATGATTATCCACTTTAATATATGGAATGAAATGAAATAATTAAGTGATTGGTGTTGTCTGATATTACATATTCACTCAATTCATCCTAGGTCTCATGAGAGAATTCAGTTTTCCCAAAATTGGGTTTTAACTATAGTTATAAACTATATTTGGAATGTTTATACATTATATATTTTATGTATAAAAATATGTGATCATTCATTATGAAAGAAAATTATTTATGTACCATTTGATTATTCAATTAGTTAGAATATTATATGTTAATTTCCAAGCTCAGGTCATTATTTATATGGAATTATTTGATTATCATTTACTCCTATCATATTATTCTCTTGAAATTGATTGGATTGAATATTTTTCGGTTATTTACATTTTTATATTGATTTTGTTTATTTATTACTGATATAATAAACTATAATCATACCCTTAATGAGAATTTGGGGTCACCTCTATCTTATGTTTCATTATTTAGGATTCCATGATCTGTATTATGATTGATATATAAGGTTTTTCTAGATGAAATAATGATGGACACAAAGAAAATTTTGTATTGCATGTTATGTTTTAAATATTAATATGAGATTCAATTATTAAACTAGTTCAATATAACATATAAACAATATTATCCTGAAAGATAAAATTGGTTGTTTCTTATACCAATTTAATAACATAACTACTGGCTTCAGGCTACTTGGGTTAGGGTCTTTATAGTTGTTATTATAGGAATTTATGTTGGAACAATAGAAGCATGATTTCAAAAAATATCGATTAGGTAACTTATCCCTATGATATATACTATGGATAAGTATATGATAACATACTAAATTTTTGGTAAGGAAGATATTATGAAAATTATTCTAGTAATATAATTATTTCTGGGTGATACAAGTGGACATAATTAAGGAATATATGTACCTATGTGTAAGAACTCTGAAAAGGTGCATCAGGCTTGGATTGCATGATACCTATAACACAAAATGGTCCTAACTGAGAATTTGGTTTATGAATCCCAGTGTGTTTTCCTAGGATAATCCAAATTTTTTTAAAACCCATTACGAAGGATTTGAAAATACTATTATTTTTTTAAACCCACCTCAACAAAAAAAATTTATGATTATGAGATATTTCATTCATAAATTATTATACTTATGATAAGTGTTACCAACTATTTATGATTATATATGATATTTCAAAATATTATGATCTAATATTGAGCATGGAAATTTTTATAAATTGTGTATAGTGGAAGGAATGTGAACTTTATCATTTAACATAATCTAATGAGTATGACTGATAATTTAATTGATAGGATTTAAAAAAAATTGATGGGAACTAGTCACTCAAACATTCTCATTATAAGAGGAAAAATTATCATGTTTCATTAAGATAGAAAAATAAATCTTTAAGTTCTATTAGATTTAGAGGAATAATGATATGAATTGTATGATATAAAAAAATGGATAAGGGGAAAGAATGATTTTCCCATATATAATAATTTTTTAAAGAATCACCATTATACCAATTTAAAGGTAATGTGAGTCATCTAAATTTTGGAGATAAATTCCACCATGATCATGATTTCAAAACTCATAAAGAGTGTTACAATATACAATGCTTTAACTATAATGAAATGGGGCACTATGAATATTAATTCCCCAAGTATCATGGTAATACACCATATAAGATATTAATGGATCATTCTCAAGCTTATGTTATTCCTATGACCAAAGTGAAATAAATTGCATGTGTATATAGATAAAATAATTTTTATGAAGAAGTATTTTATCAATTAATAATCCTAAAATTTATAAGAATTTTAGTGAATCAATTTTTCTTTTACAGATTTATGTGTTTAAATATATTGATGACCTGGAAAATTGATTTAGTGGAAAACTGATCATATTTAAAAAACGATAAATAGGGTAATTTAACCATTACTATGTGCTATATGTTAAGATAATAATGATGAATATATATTTATTTTACATTATTGGTGACCTTGAAATTAGTTAGTTATTTTTTATTTTATGTTATATTTGTTGGAGTTTACAAAATGATTGGATTTATGGAATATATTCGTCAATATTAGATATTTTTTGAAAGAATGCTTGTTTTTATTAATTTTTTTATTTTCATTAAGGTATTCACATATTTTGAAGTTGAAATCCATATCTACCTTTTATTTTTTAGGGAATATGATGATGATTTAGTGGCCATCCTTCTAAATGTTGGTATATTAAATTAGTTCAAACATATTTTTGATGAGTGTTGAGGTTAACCTTATTTGAAATAGATTAAGATAAATTTTCGAATTTACAATCATGTTACTATATAATAATGTATTATATGAGAATAATTTTGAACACCATATTGGTTTTTTTAAATATGGTATGAATAGTTTGTTACTCGTTTATAGATCATATAATCTTTTAAATGTTAATTTTAGTGCTTCATGTATAAAAAATAATTTTTTGATATTATATCTATAATGTAAGAGTAAAAGTAGAAATATTTCAAATATATTCCGTTATATTCTTTGACAGTAAAACAATTTCTCACCTTTTTTAAAACGATCATAAAAAATATTATCATATTAAATTAACTTATGATAAATCACATAGTCTTGTAAATCCTCATAGATATATATTTTTATGGCGCATTAATTTCCATTGTTCATAAATTTTATTATTATCAATGATCCCTATGACTATATATAATTATTTACACTTTTTTTCATGAACATATCATCACATACAACTAATATTTTAAAACATGGAAACCTAGTTGTGTGTTATTATAGAATAAAAATTTACATGCCTTTCTATCCTATCATGAGGATGTTCTATTAACACTTTTTTGATGAGGGTTTTTTATAATAATGGTAATTCCAAATTTGAAACACTTGATTACCCATATCAAGATTAAACTATGAGGAAACAATATATTGAATTTTGGGAGAATGTAATGCTTCAAATTTCTTAAGGGAAAATAATTTTCAATAGAATACATGGAACAAAACAAAAATATGAAAACTGAATTTAAAGAACTGAGACTTTGTGAAATATTTATTTTAAAATAAATTCAACCACATTGAAAGCTTATGATGTACATAATGCTAGGTTGAAATGAAAAAAGGTACTCTATTATTACCTAAACACGACCATTATAACCAATATGTTATGTTGGAGGTTATGAATATTATTATAGAAATTAATAAAATTATATATTCTATATATTTATAAAATAAATTCAATTGATATTTATTTATTAAACATAGAATAATAATCAAATGAATGAAAAATAAATATTTTATGAGAAATTATATTGTTCAAAAAGGCTATTTAGTCTGTCTTTGATCACATTATTTAAAATAAAATATTAACAATCATAAAATATTTATTTTAAAAAATAAAATAAAATATTAAAATCTATATTTCAAAATAATATTGGGTGACTTTTTTATCTTTCCAAAAGGATTATTTTTTTATTAAATTGTGATAAATACCGATTTTCATTGAACATTTCATTTTAATTTAAATTATATACAATGTTTAATTATATTTTAAATGGTATTAATGTATTATTAGTATAAATATATTAATATATAACAAATTTATATTTTCTAATCAATTTTATACTGATTTATTTTAGGAAAACATTTAATCATTTGAATGATTTTCTTTGAAAACCCAACTTTTCGACGCATCTCCTGGTTTTCTATAAATTGAATTATTCCTGATATATGGATTTAATTTGCGAAAATGGATGCTACATTTTGAAATATATAAATTTATAATATTTAAATATATCAACTTAAAATTTTCCCATTATTAATAGTAAAACAATTAAAATTAATTAACATTATTAAAGTAAACTAGGTTTACATAGGTATTAAACTATGAAGATAGGTGTTAAAATGAAATAGAACATGTACACCCCCTATTTTATTCTTAACATGTGACCTTATCAGAGTGAAGTTTAGATTATTATCCATTTTTTAGGATTTTTTAATTAGAAAAATGTGGGTATCACTCCATCTTTTCCCAAATTCACTGTTTGTCCTCTCCCTACTTATAAAGGGCCCCCCAATCGTCCCTTATTCACACATAAAAAACAATTTCGTTCATAAAATTACAACCCAAATATATTCCTTAATTAATTTCCCACATCTTAGAGGAATTATTTTTTAGGAATACCACCTCTTAATGCTTTAGTTATAAACCTAAACATCCTCTCCAAAGATGAAGTAAAATTGTTAAACATGTATATTTGTTTTATTTATTCTTAAAAATATTTACATAATATTAAAATATGATAATAAATAAATAATATTAAGAGATATATACTGAGATGTTATTATTTTAACTTAATAACATATATACATCTATACTAGTATTAAATGGGAAACGAATTTTTCGATCATCTATACGGCAGAATACATCCCATAGAACTTGTGTAACTCGTTTTCTATCACAAAATTTGATGGATGGGTATAATGATGGATTAAATTTATTTATATTATATTTATGAAATTATTAAAATTATTAAATTACTATATCATATAATAATTATTACATTCCATTCCATGGGTGATATGATGACATCGCTCGTGTGTACGGCGGACTACTACCTCCCAAAGCAATGTGATTTGTTTTTCCTTAAATTTTGGAAGGAAATATGTAAGGAGGGTTTTAATGTAATATAGGTGAAATTTATAAAATAATTATACTTATTTAAATTTGTTATCATAAATAAATTCTTATCTTATAATCTTCTAGAATGTAATAACCACATGCGTTCAAACGTGTAGACTAAGACCTCCATATATTGATGTGTAATGTTTTCCATTTTCTTACATGGATTGTAAGAAGGATAAATTCGAGTAATATAATATATATATATATATGACATAATAATAATTATGTATTTTTTAATTAATAATTATCCTCTTTATATTCTATCTGTTGAAAAAATGGAAAGAATATTCATACGTACATACGACCAACCATATCCAGGAATGGTGTAACCCATTTTCTTATCCAATATTTATAGATTACTATAAATAAATATATAATGAATATAAATGATATTTGTATCATGGTTAACAAATTTTAGACGATTTATCCACGATAAATATTGGAGGACCAAAATTACCGAACCAAAACATATATCTGAAAAACAAAGCAATTATAACTTGAAATAGTGATTTTAACAATGTATTGGTAATAATTTGGTCATGAAAGACTATAAGTAAATAATATATAGTAGGAAATATATGATTATGGTTATAAAATATATTATAATAAAAATATATTTATTATACATGAAATTCAGAAAAATACAAACGATGTCGAACTTGTGGTAAAGTTTTCTCACTTCACTTTACTTCTATAAGACATATTCAATATTTATCATTTATACATTTTTCTATTGTTTATTACCATAATTTATATATTTAATATCATTAATATAATTCACTTTATAGTATTTAGTTTTTCATTTGAAATTGTTTTTTTTCATTGGTCATATATTTCAAAACACAAAAGGTGTTCATCTTTTATTTTACAGCGTCGTTGTTTTTTAGGATTATTTAATATTAATTTTATAATATTGAAATATTATGATCTCTAACTTCATATGGCCATATATTTTCTACTAAAATGTTTATTAATGAAATTTACAATAAATATAACCATTTTAACATTCTTTTTACTTAAAATAACTTTAAATGTTTTTAAGAAAATATAATTTTTTTATCTCTTTGATCGAAAATCATTTTTCATTCAATTTGTTTTCTAATAATGTCTTAAAAAACTTTTTCAACATTATAAAAATTCTTTATTAAATACTTTTGAATTTGTTTATGTTTTTCTATAATTAATATTCATGTATTTTTCTAAATAAGTCCTATTAATCTTTTACTAAAAATTTGAGAAAAAGAATTCTTTTAATGTCTTTGAAATAAATATAATTTCCCACAGTCAAGCCCACTCAGTGAATTAAATATTATTTTAAAATTTTACTACTTTATTTTCAAGTAATATTATATTTATAATTTTATTAAAACATTTAATTTTAAACGGTGATTTTCAAAATTAAGAGGATATTTTCTTCAATATTTTTTTAATTTCATTTTATGGTATTTATATTCATCAATGACATCACAAGATTATGATAATTATCATAAACTTTGTATATATTTTTTTTATACTCTCATTATTATTTATGTGGATGATTTATTATTAGTCTGAATGGGGATATACAAGTTTCTCACCATTCATTATATTACTCTAGATTATTTGTGATTTTTTTTATTAATTTGGTGTTAGAATAAACATTACATATAATAGTTATTTACTGTTCACATTTATTCTGATTATAATTTAACTATTTTATATGTGGAATTCATCAAACATTTTATGTTTGGGGTTGGGGTCTAAAATTAAATATTTTTTTAATGCATTGGTAGGTCTCATGATAAAAATAAGTTAGCCAAATTATATAGATTTTTATCCAATTTTTTAAAATATTTTGGTAAAGGTATTGACAACATAAATTTAATATATGTAATTATTCATTTCCACATTGTAGAAATAATTATTAATTTTCTAAATGATTATTTGACTATATACAATTTAGATTTGTATGTTTCAAGATCATGTGATTATTTATATGGAATTATATGATCTTCATTTATTAATGCTATATTATGATCATGTAATTGATTTAATGGTATGTGTTTTAGTTATTTCTATTTAAATATTGATTATTATAATTTATTTATGATATCATCCATTATAAACATACCCTTACTGTGAATTTGAGCCCACACATTTCTGGTGATTCTTTCCCCAAGATGCCAATATGTTTATTATGATTTATATACATGGTTATACTAGAGGAAATACTGATTCACTCAAATAAAAAAAAAATTTGTATTTTATATTTCCAATAGTAATGTGTTATAAGAGTATGTAACTAGTTTTTCAACACTAATAAACTACACGGTCTGTCGAGATGTGATTCCTTATATCATATGAAAATGTAATAAAGTAACCATCGTCATTGGGAAATAAGGGTATGTTATTTTCGTCAATTTATCAAAGAGAGTATCTGATTTTGAGAGTTTGAGAAGAGAATATGAAGAATTATCAACACCAACCAAAAAATTTTGAGAGAATTTTCAATTTTTTTTGGTTGGGAGAAAAATGAGAAGAGATGGGGAAAAAAGTAATGACATTTTATTAATTACGTAGGATAGAACTTTTGAAGTAAAATGAAATAAGAGTATTATAAAATAAATCCATGTAAAAATATTTTAAATGAATGAAATGAGTTCATGATTTGATAAAATAGATATAAATATTAAATTTCAAAATATATATTATATACTTTTTATGGCATATATATAAAATTAAAAATATGTCGAGGGAAGAAAATTTCAATTTCAAATTTTTTAAATCAATATATATTTTTATTTTTATATTTAAAATATTTAATAACACTAATATACAATAATAAAGAGGATAATTTCAACATTTCGTAATGTTTTAGATCATATGGGTATCAAATTAGATGTGAGAAGAAGAATATTGTTTGATAACCATTAATGAAAAATCTTAAGAATAAGGAAAAAAGTGCATGTCATAAATATTTGATATTATTTTTTATTTTGTTGATTAATATATTGAATAATTATGAAGATACAAAAGGTTTTAGGATCATAGGATCTCATTAAGTTAGATAGTTAGGTATGGAGTTTTAGTAGAATATTTGTGAAACTAAGCTGTGAGAAAAGACTATATTAATGTTTTTTTTATTAAAGTAATTCTAAAATTTTAAGAATATGACATTGAGAAGAAGTTGATCGATATTATTTATTCATATGGATCCTTTCAATATATAATATTATACTTAGAATGAGGATACTCAAACAAATAATTTCATATTTATAGTGTAAAGGCATAGAACTTATATGACATAGGGTATCTAGGGAGAAAAAAATGTGACATTGTGAATCATTTTGGGGATATGCATTGAGTATTAATAATGTAATTGGTGTGAATATAGTGGATATAATATCACCATGATTCTGATTTGGCCAACTTCAAATTGATAATATTGATAATATTTGATAGTTAGTGATGAGAAATCTAATGAACATAGAAAAGAGAAGATCTTACTAACAACCCGTGTAGAAGTACTTTGTGCCTCTTTATTTTCATTTATAGAATGAATATATTTTATGGATTAATGGTAGATAATTAATAGACCCATTTACACGGACCTAAAATAGTGGTTAAATTACAAATAGACTTCATGATCGTTTGGAATTGTTAAAAACAAGACAACACCAAATTCACCCCCTCACGTTTCAACACAGTTCCCATGTGGAATCTCATGTGAAGTATAGAATTTTATTTTTTTCAAACTAAAAAATATGAATTATGTACATATATATATAAAAACTATTTATAATCACACTATAGTTATACATAAGGAAGGAAGGTGATGGTTTTAGGGGTGTAATTTTAAAGTACACATATTATTTTGAGTTATGGATAGTAGCCACACACATGTGTTTGGCATTGGTTTATTGGGTGAATTCACAAAATTTCATATATATTAATGTGATATGATAAAAATATTAAATAATAAATGATTCAATGGTCTCTTACAATTATATGTTCCATCTTTATTGGATGAAGTTAACCCACTTTTCTGGGATCGTGTGTTTTTTTGTAACTACTCTCCTAGTGGAGACACACAAACATTTTTTCCTATGCTCACACATAATGTATGTTATGTTAACAACCTTACTGTTATATAGCATATGTTTTAATAAGTTTTGGAATTATCAATAAGAATATAATAAAATACCAATATATGCGGATGAAAACTACCAATACATTAGGATGGATAATAACATTACACAGTAATAGAAATTATCTCACTTGAGTTGGGATCTACACTTATATGAGTTAGTTATTAGTATCCACCATTTTTTAACTAAGAGTTTTATGAATCCTAAAATCATATTTATATATATTCATTTATAAAATATATTTTCTACACTATAACCATGTAAATGTTTAATTATATATTTTTTAGAAGTAAAATATATAATCTATTTACTTATTTTTAACATATCATCTATATTTTAATTGTTATAAAAAATACTTTATAATTTCACAATATAATTTTCATATTAAATTATTTATTATCTTTTATATATTCGAATTAAATTAATATTTTTATGCATCATAATATTTATATTTCTTGGATGATACAATAAATAAAAACATAAATAGCACAATAAACTTATGTAATTGACGTTTTTTATTATATATTCTCCCTTATGGAAAATATCTGATATCAATTCCCCCCAATGACTATATCTTCCTGATCTAACCACACCCACACACGAGTCACAATTTAATTCATTAAATACCCAAACATCTTTTCTCCTGTCACCCATGAATATGGTTCTGATAATTCCCCTTTGATGAATTTTGTTTATAATTTTATTTGTAGGAGTTGTTTTCATGGTAGATAATAAGGATGCATTCTTTAACTTAATTATTTTTTTAATCATAATTTACAATTCTACTATTCATCATGTTATTTTTCTTAATATATTATTCCCAGTACATTACTAATGATTGATTGACATATATAATGATAAAATCTAGGTTGTCATCTTATCTTAATATTTTTATCAGTTGTTTTTAATTTTCATTCTATTCAACCATAAAACCTATATACATAATATATATATATATATATATATATTAATGTTTAGAAGGTTACAATGTGGGGTTTTAAGAAAAATAAGTTGAATCCCACTCTTTATTTTTAAAAACTGGTAAAGGCATCTCCACAATATGGTATCATGGACCATATTATGGAGGACCTCCCCATGTGACCCGAAATTCCTAAAAACACTAAAGACAGAAAAACGTCTCCTCCCCTAACCATTTTTAAGAGGTAATCTCTTATTCACCATGAAAAGAACCACGACTTATATTGTAATGACCCAAAGTTTCATTAATTGAAATCCATCTTGATCTAATTAAATGTCTCTTTATGTTTATATAAAATGTCAACTTCGTTATTTTTATGTTAATAATTTTGATCGTTGCTAATATAGCCATTGAACAATGATCACATGATTAGTATAAATATAGGACTTTAACAAATCCAATTTACCTAGACAAAGGAATCGATGGCCTCATCAAGTAGAATTTCCCCATACAAAGCCCATTTGTCGAAGCTCGGAAAAGAGGTGGCATCTTTGGGCTTCGCTCTTGACCAACCCCAAGTGGAGCTTCATTATGTCAAGATCGAACGTGACTGTCTATGGGGAAAGTGGAAGTTGATTAAAATTACCAGTCAAGCGATGTTTTTCGAGCCACCCCAAGAGTCTGTCACCATCACACACCTTACCCTTAGGTCTTATGTGGCTGTTTTAAGGGGTTATGTAACTAATCAATAGTACTATGTCCATGTATATTAATTTTGTATATAATAATTAATATAATTTCTTTTCATTATTCATACATGGTAAATAGTTTTTAATGTACAAATGGTGTTTTTAGTTTTTATTTAATTAAAAATATATTTTATTAAATTAATTGATTTTTGAATTAAATAATATTTTAATAAAATATTATAATTATTATTATTAGATTAATTTTATTGTATATAAATTATTATATAATGGTATGAATGCAATTACAATTTTTATTAAGGTTTGAAAGCCATTTTTTTCAAAACCCGTGAATTTTTTATAAATGTTGGTATTTATTTTTAAAGTGAAAATTGACATATTTATAAAATTATTAAGATAAAATAAATGTTATTTTTGGAATCAGGACGTCAAAATTATTCCACAGTGAATTTTTCATAATTTTCTGAGACAGTCAAAATTTTGAGTAAAAATTAAATACCGTTTAAATATATAATGTGTTTTATGACATCATAATGACCCAATTTTGATGTAATAAAATACAATAATCTTTATGTTAGGACAATATATTCTTTAACATTATAATAATGTGATTTGGGTGTGTTTAGATTACTTTTCAAATCATTAATGGACCCCTCAATACTTATTAAATAACTTGTCTTTTTAAATTATTTTCCTTGGGAGTGTGACTCACCTCCACATAAGAAACCCTAATATTTTAAGAAGTTCGGACTTTTCCCTAATAAAATAATGTTTTCCTCTTCCCTTTTCCAAAAACCATGGGAAAAATCCAGGGTATGGTTTGTGGTTTGGATTAATTTAATATAAGGGGTCCCAAACCTAAATAATAAAGAATTCTCTCATCTTTCATATATAAACCCACCCAAGCTCCCACTTCATCCTCACTCAAAACCTTTTGAGTTCTTCAAAAATATGAAATACTCTCTCTATAATCCTCCCAAGGTGCCCCAATCTCCCAAAAGCCTCTGACAAGCCACTCTCTAGCCTTTGGAAGCACACATCCAAGTAAGGGAATTTTCTTCCTTTCTCATTTTTTTCCAATTATAATTAAGTTGTTTTTCCTTTTAATTTCAATTATAAATGTTGGGGTATGTTTTCGCACGTCCCTCATACTTCCATATTTATGTTTGAATTATGGGATACCCTTTCTATCTCATTAAATGCCTCCCATGTACACCCGTTACAATGCAGAATTTCCGTAAGGAACTTCTCTCTCCTCTTTTACATTCAAGAAATAATTTTGTATCATGAATCTAAATTCCATTACAATTGTTGGGACATGTATATATATAACCTCATTACTGTCCGTTAAATGTAAATATGATGAAGAACCCCTTTCTCTTTCATCAACCATTTTTTTTATGAATTCTTATGTCACGCTGTTACGCTGCTGAAATCACGCCGATTTTCTAAGCCAATGTCATTGTGTAGTGAATACCATGCCCATTTCTCCATCAAGGGTATACAACTTTATGCAAATTTACATATTTATTGTAAATTTTCGTGTATGAATTCCATATTCCTTTATCATAGAATAAATTATTATGTTTTATGAATACATTTTTTTGATCCATGTGGCACACTTATGCATGAAATGAAATGTTTAAGAAGGGTGCGCCCTTATATCGCTTCAACGCATTGGGTAAAGTATAGTATCACGATTCGTCATGTGAAATGAGTGATGACTCATGATAATTCATGTTCAATGAGGTTTTACTTGTCCTTTATGTGCAATGAGGATTTACTCCTTCTCTATGAGCAATGAGCCTTGGCTCATGCAAATTCCATGTTAAGTATTGTTGCCACATTTCAATGTTATAATTATCATTCTTTATCATGCCTTTATGTTCATTTTTCTTTTATTCTCTGTTGATATTCCTATTTTCTAACATGTATTGTACTCCTCATGTTATTCCATGTGTAATCCCTTACTGGGCTCTATAGCTCACCCTTTTCTTATGCAAGTCCGTAGGTTATCCCATGCAATGCTAAGTACAAGGGAATGTAGTGGTCATGTAAAGGAAGTTTTCAATAAATATGTTTTATTTCATGTTTTAAGTTTTTTTGTAATGATCCTAATCCCCAAATACACTAGACCTCTCGATCTTCTTTGTTGTATCAAGTGAAGTTTTATGTAATAAATCTTGTTTATGTTTGTAATAAAAGCAGGGTCGTCATAATTGGTATCAGAGGATAGGTTTAGTTATTTTTGGGATTAAGAAACCCTAGTAAAGCCTTATATACAAGACTAAGTATAATAAAAACATCCCTAAGTTTTGTTAAGTACTGAGTAAGTGGTTTATCAAACAAATACATCCATGTTTGGATACGAGCTTCTAGAGGCGGCTCTGAAACAGATGTATCCTTCGGGTAAAACCCGAAAACACCACTTCGAGATAGACTCGAACGGGAACTGGTGCACGACAACGGGCCTTGCTATACTCTTGGTTACGAAACTCCTGGGGGATATGTTTTGATAACTTCAAAAGCATAGTATGAACCCTTATTAATGGAATTAAAAAAAATGCCCCTACGGATATATGTTAGAAAGTAGATCATGAAATGCCATGATTTAAGCCTATAGACTCTAGAGTAAGGAAATATAAGTTTATTTATAAGTCGTCAACTTTTGTCTTGGTATTACCCTTTATGTGTTACCCGTAACATTCCTTTTATTACAGCCAATGGCTGGTAATAGGAGGACTCAGGCTAACAACCGTTGTGAAGATCATCATGATGACTATACTAATGAGATTCCCAATCCAATGGGAGCAGGAATCACGAACATTTTTATGCTTCCCTCTTAGCTAACTCCAGTTTTTAATAGAAACACGGGTCAAGAGGAACGTCCAAACCCCCCCAAGAATGAACAAGTCGATATCAAGAGCTTCATGAGACAAAGGCCTCCTACTTTTAGTGGATCATTTGATCCCATGATCGCTGAACAATGGATCAACTCCATTGAAAAGATATTATCCATCCTCCAATGTTCAGAATAAGAGAAGGTTCTCCTGGAGTCTTATCGTATGGAGGGAGAAGATGATCAGTGGTGGACATTGATCAAAAATACGAAGCCTGAGGAGGAGATCAAGGCGTTGGAATGGAAGGAATTCCATAAGATGATTTTCGATAAATATTTTCCATGCACCCTCTAGCTTAAGATGGAAAGGGACATCCATTCCCTCAAGAAAAATGATGAAGAATATGTTGGAGCATACGAGGAAAGATTCACAAGGCATGCACGATATGCTTCTATCTTGGTCGTTACCACCGAATGCAAGGTTGACTTCTTCTTTGGTGGAATGAATCCTATCTTGCAGAATGCATTAGTGATCCGTGACTTCGACAGGTATGAGGAAATTGTCTGATGTGACCTCAAGGTCGAAATAGAGATCGAGGAATCACAGGGGTATCATGGAGACAAGAAGTGTAAGGTGGACTTCAATGCTGGTGGTCCGATGGATAAATCCAACGGTGCTAAGAAGATCCAGCACTCCACTTTCCAAAAGTGCGGAAAGAAGCACCCTGGAAATTGCCTTAAGGGGATGATAAAATGATTTAGGTGTGGAAGAGAAGGGCACCTAGATGTTAACTGTCGGCAAGAAAGACCCACGACAATGACAGAGGAGAGGAACGCTCCGTTCGAACCTCAATGCATTGTTCAATTCTAAAAATGCAACGAACTGGGTCATTATTCAAATCAGTGCCCTAATCCAAGTGTTTTCGGAGACAAACAACAACCTCCAAGGAAGTAAGGAAGAGCTTTTTCCATCACATCTTCCAAAGTGAACCCTGACAATGAAGTGGTGACATGTACTCTAGTTATTCATTCAAGAATATAGAACATACTTTTTGATTCAGGTTCTACGCATTCCTTTATTTCTCGAGGGTTTAGTAGAACAATCCCAGCACCACCACAAATCATGGAAGTGAAGATGTCAGTGAGTACGACAAATGGGACAATCATTGCATCCCATGAATATAAGTCTTCCCCTCTTTCAATCTGGGGATTTAATTTCCTGGAGAACCTCATCATACTCCCTCTGTTGGAATTTGATGCAATTATTGGCATGGATTGGATTTCCTTATATAGAGCCAACATAAATTGTCGAGAGAGGGAAATCACACTCCATATAGAGAATCGACCCCTGATTATTTACAAGTGTCAGGAGGAAGATTAATCTCCTTTAGATCCATCATCTCAATCATGGATATTACTGCCTTATGAGCACGCGTATCTGGCTCAAACGATTATGTCCATGGAAGAAACCATCCTTGAAGAAATGCCTATTGTGAGGGAATTCACTGAAGTGTTTCCAGAGGAACTGCCTGGCCTTCCTCCTAGAAGAGATGTTGAGTTCTCAATTGAACTTATACATGTGGAGCTACCAATATCCAATACTACATATATAATGGATGTTTTTGAGTTTGAAGAGCTAAAGAAACAACTACAAGAGAATCTTGATAAAGGGTTTATACGCCCAGGTGCTTTACTATGGGGTGCACAAGTCCTCTATGTCAAGAAGAATAATCGGTCAATGCGGATTTGCATCGATTGTCATGAACATAACAAAATCACGATAAAGAACAAGTATCCTCTCCAAAATATTGATGACTTATTTGATCAGATGCATGGAGCACAACACTTCTCCAAGGTGGATTCTCGACTAGGATATTATCAAGTAAGGGTGAAGAAGGAAGATATCCCCAAGATAGCTTTTCATACAAGATACGGTCACTATGAATACATAGTAATGCCTTTCAGCCTCACCAATTCTCCTGAAATATTCATGGACTTGATGAATAGAGTCCTTATAGATTACATAGACAAATTTGTGGTATTCTTTATATATGATATTCTAATATACTCCAAAACAAAGGAGGATCATGAGAAGCATTTAAAAACATTACTAGAGACTTTGCGCAAGAAGAATCTCAACGCAAAGTATAGAAAGTGTGAGTTTTGGTTTAAGGAGGTCCCATTCTTGGGCTAAATCATCACAAGCTTTGGGATATCTATGGAACCCCCCAAAATAGATGCAATTGAGGGATGGCTGAGGCCAACATCGGTAACGGATATTCATAGCTTCTTGGGGTTAGCATGATATTATCGACGATTTGTGAGAAATTTATCAAAATTGTCCAACCCTCTAGCCAAGCTAACTCTAAAGGGAGTAAAGTTTTATTGTAGTGATGAATGTGAAGAAATATTCAAGGAGTTGAAAAGGATGATTATCATTGCGTCTGTGCTCACTTTACCCACAAGTGGGGAAATTTGTGTGGTATTCAGTGGTGCTTCGAAGAAGGGCTTAGGATGTGTGATGATGCAGAATGATAAAGTTATATCCTATGCCTCAAGGCAGTTGAAAATCCATGTGCGAAACTATTAAACACATGATCTGGAGTTGGCAGCGGTGATCTTTTCCTAGAAAATATGGCGGCATTATTTCTATTGGTTGAAATGTGAGAAAAATACTGACCACAAGAGTCTTAAATATATATTCACACAGAAAGAGCTTAATATAATCCAGAGAAGATAGATAGAGCTCATTATGGATTATGACTGTTCAATCTATTACCACCCTGGGATAGCGAACAAGGTGGCGGATGTCCTAGGAAGATAGGATCTATCGATTATCTCAATGTTGAGAATTGAGAAGGATCCAATATTCTTAGACTTGATGAGGATGGACATGGGAATCATAGATAAGGGAACATCATCAATCCTTTCACAAATGACTGCCTCACCGTCTCTTTTAGAAAGGTTAATGGATGCTCAAAAGGATGATGTGGGAAATCAAAAAAAATGGAATCTATCAAAAGAGATAAATCCTCATAGTTTAATGTTAATGAAGAAGGAATTGTGAGGTTTGGGAATGGACTATGTGTTCCATCATGTCCGGAGCTGAAGAAAGGACTTTTGGATGATGCACATAGTTCAAATTTCTCTATTCACCCAGGGAGCACAAATATGTATCGAGGTCTCTGAGAAAACTTTTGGTGGGATAATATGAATAAGGAGATCGCTAAATATACATAAATGTGCCTAGTGTGTCAGCAATTGAAGGCAGAGAGGCAGAAGTCTAAGGGGATGATGCAACCATTGCCCAACCAGAATGGAAATGGGAGAACATCACCATGGACTTTTTCACTGAACTTCGACGGACTTCCAAAGGCAACAATGCAATCTGGGTTGTTGTGGATCGTCTTATAAAGAATACACACTTCATTGGTTTTTGGGATGATTTTTTTGGATCAACTGGCACGAATATATATCAGGGAAGTGGTAAGTGTGCATTGAGTACTGCTATCTGTTGTGTCTGACTAAGATCCATGGTTCACCTCTATGTTTTGGAAGAGTCTTCAACATGCTTTGAATACTGAACTGAACTTCAGTATGGCATACCATCCTCAAACTTATGGCCAATCTGAGAGGACTATCCAAAAACTTGAGTACATGATGTCTTTCATGTATCTCTCTTAAGGAAGTACATACCATACCCTTCACATGTACTCTCTTTCGAGGTGGAATAATTGGAAGATGATCTTTCTTATGAGGAGCAACCAGTGCAGATCTTAGATCGTAGAGAAAATGTTCTACGAAATAAGACATTTCCCCTCGTCAAGGTGTTGTGGAGAAACCACAAGTTTTAATAAGAGACATGGGAATCATAGGATATGATGAAGCTAAGTTACCCGCATTTTTTTACTGTGGGAAAAGGAAACATTCGAGGGGGAAATTTTTGAAGGGGGGAATATTTTAACGACCTAATGCTTCATTAATGTAAATCCCTCTTGATCTATTTAAATGTCTCTTTATGATTATATAAAATTTAAAATTCTTTGTTTTTATGATAATAATCTTGACCGTTGCTAATATAGTCGTTGAACAGTGATCACATGATTAGTATAAATATAAGACTTTAACAAATCCAATTTACTCAGGCAAAGGAATCGATTGACTCATCCAGTAGAATTGCCCCATATGAAGCCCATTGTTTGGAGCTCAGAAAAGAGGTGGCGTCTTTGGATTCGCTCTTGACCAATCCCAAGATGAGCTTCATCATTTCAAACTTGAACTTGACAGTCTACGGGAAAAGTGGATGTTTATTGAAATTACCACTCGAGGGATGTTATCTGAGCCACCCTAAGATTCTTTCACCATCGCACACCTTACCCTTAGGTCTTATGCGGATTTTTTAAGCGGTTATGTAACTAATCAATAGTACTATGTCCATGTACATTATTTTTTTATATAATAATGAATATAATTTCTTTTCATTATTGATACATTGTAAATAGTTTGTAAAGTACAAATGGTGTTTTTAGTTATTATTTAATTAAGAAATTTATTTTATTAAATTAAGGTATTTTTGAATTGAATAAAATTTTAAAAAAAATATTATTATTATTATTATTAGATTAATTTTATTATATATAAATGATCATATAATTGTATGAATGCAATTATAATTTTTATTAAGGTCTGAAAGCCATTTATGTCAAAACTCGTGAATTTTCGATAAATATCAGTTTTTATTTCAAAAGTGAAAATTAATATATTTAGAAAATTATTTAGATAAAATAAATGTTATTTTTCGAATCAGGACATCGAAATTATCCAACAGTGAATTTTTCGTAATTTTCTGAGACAGTCAAATTTTTGAGTAAAAATTAAATTCCGTTTAAATATATAATGTGTTTTATGACATCATAATGACCCAATAGTGATGTAATAAAATACTATAATCTTTATGTTCGGCTAATATATGTTTTACCATTAAAATAATGTGATTTTGGGTTTTTTTTGAATACTTTTCAAAGCATTAATGGACCCCTCAAGACTTATTAAACACCTTGTCTTTTTAAATTAATTTCCATGGGAGTGTGACTCAACTCCACATAAGAAACCCTAATATTTTAATAAATTAGGACTTTGGACTTATAAAATAATTTTTTCCTCTTCCATTTTCCAAAACCCATGGGAAAAAACCATGGGAAGGTATGTGTTTTGGATTAATTTAATATAAGGGGTCCCAAACCGAAATAATAAAGAATTCCCTCACCTTTCCTATATAAACCCAACCAAGATCCAACATACTCCTCACAAAAAACCTTCGGAGTTCGTCAAACCTCTTCCCTAATCTCTCTAGAATCCCCTCAAGGTTCCCCAATATCCCAAGAAGCCTCTCACAAGCCTCTCTTTAACCTTTGAAATCACACTTCCATGTAACGGGTTTTTCTTCCTTTCTCATTTTTGTCTAATTTTTATTAAGTTGTTTTGCCTTTTAATTTCAATTATAAATGTTGGGGTTTGGTTTCACTCCTCCCTCATATTGTCCTATTTATGTTTTAATGATGGGAGACCCTTTATCTCTCATTAAATGCCTCCCATGTACACCCGTTACTATGTCGAAATTTCGAATGGAACTTCTCTCTCATCCTTTACATTCAAGCAATACTTTTGTATCATGTATCTAAATTCCATTAAAATTGTTGTGAAATGTATCTATATAAACTCCTTATTGTCCATTACATGTAAATATGATGAGTAAACCCCTTTCTCTCTTATCAACCATTTTTTATGAATTCTTATGTCACACCGTTACGCTGCTGAAATCACACGGATTTTCTAAGCCAATGTCATTGTGTAGAGAATACCATGCCCATTTTTCCATAAAGGGTATTCACCATTATGCAGAATTAAATATTGATTGTAAAGTTTCATTTATGAATTATATATTCCTTTATGTTGGAATAAATTATTATGTTTTATGAATCCATGTTTTATTATCCATGTGGCACACTTATGCATGAAATGAAATGTTTAAGAAGGGTGCTCCCTTATAGTGCTCCAATGCATTGGGTAAATTATTGTATCATTATATGTCATGTGCAATGAGTGTTGACTCATGCTAATTCAAGTGAAAAGAGGGTTTAGTCATGATTTATGTGAAATGAGGATTTACTCATGCTCTATGTGTGATGAGCCTTGGCTCATGCTAATTCCATGTTAAGTGTTGTTGCCACATTTCCATGTTATGATTATCATGATTTATCATGCCTTTATGTTCATTTTTCTTTTATGCTCTATTGATATTCCTATTGTCTAACATGTATTTTACTCCTCATGTTATTCCATGTGTACTCCCTTACTGGGCATTATAGCTCACCCTTTTCATATGCATGTCCTTAGGTTATCCCATGAAATGCTAAGTACGAGGGAATGTAGTTGTCATGTAAAGGAAGTTTTCAATAAAGATGTTTTATTTCTTGTTTTAAGTTTTTATGTAATTATCTAAAGCCACAAAGACACTATACCTCTCGATCTTATTTTTTGTATCAAGTGATGTTTTATGTAATAAATCATGTTTAAGTTTGTAATAAAAGCAGGGTTGTCATATATATATATATCACTGTGTTCTATCCTAGAATGGTAATACATGATCCTATTATCACCAAGACATTGTACTCGATAATATTTTAAAATAGGGACTCCCCCAATGCACTACACCCTACACCATGGTGTGTATATCCCTATGTTCTCTCAACATAGGAATAACAGATTCATCATGTAACAACCTAGAATTTTATCAGTTGAATGTTCCTTCTTATGATTATTCCATATTGTATAAATCACAAAAAATCAGATAGAGAACACGATACAAACATTATATAAGAATAATTGATTTAATAAGGGGTATTTCTGATGTTAAGTAACATATACCAATGGAATAGTATCTTGACCCCTTGAATAGTAACTTGAACACTAGTAATAGTAATTCAGCTAAAAGAACAGCAACTTCAACTATAAAATTATACATAAAATTTAAGGATCTTATGAAAGAAAATATGATATAATTATATGATTATATTAGTAAATAAATATTTAGAAAATGACAAATTATGTGTTGGAATTTTTATAAAACATAAAGGTTTAATTAATATTTGATAATTAATATTATTATATAAAAGAAAATTTACTTTCATAAAATTTATTCCAAAATTATTTTTTTTATTCTTATGATTATAATCTAATTCTATTTGACCTTAATTATTTTTTCAATTACTCATAAAAACAAATATAATTTTAATATCAATATTTTCCAAATAAATGATTCTTTTAAATGAAAATTAAATTTATCAAATATGAATAATTATTTTCATTAAATTAATTTCATTTTTTTCATTTTAAAAATACAAAATGGTGAGGGTGAATTATTGGTATTTTTATAAAATTGTTTAATTATTTGTTAATAATGAAATATAGTAATTTACAGTATTCAAAACATACATGAATTATTGGTGTATAGATGATGTATGTATGTTTTAATATCATAATATCAAACACTCCATCATTAATTAAATAATTTTGGTGATAATGATTAAACTATTCATATTCATGATCTAAAATAAAAAACTAATGAATTAAATATTCAAAAAACCCATCTCTTAGACTATAAATACCACTCTTTACCACCTCTTCTCGTCACAGATTATATTTTTTAAGATCATCAAAATTATACCCAATCTACTTATTAATCCCATCCCTCATTTATAGGATCCTTTGGTCAAAATAAAAGTGAAAAACCATGGCCATATGGAGGCTCTCAAGGAGGATAATTCAAGTGGTAAAATCATCTTTTATTTTATTTTATTTTCTTTTCAATTTATTTTATTTTATTATTATCTGCATACTTACCATTATACTAGTGGAATGGTTACTCTGATATCTTATGTATACTATAATTTTATTATGTTAACAGAATAATTATTTAATAAACCTCTTCTTCTCTGTATTTTATTGTAAAAATTCAATAATCTTTCGTGGTGTTTTGATTTACCACCATTGTGGACAATATGTTCCCATATTATTTTATAAGCTTCAATGATTCTCATAAAACTATAATAATTGATATGAAAGATTTCTAAATTTATTTTATCAAATTTTTTATGTTATGGGATTACCTAATATACATAATAAGAAATAATAAAATTAAATTACTACGTTGTGATCAAAAGACTCAAAAATTAATCTAAACGACTATCATTCAGATTTTATCTAATGATTCACCCTCATAAAATATAAAAAAAAAGGATATATATGACCCAGTATAGTTATTTAAGGTCAATAATATCATATAATTTCAATTTTGTACAATAATTCCATTTTTACATTATCTTCTATACATTTATACTAGTGAACTGATTATTAAAAAAACGTTCCCGAATAAGGAAATTGAACACTATAACTCATAAAAATGCCCACTAAAAAACTAATAAAGCTATATATAATAAAATAAATCTATATTATGTAATGTAATTTTTCAGTTAATTAATATAATTTTATTATCCCAGATATTCAAGTAAAGTGTTCATTCAGGCATGAATTAAAGGGTTTCTCAAATACAATTTCCTTTTTTTGGTTATTCCACATTCATACAAAATTTCAGTTTGTATATTATTATTTATTTCTCAAATATAATTTTATTTTTCTACACTTTTAATTTTTTGGATATAAATTCTTCCATTATATTTTTATGAAAAAATTATTTTTTTCAAAAGAACTATTCTCTCTAAAAACACATGTTTTACATCTCTTAAGATTGTTTCTTATTAGCTCAATATTGATGATTATTTTATGAATAATGATATTACCATTTTCTTTTTGGATGTAAAAGGTTTTTTCAGGAATATATGCTTTATGAAATTATCACGAAACCCATTTCATTTCTATGAGTTATGTTATGACTAAGATTCATATATGTTATATGTGGAAGGAATGATTTTGTAAATGTTACGATGTGACAGGGGCGGTCAGAATTGTATAGAACTCCAATTAATTGGTAAATGTGATGCATCTAATGAGATAAGGTGAAATGTGTGTGAACATGATGCTATATTGGTCTAAAATTATGATCTTATTATTATGCCGAAATGTTATGCGTGAACATCATGCTAGCTTTGACACAAAAGTTCTTGGTATTTGACCACTAATACATAATGTAAAATTTTTATGCATTGCAAAATTCTATTCATTTATATAATTAGTCCTATAATTATTATGATGCTGATTTTATTTTTATTTTATGATTATAATGATTATTCAATGCCCATGTTCCATTGATTCATGTTCTAATCTATCAATATACTGGGATTTAATATCACCAATCATTTTGATGTATATTATTAGGTCAATATTAGTACCAAGGTGAACATAAACGGAAAATAAGAAGCTAGATAAGAAGGAATAAAATTAATTTTTACATTTTATTATGTAAAAGTTATTTATCAACCTAGTTTTCCCAAACAAATAAAACATTTGATTCTGGGATTGTAAAACTATTATTATTTTTTCTTTAAAATGATGTTATAGTACTATAATTAAAACTAGGTTTTCTATACACCACATTTGGGTCTCCTAGTTTCTTATGATAAAGATAAGAAACAATTCTGACCATGAACTATATGCCTCCACCTCTGCATTTTTTCATCCACCATGACTAGGATCCATGGTGTGTTGGAGTTTTATTGATTATTCATATGTACGATGGGATATACCATGACTATTTAAACCTAACCATTTTACACATTAAGGATTCCCAAGAACCACACCAAACTTTGTGCCACTTCCTCTAATATATGATTTTTTTCATTCCACCATGATGAGATATATACTATGGTGCCCCCCATGGAGGATCACCTTTTTCTAAAATTACATGTAGGACAACTTGAACATTCATTGATGTCTAATTGAGCTCCCAAAACACACTCTAGGACACTAACATTGTCTATGAATTTCTCCTAAATATATTCAAATTGTCCAAATTATAATATGAATATTAGTCCACAAACTGAAACCACACCCAACATTAAAAACATAATTTTTTCCTGATTTTTCACTCACTTTAAAAGTTAGGGTCATTAAATAATACTCAATCAATCAAAACTTCTAATAGATCAGAGTATTTATTCACTAAAGAATATAAACATGGTTTTTGAAGTCCGAACCTAGGACAGTGAAATGTAACATTTTGAAAGAATAAAATTATATCATTATGTTGTTTTATAATATAAGGTTTATTCATGTATGATTGATTCATAGACACACTAGGTTGTTATATAAAATTATTTCCATCTATAATGAACTGACCTTGTATACCTGAATAGTAACTATTTGGGACTACACATCACATATGGTTTGCATCCCTATAATGCATAGGTCACTGGATATAGGTGAGGGTTCTAAACATACATTGATAGAGCATTTTGTAGAATATAACTCACTAGATTCATGCTCTAATTTATAAACAATTAAATATAAACTATCCATATAACAAATAGTTTCCAAACCCCATTAAAAAATTTACCCGGGAGGGTATTCTATTGTGAATTGTATAAAATAATACAATTTACATGATATAAATCAATATAAATCATATCATTATAAACTAAATAAATATATCACAAATGAAGATAAAAAATATCAAGACCCATGGATTATAATTGAGAATAAAAATGGTAAATGGCAAATATCATAACCATTAGATTATTTCTTATTAAACCATTTAACATTGACAAACTCTTTCCCACTTTTTAGTTTTTTTATAATTACATAATCCCCATCAATTTGATTAATATTATTTTCATTATTTCCTATAACTTTGACTTATATGTTTTACTTCTACCTATCAATATGGTTTATATACTTTATATTTCTATTTTATTCCCATGAATAGTTATTATTTATATTTGTTGATTGTTTTTATTATTCTAGAATTATTATTCTATGTTACTCATATATTATATTTTTGATAAACTTATATGCACATGATCTTTTACATGAATAATAATTCTGAAATTATATTTGGAATGTATTTATCAAAGTAAATATAAAACATATTAAATTATAAGATGAATAAATCATTATGTATTTGATGTTTGGGGACTTAGATAATTCAACACCATTAAGGACAACAAATTTGGAAATGTAAGAAAACATATTTCTTTAGTGTTTAAATAATTTACTCTAGCTTATTGAAGGATTCTAGCATTTGATAAATTGGAATATATTATGTGGTCTATGGATAAATGAATGCAATATAATGTTTGAAAGAATAAATATAATGTATTGAGATTTCAATATATTTGGAAAATGTACTAAACCATTATGTATGTTTTTATAGTGGAAGATTAAATCTTACATAATGAGATTTTAGAAAAGTGGATAACCATATGATATCCCATGAGAAGTTAAAATCAACTATTACATATTTAGAATTCTATAAAATTTAGAACCCTTATGTATACTGTAATAAGTAATGATTGACTCTTATGTATTCAGAATTTGGAAAATTTATATAACTTTAGTCATTATATAATAATTATTACATATTATAATTTAACACATATGTATGTGTACATATTAAAAGGTTACCAATATTTATCAATTTAAGAAACGTTTATGTATATTTCAAGTTGTAAAGTTTCAACCCTTATCTATTATTTTGATCAATGTTTTATGTGTACATATTATTTGGAATTGTTTGATATTACATTTATATACGAATAGATTTATAAATAATTATCAGTAATTCTTTATGATAGATAATATATTTCTATCTATGATAGATTGTTTTGTTAATATTACTTATGTTCCAAATTAATTTTTTTTTTTGAAATTTAAATGGTGTTTTCTTATATAATCATATGGAAAATTGAAATATTAAAAGTATATGATAGAGGGAATCTATATTAATATTTCATGTAAAAATATTATACATCATATTTCAATTTTTAAACAGTTTTAATGATATTAAAGGATAATCATTGAACTATAATGTAGTTTGTTATTAAAAGGTATTTACACCTAGTGTTTTTAAAAAAAATATACATGGTTATGAAAATTTGAATATCCTAATTTTTGCGAAGATAGTGTCAATGTGTTTATTGTACTAATTTAAATTATTTAGATATAGATAATTCAACGATTCATTTATCGGAAGAAATTATGAAACATTTATCTTATTTTTAATGGGAAGATCATTGATTTACTTGACTTGATTATTTTTAATTATTGAATAAGGGAGTCCAAAATGGTAAAAATTATTTCTATATTTTATATATCTATTATTTATTAATTTAAAGAAGTTATATAAACACAATAAAGGAGTATCTAGGTACATAATTTTTTTATGTATTATATTATTCTCTAGATGTTTCTTTTTTAAATTATTACTGAAATTTTGAGAATAATATTAAAATTGAGAAAGATAAGGAATGATAATGATGGAAGATTACTACTGGTATGCTACCACGAATATCCTATCAAAATATTTTTTAGAGCTATATATTATGGAATTTATTTCTCTCTGTATGTATAATAATCATCATTTAGTTTTTAATCCAATTTTTCACTGCAATACATTTCTTTTTTTTGTATCATTTCAAATTGTGTTTTATGTATCATTTTCTTGTACATAGTTATGTGAGGCTAATAATCAACTTCTTTAACTCAGTCATGATATCCTTGAGGAAAGGATCAAAATTCATAAAAAAGTAATTATTTTATAGTATATCATAATATGAGCTATTATAATCTTGTATTAAGTGTCATATTCATGCTCTCAAATATGAGGTCTCAAGGGAAAATGAACAATGATAAAAATAGTTAATCGTATATTAGGAATTTTTAGAGTGGAATAGGGGATGTTATTTTTATCCCCAAACCACAATAAATTCATTCTCCATATTTATATTTATATAATTTTAATTTCTATTTTGAATATGAATATAAGATAATCTATGTATATAGACTAATTTAAAGAATTAATTTCTATAATTGATAAATATTTTAAAGGACACAATTCACCCCTGGTCTTGTTTCATTTTCTAATGTAGTATTTGGATAAATCATGGTATTGTCTCTGACTCTTTAATGATATTATATTTTTCAGCCTTAAATAGCTATAGAGGATAACATCTAGCAAGAAAAAGATAAGGTGCAACGGAAAATTCAAGAGAAGGCATGCCAATGAAGAGATACACTTATTTAAATTGTGGAAATTAACATTTCTATATATCATGAATGATGATATATTAGACGAGTCATGGATTGAAATACTACACGAGGGTGGTGAAAAGCAATAATATTCATTCTAATGAAACTGATGAAATTAGTGATAAAAAAGGCTAATTATGATATAAATTTAGAAGAAATGAATTTAATAATATGGGGATTTGGACTGGATGAATATAACAGGGTTTCTAAATGTGTTACTATCTATGATATTTAGTAAATAGTAACTATTTATTATGAAATAACTAATAATTATAAACAATTAAGTTAAAATATTTTAAAACTAATGTTTAACAACTTTGAGATAAAAGATGGATAAATTCAAACTCAAATGAATGGAAGGATCTATAAGATAGTGTATGAAATTTCTAATTTGGTAATATCTATTCAAAAATAAAATTAATATTTAAAAATACATAGTTTCCTACATGTAAAATATATTATAATATATTTTCCTATTAGATAGTTTTTGGAACCTAAATTTCTCAAAATGAATAATTTTATTGGAAAACTAATGATGTATGATGTTGTTAGGAAATAAGAAGTTGATGATCAGATGATTGTCAAGAAATAAAATAATTTTTTTAAGGTTTCTATCTGAGGATGAATAAATTTTTATAGATATATTTTCAGACTCATGTGGTAAGAAATTTAATAGTTCATAATTCAGTAATAATGTTACATAAATTCCTTCGTGATCCAAAACATTTACAAGAGGGGAAATGTATTCATTAATAAATTAAATAAAGATGATGGAATCCTAAAATATAAAATATTATATGAATGTATATTATGTGGAAAAGTATTATAATAAGAAAGGAAAGAAGGAAATATTAATAAATGTTGTATCACTTTTAAGGATTCTTATAATGAATCTCTCTGTAAATATTAATGAAATCATTTGAATAAAATATACCACATGTGTCATATGGATTAGACTGAAGATATAAAATCATTCTGGAACCATAACTCAAAATATAAAAATTATTATTTAATTGATATTAATTAGTATTTTTTCATACATAAAGATAAGTATAATAATCTAAATAATGAAACAGTTATTGAAAAAACATCATATTCTATTATTATAGAATTTGTTTATCTATGAAACATTTAAAATTAAATTCTAAACAATATTATACAAATTATTCTTAATATTTTTTCGTTTATAGAATCAATGATTTATTTTCTGTTGTTATTTATTTGAAATCATATGATAATAGGTTTTTTAAATGGGAGGATTTCCTCAAAGTAACATCAAAGGAAATAGTGGTAATCTTTAAGTTGGATGAAATTTTGAAAATATAAATATTTTTATGAATTATTTATCCTTATATAAATAAAAAAGTAATTGTTTTTATTGTATAATTATTTCTTGTCTAATTTTCCTCAATTTGATGTGTTATGTATACCTACATTTTCAAATATTAATCTATTATTATTCTTATAATTAATATTTAAAAAAATTGGTTATTGAAATTTTTTATAGGTAACATTGATAGATTCAAAAGAATATAGGTTCCAAAAATAATATATATTTGACATATTTGTAGGAGTGATCCATAAGAACAACTATCTTAGATGGTATCTATATTGTTTTTTATCAAAATATAAGAACGGTGTCTTATTAAACATCAATGTTTTATTATAAATTTATTAAAGTAAAATTAATTTTGGATTTAATGATAATGTAAAGATCATTATAACATTAACTATAAGAAATTTATAATCATTTATCATAAAAAAGTATTTTATAATGATGTTTTGTGACCTCATATCCTTAGTTGTTTGATCTAGAGGGAGTTCATCGGCAAAATTATTACATATTTCTAGGGACAATTTCTTATTATTATATCATAATTAACGTATATTTTTTGATGTGATTTAACTATTTATATAGGGG
Organism: Viscum album; assembly: GCA_963277665.1. Lineage (NCBI taxonomy): Eukaryota > Viridiplantae > Streptophyta > Magnoliopsida > Santalales > Viscaceae > Viscum > Viscum album. Next base: position 1,892,406,790 of record OY728143.1, on the reverse strand, counting down.
ACATTATTTAGTAATTATTTTGTTAATTTACCACTATATTTAATTATATTATTTTTTATTCCACGCACTATAATGATATATTAATAAATTATATAAACTTTTGGCCATGTGATGTTTTTCACTATATTTTTTTTATAGATGGAAAATAACAACATTTTTATATTTATGTATTTAATTATTTTTTATTTATCTCTATGAATATAAATAATAGTTTTGTTTTGAATAAAAATTATTATGTCAACATGGAGTTGTCTTTATTTCATATCCTCTGTTATCTATTTTATTTTACTAGCTTGATCAAAACTATTGGTTACTTATTTAATTCATTTGAAATCTATTTTTAAACTATTAATATATTTTAAGCACATTTTTTTGCTTGTATAGGTTATTTTTTCAATTAAAGGGATGTTCAATAAGTGATAATTCACTATCCTATCATTTCAATAAAGGATATTTATTAGGGGAAGATATATTACTATTTTAATATTCCAAAAAAATTGTTATTATGCATGAGTTTATGAATATGTCATGAATGTCATCTAAGATTTCCCTCTCAACCCAATTAAAATATGTGTTTCTCATAAATTAAAAAATAGTGAATTAGTATTTCAAAAATAATAAAGAGTTTATTATATTATAAGAGTTTATTTCATGGAAAATATTTTCTATTTTTATACTATAATTGGTATTAATTACTATTCAATCATTCTAGACATTCATGTTCAGTTTTATTTTTTGAAATCATGTAATTGATTTAATTAATTGATTATAAACGAGATTGAAATTTATGTTTCTAATTAACATGTCCCAGTTGCTTTTGTTATATTTTTTTAGTTTGGTTTTATATAATGTAATCCACATTGTATTATATTTTTTATCCATATAAAATTGGGAGTTTTTTTAACAATGAATCTTTCTCTTCTATGTCAATATTATTAATAAAATTTTAGTATTTTTACTATATATACTATAATTATTTTCTAAATTCATTTAATAATTTATTTGAAGTTATTATTTAGTATAGAAGAAACCATTTTAATATTTTATACATGGGTGATTTTTGAATTTCACTGCAAAACTGTGAAAAATGTCCTTCTTACTACTTATTTCATGAATCCTTTTTACTATTGTTATATACATTTTTTTCCAATAAGAATATGTTTTATTTTTTAAAGGTTAAAATTTGTTCCCAGTTTTTTATTTTTATTTTAAAATAAATGATATCAATATAAAAGTTTTTTTAATCAATATTCTTATGAATTCATAAATGGTTTTTCATTATAAGTTTACATCATTTTAAATTTCATAATATTTTAATGGCGATATAATCCAATGATAACATCACAATTATTTCTTAGGATAGATTATGATCATGTTATGTGGATGTTTTCATGAATCATTTTTCATTAAAATGGGTTAATTAATCTATGATTGAAATATGAATATTATTTACTGTTCATGTGGCACACATGAGTATAGTTTATTATTATGTGATAAGTCAGTACTTTATATCCCCATGATTCAAAAATTAATTTTTTATATATCATGAAGAAATTTGGCGGCTCACAGGTGCTTAAACTATTTATCGACTCAAACTATTATGAATAAAAATCCTCTTTTGATTCAATTATATGACTTATAAATTAAAATGATTTTTCAAAACACATGCAATTATTTTGTTTTATTATATACAATTGGATATAAATTACTATTACGTATCATTACCATTGATAATTTATCCGTTTAATAAAGACCACATAACCAGAATAAATTTAGGTTTTTGACATATCAAATTGTCAGAGACAAGGAAGGTGATGAACACAACTAGTTGAATTTTACCCTATGAAGCCTATTTATCGGTGTTTTTAATGGATGTTGAATTTTTGCGAGTTAATGTTGACCAAACCCAAGACGAGATCCAAAAAATTAATCATGGGTAAAAACGATTACGAGAGTAGTTCAAGATCATCAAGATTATGTTCCAAACCATGTTCACTGAATGCCCCATGAAAGCCCAACCATCACACACATTACTCTTTTGGCCTATGCTAGTGTATTTAAGGGATATATATCAAAACCCTATAAATTTGAGTATGTTAATTATTTTTCTATATAATAACTGAAATATTTTTATAATATTACCCTAATTTTGAAAATTGTGTTTATTTAAATTTATAAAGCACAAATAGAATTTTTTTTAATATATAAATTCAATCAAGAAATTGAGTTCAACGAATTTATGGATTATCGGATTTTAAAAAAATAATATTTTAATAAGTTTTAGTTATTAAATAATTTTCATCAAATTTATATGAACATATAATTTTTATGAAGTGAAGTGTAATTTTTATATGGTTTCAAATAAATGTTATTTGTCAAAAACCCCTTATTATTAATAAATCTACGTTTTTATTTTAAAATAGAAAATTCACATATTTGAAATATTATTTAGATAAAATGAATATTATCTTTGGAATCAGTATGTCTAAATTATCCAATGGTGAATTAATCATCATTTTCTAGGACAATCATGTTATTTGGTGACCATTATGGTTCAAATATTTATATTTTGTATTTTATAACATCACAATGACCCAATATTGATGGATAAAACAATAAAAATGGTAAAAAATAAATATATGATTTAAATTTATAAATTGAAATTTTATATTTATTTTATTTATTTTGTAAATCCATTATAAATTATGTATGTCTTTTAATGTATTTTCAGATTTTAAAATAATTTCATTTAGAGTGTAACTGACCACCAAATAAGAATGGTAAATATTTTAATATGTTCATAAATTTCCATATAAATTAATTTAATCCAATATCCATTGTATTAAACAATGTTAAAAACCAGGGTATGGTTTGTGGATTTGGCTATTTTATTATGTATAATCCCAAACCCAGATAATAATGAAATCCATCTCTATTCCTATATAAACCAACCCATGATCCCTTTTATCTTATACAATACACTTTGTTGCATAACCACACTCTATCATCGATTCCCAAGAGTCCTCCCAATGCTCTCCCAAAATTTTAATAAGCCTTTTCCAAGCCCTCCGAGTAACACGCTCAAGTAATGGATTTCCCTCTTCTTGTATCCATTAAAGAAATTATTTTATATTACACATATTAAATTCCATTTTCATATATTGGAATATGATATTACATATTAAACTTACTATAAATTTTACATATAAATGATAATATATTTCTTTCACTCTCATTAAGCCTCCCATGATCCATTATGTAGAGGTCTTACCATGCCAAAATTAAAAAAGGATTATTTTCTCAATTCATGTTTCTTCATTACCATATTCCCTTTATATACAACTTTTTAATGTTCGGATATGCTTTAAGAAATCCCCATTACATACCTTTTTAGGTAAAAATAATTATATACCACTTTTTATCTCATTAAAATATTTTTACATATATTTATGTGACTCTTTTATACTTCCAAATTTTCACCATGATTTTCCATGCCAAAATAGTTATGTATTTAATACTATACCATGTATTTTGTGTAATAGTTTTAAATTTTAGGAATATATATATATATATATTGTGGAATTATATGAATTTATTCAAATTTCCATGTCCATGGGATAAATTATTATTTTTAATAAATCCCTAATGTATGATCTATGTGTCACACTTATGCACGACAATGAAATGAGTATTATAGGTGTGGCCATGAAGCGCACTAATTCATTCTGTGATATTTACTATTATGATATTTCATGTTGGTATAGGTGTGTACATGATTAATTTAAGGTAATTTTTCAACCATTAATTATTCATGGTTTATTATGACTTATGTTTATGATGCTTTGTTTTTTGTTCTTTCCACGTTTCCCATGTAACCATTATGATTAAAATGTTATATCATGTCTTAGTGTTCAATTTTCCAATTCATACTTATTTTATACCCCATTAATATGCCCATTTTCTAACATGTATCATATTTATCATATTAATCCTTGTTTATTCCATTATGGGATTTATAGCTCACCCATTTCTTATGTTTTCTCTAGGTTATCTCATATAGTTTATGTCCATTGGAATATTATGATCATTTCATGTAATTTTTAAAAATTTAATTGAATCCCATGATATAAGTTGTTATGTAATGTACCTAATTCCCAATATTAATTGACTTCTTGATCTAATGGGTTGTATTAAGTGTAATATTATGTAATAAAACATGTGCTAATTCTATATAAAGATACAGATTGTTATAGTTGGTATCAAAGCAGGGGTTTTGTTATTTTTAGGATTAGGAATATAAAAATCTAGCGAAAGCCATATGGGTAAGACTGATTATAAGAAAACCACCTATAATTTTGGTAATCAAATATTACGTTGTTTATAATACTACAAGAGGATGTGGTTATGGATTAAATGTACCCAATATTAACAACTCTAACAAGATTTTCTGATCCTTACTTGGGGTAATATGATACATGAAAATTATCCTTAGTGCGCACTTGGGATGGCACTCTCAGTGGATATTCTATGGTAAATTTATATGCTCATTTCGGACCATTGTTAAGTGAATAAAAATTACCATTATAATATATGTTTGTAAATTGATAATGGATAACATAGATTGAATCCTATAAATTCCTATGTTAAGGAAATTAATGTAATTTATAATGTATCCCTTTAATGTCATTAGATTCCCATTTATTTGTTAAATAGATAGAAAATTATCAACCCTATGAATATCATGGAAAATTTAAATGGTTATAACCAGAATCATAAAGTGAATGGTTGGGTTATTTCCCACATTTCTATACCTTCCATCACATTGGGATGTTTAGTGGAACCGACTAAACACCACCACAAATTCTGCTTTTCAAGATGTTAGTGAAAATATAAAATGTTCTAATTATTGCATTATTAGTATATAAATCATACCCTATCAAAATTTGTGGGATGTCATTCTTGGAAGACCTCTTTATACTAAAATTATTGGAATTTTATGCAATTCTAGTCATGCATTGGATTTCCCAATATATAGAAAATATAAATTGTTGCACGAAAGAAACCACTCTCCATGTAGAGAATTGACCCCAAATTATATACAAGTGCAAGGAGGAGAATGAATATTTTTTAACACCATCATTTCAAGAATGGATATTACTTCACTATGAGTAATAATATCTTTCTGAAATTTTTGACTCCAAGGAAAGATCCATCTTTGAAGCAATGTTTATTGTGAGGGAATACCCTGATGTGTTTCTTGAGTAATTGTTTGGTCTTCCTCCAAGCTGAGAGGTTAAATGTCAAATTGAGCTTATACCGGGGGAATTTAAAATATCCAATACTACATAAAGGATGTAAATTTTGGAACATGAGAAGATAACGATAAAAATACAAGAGAATCTAGGTAAATGGTTTATATTGCCAAGTGCTTTACAATGTCGTTCACTAGTCCACTTCATCAAGAATAAGGATTGGTCAATGCGCATGTTCAGCATTTATCATGATATCAAGTAGACCATGATAAATAAGAAGTATCCTTTTAAATGTATTGATGATTTTTTTGATCATCTATATTGAGAACAATAGTTCCCCAAGGAGGATTTGTTCTCGGCATATTACTAAGTTTGGGTGAAAAAGGAGGATATCTACAAAGCTACATCTCATACAAGGTATGAGAACTATAAGTTCATTGTAATTCCATTTGGTATCACTAACACTAAATTAGTTATTATGGACTTGATTAATAGAGTCATTAGAGATTACCTGGAAAACGTTGTTTCTGTATATTTAGATTATATTCTAAAATACTACAAAACCATGGCAGAGCATGCGGAGCATCTGGGCACCAAGCTAAAAATCGTTCTCTAAGAGAATATCCCTGAAACTTATAGAAATTGTGAGTTATAGTTGAATAAAATAACATTTATGGATAATATCATCACAAGTAATGTGATATTTGTGTATCCTTAAAAGGAAAATGAAATTGAAGGATGGTGAAGTACAACATTTGTGAAAAATATCAATAGCTTCCATGGGATAGCTGGATATTATTGTCGATTCGGGAGAAATTTCCTATTATTGATAGACCGTATTAAAAATACAATGTTGACGTGAGTAATGTTTTCCTTGAATTATTATTGAAAAAAAAGCTTAATGGATTTATAATAATGTCTTATCACTACCCCAATTTTCATACTACTCATAAGTGGAGAAAATTTCTTAACATTCAAGGATACAACAATAAAGGTATTAGGATGTGTGTTAATTAATAATTAAAATTTCATAACCAGTTATCCACGGTAGTTAAAAACCCATGTTAAAAACTATCCCATACAAAATATCAGGTTGTCATGTGTGATCTTTGTGTTGAAAATATGGAGGCATTATCTCTAGGTGAGAAGAGTGAAATATATATTAATAACAAAAGAATAAAATTAATATTAATATTGAAATAGCATAATATGAACTAGAGATGATGGATAAAGATCATCATGTATTATGATTTCTCAATCCACTACCATCCTAGTAAAGAAAATAAGGTAGAATATTCTCTATATAGAAAGACCCCACAATTTTATCATTGATGATAATAGAGATGGATCTGATCTTCTTGGATTTGAAGAATATGGACATGAGAATAATTATTAATGTAAAATATTCAATACTTTCATTAATGTTTCCTCAACCGCCGAATTTAGAAAGGTTAATGGGTTCTCCAGAAGATGATGTTGAATTCAAAAGAGAGTGGAAGCTATACAGAAAGGGAAATCCTTGGAGATCTGTGTTAATGAATAAGGTATTGTGAGATTGGGTTCAAGAATATGAGTTCCAAAAAATCATGAGATAAAAGAAGAAACTATTAGTTAATATACATAGTTCGGTGTTCTCCATTCTCCTAGGAAAAACTATATTGTATCATGATCTTCATGAGCACTATTGATAGAACAACATGAAGAAGGAGATCACTGACTATACATACAAGTTACATGTATATCAGAAAGTGAAGTATGAAAGGTATAAGTCTAAGGGAATGATGCAACCATTACCTATACCAACATAGAAATAGGAAAACATCACCATGGACATTGTCACTAGACTCTTGAAGATATCCATAATAATCAAATCTATCATGGTTATTGTGGATCATCATACTAAGACAACAGAATTCATTTTGATTTGAGAGGATTAATCACTAGATAAAATTCATATATGCGCATCATATATGTTGTGATACTGAATAGAGTACCACTATCGATTTCATCCAATATATATCTAATATTCACATATATGTTTTTTAAAACTATCCAACCTGCTTGAAAAACGGAGATGAAATTTATTATGGATTATCACCCTAAAAAAAATTCCATTCTCAGTGTACTATCCGAAAAACATGAGTAAATATTAAGATCTTTCTCAAAATACATCAAAAGAATATGTGACAAATATCTTCTTTTTTTAAGTTATATTACAACAACTATTTCTACTTGATTATCCAAATGAATCCCCTAAAGCCCTTTTTGGGAAGAGGTTCCTAACATCGGTATGTTGGGATGATGTTGTGGAATGAAAAATTCTAGTTCTTTAAATGGTTGAGGAAAGGGCGAATAAGTTTTAGACCATTTAGCATCACATCAATTCTACTCGGAGTCGACATAAGTTCTATGCTGATAGTCATTGATGAGAGCTGGTGTTTGTTGTTGGAGACTAGGTAATCCTACGAATATCTCCATTATAGAATATGATGATATTTTCTAATGAGGGAAGGAATTTTCATAGGTACATTAGACCTTTTGAGATTATTGATATCATCATATTAGTGGTCTATCGACTATAACTCCCACCAAAAAAATCTCAATTGCATGTTGTTTTCCTTGTATCCCTATTGAGAAATTACATTTGAGACCCCTCACATGTACTCAATCGAGATGTGGTAATAATAGGGAATGATATTTACTATGAAGGAGACCCAATTAAGATATTATAAAATAAAAAAAAAATATTTTAAATACTTAAATTCCACTTATCCAAGTGGTTTATAGAAACCACAAGTTTTATGAAGTAATATCGGAACCGTAGGAGGTGAATAAGTAGACCTGCCCTCATTTGTGTTAGTATAGGAAAAGAAACATTTGAAAGAGAAATTTCATAATGGGGAAAGGTGGTAAAAACCCAAACTATTATTAATACAACTCACATTTGATTCAATTAAATTTATTATTATGTATAATGGTTATATAAAACACATCCAATGTTTTTAATTATTATATCCAGTTGGTTTTAAATAACCAATAAATACCATTACCATTAATAATATCATAATTGACTAATGATCACATAATTAGTATAAATATAGTTTTTTTCATATCCAATTTTCACAAATAGAGCAAGTTATGGCCTCAATTAGTAGTGGCATACCCTATGAATACCATTTATCAATTATTCCATGGTAGATATCAATTTTTTGTTTTAAAATTCTTAAATCCCATGCCTAGATCTAATAATTTAATCATTATAGAAACCATTTATCTATGAAGTTAAATCTAATCATGATCATGACCCAAACCATGTTCACCTAACGACCCCATGGACATCCCTCCACCACACACCTTACTAATAGGTCTTATTCTAGTGTATTAAAAAGATATGTATGGTGACCCAATAAATAAGTGTATGTACATTATTTTTGTATTGAATAATTAATATACTTTCAACCTTTTATTGTTACACTGTAAATGTTTCTTATTTTGATTTTAATGTGAAAATAGTATATTTGGTTAATATTCTAACTCCATTGAGAAATATATTAAAATAATGTAATAAATCAATGAATTTATAAAATAAATACAATTTTAATTAAATAATTTTTTTAAATAATTTTTATCAAATATAAGTGATCGTATATTTTTTATAATGTCAAATGTATTTTTTATTTGGGTTAAAAAAATGTCACTTGTCAAAGACCAATAATTTTAAATAAATCTCAATTTTTATTTTAAAAGTGAAAATTAAAATATTTAAAAAATTATTTAGATAAAATTAATATTATATTTTCAATTAGGATGTTGAAATTAATCAATGGTGAATATTATATAATATGTTAAGATAGTCGAATTTTTATGTAAAAAGTAAATATCGTATAAATATACTTTGCGTTTTATGACATCAAAATGTCAAAATAGTTTTGTAACAAATAACATAAATGGGATCCATGACCAAATATATGTTTTTTACTTTAAAATAATGTGATTTTCTATTTATCTAATAAGTAATGTAAATCCATTATTAATCTTCGAAGACATACAATATATTTTAAGATATTAAAATGAATTATTTAAGAGTATGACAAACGTCCACATGAAAAGGGGGAAGATTTTAATTATTTTGGCCCTAATAATTAAAAAATAATTTAGTCAAATTACATTTTGCCTAAACAATAGGAAAAATCAGTGGTATGGTTTCTGTATTTTAAAATTTTTTATCTATAGTCCAAAACCTAAATAATAATGATATTCTCATCCTTCCATATATAAATCCACCTGATATCCAATTTATCATTAATCAAACTCCTTGTTGAACAACCAAAATATTCCCTACAATCCCTATATTATTCCAAAGTCACCCAAAGCATTAAATAATCCCCTTGTAGGACTTTGGAGACAAATAATCAAGTAAGGGATTTCTCTTATCTCAATTCCAATCCGTAACTTCTTTACTATTATTCATTTTTAATTACATTTTCATATGTTGGAATATGATATTCCATATTACTATTACGATACATATTATTCATAAACTACGAGATCCTCCTTTGACTCTCATTAACCCCCCCCCCCATTATCCTTTATGTACACCCATTATTATTCCAAAACTTCGTGAAGATACATTTCTCTATTCATGTTTCTTTATTACTATATGCCTCTAATTTTTAAATTTATAATATTGGGATATGATCTAACACAATCCTATTACTTACCATTTTATGTTCAAATAATTTTAGACAAATTTCTCTCTACTCAACCATTTTTATGAGTTCTTATGTGATTTTTCTATGCTTTCAAAATTACACCACAATTTTCCATGTGAAAATAATTTTGTACAAAGTTATGTTACCATTTTTAAATCAATGGAACTTACCTTTATTCACATATACTTATATATAGTGGAATTATATGTATTTATTAAACCTTCCTTGACTACAGACTAAAATATGATGTTGAATGAATCATGATGTATGATCTATATAGAACACTAATGAAGGAGAATGAAATGATTATGATCGATGGGCCTATATAGACCTCAAATGCAATGGGTAATGTTTAGTATCACAATACATCATGTTGTGATAGTTGTATACATAATTCCTTTATGGTAACTTTTCCACCATTAATTCTTCGTGTTTTATCCTTGAATTATGTTTATGATGTAGTGTTTTATATTGTTTCCATATTTTCCATGTTTCCATTATGATTACCATTATATATCATTTCTTAAGGTTCTTGTTTATGATTCATACATTTTTATTCCCCATTGATATTCATATTGTCATACATGTATCATCTTCTTCATCTTATTTATTTTTAATTACCTTAATGGGATTGATATCCCACCACTTTCTTATGTTTTTCCCTATGTTATCCCTTGTAGTTTTAATTTTGTGGAGATATTTTGATTACATCAAGGATGTTTTCAATAATGTTTTGAATCCCATGTTATAATGTTTTATGTAATATACCTAATTCCCAAATACACATGACTTATTGATCTTCTAGGTTTTATTAAGTGTAATTTTATTTAATAAAATATGTATTAAAGTGAAATATTTATCTATTTTTTAATAGGACGAGCACAAATGGATGTGGTATACAAGTGGTTAGACCTAAAAATATGGTTCAGGAACATGGGTGGATAGCCCAATTCTAAAAATTTATGTTAAATAGGTTTTCAACCAAACCAAGAATGATACATTTTACGGTTGGTTATCCCAATCCCTTTAGGTTATATGACATTTTTTGTTATCCCATGTCCAAAATGTTATGAATCTTGGGTGGGTATCCTAGTACATTGTTATATGAATGTCTTATTGCATAAACATGAAAAATAGTATGATTTTCTATTATTTTGACTTTACCATATTTTTATAGTTTGTCACAAGAATAAGTTATGATCAATGTTTTCTGATTTTAGTCTCATGTATTCATTTTTTATTCCATGTAATATGTAATGTTTCAATGATGATCTTTTTGAGGTTATACGTCCACTAATATTTTTCAGTGGGTAACATTAATTATTCCATTTTGTTTTAAAATAGATACTTCTCCTTTGTTAATGTATACTCACATGATTATGATATAACCTTTTATATACCATGGATATGTTTTCTCCTCGATGATAATTTTATACCACTAAATATTTGTTTTCCATTTCACATGTAATGAATAAGGTTGTTATGTTTGATGATTATAGAAGGATAGGATATGAGAAGGTTATTTACTGGAGATATTAAAGAAAAATTTTCAATATAACAATCTTAAAACCAGTCATAAAATATAGTAAACCATTGTGTCTTGAAATATTTATTTATTTAAGAGATTAAATTCTTATTTAATGGACAAAATGTAAAATATACTCATGTAGTGTTGTATTTATCATACATTAATCTAAATATATTTTTGAATGAATTTTATTTTGTAACTTGATTTGGGAGTGCAGGTCACAGGAATCTCAGATCTATAATCTTGAAAAAATAACCAAAATAGATATTATAGATTAAATTTTCTCTAATGATAATGAAACAAGAGAAATGGAAAACAGAATGAGGATACTAACCCATATTGAATTCATGTGATAAATAAATCAATGAACAACTTAAAAATAAATAATATCCCATTTTGCCAAGAATATAGAAATGTAAGGGGATAGGGGGTTCATCTCCCATTCTCATGGAATCAAATAAGACATTCCTTATTTTATAAAAATATAAATGATTGTATTGAATAATTAGATTATTTAAAAAAATAGGTTTAGGTGTACTCAGTCCCCTTCTACTGGAGACATGGTAGCCATTCAGTACCCATCCTGAGTACAAGAAGTGGAAAATGGATCTCATAGATCTTCCCCATTTATTCTAGGAACACTATTTTCCCGGTACCAGTCTACTAAGTACATAATGATATATATCTCCTATGATGGTTGTATGAAATCATAAGCATCTTCCCAAAACCAACACTTAGGCCTTCACTTACCTGAACAACCCCATTAAAATCCCATTTTTGGTGTTGGTAATTCAATCCTACCACCCAAATCCTACCACTAATTGCTAAGGTATAATAACCTGCATTGAGTAGGCATAATAGCCATAATATGTGGCCTTATTCTAATTCACCTATACATAACATACATATCCATAAAGTAAATAACAATCAATAAATATTAAATAAAACCAACTACAATGAATAATGAATGATGAAAATTCTTAGATAGACAAAAGAAATTTCAATAAATAATCCCAAAAAATCACATGAATCATTCCCAACAAATCAATAATGAGATACAACCTAAAAAATAAAGATGAAGTGGTCCCCATATTTAGTTACCTCTTGATATAAACATCACCCAATACTATGACCTCATCTTATCACTAAGATCTACGAACCCCTTGACCACTAATGTCACCACCAAACTATCTATTATGATCATAAGATATGAGATGTAGATGGGATATTCCCATGTTGGGTGTGTGTTGACATCCACATTAAGATAAGATAAAATCCATAAATTAATAATAATAATGTGAATCGGTTGAAAAAAAGGTATGAAGAAATGAATAACCCATTTGAAAAACCCAGATGTTCTTTATTAGAGAGAACCCAAGACAATGGAGAGAGTCTTAGAGTTCATAGAAAATATAGAAACCCATGTCACCTATTGGTAATTATAATGTAGGAATCGTTCCTCATCGATTGATAAGTATTTGTTATGTGAGTGCCCTAAAATAGTGGAGGTCTTATAACCTATATGAGCTAATATATATGCATGTACCAACTTTATATATAGATTACAAACACCCCCAGTATGTGTGGGAGTACTGAACACTATTATGTTTTCTGAGGACTATTTCCCTAACATGAACACATATATAGGGGTTTACCTATACCATGAATGATATGATCCCCTCATCCAATTCCTTTCATTGGCGTTGAAGATATAAGGAGAGTAAAATGCTTATTTACCTTATGTATTACCTTTCATGATAAATAAAAATCCACCATTATATTCTATGTGATTAAACATCATGGTCGACTACCACACACCAACATATGAGTCAAGAGCAAGGAGATATAATGAACCATAAATGATGTAAGAAGGGGTACAATGTGTGTACTCTTTATATATTCCATAGTGTTTTGATTAGGTAATACATTTCATGCACCCTTGGACAATAGGGAAAAAATATTTACTTCTATACATTTCATGTTCTGACATCTCACTTCATACTGTGACTATGTCTCATTATTCCCAGATATATGCTATTAATTCCATGACAAATGAAACCATGAATTTAATATTTAAAATTAATAATTCCACACATAATTGTAACATGAAAATACATATGTTTTCTAATATCACTAATATTTTTTTCAATGTCCCCCACAATATTACAAAACCAACCCCACCTTGACCATATGTCCTCCAAGAGAAAACATGATGGAAAACTCCCATGGACTACACCATACAAAATAATTAAAAGAACATGTTTTACAAAAAAAATAGTAACAAAAAAAACCAAATATATATATAAACCCTTTATAATGTGACTCAACCCTTCACAATAAAATCTATTGTCTCCACACACTTCTACCTTTGAGATCCCATGTATTTGTTCCCTTTAATGATCTTCAAACAACAATAATTCATCCTAAATTCCCCAATCCTTTCTAGAATACCCATAACCTCCATTCAAAATGTGTATATCACAACCCATTTTCCATCTTAATAATATTCATTAAACTGTCAACTTTAATGTCTGATGTTCATGGATCGGGTCCAAAACCTCTAATTTTTGGAAACGGTGGGTATTCAAATTTCTTTTTCAATCATCGTAACCTAATTCCATGTTTTCTATAAATCAAATATATTGTTTTTTTTATTTTTGTAGAGGTTTTTCTAAATCATTAGGTGACCGGAAATATATTGGGTGCATCAAAAGCAAGAAGGTCATTTTTTTAAGTCATAGGTTGTGGCGTGTGGTTTAGGTAAAAATTATGCAACCTTTCCCAGATAACCATGCATAATTTTTTTTTAAAAATCATGGTTTAGTGAAAATGTTCTTGTCTGGTTCCATGGCCATGAATGAACCTAGGTAGTTTTCGTAGAGGGTTTCACACATCTTTAACACGGTTAAGGAAAAAAATGTGCAAACCACATAGATACTTCCACACTGGAAGTACCCTCTCTCTATAGTCGACATGGTTACTTTATAGTATTGAAATCCATGATATTTAACCATGAGGCCTCATTAAACATTGAAATTTGTGTTTTTTCATATCCCTTAATTCCCTTATTTCCTGCTTATTTATTCGTTCATTGTCACGTACAACAGTAGTGGGGGAACATTTTTCCTCATCCCCTATTTTCTCACTAATCAATTCATCTGAAATCCATTTTTATATATGTTGGTGGTGTTTAATCCATATTTGTAAGGATGTCCTCATTCAAGCCTCCCTTATTATTGGACCTCACTTTATAAAATGGTATGCCCCATTGAGTTTTCCCCAATTTCTAGGGTGTTCAATAAAAACATAAATTTCTTTCAAATCATTTGAATTTATATCATAACATTGGGTTTACTTATATCAATGACTCCAATGTAGGTGGTGAAAACCATTCTTCAACTTTTCACAGTCGTTTTGGGGGTGTATCTTTTAGAGTGATGTTGGGTAGAAGAGGGAACCCCTAATGAAATTGAACAGTTGGTGTTAAATTAATTTAATGACCATATGAGATGACATTGGCAATTCCCAAACCATATTCGCTCGTGTGAGGTTGGGGTAGATGTCGTCAACAACCTTGGGTTGATTGGCTGGGGTGCATTGTTTTTGTAAGTTGAATTAATTTTTTAATTTAAAATTTAGTATACAATTAGGTTGAATTATTTTATTTTGAAGGTAAGTGAATTATATATATATATATATATATATATATCTCTGTGTGTTTATGTTCTTTTGTGATATGATACTACGATCATTTGGATCATGATGAGATCAACATGAGGAATTGGGATGTAATGAACATTGGGATTGAAATGATGTGGTCATATAGTTGGTATTTACACTTAAATTTTACTAATATTGGTCACAATATTAGATGAATCAGTCATCAAATTTAGGTGGTGAGTCAATCAGGTTATGGTTATGGCCTAGGTTGAATTGGGATGGCGTGACCATTATATTTTAGAGACATGGACTAAGGGGATTGAGGAATCGTTCTAGGTGCAAGTTAGATACATTTATGTGATTGCCTCTCACCCATGATGGCCAAAGCACTGATTGGAGTCTGGTACACATAGGTGGACTTAGTGATGAAATAGTTTTGACCACCCATGTGGGTAAAGGGCCTAGACAGTGCGGCTAAGGGAAATGGTTTGGGGAAACATTCTATTTAAATCCAAGAGGATGGTGAGGATATGGATGATAACATTGAGTCAATATGTTTGGGGATGAGGCTTTCCATATTATGGACATTGGGCCTGGGATATTTTTGGGAGATGGAGATCATCATTCTTGAGGATGTCGTTCTATGAGATAACAATGATTTTATTTATGAATAAATATTATCGTTCATCAAGATTTAGTTCTTTGAGTAGACATGTTAACTTGAGGAGGGGTCTGAGGGGCCATGGTTTTATTTTAATGGTTGTGTCATTGGGACACAAATTAATTGATTTGGGGCATGAACTGTTGGTTGAAAAAAGGTGTCAGTTTAATTACATGGATGTGGAACATGAATGTTAAACTAGTTATTTTCACATTATTGGATACCTTAGGCTATGGGCCAAGGACCCTCTTCCCATCAGTGATTCTGATTTTGGCCAATGTAGGTGATAGAATCCTTGTCTCTTTGGAGAACCATGCAAGCTTTTATGTTTTTTTATTTCATTATTTTTCATAAATATTAGATCACACACGCACATAAACAACTATGATGAGTATGTACATATGGGTGGTACCATACCGAGACATGTTATCAAACCTTACACAATCCCTTTGGGACATTTGTTGATTTTACAATTTTTGGTTCAGGTATGGGATTGGGTTCCAAATATGGAGCCTAGTTTTTTGGGCATGGAAGGATGGACAAATTCCTTGATGTTTTAGCTCCACTGGAGTTTCAAATTTTATTTTTATTTTTCTATTTTAGAATGTGTATATGTGTAGGACTATACAGTGGTATGCCATTGGAAACCCCATTTAATGATTATTTCAATTTATGAATTTTATAGGATTCTTTTTTTAAAATTCTACAAGTTTAATGTTGAATTGATTATTTATTTACACTATTTTCCTTTTAGGTATGCTTCTGTTGTTTCTTTTTATTGAATGTGCTTCCACGATTGGAGTGTCTTGTTCGAGTTTACTGAGTGTATTGTTACACTAAATGTTATATATATATATATATATATATATATATATTCTCAGAACATTACTATTATATCAACACCTGATGGTATATTCTCCGCACTATTACCCTTTCACATCCTCACAACTCATTGGCTACCTTTGGTGTAAGAGGAGGTGCACCTAAGGCTTTTGTCCCCCTGCCTGAAAGAACTGCTTGGGTGGCTAATTGGGACCAAGATGACAGAAATGGTAGTAGAGGTGTTTATTTTACCTATTTCATGGTATTAATATTTGGGTTATGGTTGATGTATGATTAGGATGTCGGTGATACTGGGTTTAAAACTCATGATTGGGTGCTTACAACCCTTTTCATGGGGGGAAATCCATGTTTCCATGGGTGGGAATTGATGTCCTACTGTTGAAAATGTTATAGTAGATGTTACTTACACCTTTATTATTATACTAGGGATGAGGTGATTACTTAATATGATATGGGATCCTTGTCTTGGTATGTTAAGGGATGTTGTTATGTTTCATAAATATGCATACGACTTTTATTTGTCACATAATATATTCATGTGTTCTTGTTATATAAAATTATTGTAAAATTTGATATTCCATGTGATACCAATAAGTGTGATTGAGACTGGATCACAGAGGACTATGAATATGCTATGAAATGGTATGGTGTTTATCACTATACTTGGATATGTGGTCATCGCATTGAGGTGACATGGTTCATCCGGATATGTGTGTCCTATGGTATGATTCATACAATGCTCTATTAATGGAGGGTAGGAGGCCATGAGACCAGGATGTCTTGTGACATGGTTGTAGTAGGTAAGGGTAAGAGAAATGACTTGATACATACTATTACTTATTTCTTTATCTTTTGTATAAATAAATATATTAATTGGGTTTTCTGATCATTTAATGGTATTATGTGGGTTTCCACCTAAATTGCTCAAATAGAGCATTGGGCTGGCTGTGATATGGTGATATTAGAGAACAAGCAGGTTGAGACCCGTGAGGGTCAAGAATATCAGGTAAATGCTCATGTGAAGGTCCAACTATAGGTGGGAAACTAACAGATTTGACTTCCTTTGGTCCGCGGCTTGAAGAGAATCTCAGAGATATCCTGGTACATGTGACTTAGGGGATCAATGTGGTAAATTAGTGACCAAGAATTTTGTAAAGACTCGTAAAATTCAAGGGAATTTTTTTTTCTTAATTATCTTTGGAATTTTACAAGAACGCGGTTTCTAACGAAACACGATTCCGAGGCCCGGTGTGCCCAGAATCATTTTCCGAAGTTTGTCTCGGGTACGTTTAGCGAACAAACGAGCGAGTTTTTCTAACTTTTGAACCGGTGCTCGGAATCGAATTCTGAGGGCATCGGTGGAATCGCAACACCAGTAATTGCTTAGAAACGCCTCTTCTGGAGTTGCCTTTTCTCAGGTGTGGTTTTTAATTTTTGGGGGTTAAGTGAAGAAAATAAAATAAAGTGGTGCGACAACATTATTTTATTTCACTTAAAGCCACCTAAAGACACTTAAGCTGAGTTGAAGCAGATAGGGTGGATTCCAAAATATCCTACCCACTTGGTAGGATATTTGTGAGGTGGGGACCTCACGAGCCCCACCGTTTCTTTAATTTTAAGTAACAGACTCGCGAAAACTCCTCTTTAATGAAAGTCAACTGGTGCGTTTCCTAAAACTCTTGACGCTCCTATTAATTGGACTGTTAAGACGTTACCATTAATTCACTGAATTAATGGTTCGTTTCTTAAATTGTTTTCAAACTGTTGGCATAATAATAAAATAAGACCAACACCCTTTTTGTTGATTGCTTGCTTGTTGAGAGGATTTGGAAAAAACTCTATCTTTATCCTCCTTCGTGAAGAATGTGAAGAACGCGAAGAATGCATCGTTGTCGACGAAGAACGCCAGCCTTCGACGAAAGGCAAAGAAGAACGCCAACGATTCTCCTCCGGTGAGAAATCTTCGATCAACTGCTTGAGGTAGGAGATTGCGGATCTTTTATTATTCCTTTGTGGATTTTATCCTCAACATGGATTTAATTCGTGAAATTAAATCTGTGTGTTTTATTTAACCCTCGGAGATTGTCGACGCGACACCGTGTACCGCGACGATGCGATGCCACTTCTGCGACACGTCGATCCTCTTCTTCTGTGACGGTCAATTCCGCGAAGAACTCTCGTTCGATGACTACTATGAGGTAGGGGTTTTATTTGAGAATAATATTTATTCCCATGGTTGTTTACTTCTAAAAAAAGAACCCGGTTCAACTCATCATCAAGTTGATCCGCATTTGTTTTTATATGAGGGGCGAGAACATTTATTCATGGGAGTTTTTTTGGGGAACTAGTTTCAATTTTAATTTATTAAAATTGTGCCTTGTTATGTTTACTTGTGTTGATTATTATTTCCAATTTGTATCACCTAACGCGGAGGGTGCAGGCAAATCAAACACGGCCCAACAACCCTCCGCAGTTTTTTTGTTGATGCGTGGATTAACGGCGTTTACGAAATGGGATCGGAATAGCGATTGGAGGCCTTCACAGCGATATTCGGATCTCGGTAGAGCCATAGGTGAAAAACGCAGGCAAAACGGACCGCCGGACGTGCTTCGGTGGTCCACGGAAGTTCCCGCTAGCGCACCCCGTTGGCACGGCAGCGCCGGCGGCCGGAGGCGGTGGGCAGCAGCGGCCGACCACTAGGAAGCGGCGGTGCCTGGCCCGCCGCCAAAAATACATGCCGCGGATGAATCTGCGACGGCAAGTGATGGTCCCGCGGCCACGCAGGACCGGGGGGAAGGGACACGGCCTTGCGCTGTGTCCGGTGACATGGAGTAGCCCCATGCGGGGCCGCAGCTCTTCTTCACGCGGGGGCAGCACCCCCCCCCCCCCCCCCCCGACTCGACCGTAACAGCCGAGCCGACCCGCCGGCCGGGCCGGGTCGTGCCCAGGCCGGGCCTGGCCACCGTGGCCGGGCCAGGCCACACCGGCCGTGACGGACCCGGAGCCGGGTCGGGCCGACCCAGGGGGGCTTGGGCCGGGTCGGTCCGAGCCCACACCCCCCGTTTTCGGACCTTTTCGGTCTTTTTCCTGTATCTTGAGATACAGGCCTCCGATCGACGCTCTGTTAGTGGTGATGCTATCCTTGATTCGAGATGGTCGTTTTGGTATATTGCACTCAAGGTTTTGAAGTACTTTGGGTTCAGTCGGGTTGGTTCGTACACGAAACCAACCGGGCCCTCGGAGCAGAAACACTCATAACATGAGCTCCGGATGCCTGATTCACATGCCGTTGACTTTGATGGATTCCTCTAATTGAGACAAATCTTTTGGCTTACTACGCCCAAGTTTTTCACGCAGGTGGAGTACGTTCGTGTTGGTTTTTCCTTAAAAACCAATCGGGCCCCTGGGATGAAAAAATCAATAACTCTCAGACCGGGCGTCCGATTGATGCGCTGTCTGCGACGTTGAGTTCCTGTTGACGATACGGAACATGTGGATACATAAACTCTAGAATATGTGTCAGTTGATGTATCAGCCTCTCGGCTCGTGGAGTGGACCCTCCCGAACGAGCTTATTGTGTACGGGAACCCTAGTGTTGGCTGCGACTGCAACGACGTCGACTGTGCAAAGATCCTCAGTGGATTCGACGGCGATGACAACAACACTCAGCGATCCTTTTTGTATCAGTGCTACCGATCCTGTGTGGGTCCGGCCCTGTGTGGGTCATCGCTCAGCATTCCTGTGTGGGTCAGCGCCTACAGATCCTGTGAGGGTACGATCCTGTGTGGGTCTTTGTGGGGGTTAGTTACCTATCGATCATGTGTGGGTCAGATCCTTTGTGGGTCATTGCGGAGGTTCTTACCTATCGATCCTATGTGGGTCAAATACTTTGTGGGTCATTTCAGGGGTTAGTACATATCAATCCTTTGTGGGTCCGATGACTTAGATGAATCAGTGGCAATATCTGATCATCTTTATCGTCCTACAAAGAAGTATATCATGTCTGAGTTGAATCCTGTTTACTTTCCTTTGTGGATTGTGTTATGTTATCTTGTTTGGATTTACGTTTTTCTTTCCTGTGTGGACTGGGTTGTACTTGATATTGGATGTTGTAGGTGAGCGAGAATTGATGACTTACGTATATGTATGGGCCTAAGCTGTGTCGGATGTTACTTCGTGATTGAATCTTTCCTTTGTGGATTATACTTTGTGGATTCTGGGTGACCTTCGGGGGTCTCGGGGTCCCTACTGGGTAGCTTATACTCACCCCTGCACGGGCTATGCCCACACTATGTTGTGTTTATTGTAGACGACGGACAGTGATGATCGTGGTTGAGGCATGCGGAGCAGAACAGTACCTGGAGGTGGACCACTGGCGGGACGTACTCGGAGTGGACGATTGGTCCCGAGGAGCTGTGGAGGCTATCTGTGTCACCATTTAGGTGGGAGTCCAGTGGATGGATCGATTTTGCGGCTTTATTTTCAGTTGTTCTTTTTCCCTTTCGAGTTGTACTTTACTTTCAATTTGGGTTTGTATTCTGGCCCATTACTTTTCCGCACTTACTGTTGTACTCAGTTTTTACTTAGTGTCTACTTCTTCTTGATTGTTTTTTGATGTTTGTTTACTTTACAAAGGAAATGCCTTCCCTTTTACTGGGATTTATGCCTTGGTGCTAGTCGCTAGCCCCTGGCCTATGGAGGCCGAGTTTGGGGTAGTCACGACACGGTCCCTGAGGACGGGTCATGACACATTTGATGGTGTATCTTACATGAGAATTGAAATCATAGCACCCACTACTTTTTTGGTGAGGGTGGTCCACAATATGCTAATAATTAGATTGGGCCCATTTAGATTATATATGTGTATCTAGAGATTCATCTATGGTGGAGTATGTTGTTCTTGGCCTACGTGCTCATAGGACCAACTAAGAGCTAGTGGGACAAGTAGGTTTAGGTAGGTAGATATGATGGATTGTACTATGAGGACATTTAGGATAGGTTCTTCAAGCACTTATTCTTGGAGATAAAGAGGGAGGAATGAGAACAAGAGTTTTTTTATCCTTCAATAAGGTTTTATGTTCATCATGGACCATACAACGATGTTTACCTAGTTATTTCACTTTACTCCCAATATAGTGAGAGACGACACCTTGATGGTGATCCACATTGTGGGTGATTTACAACATGTAATTTGGTTATGATTAATCATATTTATGTTGACCCCATTATCAAAGGCGGTGAACCAAGCCCTAATAGTCGATTAAAACATGAAGGACGGATCATTTTTGATTATCATGATGAATTTAGGGGGATTTAGTGGTGATGACAGAAATGAAAGGAAGCATGGTCAGGATGTGTTCTAGTATGTAAGTGATTCCCTATACTCAAGTTGATGATCTCTGAGTGGGTCATCAATGTTTTGGTTTTAGTGCGGGTCACCGGGAATTGTTTGGACTCATTGAGAGTTCACTCTAAAGGACTTCTAGGAAAGTGGGAAATTCATGCATCTTAATAGGTTCTACAGGAAGCCTTCTAGGATAGATACTAGTCTGAGATAATGTCAGAGTTATCATTTGGAGAAAATATTGGGAGTGGTACCAGGTGATGGTAGTTGAGCTTCATCTACATGCATAGGTCTTAGAAGAGATATTGGGGACCATATGTTGGGTTAGTATCTCTTGGTTCGTGTAGAACTTCATGAAGGCTAGGCTTGAATTACTCAAGCATCAAGCTAGGTGCATTTTGTGAATCTACTAGATTCCACGAATACTGGTGAGCCAATGATAGTTATATGTACGCGATGGTTGTAGTTGTGTGTGTTTTTCTTTTGGAATGGCATTTTTAGGAATATCTATTTTGGGAGAACAAGGTGCATGAGTTATATGTATGGACTGATCACAAACTAGTCGGTATGTAAGCATTTTCTTAGATGTGTCATATATATATATGTACGTATGATGTGTGAGTCATGCGGTTATATGTGAGCATCATTAGATGCATATTTATTGATGTTATTTGGAATTGGGTGTTCAAGGAGATGTGGGATGTGGTAGGTGTGTGGGAATTTGGCCATTATTACAATGTGATACTTGATTACGTCTTAGGCACTAGGATTGTTTAAGTTTCTATTCAGATGTGGGTCGTTGTTTATTATATGTGTGACATGGTCATTATTAAATAACTAATTTAGTGTAGGATTTTAATGGATTTGAGGAATGAAATATGAATATCAGATAAGGTTTAAGAGTGATATTACATCATGGGAAGAGTTTTGAGTTTGTAAATAGTTGAAACACAACAACTTTGAATTGAGATTGGTGTTGAGATGTGACCAGTGTAGGTCATTCCTATGGCTGGGATCCTCTTGAGATATTGGACATGCTCTATTCTGACCGAGGTAGTATTTTTTTAGTTTTACAAATAAGGGTTATGTTTTTTACAATATTATTTTTAGGTTTTATAGCTCAAGGAAGAGTTAAGTCAACTTGGTAAGATTGTAACCTCCCATGTTTTTAGATTTGGAAAGAAACCTCTCCCGTTTTGAGGATTGGAATTAGTGGGTAGAATAATTTATTTTTTGATCCTCAGAACCCAATTTTGTGTTTTCCATATACCCAATATCATATATTTGGATGGGATTAGTGGTGTTGTTCAGTCATTGCTTGACAAGATGGGTTTCAGCTGCATCTGAGGCTTGAAAGACTAATTTTGAAGTTGCAGGCGAAGGTGCACTGTTTGGGTAAAAACCATGTGACCTATCCCAACCGATTGGGTAGCCCCATTTTTCATGGAGTATGGTTTGGGAAAATAGTGAATGTGGGACTTCATGATCATGTGTGAACCTATATAGTTTTTTCAATGGGATTTCTGATTTCTTGTATATGGTTATGAAAATTTGGGCTCAAACTACACGGGTAGTGCCACTTTGTCAGTTCCCTCAAACTGTATCCCGCAGGGTTACCACACATTTTGGAAAACCATGTAAGGTAGCCATATAAAAAAATTAAAGGGAGAATATTAAATTTCTCTCTCTCTCTCTTGATATTTCTCTATTTCCTACATCTTTTTCTTTTATTGGCAATATTCAATATTAGTGGGGGAAGAAATTTTTCTCCTATTATTTTGATCTAATATCTTCATCCAGCCTCCAATTTAAGATCCCTTGGTGGAATTGGATTTTTATCAATAAGGATGTCTTCAACCGTGAATCCTTTATTATTTTATCTCACCCGATAGAATTCTAAATTTATTCGAGACAATTTGACATATTTTTTCGGAATTTGATAAAAATGACGATTTCAGTTAAATTAGTTAAAGTTAGAGGATTAGATAAGACGTTTTTATGTCTATGACTCCATGTTTTGTGTTTCATACATGCTTTCTTTATTTAGTGAATGTTTTAGGGGTGAAAATTTTAGAACTCCATTGGGTAGATGATAAATACCCAAATGAAAATAAATTATTTTTGTTAAATTATTTCTATGACTATATAAGAATCCAGTTGGAATACTGAAACATTGTTATCTAGGGTGAGGTTAGATTAGAGGAATTTAAACACCATGTATTTTTAGGATGTGGTGTGTTCATTATATAATTTTTAATATTATCTTTAATTGAAATTGTTCAATTCAGCTACGTGGAATTATTTTTCATTGAATGGAACTGATTTATATTATTTGTATATTTTCTTGTGATATACTACTATGACCCTCTGGATCATGAAGGGATCAACCCAAGGAATTACGATGGAATGACCAAAGGTATTTAGATGATGTGTTAATCTAGTTGGGTTTGTTCAGATACACTTGAGTGATTTTGATCTCCTGATTAGATGACTCAGTCATCAGAAAGAGATGGAAAGGACATAAGATTAAGGGAATAACCTTAGATGAATTGGAATGCCCTGAAAATAATATTTGACAAACATAGTAATGAGAGCATGATGTACCTAGGATTTTGTGTCATAGATACTCTTTGGTGATTACTTCTCACCCGTGATGTCCAAATCAATGATTGGAGTTGTCTATGGTCATTTTGACTTAGTGAGGAGGTGGTTTTGAACACTCACGTGGGTAGAATCCCATGATACACAGCTTTGGTAAATGGTTTATGGTTTGATGATGTAGAAAGACGTAGGGATTATTATGATCCAATAGAGGATAATGTATATGTTGTTAGTTGGGGGTTGAGGCTCAATGTATTGAGGCTGTTGGTCCTAGAATGTTTTGGTAGGATGGAGAACACCATTCATTAAGATTTCATTATATGGTCCAATAGTGATTTTATTTTAGGACATATATCATTGTTCTATTATACGTTGGGATTTGAGCCATCAAGTTCTCTTGGGTAGGGATATAAGGTATTCAGGTTCTATTTTCTTGGGTATGCCATTAGGACGTCAATGACTGGATTTGTGACATGAGGTTTTATTTAGCATAATGTTCCAGATTAATTACATTGAGGTGGAACTCGATGGTTCACCATGTCTCATTGACATCTAAGTATAGAAGGTTCCATGGGGAAAGGATCCCCTCCCCTATAGGGATTTTAGAATTACCAGAAGCATGTGATAAATTCCTGGTAGTAGTTGAGCACCTGGGAAGATTGTATGTTTCATTTATATTGTATGAGTTTTTTTCCATATTATAACACACACCTACATAAAAAAACTAAAATGGGAATCAAAACATTCGTGGAACCCTAATTTTATTGGTTTTCCCACCCTACAGGGGCCCTTTGGGATGCATGTAGACTTTGTGATTTTATATTTAGGTTTGGGTTCATGCTCTAGAGATGGATCCTATGTATGTTTTCATGGATGGATGGATGAGGACTTTGAGGTTAATACCTCTATTGAAGTTTCACATTTTAGTTCTCTTTTTATATTTCAGAATTCTTATATGTATATTTTAATATAGTGGTCATCCATTAGAAATCCCCTTTACTACTTATTAAATGGTATGAACATCATTGGATGCATGTTATGTTTTAGATTCTAAAAGTTGTATGTTGAATTGTTTATTTATTTATGTTGTCTTCCTTTTAATTATGTTTACAATATTGGTTGTTATTGATTATGTTTCCACCATTCATGGGTCTAATTCAAGTATGATGAGTATTTTCTTATATGAAACATATATATATTATCTAAGGAATACTATTACATAACTACTGTGTGATATAGTCTCCCTAGAGTTACTATTTCACATCATCACTGCTAGTCGACAACCTTTGGTTTATGGGAAGGTTCACATAAGGCTATTTTTACCTGACCAAAATGCACTATTTGGTTGGCTAATTGGGTTAGGGATGCTACATAGATTATGATGATATCGAGTGGAAAACAATATAGTGAAGAAATGGGGATATATTATTTATATTCCTGAACAATGACATTGGTGTCTCGAATGAAGTTATGTGAATGGTTTGTCGTACATGGATCCTATAAAGATCAATAATGAGAGAATAACAACACAATTTCTGGAATTTTAATCCAAAATTATATTAATTAAATTATTATTTCAATATGTTTTAGAAAAAAAATATCATCCAATGATCAAAATAATGAATATTGGAGAAGGATAAAAATAAAGAAATTGTAACTTCGAGTTTGGACAACTTTTATTGAAAGGATAACATCTATATCTAGTGTCATTGGTGAATCTTACATATGTATCTTGTAATTGAATTTGCTGTATATCTAGATATCCATTGAAATTCTCCAATAAGTTCCTCTCTTAATCAAGGGTTTATGGAAAATCGACTTATTGAGAGAGATTGAAGATGATTAAATAATGGGGATTTAGTTTAATATACCAAATAAATTTAACAGTCAATTAATTTAATTAATTAATTCCTACTAAAAAATTTGATGATGAGGACCCCAATGCATACACAAAATATATAACCCCTTGTATAAACCATCATTCATGACACAACCACGGTGTCAGGCATTCTATATGATCCTTTAATTAATGGAAAGTTCCTAATTCCCATACAAATGTGTTTAGACAGACTAAAACAATTTAATTATTTTATTATTATTAAGGCTATTAAATGATCAATAATGATCAATTGATGAGTAAAACATCTTAGAAATAATATTAGAAATATATCAATGTTATATATCATAAATTATAGAGGATTTTTCACCCTCTAGAAAATCATTGATTCTCTCCTTGAATGGAATATCCTTCTCAAAAGGGTTATGGTTACCAGTCTATATTTGGTTATCATGGTCATGTGAGCTCACCTAGATATTCCCATACATCCAAAAAAACATGAACTAGTTGAATAATTCATCCATGGAGAGTATTATTCTTACAGTCCTCACTTAGTATGGGGTACTCTAAGAAAATGGATCCTCCCTCAATGCCCATCTCACAAAAATTAACGACATATGATAGATCCTTCATGTACCTCACTAAATATGATATGTAGAAGATTTTTTTCATCAAATGAAACTATATGAGTATTATCATGTGATAAGAAACATTTCCCACCCACTGTTGGATCTAGAATGAAAAAATGAAATATAGGGATAACATGCCCCACGAGTAAAATCTATAAAAACCCTGTTGTGGATATACATTTTGAAACAAAGAGATATACCTCTTATAATTACAAAGCCCTCCATCATCATCCTGAATATAAATTTTGATGGCTTTGATCGGATTTGATCCACTCTTTGGACACAAAAACCATCTCCATTACCACCACACTAACACTGAGCTCATCAACAATGAATGTCCTACATCCTTCTAGTATAGTGGTGACCTAAATTTTCACATATATATGGACTTGAAAGTGTTCATGACTATAGTGGAGAGGTTATTGTTTTTTAAATGTACATCACTAAAGGAATGTGATCATAAGACAACCAATCAATATAAAATACTTAATCCCAAAATATATATTTGATGACTTGAATTATATATTCGGCCTAACTATAAGTATAGTAGTGAAATTTTATACTCAAATGAAAATGAGTCTACAATTCCTCATGTAAGGGTATATATTATGAGTGTGTGGAACGATCATATCATTTTGAAATGATCATTGTTGTTATAGGATGCCTTTGGATGAACTCCACCACATATAAGAATTACAAGATGTACAATAAATTACAAACTTTTTATACCCCAAAACTCCCTAAGAGGGGATAGGTGAAATATGGAACCAATTGTTCATGGAATTACACAGATATTTTCTCCAATTTTGTAGGAACTTGTTAAATCTATCAAATGGAAATATAAAATCAGAGAACACTCATACATAGAAAAGGAATCCCAACAGAATATCTTTACATCATTCACCACTAAGGGATAGTCCCATGGTGATACATAGATAGTTTTTTCATTATAAAAAATACACTAATCTCCACTATATAATGTGGATAAAAATTTCTTTTTCATGGTCACGCATTTCTAGGATCACTTATATAATAATAATTTTTGGGATATCACAAAACAACCATTAGATCACTTATATTAACTAACCCTTTCACACTACATTGGGTTAATTATTTATCAAATTTTTGTTATGAATACAGATTTCAATCTCTGTACATGTAAATGATGTTTGGTATCATTGAGTGCCAATTATTATTTTCCAACCCATTCTAAAAACTTTTCCAAAGCTTATTTATATTATGGTATGTATCATTCATGAAAACTCATTTTTTGGAAATCCCCATTCATTTTTTACATAATTAAAAACACTCAAGAAACACCCAAATTTCACAAAAATGTTTTCTTTCATGAAAATTAAACCTTTCAAGAAATGTACTTTCACATAAATCATTTTTCACCGATTAGTTCTCAATAATTATTTTTGACAAACATGAATTCATGAAAATTTCTTGATTCAGGTATGAAATTCTTTCAAGTGAATAATTACTGATATTATAGTGTCATGACCTAAAAAAATTAACCAATTAATGAAGAGAATTAACAAATTTCTTGTTCAAAACCACCATTTCAAAACATTCTATGACTTTACCAAAACTCCATAGTTCTCATTAAAAACTATGGCTTTCACGAAACACTACCATATTTCACATCTAATTTTTCTATGTTAACCATCCATTAATACAATTACAAAACATGATATTTCATGAAACATTTGGATGTACCTACTTCTATGAAATTTTAAACCATTCCGCAAATCTGACATCCAATTATAACAATTTCATTATTTTTGATGACATGACATTCAAGATACATTTCCATTTCATTGAATTTTCAGGGCCAAAAAGTTAGAAAAATTTAGGGAACTATACCACCATCCACAACGAATACACCTATAGAGGTAAGATAACATGCATGAAAACTACATGATCGACCTACTATGTATGAAAAATAAACAAAAAAATATAATATTCAATCAATGAATACCATTGGGTCTGAAAAATTTAAAATTTAATGGATTTGGTATGACATGGTCAGACAGCTGATGATCACCCAAATAACATCTAAACATACCCCTAATCATGGGAGACTCATTAAAAAATCCATCTATATTCCATCCCACTTCAACTATAGAAACAAACGGAGTTAGGTTAAACAAAATGATATCCAGTGATCAGCCTTCATTAGTTAACATGTTGGAAATAATGAGATAAACATGATAACACATTTATTCATACCTCACCTCTAAAACTATCACATGAGATCCTGGAATATTTTCATCAATCCTAAATGTATTGATATGGGTGAACTATGAAGGTTCCATAGAACCTCCTCATACAGTGTGACCAACACCACCATCCATCCATGGAAGAGATTGGTGTGGTGGCCGCCATTAGAATATCTATAAAGTGTATATTATGAGGACATATAAGCATGAAAACCCACTAAATAAATTTATACAAACTGGGTCTCCCTCATGCTATAGAAAAATTAGATGCACAACAACCATTAATCAATGATAAGAAACATCATTTTCATCTAATAAGGATAATTATAATAATTCCAACAACACAAAAACCTCCCCAACATCTTATAATATAAATCCATACAAAGGAAATAAACCATTATATTCATATTCCCTAGAATAAAATAAATATTAAGACCATATGACAGAAAATATATTAACAAATTCGACTATAATAGGTTATGAAATATCTAATTAAATATGTATCATAGAATCTTATGTTATGTATAGACTACAAAATTATTTCACATTATATAATTACTTTTTTTATTAATTTAAATCCCCACATACGATAACACTAAATCATGGGTCTTGTTGTTTTATTCGTGGGGTCTCAAATGTTTAGACCCCTAAGAAATCATGCACTACCTATACATAATAAAACATTCAAGCATATCATTAGAGGACTTTTAAAACACCACATACTCTTATCCCACCTATAGGATCATCAAGATAGTGTAACTCATCAACCTCTACGTCATCTCTTCAAAATATCTCTTGCATCAATATTACCAAATAAATTGATTCCCCTTTTGGGTAAGGCCGGTCATGGGGGCATAATCTTGGAGAACTCTTATATATATTTATAAGAGTACAATGAATACCTAATGAATATCTACACCTCAAATATTATATTTAGTGACCCCAATGATAGAACCACATCAATATTCACAAGGTCTATGGCTACTTATCTCTTTAAGATGGCATACCTCAGAAAGCGGAGGTTTAAAATCATCAATAGAAACATCAAGAGTTATCGATATCCCTTGTGCTCCACAATTTAATAGAAAAAAATCTTTATATTCTTAATGTTTTTGTCATATAATGTTGATTAGATGAGTCTTTCATTTATGAAGAAGCCCGTTAAATGGTCGAAGAATGGTTGAAAAATCCAGTTTATAAGGCCTTTGAATACCAGACTAGTCCCAGTCATACCAAAGGGAATTAAATGAATCTTATGAAGGATATTTTAGTATCAAAATACCATCATCATAATATATTCCCTATGAACATGAATATTGTGATTGATAGACAGATTAATGTTCTTTAAAAACCCTACAACTCCCATCATCTGGTAAAACATTCCCTTGATCCTTGGATGTGGGTAATTGTTAATAACATTCAATTGATTTAGGTGGTGATAGTCAATAAAATTCCCCATGCTCTTATTATCAGTCTTTTTTAACAACATAAAAGCTTTTTAGTGGGGACAGACTATATTAGATGAATCCTTTCAGTATAAGCTTGTATAAAAGAACAATTAGATAAATAATCTCAAATGGGTCAATCAATATGATATATAAGATATTTGTGTAGTTCTATTTTATATATTGGTACTGATATCACCCTTTTAATGTGTAAATAACCATATACCATCCTCAAGAAAACAACTCTAAATTACTCTAGAATGGAATGAATTTGATCATCTCAGGTGCCTTCCACACACCACAATAACCCCATAAAGTAATTTTTGATCACCAATATCATTCCATGAACAATCCTTAATTTCCATGACTAAAGATATAACTCAAACATGAAAGAAAATGTCAATGTATAATTTCATAACCACATGAATCTTCGATAATTCTATATCATATTG
Source organism: Viscum album (assembly GCA_963277665.1). Classification (NCBI taxonomy): domain Eukaryota; kingdom Viridiplantae; phylum Streptophyta; class Magnoliopsida; order Santalales; family Viscaceae; genus Viscum; species Viscum album. Next base: position 1,892,375,601 of record OY728143.1, on the reverse strand, counting down.
GGATGGACTATGGATTTCCATTTAATTCAAAGGATTTCATCATATATATTAATCATTTAAATAATGATGCTTGAAATGAAACTCTCTTCACCATGTGATATCTCATATCATTTATATATGAGATTTATTATTTGATCTCTTCGAGTAAGAGTCTCAAGCCGCACTGGTCAGACTAAGAGATCAAGAGAAAACTCGAGCAATCAGAATGGGAATGAAACAATAATGTAATGTCTCTCACTAGTGTATATGAATATATGGTACTATGTATATTTGAAAAATATAATGCCTCATATTGATTTAGAAATTTTCTATTCATTACCCTCCACATCATATATTATTATACATCCTTGAAAAACTACCCTCGATATTTAGAGTCGACTACATAGTGGTGGTGGTAGTGGAAATCATCGTAACAATATCTTCTTCTAGCTCATCCTCTTAGTGTAAATCCCAAATCATCTTCCTTACATTATTCCATAATGAATTCCATTTCTAAACATTTTAGGTCCTTGTTCAATACTCTACCACTAATACATAGGTATATTAACATCGTAACTTCCCTCTCCACCAAAATATGTTAGGAAATCATGATCATTATCAGTAATTTTTCTAAATGAATAACAATGACCATCCCCTGGTTGACTAGATCATTTAAATGAGTCTTAAGATAATATTTCATAGGCATACGATGGTGTGTATGAACTCATATAATTCCATGATCATAATGTATAGGGGACTCTGGACAGAACTAATGATTCCACTCATGGATGACTTCCACTAGAAGAAGTTACTTATTGCACATCATCTATGTTTGTTTCCATAACTATGGTTTTCATGCAAATCATATCCTTAGTGGGGATAAAGAGGATAATAATAGATGATCATATGTTTCTAATATGGCCACACTCAAACATACATGCTTATAATAATCGAATGTGGATCATTTAGATGGAATACCTCATGAGATTTTTTTATGTAATCTTATCTATAGAAATATTGAACTAATATTATTAAAATTATTCCTATTTGTGAATAGAAATCAATGTCACCATGTAGTACTCCTCCTAGAAACAATACATGAGCTATAATGAATCAAATCAGGTTTACATGACAAGTCACTTGAACTAATCCATAACAATACCCAAAGCATATTATCTATTTCCACAGGATGGACATGGGGATTGAGGCATCCAAAAAAGAACAATTTGAGAATGATTTAACCCTTTTATAACAATAATATAAATTTAGTGGAATTTAATGAGAAAACAATATATGGAATCCTATAATTTGTCTTCCATTCCTATTAAATATATAGTCATAAATAAATTAACTAGAGAAACATTATATATGGACAATGAATTTCACAACCAAAATCATGTTCACATATACAATATAAATAAATAATATGAATTTCTAGAAAAAGGAAATGAAAATAAATAAATTCCATGAACCAATTATGGAATAAATATAACCAATAAAACCAATCAAATTGGCCAATTACACAGAAGGAATCCTCTAGATAATACACAAATCGGCCAAATAAGTATCATGTGAAACTCCCTAAGTCCTAAAGTGAGATTGTGATAGACATAATCAAATATAATAAACATATTGAAATATCTCACAATCACACAAAGTAATTCCTTCAAATAAGATACCATAGATTAATTGCAGAACTCCTCTTGATTTTCTCGCATAGTCTAGTCAGTCACTATAACCAAGAAAAAGCATAACCATCCAGAGTTGTCATTATCCAATGCTCAACTAAGAAGGTATGAAATAAACTAAATATTTCATTAGTAACTCGGGTTTCTAGGACATGGAAATTATATTGGTGAGAAAACAAATAATAAACCTAATCAAAACATGGATTATTAAATAAAAAAATTTTAAAAACTATCTAAAATCAAAAACCATTTCAATATGTAATAACATTTATATATTTTCATTCAAGAATCAAATAATTATTTATAAATATCCCCAAAAGGTATAAAATTTTAAATAAGACATAATATAAACTATGGGGCTCAATAAAAAGTGCTTCAAAACATCAAAAAAACAATATTCATACCAAAAGTCATATGTAGGCCACTAAAAAAAACTTAGAATACTAAGTTATTAACATAGGTTGAAAAACATCTTTTGAAATATATTTTGTTCATTTATGAGTTATTTTATTACCAAAGAAACACATTAATTAAAAACCAACCCTCTAAAATATACTTTATAAATAAAAATAGTGTATTCAATTTTTTCTCTTAAAAAACCTATAATAATATCCTCAATGTATTTTTTTAAAATACTTAGAAGATGATTTTTGTAATGAAAACACTTGAAATACCTTAAAAAGAAACATTAAAAGTATAAAAAACATTTAAAACATATTATAAACAAAAGTTCGTACTATAAATATGTATAAATTAATAATAAAAAGAATTTTGAAAACAAAATCATTTCATGTCAAATAAACCGAGGAAATTCTTACAAATCATATGTTAATCAAGAATAAAACACTATAATTAATTTGTTAAAGCACAACCTCATAATTAAATGGCCTATATTAGAACTGGAAACCCATTTCACCATTTTAAGACACATGTAAACCAATATGTTCAACACTCCCAAACACAAGGGATCTTGGGAGGATATATAAACAAGGGAATATGGAAGAATTTTGGGTAGGAGAAGAATAATGAATGAATATGAGTGATTTAACATTGAATATATATTTTCATCCATGAGAGAATGTGAAAAATACATAGGGGAAGGAGGGAGAGTCACCCCATCGTCACTATATGTTAATATTCCTAAATGGAACAAAAATAAATTCCAGGAATAATTTAAGATGATATGAGTATATAAGGATAATCATCCCTTAAAAAATCATGTTAGGATATCTCATAGTGTAATTATTATTGTTATTAAGTGATGCCCCACCCCAAACACCCACCACTATGTGACCCTAATTTTATTATTGTTACACACCACCTTTTAGTTTAATAGAGTTTCCTTAGTGAGTGGCCAATAGGGTGTGACACCTCTACTTCATGGCCCAAACAACATTACACATGAAATTTCATAGTGGATGTTTATATATAAGACTCATTGGCATAGTGTGACACGTAAATCTCCTTTAGTGACCTTTATTCAAACTCAAATTTAAGTAATTAAAAATAATTACACATTTTTGTAATATAAGGAATGGGGTGTAATAACCTGAAAATGTAATTTAATGTAATATTATATTTAGTAGATTTATTAACACAGAACACCAAACTATAAGAGAATTGTGATATACTATAAAAATATTATTATTTCAATGTTACTATTACAACCTAGCAGTTGAATTAGTCAATATGTTTTTTAGTATCCACATTATTTAATATATTTATAATGGTCCTATGCAATCTAAATGTATTTATTAATTAATAAACATCATAATCAATATTTTTGTGATGTCATTTTAAGTTTAAAATATATATTTAATTCAAAAAAAAATTATTTCATTTTTTCCGTTGATTATATAATGATTTCTAACACTTTTAGAAATTAAATTTTAGAATAAGGATATCAATTTTGATATCATTAGATCAAAATCATACTGGGGTGATTATTTTGGAATTTTCGAAAAAAGTTGATTTTTGTATCAACAGTAAAAATGATGATTTTTTGAAGTAAACTATTATTTTGTTTGCTAGTATTATCAAAGACACATTTTTAAATAGATTATTTTTAAAATTCCATGATTTTATATTTTTGAAAATAATCAAATTTATTCATTTTTTCTCAATATTATAGTTGATCTTGTTATAAAAATACTTTTATTAATAAAAAAACATTTTTTAGAAAACCATTTTTCATTGAATTTTTTTGTTTTAAATGTAAATTAAATAATTTTATTTATATAGATTTAATGTTGAAAAATAGATTAAATATTATTCATAATCATGTTAAAATTAATTAATCATTCCAATATCTTTTATTGGATATTAGGAATAGTTTCTATGGTAAAATTTTTACTACCAAGTAAAAAGGGTAAATTAAGGTTAAAACTAACAGGAAAAGGATTAAAAATATACCTAAAGAATTCAATTAAAATATTTAATGAATTTAATTCTTCATTAATAATCTAAATCATAAATCTATTCCCTCTAGAATTATTTTGACAATATAATGGACTATTTAATATTTTAGGTAATGAAAAATAAAAAATGACACTATCATTATTTTTAATTTCAATTATATGTATACATACAAAAACAATAAGTTATGAATGAATATTAATTTTCATTTTATATATAAAATATTATTTTCTATATTTTAATTTATTATTCTTTTTTAGTGATTATATGATAACCTTAAATTCTTATACAATGCAAACATTAAGCTTATGAAATTAGTGGGAAAAAAATAGAAAATAATTTTTAAAATATTAATGTAATGAATTAGGGATGAATTACGTTTCAAAAATTAATTTTTAGTTTATTATAAAGAATGTTTTTATGGTAAAATTTATTATATTATAACTGCATTAAATTCCTGGTTTAATTGGAGACAAATAATGTGAAGAGTTCTTACAATGACATTAAAATTATTTTACACAAAATATTATTGTTGGAGATTATTTAAAAATAATGAAATTCATGAGAGAGGAAAATTAAGAGGCTATATAATCTAAAATATCATTAATATTCAATTTATGTAAAAAATCCAACCTTATATGTAATATTATATCTCTTTATTATTGAAAAATATGTTGCTAAGGTTTTGGATAAAAGTGGTTAACAAAAGGTTTAAACCAAGAGATAATGTTTAAGATACCTCTTAAACCAGTCCAAAATTTATTGGTTTAATTTATTTCAGAAAAATAGTATCTTATATTTGAAATTATGGTTACATGGTTCCAAATTCATATGGAAATAAATTTATAATATATAAATCATTTTATTAATTCCATGTTTTCCCTTTCTTCCACTTATAAATGGACACCCCTCCCCTTTCTTCCTTACACCACCATGAGAAACCTATCTCAACAAAACCCTTACCATTTGTCTTTTAAAATTAACTTTATTTGATTTATAGGTGATTATATATTTTTAATTTCCATCACAAGGGTCATTAATAAGGGATACAAATGTGGCCTACTCAGGAATTGGTAATCCATTTTACCAACAATTTCAAATTTACTTATTCTTATACACCCCATAAATATAATGTAACAATAATTATATATAGAATCTATCATCATAAATATACTGATATAATATTATTGTTATGGGAAAAACATTTTCCTCCTATTTTTCATCCTGTAGAAAGCTAAAACAATTCTCAAGTGTAAATACAACTTACCGTCTCCATATATCAGTGTAATTGGTTTTTCACCACAATTTTATATGGATTTTTTTAAAGATAGAACAAGTATATACATACATATATATATATTATATTTATGACTAATTATGTTTATTTAAATGAAATGTTTCATTTACCTACTTACCCTTCCACCCACTGAAAATGTTAATGTAACTATTTCATACATATGCACTACCTTCTCCAAGAAGTGAATTGATTTATATTTCATGTTCAACATTCAGAATTTATCATATATATATAATTTAATTTAATATATATATATATATATATCAATATGAAAAATTTGGATATGATGGAACCATATGAGAGATCTGAGGACAAAGACCACAAAACCAAAACATACAAAAAACAGAAATAATTAATGACTAGAAACGATGATTTTAATAATGAAATATTAATAAATGAGTATTGAAATGATACAAGTGGATAATAAATGAAATTATATTTTTTTATATGGTTATTGCATATAATTAAAAATCATTTAAATTTATTATATGTCATCCTCAAATCACATACAAAGTATGTCAAACCTACGTTAAGGGTTTCTCCTCTCACTTTTGTATTTATTATAAATATGTCATATTTACCACTTATTTGTTCAATGTGGTGTATATAATTATCCCTCAATATTATATATCCTTCATCCATTTATATCTTTGATATTTCAAGTTCCTTTTGAAGGTATTTTTTTCTTGGGTATTATAATTTTAAAGATACCAAAAAATGGAAGGATTATATATCAATATAATTTATTTTGGGATTCAGTAGTATATAATTTTGATTGAGGTAAATTATATAACACTTATTTTAAAAAAATTCATTATATGTGCCATTGGGATTTCATGTAATTTTTATGTTATAGTATAATTTTTCTATCATCAGAACATAAAATGATCAGAAATGTTTTTTTTAAGAAATGGAAACATTATTTTCTCTTTTGATGGGTATATTATTATTTAATATATATTATTTCATTTAAATAATTTCTATAATTTTATTGATATTATACCAATAATTATTAATGTCAGTTTTACCCATGTTTTAAATTTATTAAATTTTTTAAAACTAATATTCTGTCACTTTATGAATGATGCACTTTTGAATTTTTACCCAAAATGTTAAAATAATATTTCATTTGACAAAAATGACATAAAAATAGCTTTTAACCGTTATGATAACTCAATTATTTAAAGAATAATTTACATGTTTTAAAGGATTATTTTATTAATACCATTGTCGATTTTTATTGATTTTTTGGATTTTAATTAAGTGATTTCAAAATAAAATATTGTTTTACTCAAGAAATTTTATAGTGATCATTTAAATTTATTTTCATATATGAAAATAAAAATTGATGTTATTGGGGATATGATACAATGATGACTTATTTATTATTCTCTTGGATGATTTATGATGATTAAAATTTATGTTTAATATTCTGGAATCAAAATGGATAATTTTTTACTTCTAAGAAATTTTGAGAATGAGTTGCATTGATTATTCAAAATATGAGGAATACACATGATTTTTTGGTGATGAGTATGGATTATTTATTGATTGAACATCAATGTATTGATATAACTCTTGAGGAATAAAATCAGGTGTAACATCCCAAGTAAGTAATGAATAATAGATATTTTTATCTATGTCTATTAATGATTAAGATAGTGTTTTAGAGGCTTAAAATGAAAATAAATACAATCTTATGCATGGAATACACTAATATTTTTAAAAGATTGTTTTACTGCCTTATGATGGAAAACCCTTTTTAAATCTATATTTGACAATTTTATAAACTATGTTTGTCAAACTAAACTTTTTCTTTATGATTGGGAAAAAAAAATTTACTTTGTGTGAATTTTTGGTATTTTTCAAACAATGATCATTTTTTAATGAATAGGGAAAAATACTGCATTTTACATCAAAACTGCTTTTTAATCTAATTTATTTATATGATTAGATTATGTTTTGAATTGGTTTTGAAGTGAAATTAGAATATATTTTTACCATTTAATCCAATGGTGGACATTGGAATCAATTTCACTTTGAAATTTGACTTAAACTGGTGTCAATCTTTTGATACTTACTGTTTTGTAAAAACACGCTATTTGCTCGGGCAGCGGGAATTAATTATTCAATTAATTCATGTGACTTATATGATTTGAATTTTGTAAAATAGACTTCATTTTTGAATTCGGAATATCAAATATAGCTTAGGGTGAATTTTTGGTAATTTTCTGAAAAACTTCAATTTTTGATGAATAGTGAAACCACTAGGTGGTAATCAAGCAAATTGATTTTTCAGTTAAATAAAATTTTACCACTAATGTGTATTTAATTTTTAAAATCTGACATACATGGTTGTCATTAAGAAGTAAAATGTGGTTCAATGAGATTAAAATAATTTTTTGGTGAATAGTAACTTATTATGTTTTTAATCCCGATTAGTGGTAATTAGTGTAGTTTAAGGTATAAATAATGCTTTAACAATATGAAATGACCTAAACACATGTCCCAACCTTATTGGTTGTGTCATGGCCAACCAAGACAAGCCATGGGTCAACTTGGGGACCCCATGGAGACATTTTGGTTGGGAAATGACATAAATAACTTTTTATTTAATGTAAAAGTAAAAAATGACACAAACATAATATGTTTTACGAAAACAATTTTTACATGGGGTTATAAAGATCAGATATTTGATTATAAATAGTAATTGGAAAGATAAAAAGATTTCCTACGTCATAGTATTTGCTTTTTGATTTTTAGACATTAAATAAATTAAATTATTTATGACATAATAATGATGCAGCGGTGACATCATTATTTGACGATTTAAATAAAATGGAAAGACAATGTAAACTCTATGAACTACACATGGCCAAAACCAATTGGATGAGTGTATTTAGAACCCTTATCACCTTATCCACGAATTATATCAATGTGGGACCTTTTAAAACCGAAACACATTTTCAAATAAAGTAATATTTCTTTACTTTCCAAAAGTGCCCCTCCTCTCCTCTTATAAAAGGCCCCCACCTCTACCTCATTTCACACACTCCTCAAGCCTTTGACTCAGCCAACCCCTGACCATTTACTCTCTCCACATCCCTCTCCTCATCCTAGAGGATTTCCTTTGGGAATAATCCTTTCAAAGGAAGCCATTAGGCTCAAATCAAAAAAAGTTACACTTTTAAAGGTAATTCATTCTCTCACGTTCATTTGTTTTATTTTGCTTCTCCAACCCCCTAAACTCTTTTTATTTACTTATTTTGTAACAACACCGTTATCTTAAATATACAAGTATGTTGTTATAATATTTATTTGAGCTACACTCTCAGACAACTACATCAAATGGTTAAAGAACATACGGTTTCCGTGGATGGCGAAATTCTGCCTCCCGAAACGATGATTGTTCAATACTCATTTAACACCTTCAAAGGTGTCCATTATGATGTCACTATTTTTATATATGATATATTATATGTTTATGTTTTCCTTAAGCTTCTGTTTTTTTTCATTTTGGGCATACCTTTATGGCTTCCATTATGGGTAAACAGGATATCTTCATTTTAGGAAGTGAGGACTACCGCCCCCTGAAAGTGATTCGATTCGTTAATAACATATGTGGGATGTGTAAAGGATAAAGTTAATGATATTATATATTTTATTATACTGGAATTATAATATACTCTTATATCATTATGATTCCATTCCAGAAAATATGAAATAGAAATTGAAGTAGCGTTCATGCGTACGTACGGCGTACCGTCTCCATGAATGGTGCATTTCATTTCTTACCTCTAAATGTGATGTAATATTATAAATACATGTATATGATGAATATATATGATATATATTTTATCCAAATCATTAATATCATTCTGGATATAACGAACCTATGACCAAATTAACAACATGTAAGTGTAAGAAGTCTATTTTTGACTTAAGAACCAAATACCGACAAAATGAACATTATTAACTTAAATGATTACATGATGTCCATAACATGGTATAAAAGGAATAATGAACTTGAAAAAGGTTCTTAAGAAAGTGGAAATTAACTCATGTTAATTATTCAGGAGATTAAAGAACGGTCGGGTCAAGTCAGATACGAGGTATGGGACTTTGTCACAATCTCCTTTCGTTGAGGCATATTTTATTTTATACACAACTTTCTTTTATACGGTGTATAAACCCCTTTGACTTTTACGTTTATTCAAAAGGAATCTTTTTTATACGAAGCGTTTACTAAACAAAAAAGGGAATGTTTTTTCATACGTATGCGGCGAAAATGACTTCTCCGCTGTCGTGACTGTTATTTGAGTTTCGGAATCCTCTACAAGCCATACCTTCTTTTTAAAAGAAAAATAAATACCATGTTTTACTTTTCTTTTATTTTGGTATTGAAAATGGTTTTCATAATTGTTTTTATTATATCAATGTGTTTTATTGATATCTTGTGACTGAAATGTGGAAATGTTAGGTTTCCATTATGTATGTTTTATGTGATACGATTATGTTATGGTTCTTGGGCATTATTACGAAGACAGGTGGTTCCGTGATAAACTAAGGGCGGGTGAGCCCGATATAGCTCTCCAATGCATTGGGTAACGTGAAGGAGTGAAACGTTAAGGTTTCTCCGAAGAGATTTTAGGGAATATACTGCGATGGGTATTCCAAACGTAACCAAGAGGGTTACTCCCTATGTAAGAATGTTATGAATTCCTCAAGTTACCTTTATGTATTATGATTTCTATGATTTATTCATGATTTGATGAGGTATGTTAAAGTGCTTATGTTTTATGGGTAAAGTATGACCTCATCCTTATGTACATATGTACCCATGTTTCCTTTCCATATTTTTATAACCCATACTGAGCTTTTTGTGCTCATCCCAAGTTTTTTTGAAATGTTTTCACAGGTCAAGGGAAAGGTACATGATATGATGATAGTGTCAAGGAAGTGTCAAGAATGAATCCATGTTTTATTTTAAATATGTTTCCTTTGATGGGAATGAAGAATATTATCTTTATGTAACCACTTTGTTTATATGTGGAATGTAATGCAGGTTTTATGATCTAATTCTCTAAAACTCTAAACCCGAAAAGATCCTCAATGTGTAATCTTGTAATAACTCAAGATTAAGTAAGGTTTAAGGATGGGGCCTTATAGTTGGTATCAAAGGTCGGTTTAGATAACTTTAGGAGTTAGAATTCTATTAAATGATTATCCAAAAATATTTTTTTGGTCAAATTGAAGTGATATAGCATTTGAAGATTACCATGTTACTTTATCTAAGACATGTTTATTCAGAATGGTTTTCCGCAGAGGAAATAGGGAAGCAGTGCTAGGAAGGCATACAGAAGGAAATAACCTTCCGAATCAGCATCCAGAAATGGTCGGAATTGGAACTGAACAGTTTGTTGCAGTAATGGCGCAGTTGACTCAAGCGATAAATGGCGGTGGTATCCATACACGAGATCAGCCAGACCAACCGCAGAAGAACATGTCAGTGGTGGAACATTTCATGAGGCAACGTCCACCATCATTCAGAGGATCATCTGACCCTGTGCTAGCTGAAGGGTGGATTAAAGCACTGGAGAAGATTTTTGATGTCATGGGGTGTTCAGACAATCAAAAGGTTAGTCTTGTTATTTACCGTTTGGAGGGTGAAGCAGATCAGTGGTGGTCTATGGTTAAAAATATCAGGGACGCCGATGAGATTGATGCTCTTGACTGGGATGAATTCAAAGGTATGTTTCTTGAGAAGTATTTTCCTAAGGCTGTTCGACTTAGGATGGAAAAGAAATTCTTGGAATTGAGGCAAGAGGAAGACTCAGTGGCTGCCTATGAAGAAAGGTTCACTTGATTGGCAAGGTATGCTCCAAATTTTATCCGGGACCTTGATAGTAAAATAAATCGTTTTTACTCGGGATTAAAGCCAAAATATCTAAGGGCATTAGCTTCTCATGAGTTTAAAAGTCATGAAAAGCTTGTTTGATGTGCTGAGAAGGTGGGAATGGAGTTTGCCGATGACCAAGTGTTCTATAACAACCAGCAGAAGAAGAGACCGAGGTGGCATGAGAAAGGTAAGAATTCTTCAAAAAAGTCTGATGGTATGATAACTATGTTTCATGTTTGTGATAAATGTGGCAAAAGGCATGCTAGGGAATGTCTTCTAAATTCTGGAAAGTGCTACCGATGTGGTAAGCTGGGACATAAGGCTCGTGATTGCACTGAAAAGGATCAAGGTGAAGGTAAGAACAAATTTGATTTACAGTTAGTGAAATGTTATAAGTGCAATGAGATGGGTCACTATGAAAAAGAGTGTCCGACAAGGATCTTGTGTGATGGGAAGCAGTTAGACTACAAGAAGAAAGGGGTGGTGAAATCCTTTGCAACTACTTCAGCAGATGTCGGGCCATCAAATGAAGTTGTATTAGGTACTTTGTTTGTTTTTTCAGATTATTCTAGTGTGTTGTTTGATTCGGGGTCTACACATTCTTTCATCTCTGAAACCTTTTCTAGTAAAATGGGAATACCATCTCATGAAATGACTCCTAAATTTTTTGTAAAAACACCTGGGGGAAATGTTGAGGCAAAAAGAATTTATAATAATCTTCCTATCCTTATCTCTGAAAAGAACCTACTTGCAAACCTTATTGTTCTACCTCTAGTAGAGTTTGATGTTATCCTGGGTATGGATTGGCTCTCTATTTACCATGCTAAGATTGACTGTAGAGCTAATGAAGTTTCTTTTCAGAAAGACTTTCAGTTTGTTTACAGGAATGAACCCTTACTTTTGATAACATATCAAGAGGCCGAGAAACTTGTAAAAGATGGAAATGAATGTTACCTTGCACATGTCGTTGAAAATAAAGGAACTATTTAGATTGATGATGTGCCAGTGGTAAATGAGTATCCTTATGTTTTTCCTGATGAGTTGCCTGAAATAATACCAGATCGGGAAGTTGATTTTACTGTTGAATTAGTTCCTGATGCTAAGCCAATTTCAAAACCCCCTTATCGAATGGCACAAATTGAACTTTTAGAGTTGAAGGAGAAATTGCAACATTTATTAGAGAAAGGTTTCATTAGACCTAGCACATCACCATGGGGTGCTCCTGTTTTATTTGTTAAAAAGAAAGATGGTTCTATGAGACTTTGCATCGATTATAGAGCCTTGAATAATATCACTGTTAAGAACAAATATCCTTTTCCTCATATCGATGATTTGTTTGATCATCTCCAGGGAGCTCAGTTTTTTTCAAAGATTGACTTGAGATTGGGGTACCATCAACTGAAGGTAAAAAAGGCAGATATTCTGAAGACCGCGTTCCGTACGAGATATGGCCATGAATTTGTAGTAATGCCTTTTGGGCTAACCAATGCACCTGCTGTATTCATGGACTTAATGAATAGAATTTTCCATGAGTTCTTGGATAAGTTTGTGGTGGTTCTCATTGATGATATTTTGGTGTTTTCTAAAAGTAAAGAGGAGAATGAAAGACATTTAAGGGTTATCATGCAAACCTTAAAAGAAAAGAAATTGTATGGGAAATTCAGCAAGTGTGAGTTTTGGTTGAAACAAATTTCATTCCTTGGTCACATTGTTTCTAAAGATGGAATACATGTTGATCCTGCAAAAACAAAAGTTGTGGAAGAATGGCCAAGACCCACAAATGTAACCAAGATTCGTAGCTTCCTTGGTTTGGTGGGCTATTACCGAAGGTTTGTTAGAAATTTTTCACGGTTATCTAGTCCAATGACTAAGCTCACTCGGAAGGGTGTTAAGTTTATCTCGACAAAAGAATGTGATGATTGTTTTCAGGAATTGAAAAGAAGATTAGTGAATGATCCAGTTTTGGCACTACCTTCCAGGAATGGTGAGTTTGTTATATACAATGATGCTTCATTGAAAGGACATGGTTGCGTCCTAATGCAGAATGATCAGGTAATTGCTTATGCTTCACGACAGTTGAAAACTCATGAGGTAAATTACCCTACACATGATTTGGAATTAGCTGATGTTGTTTTTTCTTTAAAAATTTGGAGGCATCATTTGTATGGAGTAAAGTGTGAAATATATACTGGTCACAAAATTTTAAAGTATATATTAACTTAGAAAGAGTTAATCATGAGACAAAGGAGATGGATGGAATTAATCAAGGATTATGATTGTACAATTCATTACCATCCGGGAAAAGCAAATAAAGTGGCTGATGCTTTGAGTCGAAAAAGTAATGCTTCATTAACAATGTTGCGTTTGGAACGTGATCCTTTGGTTAAGGATTTGATGAACTTTGGCATAGAAGTTGTTGGTGCAGGAAGTCCTTCTGTTTTGTTTCAGGTATCAATGAGATCATCTCTATCAGATAGAATCAAGCAAGCACAGAAGCAAGATAGTGAGTTGCAGAAAAAGGTAGAGCTGGTTCAGAAAGGTAAGTTGCCTGAATTCAACATTGATAATGATTGTGTTTTGAGATTTGGGAAGAGATTCTGTGTGCCTTATGATTCACAGTTGAAGAGAGAGTTGTTATGTGAAGCTCATAGTTCTCCATTTTCAGTTCATCCGGGCAGTACTAAGATGTATAGTGATCTGCGGGAGTATTACTGGTGGGATTGAATGAAAAGAGATATTGCTAATTTTACTGTGAAGTGTTTGACATGTCAACAGGTTAAAGCAGAGCGGCAGTTACGAAAAGGGATGCTTCAGCCTTTACCAGTGCCAGAGTGGAAATGGGAGAATATATCCATGGACTTTGTTGTTGGATTACCGAAGACATCTCGAGGTAATAATGCAATCTGGGTTATTGTTGATCGCTTGACCAAATCTGCTCATTTCCTTGCTATACGAGATACTTTCTCTCTTGATCAAATTTCCCGTTTGTATCTTAAATAAATAGTCAGGTTACATGGAGTTCCTCTCTCCATTGTATCGGATCGTGATCCCAGGTTTACTTCTAACTTTTGGAAAGGCCTTCAGAATTCATTGGGTACTGAATTAAATTTTAGTACAGCTTTTCATCCTCAATCAGATGGGCAGTCAGAACGAACAATTCAGACATTGGAGGATATGCTACGAGCTTGTTCTATGGATTATCAGGGAAGTTGGGACCAACATCTTTCTTTGGTTGAGTTTTCTTATAATAACAACTTTCATTCTAGTATACAGATGGCACTATTTCAGGCATTATATGGGAAGCGGTGTCGAACTCCAGCTTTCTGGGATGAAGTGGGTGAAAGGAAGTTGATGGGACCAAAATTGGTAGAAGAGATGGCAGAAAAAGTTCAGCTGATTCAGAAACACATGGGAACAGCTCAGAGCAGGTAGAAGAGTTATGAGGATAACCGGAGGAAGGATCTATCTTTCTAGGTAGGTGATCATTTTTTTATCAAGGTTTCTCCTTGGAAAAGTGTGATGAGATTTGGTAAGAAAGGAAAGTTGAGTCCAAGGTTCGTTGGACCATACGAAATTCTGGAGAGAGTTGGATCAGTTGCATACCGAGTGGCTTTACCTCCGAGTTTATCTCAGGTACACAATGTTTTTCACGTTTCGATGTTGAGAAAGTATATGCCAGATCCATCTCATGTTTTGAGTCCAGAGGTAGTTCAGCTGGAAGAGAACCTATCTTATGAGGAACAACCGGTCCAGATTCTTGACCACAGGGAGCAAGTGTTACAAAATAAGGTGATTAAGCAGGTAAAGGTTTTGTGGAAAAACCACATGATTGAAGAGGCAACATGGGAATCTAAAAATGCAATGTGGGATAAGTACCCCCATTTATTTGATAAGTAAAGAAATTGCGGGGAATCAATTTTCTAAAGGGGGGAAGGATGTAACATCCCAAGTAAGTAATGAATAATAGATATTTTTATCTATGTCTATTAATGATTAAGATACTGTTTTAGAGGCTTAAAATGAAAATAAATACAATCTTATGCATGAAATACACTAATATTTTTAAAAGATTGTTTTACTGCCTTATGATGGAAAACCCTTTTTAAATCTATATTTGACAATTTTATAAACTATGTTTGTCAAAATAAACTTATTATTTATGATTGGCACATCAAAATTTACTTTGTGTGAATTTTTGGTATTTTTCTGACAATGTTCATTTTTTAATGAATAGCGAAAAATACTGCATTTTACATCAAAACTGCTTTTTAAAATAATTTATTTATATGATTAGATTATGTTTTGAATTGGTTTTGAAGTGAAATTTGAATATATTTTTACCATTTAATCCAATGGTGGTCATTGGAATCAATTTCACTTTGAAATTAGACTTAAACTGGTGTCAATCTTTTGATACTTATTGTTTTTTAAAAACACGCTATTTGCTCTGGCAGCGGGAATTAATTATTAAATTAATAAATTTGACTTATATGATTTGAATTTTGTAAAATAGACTTCATTTTTGAATTCGGAATATCAAATATAGCTTAGGGTGAATTTTTGGTAATTTTCTGAAAAACTTCAATTTTGATGAATAGTGAAACCACTAGGTGGTAATCAAGCAAACTGATTTTTCAGTTAAATAATAGTTTACCACTAATGTGTATTTAATTTTGAAATTCCGACATACATGGTTGTCATTAAGAAGTAAAATGTGGTTCAATGAGATTAAAATAATTTTTTTGTGAATAGTAACTTATTATGTTTTTAATCGCGATTAGTGGTAATTAGTGTAGTTTAAGGTATAAATAATGCTTTAGTAATATGAAATGACCTAGACACAAGTCCCAACCTTATTGTTTGTGTCATGGACGACCAAGACAAGCCATGGGTCAACTCGGGGACCCCATGGAGACATTTTGGTTGGGAAATGACATAAATAACGTTTTATTTAATGTAAAAGTAAAAAATGACACAAACATAATATGTTTTACGAAAACAATTTTTACATGGGGATATAAAGATCATATATTTTATTATAAATAGTCATTGGAAATCTAAAGATATTTCCTACATCATAGTATTTTTTTATGATTTTTAGACATTAAATAAATTAAATTATTTATGACATAATAATGATGCAGTGACGACATCATTATTTGACGATTTAAATAAAATGGAAAGAAAATGTAAAATCTATGAACTAAACATGTCCAAAACCAATTGGATGAGTGGATTTAGAACCCTTATCACCTTATACACGAATTATATCAATGTGGGACCTTTTAAAACCGAAAACATTTTCAAATAATGTAATATTTCTTTACTTTCCAAAAGTGCCCCTCCTCTCCTCTTATAAAAGGCCCCCACCTCTACCTCATTTCACACACTCCTCAAGCCTTTGGCTCGGCCAACCCCTCCCATTTACTCTCTCCACATCCCTCTCCTCATCCTAGAGGATTCCATTTGGGCAGAATCCTTTCAAAGGAAGCCTTTAGGCTCAAATCAAAAGGAGATACACTTTTAAAGGTAATTCATTCTCTCATGTTGATTTGTTTTATTTTGCTTCTCCAACCCCCTAAACTCTTTTTATTTACTTATTTTGTAACAACACCAGTATATTAAATATACAAGGATGTTGTTATAATATTTATTTGATCTACACTCTCACACAACTACATAAAATGGTTAAAGAACATACGGTTTCCGTGGATGGCGAAATTCTGCCTTCCGAAACGATGATTGTTCAATACTCATTTAACACCTTCAAAGGTGGCGATTATGATGTCACTATTTTTATAAATGATATATAATATGTTTATGTTTTCCTTAAGCTTCTGTTTTTTTCATTTTGGGCATACCTTTGTGGTTTCCATTATGGGTAAACACGATATCTTCATTTTAGGAAGTGCGGACTACCGCCCCCTGAAAGTGATTTGATTCGTTAATACCATATGTGGGATGTGTAAAGGATAAAGTTAATGATATTATATATGTTATTATACTGGAATTATAATATACTCTTATATCATTACGATTCCATTCCAGAAAATATGACATAGAAATGGAAGTAGCGTTCATGCGTACGTACGGCTTACCGTCTCCATGAACGGTGCATTTCATTTCTTACCTCTAAATGTGATGTAATATTATAAATTATTGTATATGATGAAAATATATGATATATATGTTATCCAAATCATTAATATCATTCTGGATATAACGAACCTATGACCAAATTAACAACATGTAAGTGTAAGAAGTCTATTTTTGACTTAAGAACCAAATACCGAAAAAATGAACATTATTAACTTAAATGATTACATGATGTCCATAACATGGTATAAAAGGAATAATGAACTTGAAAAAGGTTCTTAAGAAAGTAGAGATTACCTCAAGTTTATTATTCAGGAGATTAAAGAACGGTCGGGTCAAATCGGATACGAGGTATGGGACTTCGTCTCAATCTCCTTTCGTTGAGGCATATTTTATTTTATACACAACTTTCTTTTATATGGTGTATAAACCCCTTTTACTTTTACGTTTATTCAAAAGGAATCTTTTTTATATGAAGAGTTTACTAAATGACAAATGGGAATGTTTTTGTCGTACGTATGCGGCGACAATGACTTCTCTGCCGTCGTGACCATTATTTGAGTTTCGGCTTCCTCTACAAGCCATACCTTCTTTTTAAATGAAAAATAAATATCATGTTTTACTTTTCTTTTATTTTGGTATTGAAAATGGTTTTTATAATTTTTTTTTATTATATCAATGTGTTTTATTGATATCTTGTGATTGAAATGTGGAAATGTTTGGTTTCCTTTATGTATGTTTTATGCGATACGATTATGTTATGGTTATTGGGCATTATTATGAAGACGGGTGGTTTCGTGATAAACTAAGGGCGGGTGAGCCCGATATATCTCTCCAATGCATTGGGTAACACGAAGGAGTGAAACGTTAAGGTTTCTCCAAAGAGATTTTAGGGAATATGCTGTGATGGTTATTCCAAACGTAACCAAGAGGGTTACTCCCTATGTAAGAATGTTATGAATGCCTCAAGTTACCTTTATGTCTTATGATTTCTATGATTTATTCATGATTTGATGAGGTATGTTAAAGTGCTTATGTTTTATGGGTAAAGTATGATCTCATCCTTATGTACATATGTACCCATGTTTCCTTTCCATATTTTTATAACCCATACTGAGCTTTTTATGCTCATCCCAAGTTTTTTTGAAATGTTTTCACAGGTCAAGGGAAAGGTACATGATATGATGATAGTTTCAAGGAAGTGTCAAGAATGAATGCATGTTTTATTTTAAATAGGTTTCCATTGATGGGAATGAAGAATACTATCTTTATGTAACCACTTTGTTTGTATGTGGAATGTAATGCAAGTTTTATGATCTAATTCTCTAAAACTCTAAACCCGAAAAGATCCTCAATGTGTAATCTTGTAATAACTCAAGATTAAGTAAGGTTTAAGGCTGGGGCCTTATATCAGGTATGCCATATTATCTGGGGTTTTTGTTTATACAAATCCATTTATTATGAATGATATTTTGTTGGGAGGAAATGATGGTAAGATTCATGATATCATGGTTGATGGGCCAGGATAATGGATGTATATAAGATTTTCGATTCAATTATTTAGAATTTTTTTTTATTTCAATTACGTTTTCTATGTTTATATTATCCATAGGTTCTTATTCATCTCATGTTTTTATTTAAAGAAATGTGTTTTTATTATCAGCACTTCAATTTGGGTTATTTATTATTTATTCATGATAGATTTAATTGTATATAACTGACGCTAAGAGTATTTTCTTACCCTTTATATTTTTCCTTTCCCCAAGATATAAATAAACATATTATGAATGATATCAAGAATGTAAAAAATGTTTCTTCTGTTATTTATTTATATTTTCAATGTAATATGATAATAATTTAAGTATATGGTTATTCATGAGTTTTAAAATGATTACTAATTTTTTATGGGATCCCTTGCATCATATAAAAATGTTATTATGTACACAATGAC
Organism: Viscum album; assembly: GCA_963277665.1. NCBI lineage: Eukaryota > Viridiplantae > Streptophyta > Magnoliopsida > Santalales > Viscaceae > Viscum > Viscum album. The sequence goes on along the minus strand of OY728143.1, from coordinate 1,892,356,276 downwards.
AATGATTTACTAGATTTTTGGCTCCGTAGTTGGTATTTGAGAAGGTTTAGTATAATACTTTGGAACAAAATTTAGGAATCATATATTTTGTAACATAATTCTATTGTAAACATTGATGATAAAATTATATTTATGAAAATATCATAAAATTTTTGTTGTGTTATATATTTTTTAGTTTTCCTATAAATATATCCATATTTTCATACTATAAATAGACATGTTTTTTTATATTGATTATTCATGGGTTAATAACCCATAAAATAGTTGATCATGTACATTATGGCCATAATTATGGTGCACGGTGAATGGAAACTTACTACACACCTAGATTGAAACTCCTAAGGGAAACTATTGAGTTTATTGAAATTTCATTTATGAACAATTATGATTTATTTAAATACATAATGATAATTGATTCCCTAGGTTAAACCTATGTTTTCATAAATTTAAATTAAGTTCTCATGGTTTTGATATAATACAAATTACATTTCATGATTATTTGGGGTTTAATTATAATTTTAATTGATCAAACCATTATCTTTGGTATGATTCAAAGACTGAAGTCTAGATGAATCATGTTGACAATGAATGTGATATAAAATTAATTGATTGTCCTTAAGAACAACAGAATGATATAGGACCTCAAATTAGAAACCTTTTGACTTTACATAATCATCTAAAATGATATATTATAAATATAATAATCAAAGGAGTGTCTCCTTACACATCAAGTAAGAGTAATGTGGAATTTTATTGATGTTTAGGTGGTAATTATCATGGATGAATGAATGATCAATTTCCATCACATTAAGAAAATGGGGAAAATAACTCAGGAGAATTTCTCAATGGAAAGAGAAGTTTTTTATATTTTGAAATGATGGGAATAGAGAAATGAATTTATAATGATTTATTTTTATTACCTATGGAGAACGTGGTAATTATTTTAGTAAATTCCCCAATCCATGTAATAACTCCTAGACTAGGGATTGACATATACTATTTCAATCATTTCAGTGGATGGAATAAAGTGTTTATGTATTTCGATTTGATAAATATGTTGTAAAGTAGTTATATAAATGATATATTATATATAGGAATCATAAAAAATTTAAGGATTGTTTTTTATTATATTATTAATGAAATGAAAGCATATGTTTAATGGTACCAATAAAAAATTTATTTATGAGGAAATTTGTTGCATGATTTGGATTTCTAGAATTTATTCATTGGTCTGTGATTTTATTTTCAGAATAAAGATAGAGATAATATTTTGAAGAATATATGTTTTAATTGATTTTTATAGTGATTTTGGTTATCAACATGTTTGAAGAGAATATATGATTCAGGTATACACAAATTGTTTATGTGACATTATGAGGTAATTCATCTGTGGGATAAATGTTAATGTTGTTCTTGGAAAAAATATGTGATAAAATATTTCATATTTTTTTTATTCGAGATTTGTTTGATTTTTTAGAGGATTCTTAAGGTTAAGTTATTTATGGGATGTATTAAGTTGAAATTTGAGAGTTATTATTGAGTCATAAGAGATTTATGTGACATATTTATCAATATTGGATAAAAACAACAAGCCCTTTTGGATTTTGATGATATTTTTATATTTAAGGAATGAAATACCATTATTTTATAGATATCTTGATCTATGGAAAGAAAATTTTAGAGATTTATGAATAGAAAATTAATGTGGAAAAATCATTTCTTGGAGTAAGAGATAATGGGAAAATTTATGGAATCACAACCAACAGATAAAATTTTACATATAAAAAGTAAGTAAGTTATTTTACTATATTTTTGTATTGTAATATGTATCAAAAGTGAAAGAATCCACTGATATTAGAAAAAGGGTATTCAAATAATAATTTAATTATTTAACCATCATTTTCAATAAGTTTATCATCATTTAACCCATCAGTAATTTTGGGTTTTGTGGTCATTACCTATCTCATGCTAAAATTTTATATCTCTCCATGCATATCCTTTGATGTTAATTTCCCCTCAATGTTTATATTTTAAGATTATATAAATTTTATCCTTATTTGGAAACCCTATTATCTGTTATTTCTTCTAACCTTAATATTTCCTACTCCCCTTTTTCAAGGAATGTTTTATCATTGTTTTAAATTGTGTGACTCTAGAACAAAAGTATTTTAATGTATTCAAACTTTAAAAAACATGAAAAAAAAAATAGAATGAAATTTATTTATAGAGGGTGGGAGAATATTGAATATTTTTCTGAAAATGATATTATTCTCGATAGGATACTTAATATGCAACACCGATATTTAATTTAAATATGATATACTATAACAATATTATATATTAAATGTGACAATTATAACCTTAGAATTGAATCAAAGGGTATGAATATGTCTAACCAAATTATGAAATATATGTGTAATTTCCCTAATAAATTAATATGTATATATTATTTAAATGAAAATAAATAATCATTTTTAATTCATTTTGTACTTTTCATGTATGTTTTTAAAAAAATCGGTTTTTTTCTGATATTATAATTAATTAATACAAATATTAAAAGTTTAAATGTATTAAATATATATATTTTTTGTAATCTTTATATCAAAATTTTCATAGGGTGAGTTTTGGTAACATTCTAAAAAGGTTTTTTTGGGTAATTATTGAAAAATAAATATTTCTTAATAAAATCTAGATTCTCATTTTTAATATTTATCCAATTACCATTTTTATTTGGTTATTTTAAAATTTAATTAGTTTATTTTTATAAATAATTTTTTAATTTATATCTTTTGGTTAAATATAATAATTAGTCTTAGTTTAAAAATACCGTTAAACATAAAAGAAAAATGTTCTTTCAAAAAACTGTTATGTCAATGAATTTCATGTTTTTATATTAAATTAATTTCATCTATTTATATATATATAATATAAAAAAATGGATATCAAATTTAGAATCACAATGTTAATCAATATTAATGATTCAAATTCCATTTTTTTCAATTGTGAATATTAAAAATGGTAAATATATTACTACCTCTGTAAAAATGTTAAATTATTGTTTAAAATAATGTGAAAAAGCATAAAAATGCAACTAAAACATGAAATTACCCTACTGAATGAGTTATGTTTTTCCATAATAATCTAATATTCTAATTTATGGAAACATGGTTTCTTTTTTCTTTGATAATAACTAATATAATATTTTATAAAAAGGAAAACATAATATTTCACTATCCTGATTCTAAATTTCACTTTTCTATTCACGTTGGGATAAAAATATATTATTAATCAATATTAATGGTGTTTAGAGAATAGTGAATTTATTTTTATTGTGGTAATTTATTTATAATTTTTAGTTATTATAAAATTACCAAAAATTCATATTAAACATTGACACACTACTTATGTAAGCAGCAGAAATAGGAATGTATATAATTTTAAAAACATTAAAATTTATGTATTTTCGATGAATATGGTTACAAAATAATTTTCTTTTATTATAATGTATTATTTTTTGTGAAATGTATTATAGCCAAATTCCATTTCTATCTTGGTGTCTTAAATGACAAGTTTTGTGAATTGTTCTTAAACTGAATTTATCAGTATTGTATATAAAATAAAATTTGATTAAATTTTTAAAAAATCATAAAAATATTAAAATAGAACAATAAGACTATAAATGGTATAAAATTTAATTTATTTCGTATTTATTATCCAATTTTTACCTTATAGGTAAAATTATATCCCATTAATATAGAAAAAGTCAATACCATAGTTTAGGGAAAAAATTAGTAATAAAGGGGTTTAACTAAAAGAAAATATTTAAAATCAAGATTAACCTACCCAAATTTTATTACATGAAGGTATTTATTCCATATCATATATTATTTTTTAAATTCTTCTGCCCGGTAAATCTTTCACAAGAAAATGAATTTATATTAGATACATAATTTTATTAAATATATTGGTGTCGTTTACTGCACTTATAAATGAAAACCCCTCCATCTCTTCTTTACTACACCTTTTTCCACAAATTTTGAGAAAAAAAGAAACAATTATGTTATAAAATTCCATATCGATGAATTATATATTTTTTCTTCATAAAATATTATTCAAAAGTTCATTAAGATGATATATCCATTCGGTATACTAAAGACAAGATAATCATGTTTATCAGTTCTTTCAAATTTATTTCTTATATCATTTTCTTTAAATATATGAAATTCATCATGGAATAATGACTATAGAATTAAAAAATAAACACATATATTATTTATATTATTTTAAAACCATTTTTATCCACTGTTTTAAACTACGGAAAGAGAAAACATCATGCATGCATACATACATATTCATATCTCTGTATAACGGTGTAATTGGTATCATCACAATTTTACTTGAATTGAAATAAATGTTGAAAAGTGAATATATATAATATTTATGAAGTAATTATATTATGATAAATATAATATTTTATGTATCATCTTACTCATCCACTCGATAAAAATGATAATATCAAGAATGCATACATGTGGAATACCAACTCCACGAAGCGAGGTGACACATTTTTCTTATTCAACATCCATGGATGCTTATAAATATGTAGAAATTGATTATATATTATATTTATATCATGATTAACATTATGAAGATAATGAAACCATTCTAATATTCGATTTATAAAAAATATGATCTCTAAAAATATATTAAACATCAAACATTCAACACTTAAAAATGATGATTTTAATAAAGAACAACAAATTAATAAGTATTGAAATAATATATGTAAATAATATATTATTTTATAATAATTTATATGGTACTAGTAGAGAATTATAATACATTTCTATTTTTTTAACATGATCTTAAAAGTTAATACAATGTAAATTCAGAACAAATGTATGGTTTTCACATCTCAATTTTGTTTTTTGAAGACATATGGAATATTTACCTAATTTTTCGTTATTTGGTGTATATACCCGCACTATTATTTGATATAACATGAATAATTTTATATTAATTCGATTATAATTTTCAATTTATGTTATTTCTTTCATGGGGATTATGATTCAAAATATACCAAATCGATGAAGGATTTGTTTTACAATATCATTTAATTTTCTGATTTTTTATGTTTGAATTTATATTGAGGTAAATTGTATGATCATAATAAAATAAATCATTACATAGTTCTATCGTATAGATAATCATGGATGCTTCATTTAATAGTACCATTATCAACTTCATAGTACTTTAAATTATTAGAAAAATGTTTTTAATAAAAATAAATTGTATTTCCTCTTTGGTTAATATTTTTTTTCATGTTCATGTTTTTATTAAAATGATTCCCTGAATGTTTTTAATAATATCCAAATAGTTATTAAATTCATTTTTACCCATGTCATAATTTTAATAATATGTATGAAAAAGAAATATTCTTCACTTTTTTTGAACGAAGTACATTACAATTTTTACAAAAAAATAAGAATTGGATATTTCTATTATCTATAAAACATCAATATAATTTTAAAACATCATTGACAATTAATGATTTGATTATTACATCATAAGTTTCCATGGTTATTTTTATTGAATATTTTTCCTAATATTAGTAAAATGTTTTGATTTAAAAGCTGTTATATTAAAATAAAAAGTTAATTTTCCTCATGAAATTTAACAATAATATTTTATTGTAATTTGCATCACTGAAAACACCAATTTATGTAACTATGGATACTATCCAATAATAACATATTTATTCTAATTCTGGATGCTTTATGATTCTAACATTTTTATGTTCTGTATTCTTGATTTAATACCAATAACTATTGACATATAAGTCATTTTTAGAATGAAATCATTAAAAATATGAGGAATACATATGATGTGAAAGTGATGGGTGAGGCCTAGATAAAGAAATCATATCAATGCATCAACCTATCTCATGAAAAAAATTATTCCTTCCAAATTAAATGTGTATTTATGTAATGTCCCGGATCCAAGTGCTACTCAACGGGTGCCCCGAACCCAGTTGGTCACATGACCTCAAGCGCAATTTCCCAAACGCCAGAGGCTGCCGACTAGTAGTGATAGCCTAGGTATGATAGTGGGGAAACTATTCCCCCATTTGTCAAAGTGTAGCACTGCAGAATACCAGATAAAACACATAGCAACAGCAGAAGAAATAAACCATACACATGTAAAATAAACAACTGCAGTAGAAGATAACCAAAAGTTATATATAATGATGCAACATTCCTTAAGTTCTAAGAAAATAGCCAGAATATTTACACAATAATTCAGTTCAATACAATAAAGAGTACATAAAAGCAAAACAAAACAGCTGGTAGCATCGCGAGCCTATGCTCAGTCCCATGCTCCCCTACTCCTCAGTAGCAATAAAGTACATGTATAGGGACCCTTTCCCTTATCTACACCTACATAAACATAATCTGTTTTGCCTAAAGACATGACCCAAACAGTGTGTGAGAAATAAATCCCAGAAGGCTACCACAAAAGGCCCATTCCAAACTGTGTGTAAAATTGCAACAACAGTGTGCAAAAGTAAATGCAATAAACTAAGAAGTACACAAAAGTAACTAACATTACGAGTTATGATTCAATTTTATTAATCATTTAATCATTAAGTAGGAAAACCACCACAGTTAATTTTCTATGTAAACAGTTAGTGTCCTTAGAGACATAAACCCTTACCCTCAGGTAATTAGAATCATTCCCTCCGGCATTGCTCACAAACAAAATAGATATTTCCCTCAGGCGTATGATGTTTCTACATCAGGCATAGAAGTCACTGCCCTCAGGCATATAAAATGTTTCCCTCAGGATAAGCAGCACCTCACCCTCATGCTAAACAAACAATCCCCTCAGGCTAAAACAAACATTTCCCTCAAGCACAAGTAATCGGGCCATGCCCCACATATAAATAAGGAATTCAGATTAAATTCCACTCCTGGAAATTTAACAAACATTATTATAATGGAATACCCAGAGGTATCCTGGCCAAATGGATAAACAGAGGAACGCACCCTCGGGGTGGTCCTGGATCCATGCAGTGATCCCAAGCAGCAGTTTATTATCACATTTAATTATATATACAATTCTAGGTATTTAAATATCCAAGTCCTCAGCCACACGACACCCCAACATGGGTTCATAGAAAAACAAATACACACTAAAGGACAACAATAGGAAATTAAACACCAAGCCACATACCTTAAATGCCCCTGAACGGTATACGTGAACGACAATCCTCGAATCGTTGAAGAATGATGTAGATCTTACATGAAATAAAACCACTTTCAAACTCATTTTTTTCCATAGATGATGAATTGTTATGAACGACTTAAAGAGAGTGGAGGGATTACCCATGTGGTTCTCATGAGATCATCAGAGGCAAAAACAGATTCTCGATGCTTGATCTGGAGATCCTCAAACGTTTGGTATCCTCTATCAACTCCTTCCTCTGGTTCTATGCAAATCTTGTGAACAGGGTTGGCTACTACCCATTTTAAGAAAAACCAAACAAACAAACTAGACGACATGTACATTTCATGTACACGTCCTGTACTTTTCATTTTTTAACTTTTCCTTCTGCGGCTTCTCGCCAGTGTGGAATTGTTCATCTGTCAACATGAGTACAGTGCATGGTGTGTAATAATGATCAGCTGGGGGCTACTTCCACTGACTTACTATTTGCCTACCGACTGACTACACGGAGTGCACATACCCACTACACGGCATGTAGTCAGTTTTTACACCCTGCATCGCCGACATGGATACACACCCTGTGTACTCTTACCACATGGAAAAAAGTATACAACGTGTGGAAAATTACATGCTGTGTAGTACCAAAATTTATGATTTTTCCCCATTTTCCTTATTTTCTCAAAAACACTTAAGGAAAAGTGGAAAGAAGAAACATGTACCTCAAAAATATGAACCAGTCCATACAAACATCCCCCCTTAAAGAAATGCATCCCCAAATTTCACTTCCAAGGGTTGCGAAGATAACGCCCGGAGAAAATCTGGCCACTGAGCATGTACGTCGGTCTCCTGCTCACAGGTATCGTCCTGCACTCGGCTATGCTGCCAAAGCACTCGTTTGGGTGGAACTGACTGGCCTCGGAGATCCTTTGTGCTCCTATCCATGATACAAATCAGATGCTCCTCAAAGGATACATATAACAGATGCTCAACCTCTTATGGATGAAAGACGTGAGATGGTTCGGAATGATAGTTGTGCAACTGAGATACATGGAAGTCATCCTGCATGGCTCGGTACCTCTGCTGTAGATGCAACTGATAGGTAACCGATTTGACTCTTTCCAGAATCCCAAATGGCCCCACATACCTCAGTGAAATTTTACCCAATCTCCTGATCTTCTTGTGTCCCAACCTCGGAATAACATGCAAGAAAACATGATCCCCAACCATGAACTCCCAAGTTCGTCTATGGCAATTAGAATAAGATTTCTATAGAGACTGTGCGGTAGCTATCCGCTTATGAATCAACTACACCTACTCAGAAGTCTCCTACACGAGACGTGGTCCCAGTAAAGCTACCTCATCTTCCTCTAACCAGCACAATGTTGATCGGCATGGACTACCATATAAATCCTCGTATGTTGACATCTCAAAAGTTTCCTAAAAACTGTTGTTATAGTAAAACACTACTAGGGGTATGTGCTTCTCCCAAGAGCACCCAAAGTATAATATGCATGCGCGCAACATGTCCAATAGCACCTATATCGTACGCTATGAATGACCATCAGTCTGAGGGTGGTAAGATGTTCTCAAAAAGTCCTTTGTACCCAGTTCCCTTTGAATACTCTTCCAAAAACGAGATGTAAAATGGGCATCCCTATCGTAAATGATAGAATGAGGGACCACATGAAGACGTATGATCTTTTTAATATACAACTCCCCGAGCTCGTCAACACCGAAGGTCTCCTTGATCGGAAAAAAGTGAGCTACCTTTGTGAGTCTGTACACAATGACCCACATGGAATCATTGCCCCGAGGTGACCTCGACAACCTAGTCACGATGTCCATCACAACATTATCCCATTTTCACTCTAGAATATGTAACTTCTATAACAGTCTGGTAGGCCTCTGATTCTCCGCCTTCACCAGCTGACAGGTGGAACACCTCGTAACAAAGCCAACTACTTTTATCTACATACCCAACCACCAGTACTGATGTCTCAAGTCACGGTACATCTTGGTAACTCCGGGATGAACTTCCCAAGCTGAATCATGAAACTCTTGTATTATCTCCTCGCTTATATCCCCTAAAACCCATACTCTTCCATGGAAACGCAGGACCTCGTCATCGCATATCATCCACCCAAGAGGAGGGTCCTTACTTGCAACCATCTCCCGTAGAACTAGGCCTTATAAATCAGACAGTTGGCTCATTCTCACTCTATCTAGGAGGGTAGAAGTCACACCTAATGATGAAAGAATGGTCTGCCCCTTACTATCGTGCACCTCCAGATTCATCTCAAATAACAAATCCAAAAGTGGCCATTGACCACTGGCCTCTTGCACTGCCTGTATCTGAGTCTTCCGGATTACTGTATCAGCTACTGCATTACCTTTACTAGGAGTTTAGGAAAGAAAAAAGTAAAATCACTGAAGGTATTCGACCCACATTCCTTGTCTCAGATTCAAGTCATGCTATGTAAAGATATATTTAAGGATTTTGTGGTCGGTGAAAACCAATAAATGCTCTCCCAATAGATAATGTCTCCAACAACACAATGCATGAACAACTGCAGCCAACTCGTGATCATGTGTCGGGTAATTCCTCTCAAGTGGCCTCAACTATCGAGACCCGTACACAATAACTTGATCACCTTGTATCAACACTACTCCTAGCCCAATACCTGATGCATCACTGTAAATTGTATAGATCTTCCCTTGCTCTGGAAGTATCAGGACTAGTGCAGATGTCAACCTTCTATTCAGGTCCTGAAAGGTTGTCTCTCAAGCTTCCAAGCAAATGAACTTCACACCCTTCTTAGTCAGACCGGTCAACGGCGCTGCTAAGCAGGAGAAGTCCTAGATGAAACATCTGTAGTAACCAGCTAACCCTATGAAACTCCATATCTCAAACACATTCCTAGGCTGCTCCCAAAAAACTACTGCTCTCACCTTATTTGTGTCCACGACCACTCCTGCCTCTAAGATTATATGACCCATGAAGTGAATTTGGTCTATCGAAAAGTGTCACTTTGAGAGCATAGCATGCAAATGATTCTCTCTCAGTGTACTCAATACAATCTCATGATGGGTGGCATGGTCATGCCGAGTGTGAGAGTACACCAAGATATCATCCACAAATACTACCACAATAGAATCCAAATAAGGATGGAACACACGATTCATTAGAGGAATGAAAACTTCTGGCGCATTCGTGAGTCCAAACGGCATAACCAAGTACTCATAAAGAAATATATGCTCTGAAAAGCTGTAAGAGGAATATCCTATGGTCTCATGTGAAGCTAATAATATCCGTACCTCATGTCAATATTCTATAACACTCATTCACCACAATGATGATAAAAATATCATTAATCCTCGGCAAGGGATATCGGTTCTTAACTGTCAATTGGTTAAGATTCCGATAATCCACATAGAGTTTGAGGGTACTATCCGCCTATTTCGCAAAAAGGACTGGTGAACCCCAAGGAGAAGTACTGGTTCAGATGAAACCCTTTACCGGTAACTCCTCTAACTACCTCTTGAGATCCTGCAGCTCTGGTGTATCCATTATATAAGATGGAATGGACACTGGTGTTGCCCCTGGCACAAGTTCAATATAGAAATACACCTCCCTCACTGGAGGTAGACCTAAAAAGTCATCTGGGGGGACTTCCCTGAAACGATCAATCATTGGATGGAAATACGTCTGACAAGTCCCTGATTGTATATATTTAAACTCACAATCTTGGCCATGATTCCACCACACCCAGATGTTCTGGCTCAGCTCAACTCGCATGAATATCCCATTTTCCCTTGTATAGAAACTCTCCACCCTTTGGTGATGTTAAACTCACCCTATGACGATAGAAATATACAATGGATCTGAAGGGAACCAACTAGTCCATTCTGATAATGACATCTTAGCTCGTCATCTCTTCGACATAGAGGTCCCAAAGATTGTGACACCCACCAACCTCAAGGGGGAACTCCTTGCACTTACACACAAACACACACATCGTTATAGTTCCCAAAAGAGTGTCCAGCGTCATAATAGAAGAAGATGAATAAGTAACACAGAGCCCAAGGCTCTCCACAACAGGCACAGATACAAAGATATTTCTAGCACCCGTATCGAAAAGTATGGAAGATTAGACAAAAGCTACTAGAATAGTACCTATGACAGTATAAGGTTAGTGATCCTTATCATGTTGGATCTGTTTCATGTCATATGCCTACCCAGTTTCATAGCCCTGCGACACTGCCTGGCTACCATGAGTTGTCCCGCCCTGGTGCCTCTGTGATCCTGGTGTCTGGCTACCACGACCAAAACCACCATCTCTGCATTCACACCCTGGCATATTCCAGTTCCCTGACTGGTTAAGAAACTGCCAGTCCTTCTCCTGCACACAGAATCTGGACAAAACCCCTCTCACTAGCCACTGGTGGAATGCCCTACAAAAGTGCTGCCGAAAACCCATCTTCCTGCAAGCTCAGAATTCCACTGGGTTACATTGACACAGCAGTCTCTTGTGCCCCTCTATACCACACTTGTAGCGAATGACCGGGCCACCTGAAGTAATCACCTGGCTAGTACTTCCATTATGTGAGAAAATCATCTGTCACATCCTCTTCTCAGTAGAAAAAGTACAAGATACTGGTGCTGAACCGCCCTGGCCTACACCACTATCTTCCCGAAGGATCCTCTGTGTAATAAGTTCCTTGTTCACAATAGAATGTACTGAAGGAAACCTGAAAACATTCACCAGTGCTCGCATATCATATCAATGACCATCCTCAAAGCATCTAGATCTCAACATCTCATACCCAACCAGAACGAGTGCAAAACACTAATGCTCAGGGAAATTAGCAGAATAATCCATCAACAACATAGCACCCTACTGAAGATTCATGAACTATCGTGATTTATCTACCCTCAACGTCTTTGGAAAGAAAAATTCATAGAAGAATGCATGAAAATCATCCTACGCCATGTCTCTGTGATGCTCTAACTATGTGGTAACATCCCACAACCACTTGGTGGAATCACACAGCATATAAGTCGTGAGTTTACCGGCCACACTGAAGGCGTCTCAAAATGCTTGAAGATAGTCTGCATAGACACTAGCCAAGACTCCCCAGCCTGTGGTTCTCCATCCCCAGAAAATGTAGGCAGATGATGCTTCTGGAATATATGAGTCATCTCAGCCATAGATGTGGATTTCGGTGGTGCTCCCTGAAAGGTCTGCATGAACCACATAATTCCTTCACGGAACTGCACATCTGTGCCTATGTCCGGTATAATGGACGGTGCCGCATCTGGCTCTGCTAGAAGATCCACTGGTAGCCCATGGCCCACCATCTCTAGAGTGTAATCATTGTCGCTATCCTGGAGAACAACGTGTGGTCTTCTCGGTGGCATGATTCTACAAAGTCAAATGCACCCGTAAGATAATGATTTTCACAGTCTGAAACGAAGGGTCCAAAAGGGGAACATGAGGTAGAAGGAATTCAAGACATCACAAGAAGACTACACGGCATGTATGCTGACTACACGGCATGTATGTGAGTTCTCTTCCCCTACCCGAGTCGTTCTACACATCTCCCATTGAACAAAACTACAGGCCATGTATATAATCTACATGGCCGGTACGATGTAATATTCCAACTGCCCTTGTAGTTTGTGACATGGCCGACCACTCGGCATGATACTACATGGCATGTTACACCCGCACACGTCGTGCAAACAACTCCGTATTCTCAACAACATGGCTAAGTCCACAGTCTTTCCTCAGACATGACTACACGACGTATCACATAGGTACAAAACGTGTATTGGACGAGCTTCAATGACCCGTGTTGTTAGTTACACGGCTAGATACATGGCTCACACTACACGAAGTGTTCCATATACACACGGGGTGTACACGAAAGGATTACACCGACCTGTGTTGTTAGTTACATGGTCAGATCCCAGGTCAGACTACATGGCGTGTTCCATAGTTGACACGGTGTGTATGTCTTAAGCTCTCCTTCGTCCGTGTTGTTAGTTACGCGGGAAGACTCCTAGTAAACAATACACTGCGTGTACATCTGGTACACATCATTTTTTTTCGAGCATTTCTCCTCCCCGTGTCCCCTCCAACATGTTCCATGACACAAAAAGTGACTACACGACGTGTACTTAGGGTACACAGTGTGTACATTAAAAGATTCCTTTTCTTTTCGAACAGAAGAACACACGGCGTGTGTCCGAGTAACTACACGGCGTTTATATTGGGTTATCCCGTCAGTACACCTCTAAAACTACTCTGGAACCCAGGAAATACTGAAAACAACACCAAATTGCTAAATTCTGATCTGTTAGGGCCAATACTCCATGCGAATCAATGTTTGACCTCTTATATGTGTTATAACAAGATAAACAGTCAATGATCCACCAAATTATTGTCAATGAGGGCCCATATTCCCCGAAAACCAAAGTTTGGCGTCCATTAGATCAACAAACTCACACAAAAATACCCTATCACATAGAAGGTATTTATCAATGCACATATCACAACAACATTCTTTTCTAGCACAAAGACTTTCACAACAACATGAAATTTCCAATTCTCCTACATGGCATGGAACTCTACATGGCATGTGATTTCTTGCATGTGCCTAAATGATGCATGAGATGGCATAACCTGATCTCATCGTGTTGCAACTAAATAGAACAAAAGGATAAAATATAAACACAACAATCACAAGTGATTCGTCCAACGGTGAAAATCAGATCAACTGTAAAATTTGCAAAATCAAAAAAATTGAAACAATTGAGGTAGACTGGATTTTCCCTATACACATGTTAGATACTCCCAGGCACAACTCATTACCAACTACTTATTCCATCCTATCCCTGAATAAGGCTCCAAATTGTATGTCAAAGAAAAGAAAAAACCCCTCTGATACCACTTTGTAACGTCCCAGATCCCGGTGCCAATCAACGGGTGCCCCGAACCCGGTTGGTCACATGACCTCAAGCACAATTCCCCAAACGCCAGAGGCTTCCAACTAGCAGTGAGGGACCATGACTGATAGTCGGGAAACTATGCCCTCATTTATCAATGTGTAGCACAACAGAATACCAGATAAAACACAGAGCAACATCGGATGTAATAAACCATACACATGTAAAATAAACAACTACAGTAGAAGATAACCAATAGTTATATATAATAATGGAACATTCCTATAGTTCTATGAAAACATTAAGAACATGTTACACAACAATATCGTTCAATACAATACAGAGTATAACAAAACAAAACAAAACTGTAATGACACAAAGTTTCGTTAATGGAAATCCCTCTTTATATAATTAAATGTCTCTTTATGTTTATATAAAATTTCAAATTCATTGTTTTTATATTAAAAATTTTGACCATTTAAAATATAGTCATTGAATAGTGAGAACATGATTAGTATAAATATAGGGCTTTAACAAATCCAAATTTACTCAATCAATGGATGCGAGGGCCTCATCCAATAGAATTGCCCCATATGAATCCCATTTTTCAAAGCTCGGAAAAGAGGTGGCTTCCTTGGGCTTCGCTCTTGACCAAGACCAAGCTGAGCTACATCATGTCAAGCTCGAACGGGACCGTCTATGGGAAAATAGGAAGTTGATAGAGATTACCACTCAAGCAATGTTATCTGATCCACCCCAAGAGTCTGTCTCCATCGTACACCTTACCCTTAGGTCTTATGCGGCTGATTTAAGGGGTTATGTGACTGATCGATAGTACTATATTCAAGTACATTATTTTTGTATATAATAATGAATATAATTTCTTTTCATTATTGATACATTATAAATAGATTTTAAAGTACATATGGAGTTTTTATTAATTATTTAATTAAAGAAACTATTTTACTAAATTAAGGGATTTTTGAATTAAATAATAATTTAATAAAATATTATTATTATTATTAGATTAATTATATTATATATAAATTATCATATAATTGTATGAATGCATTTATAATTTTTATTAAGGTTTGAAAGACATTTTTGTCAGAACCCATAAATTTGCGATAAATGTCTGTTTTTATTTTAAAAATGAGAATTAACATATATAAAAAATTATTTAGATAAAATAAATGTTATATTTTTGAATTAGGACATAAAAATTATCCAACGGTGGATTTTTCATAATTTTCAGAGAAAGTCAAATTTTTGAGTAAAAATTAAATCATGTTTAAATAAATAATGTATTTTATGACATCATAATGACCCAATAGTGATGTAATAAAATACTATAATCTTTATGTTCGGAAAATATATGTTTTACCATTAAAATAATATGATTTTGGGTTTGTTTTCATTACTTTTCAAAGCATTAATGGACCCCTGAAGAGTTATTAAACAAATTGTCTTTTTAAATTAATTTCTATTGGAGTATGACTCACCTCCACATAATAAACACTATTATTTTACGAAGTTAGGACTTTTGCCTTATAAAAAATTGTTTTCCTCTTCCCTTTTCCAAAAATCATGGGCAAAAACCATGGGATGGTTTGTGGTTTGGATTAATTTAATGTAAGTGGACTCAAACCTAAATAATAAAGAATTCCCTCACCTTTCCTATATAAACCCACACAAGATCCAACTTTTTCCTCACTCAAAGCCTTTGGAGTTCGTCCAACCTCTTTCTTACTCTCTCTAAAATCCTCCCAAGGTGCCCCAAGCTCCCAATAAACCTCTCACAAGACTCTATATAGCCTTTGGAAGCACACTTACATGTAAGGGTTTTTTTTCTTCCTTTCTCATTTTTTTTTCCATTTTTCTTTAAGTTGGTTTTCCCTTTTAATTTCAATTATGAATTATTGGGTATGTTTTCACACCTCCCACATACTTTCCTATTTATGTTTTAATGATGGGATACCCTTTCTCTCTCATTATATGCCTCCCATGTACACCTGTTACAATGCCGAAATTTAGAAAGGAACTTCTCTCTCCTCTTTTACATTCAAGAAAAACGTTTGTATCATGAATATAAATTCCATTACAATTGTTGGGACTTGTATCTATATTACCACCTTACTGTCCATTACTTGTAAATATTATGATGAACCCCTTTCTCTCTCATCAACCATTTTTATTAATTCTTATGTCACACCATTATGATGCCGAAATTGCACTGATTTTATAAACCAATTCAATTGTGTATTGAATACCATGCCCATCTCTCCATCAAGGGTATTCACCTTTATTCACATTTACTTTTTGATTATAATGTTTCATGTATTAATTCCACATTCATTTATAATTAAATAAATAATTATGTTTTATGAATCCATGTTTTATGATCCATGTTGCACACTTATGCATTAAATGAAAGGTTTAAGAAAGGTGCGCCCTTATAGCGCCCAATACATTGGGTAAGGTATAGTATCATGATACGTCATATGCATTGAGTGTTGAATCATGCTAATTCATGGGAAATGAGGTTTTACTTGTGCTTTATGTGCAATAAGGATTTACTCATGCTCCATATGCAATGATCCTTGCCTCATGCTAATTCCATGTTAAGTGTTGTTGCCACATTACCATGTTATGATTATCTTGTTTTATCATGCCTTTATGTTCAAGTTTCTATTATGCTCTATTGATATGCCTATTTCTTAACATGTATTGTACTCCTCATGTTATTCCATGTGTACTCTCTTACTGGGATTTCTAGCTCACCCTTTTCTTATGCATGTCCTCAGGTTATCCCATGCAATGCTAAGTATGAGGGTATGTAGTGGTCATGTTAAAGATGTTTTCAATAAAGATGTTGTATTTCATGTTTTATGTTTTTATATAATGGTCCTATGCCCCAAAGACACTATACCTCTCGATCATCATTGTTGTATCAACTGATGTTTTATGTAATAAATCATGTTTAAGTTTTTAATAAAAGAAGGGTTTTCATAGTTGGTATCGGAGGATAGGTTTAGTTATTTTTGGGATTAGGATTAGAAAACCCTAGTAAAGCCTTAGAGACAAGACTACGTATAATAAAAACATCTCTATGTTTTGGTAAGTATAGAGTAAGTGGTTTATCAAACAAATATATCCCTGTCTTGATACGAGCAGGTAGAGGCGGCTCTGGTACAGATGTATCCCAGGGGTAAAACCCAAAAACACCGTATTGAGCTAGACTCGAACGGGAACTGGTTCACGACTACATTCCTTGTTGCACTCTTGGTTATGACACGCCTGGGGGATATATTTTGATAAATTCACAATTTTAGTATGAAAATTTATTAAGGGAATTAAAAAAATTCCCCTAAGAATATATGTTAGAAAGTAGATCATGAAAAGCCTAGAATGAAGCTTATATACTCATGAGTTAAGGAAATAAAAGTTTATTTATAATTCATCATATTTTTTCTTTGGATTACCCTTTATGTGTTACCCCTAACATTCCTTTTATTCCAGCCAATGGCCAGTAATATAAGGACTCGGGCTAACAACCGTTGTGAAGATCAGTGTGATGAATGTACTAATGAGATTCCCAATCCAATGGGAGCATGAATCTCATACTTTGTCATGCTTCTCTCTCATCTAACTCAAGTTTTGAATAGAAACACGGTTCAATAAGAACGTTAACCCCCCCCCCCTAGAAAGAACAAGTCGCTATTGATAGCTTCATGAGACAAAGGCCTCCTACTTTTAGTGGATCATATGATCCCACCATCGCTGAACAATGGATCAACTCCATTGAAAAGATCTAATCCATCCTTCAATGTTCTGAACAAGAGAAGGTTCTCCTAGAGGCTTATCGTATGGAGGGTGAATATGATCAATGGTGTACGATGATCAAAAATACAAAGCCTGAGGAGGAGATCGATGTGTTGGAATGGTTGGATTTCCGGATGATGTTTTTCGATAAATATTTTCCATGCACCCTCCGGCATAAGATGGAAAGGGACTTCCTTTCCCTCAAGTAAAAAAAATCTTTTGGAGTGTACGAGAGAAACTTCACAAGGTTTGGATGATATGCTTCCTACTTTGTCATTACCACATAATGAAAATTTGACCACTTCTTTGGTGGGCTGAAGCCTAGCCTACGATATGCATTATCAATCCGTGACTTCGACAGCTATGAGGAAATTTTCCGATGTGCCTCAAGGTTGAAATGGAGATAATGGAATCACAAGGGTATCATGGGGACAAGAAGCGTAAGGTGGAATTCAATGCTGGTGGTCTAATGGATAAATCCAATGGTGCTAAGAAGATCAAGAACCCCACTTTCCAAAAGTGTGGAAAGAACCACCCTGGAAATTGCCTTAAGGGGACGAGAAAATGCTTCAAGTGTGGAAGTGAAGGGCACAAAGCTACTAACTGTCAGTAAGAAAGACCTGCGGCTGCGACAGATGAGAGGAACACTATGTTCAAACCTCAACATATTGTTCAATGATAAAAATGCAATGAACCAGGTCATTTTTCAAATCAGTTCACTAATCCAAGGGTTTTTGGAGGCAACAAACATCCTCCAAAGTAGCAAGGAAGAGATTTTTCCATCACATCTGCAGAAGTGAACACCGACAAAGATTTGGTGAAAGGTACACTAGTTATTCATTCAATAATAGAGAACTTACTTTTTGATTCTGGTTCTACGCATTCTTTTATATCTCAAAACATTAGTAGAACAATACCATCACCACCACAAATAATGGAAGTGAAGATTTCAGTGAGTATGGAAAATGGGGAAATCATTGCATTCTAGGAATATAAGTCCTCCCCTGTTATGATCTGAGGATTTAATTTCCCTGCGAACCTCGTCATACTCCCTCTGGTGGAATTTGATGCAATTCTTGGCATGGATAGGATTTCCATATATAGATCCAACATAAATTGTTGGTAGAGGGAAATCACACTCCATATGAAGAATCAACCCCTGATTCTTTACAAGTGTAAGGAGGAAGACAAATCTCATTTAGCTCCATCATCTCAAGCATGGATATTAATACCCTATGAGTACGCGTATCTGGCTCAGATGATTGAGTCCATGGAAGAAACCATCCTTGAAGAAATTCCTATTGTGAGGGAATTCATGGAAGTGTTTCCCGAGGAACTTCCTGGCCTTCCTCCTAGAAGAGATGTTGAATTCTCAATTGAACATATACCCGGGGCATTTCCAATATCAAAGAATCCATATAGAATAGTTGTTGTAGAGTTTGATGAGATAAATAAACAACTACAAGAGAATCTAGATAAAGGGTTTATACGGACAAGTGCTTCACCATGGGGTGCACTAGTCCTCTTCGTCAAGAATAAGGATGGGTCAATGCGCCTTTTCATCGATTATCGTGGGTTCAACAAAATAATGATAAACAAAAAGTATCCTCTCCCATGAATCGATGACTTGTTTGATCAACTTCTTGGAGCACAATACTTCTACAAGGTAGATTTGCGGTCGGGATATTATCAAGTAAGGGTGAATAAGTAAGATGTCCCCACGACTGGCTTTCGTACAAGATATGGGAACTATGAATTCATAGTAATTCTTTTCGGACTCACCAATTCTCCAGAAGTATTCACGGACATAATGAATAGAGTCATTAGAGATTACCTCAACAAATATTTTGTAGTATATAGAGATGATATTCTTATATACTCCAAAACCAAGGAGGATCATGAGGAGCATTTAAGAAATGTACTAGAGACTTTGCGCACGGAGACGCTCTATGAAAAGTACAGCAAGTGTGAGTTATGGTTGATGATGGTCTCATTCTGGGCCCATATCATCACAAGCATTGGGATATCTATGGATACCTCCAACACAGATGTAATTGAGGGATGGTCGAGGCCAACATCAATAACGGATATTTGTAGCTTATTGGGGTAAGCTATATATTATATATGATTTGTGATAAATTTCTCGAGATTGTCCTACCCTCTTACCAAGCTAACTCGAAAGGGAGTAAAGTTTTCTTGGAATGATGCATGCGAAAAATGCTTCAAAGAGTTGAAAAGGAGGCTTATCACGGCGTACATGCTCACTTTACCCACAAGTGGGGAACTTTTGGTTGTTTTTAGTGATGCTTCAAAGAAGGGCATATGCTATGTGTTGATACAAAATGATAAATTTATATCCCATGCCTCAAGGCAGTTGAATATACACGATCAAAACTATCCAACACATGATCTTGAGTTGGTGGCGGTGATCTTTGCCTTGAAAATATAGCGGCATTATATGTATGGAGAGAAATGTGAGATATATACTGACCACAAGAGTCTTAAATATATATTCACATAGAAAGAGCATAATATGCTCCAAAGAAGAGGGATAGAGATCATCAAGGATTATGACTGTTCAATAAATTACCACCCGGGGAAAGAAAAAAAGTGGAAGATGCCCTATATAGAAAGGATACAACGATTATATCATTGATTAGAATTGATAAGGATCCAATCTTCTTATACATGATGAATATGTACATGGGAATCCTAGAGAAGGGAACATCATCAATATTTTCCCAAATTATTGCTCAACCGTCTCTTTTGGAAAAGTTAATGGATTCTCAAATGGATGATTTGGGAATTCAAGAAAAAGTGGAAGCTGTCGAAAAAGTGAAATCCTCAGAGATTAATGTTAATGAAGAGGGAATTGTGCGGTTTGGGAAAAGAATATGTGTTCCATCAAGTTCGGAGCTGAAGAAGGAACTTTTGGATGATGCACATAGTTCAAATTTCTCTATTCACCCAGGGAGCACAAAGATGAATCGATATCTCCGAGAAAACGTTTGGTGGGATTATATGAAGAAGGAGATCGCTGAATATCCATCTATGTGCCTGTTGTGCCAGAAAGTGAAGGCAGAGAGGCAGAAGTCTAAGAGGACGATGCAACCATTGCCCATACTAGAATGGAAATGGGATAAAATCACCATGTACTTTGTCATCGGACTTCCGAGGACATCCAAAGGCAAAAAAGCAATCTGGGTTGTTGTAGATCGTTTTACAAAGAATGCACTCTTCATTTCTATTCGGGAGGATTTCACATTGGATCAACTGGCACGTATATATATCAGAGATGTGGTAAGGTTTCATGGAGTACCATTATCTATTGTGTTTGACCAAGATCCAAGATTCATATCTATGTTTTGGAAGAGTCTTCAACATGCTCTGAATACTGAACTGAAATTTAGTACGGCCTATCATCCTCAAAATGTTGGCCAATCCGAGCGGACTATCAAAAAACTTGAGGAGATGTTGAGATCATGCTTAATGGACATTAAAGGATGATGTGATCAACATCTTTATCTAGTTGAGTTCTCTTATTATAATAGTTTCCACTAGAGCATCCAAACGGAACCATATGAATCCCTATATGGGAAAAGGTGCAGAACACCAGCATGTTGGGATGAGGATGGTGAACGTAAGCTACTTGGACAAGAAATTGTCGAGGAAATGATGGAGGAGGTGAAAACCATTCAGCAACATATCATGGCATACCTGAGTCGACAGACGAGTTATACATATAATCGTCGACGAGACCATGAGGTAATTTTTGTAGACATTGTTTTTCTACGCATATCTCTGTGGAAGAAGGTCAAGAGGTTTGGAAAGAAAGGGAAGTTAAGTCCAAGATAAATCAGCCCCTTCGAGATTCGTGATCGTGTCGGGGCTGTGGCCTATCAACTAGAACTTCCACCTACTATGGCCAATGTACATGATATCTTTCATGTATCCCTCTTAAGGAAGTACATACCAGACCCTTCACATGTACTCTCTTCTGAGGTGGTACAATTGGAAGATGATCATTCTTATGAGGAGAAACCAGTGGAGATCGTAGATCATAGAGAAAAAGTTCTTTGAATTAAGACAATGCCCCTCGTCAAGGTGTTGTAGAGAAACCACATGTTTGAAGAAGCGACTTGGGAATCAGAGGCTGAGTTACCCACATTTGTTTTAGTGTTGGAAAAGGCAAAATTTCGAGGGAGAAATTTCTTAAGGGGGGAATATTGTAACGACCCAAAGTTTCATTAATGGAAATCCCTCTTGATCTAATTAAATGTCTCTTTATATTTATATTAAATTTCATCTTCATTGGTTTTATGTTATGAATTTTGACAGTTTCTAATATAGCCGTTCAATAGTGATCACATGATTAGTATAAATATAGGGCTTTAACAAATCCAAATTTACTCAAACAAAGGAAGCGATGGCCTCATCCAGTAGAATTGCCCCATACGATGTCCGTTTGACGGAGCTCAGAAAAGAGGCGGCATCCTAGGGCTTCGATCTTGACCAAGCCCAACCTGAGCTTCATCATTTCAATCTTGAATGGGACCGTCTATGGGAAAAGTGGAATTTGATAGAGATTACGACTCGAGCAATGTTATCCGAGCCACCACAAGAGTATGTCACCATTGCACACCTTACCCTTAGGACTTATGCGACTATTTTAAGGGGTTATTTAACTAATAGATAGTACTATTTTCATGTACATTATTTTTGTATATAATAATGAATATAATTTCTTGTCATTTTTGATACATTGTAAATAGTTTCTAAGTACAAATGGTGTTTTTAGTTACTATTTAATTTAGAAAATTATTTTATTAAATAAATGGATTTTTTTAATTAAAAAATATTTTAATAAATTATTTTTATTATTAATATTATATTAATTTTATTATATATAAATGATCATATAATTGTATGAATGTAATTATAATTTTTATTAAGGTTTGGAAGCCATTTTTGTAAAAACCAGTGAATATCTGATAAATATAGGGTTTTGCATTAAAAGTGAAAATTAACATATTTAGAAAATTATTTAGATAAAATAAATGTTATTTTTGGAATCGGGTAGTCGAAATTATCCAACGGTTGATTTTTCTTAATTTTCTGAGACAGTGAAATTTTTTAGTAAAAATTAAACACCGTTTAAATATCTAATGTGTTTTATGACATCATAATGACTCAATAGTGATGTAATAAAATAATATAATCTTTATGTATGGCCAATATATGTTTTACCATTATAATAATGTGATTTTGGGTTTGTTTGGATTACTTTTCTAATCATTAATAGAACCGTCAGGACTTATTAAACACCTTCTGTTTTTAAATTAATTTCCATTGGAGTATGACTCACCTCCACATAATCAACCTTATTATTTTAAGAAGTTCGGACTTTGGAATTATAAAATATTGTTTTCCTCTTACCTTTACCAAAACCCATTGTCAATAACCATGGGATGGTTTGTGGTTTGGATTAATTTAATGTAAGGGGACCCAAACCTAAATAATAAAGAATTCCCTCACCATTCCTATATAAACCCACCCAATCTCCCACTTCCTCCTCACTCAAAGACTTTGGAGTTCATCCAAACTCTTCCATACTCTCTCTAGAATCCTCCCATGGTGCCCTAATCTCCCAAGAAGCATCTCACAAGCCTCTCTCTATCCTTTGGAATCACACTTCCAAGTAAGGGTTTTTTTCTTCCTTTCTCATTTTTGTCCAATTTTCATTAAGTTTTTTTCATTTTAATTTCAATTATGAATGT
Organism: Viscum album; assembly: GCA_963277665.1. Lineage (NCBI taxonomy): Eukaryota > Viridiplantae > Streptophyta > Magnoliopsida > Santalales > Viscaceae > Viscum > Viscum album. Next base: position 1,892,332,501 of record OY728143.1, on the reverse strand, counting down.
TTGGGTATGTCTTCGTACCTCCATCATACATCCCTATTTATGTTTGAATGATGGGAGACCCTTTATCTCTCATTATATGACTCCCATGTACACCCGTTACTATGTCGAAATTCCGAAAGGAACTTCTCTCTCATCTTTTACATTCATGCAATACTTTTGTATCATGAATATAAATTCCAATAAAAATTTTGGGACATTTATCTATATAACCTCCTTACTGTCCATTACATGTAAATATTATGAGGTACTCCTTCCTCTCTCACCAACCATTTTAATGAATTCTTTTGTCACGCCGTTACGCTGCTGAAATTACACCGATTTTCTAAGCCAATGACATTGTGTAGTAAATGCCATGCACATTTCTCCATCAAGGGTATTCACCGTTATGCACATTTACTTATTTATTATAAAGTTTAATGTATGAATTAAAGATTATTTTATCGTGGAATAAATTATTATGTTTTATGAATCAATGTTTTATGATCCATGTGGCACAGTTGTGCATGAAATGAAATGTTTAAGAAGGGTGCTCCCTTATAGCGCTCCAATGCATTGGGTAAAGAATAGTATCATGATATTTCATGTTAAATGATTGTTGAATCATGATAATTCATGTGCAACAAGGGTTTACTCATGATTTATGTTCAATGAGGATTTACTCATGCTCCATGTGCAATGATCCTTGCCTCATGCTAATTCCATGTTAAGTGTTGTTGCCACATTTCTATGTTATGATTATCATGCTTTATCATGACATTATGTTCATGTTTCTATTATCCTCTATTGATATGTCTATTTCCTAACATGTATTTTACTCCTCATGTTATTCCATGTGTACTCCCTTACTGGTCATTATAGCTCACCCTTCTCTTATACATGTTCTCAGGTTATCCCATGCAATGCTAAGTACGTGGGAATGTAGTGGTCATGTAAAGGATGTTTTCAATAAAGATGTTGTATTTAATGTTTTTTGATTTTATGTAATGATCCTAATCCAAAAATACACTAACCTTATCGATCTTTTTTGTTGTATCATGTGATGTTTTATGTAATAAATTAGGTTTAAGTATGTAATAAAAGAAGGGTTGTCATAAAAACAGCGGGTAGCATCGCGAGCCTAAGCCTGGTCCCATGCTCCCCTACTCCTCAGCAGCAATAAAGGGCCTGTATAGGGACCCTTTACCTTATCCACACTTATAGAAACGTACTATTTTTGGGCTGAAGACATGACCCAAAACGGGTGTGAGAAATAAATCCCAGTAGGCACCCACAAAAGGCCTATACCCAATTGTTTGTAAAAATGAAACAACAATGTGAAAAAGTAAATGAAATAAACTAAATAGTATACAAAAGTAACTAACATTACCAGTTATGTTTTTATTTTAATATTCATTCAATCATTCAGTAGGAAAACCACCACAATTAATTTTCTCTCTAAACAGTCAGTGTCCTCAGACACGCAAACCCTTACCCTTAGGTAATCAGAATCTTGCCCTCAGGCATTGCCCTCCGGAAAAACATATATTTCCCTTAGGCGTACGAAGTGTCACCATCAGGAATAGAATTCAGTGCCCTCATACATAAAAAATGTTTCCCTCAGGAAAAATAGGACGTTGCCCTCAGGCTAAGCAGTACCTTTTACTAAGGCTAAACTAAAAATGCCCTCAACCTAAAAAAGAACACTTCCCTCAGGCATAGGTAATCGAGCCAGGCCCAAAATATAAATAAGAAATTTTCATTCAATTCCTCTCAAGTCAATTTAACAAACATTATTACTATGGAAGGCCCTCAGGTATCCTACCCAAACGGCTAAACAGAGAAACTCACCCCTGGGGTGATGATGGATCCAAGCAGTGATCTGAAACATCAGTTTATTATCAAATTTAATTACCTATAAAATTCTAGTTGTTTAAACAGCCAACGCCTCACCTACATGAAATCCCAAAATGGGTTGGTAGCAAAAAAAAATTACGTAAAAATGCACAACATTTGAAAATTAAACACTAGGCCACCTACCTTAAATGCCATTGAATGGTATACGGGAACGAAGATCCTCGAATCGTCTAGGAATGACGTAGATATTACTTGAAAGAAAACCTCGTTCAAACTCAAATAACTTCCCTTAGATGAATAATTTGCAATAATGATTTAAGGAGAGTGGAGGGATTACCCGTGCGGTTCCAACGAGATCATCAGTGGAAAAAACTGATTCCCGACGCTTGATCAAGAGATCCTCGATGGTCTGGTTTCCTCTCCCGACCGATTCCTCCAGTTCTAATCTAATCCTATAAATAGTTTTAGATACATCCCATTTTAATTGAAAAAAACAAAATACACGACGTGTACTTCTCAAGTACACAGCGTGTACTTTTCATTTTTTAACTGTTCCTTCGGCGGCTTCCCGCGAGCATGGCATTGTTCATCTGTTGACATGAGTACACGACATGTGAAACCTGAGTACATGGTGTATACTGCCGCTCAGATGGTAGCAGCTTCCACCGACTTACTATTTTCCTGTTGACTGACTACATGGTGTGTACATACCCACTACACGACATGTAGTCAGTTTTTACACCATGCATCGCCGACATGGCTACACACCATGTGTACTCATCCCAAATGGACAATTTATATGGTATATGGAAATGTAAATGGTGTGTAGTCCAAAAATGTAGGATTTTTCCCAATTTCCCTTATTTTCTAAAAAAAACTTAAGGATAAGTGAAAAGAAGAAACCTGTACCTCAAAAATAATAATCGGGTTCTTACAATTTCGTTTATTACTGCCAATTTATTATGTATGATGACTTGGTTTAGAGGCCGTTTTGGTAAGATTCAGGTTATATTGATTGAGGGTATGTGATCCTGAATGTACATAATTTTGAATTTCATTTTTAAAAAATTTAGTTTTCGTTGACCATGATTTGTATATGTTTATGTTAGATATGGATTCTCATTTAAATTATTTTTTATATTTAATAGAATGTGTTTTCATTATCTACATTTTCATATTGACCATGTCAGAGTTACTCATGAGAGATTCTATTGTATGTGACCCTCATTGAGCATATGAGCCTGTCAGATATTTTTTCCATTCCCCAAGATATGAATACTGGTATATTAAATGATATAAATGATAATAAAATGTTTCTTATGATATTTTTATATATTTCATAAGTAATATGATAATAATGTATATATCTGGTAATTCAGGAATACTAAAATGATCGATTGTTGGTGATGTGATCCATTGTATCTTATACCAATATAATTAAGTAGACACTGGATCTAGGTTACTAATTTTGTTGTTCCATAGAGGGTGTCCACAATAGTTTTTCACAACCTGACGTCAATTTTCACAGAGATACAATCCTCAGTTATCCAAAAACATTGTGACATTTACATGAAATGATCTAATACATATGTGTAACTTCATATAATCTTTTGTATGTGGATTAGTGAAATTTGTTTCTCTTAGATGTGAATCATGTCATGATTCCCCTTCAAATACTGTGATATCAAAAAACTCTACAAATTTATGGGAGTGTGCTTACTAAAAAATAAAAGGCAATCACGCTATTCTTCCCTTTTCCATAATAAGAAACTTGACCAACCTCAACTCAAGATCCACTTTCATAGTTATAATTCCATGGTTCCTCTTTTCCACAACATCAACCACTTTCAATCCAGGAACCGAAAAATTAAAAAAAAAACTCCCCAAAAAAAAATTTTATTAACAAATTATATAATATTTTTGACAAATTTTAAATAGGGGATCCATAAATATACCCAACATGCTCTCTTCTTCTATAACAAAAAAATTATGGAAAATTTTTTAAAGTAAAGAGGAATAAAAAATTCTTTATTTAAGGAATAGATCATAAGTATAACAGGAATGTAAATTCAAAAAGGGGTTATAAATGGTTAATTATGTGAAATATAACAATATATATTTCAATATAATATTTTATTTTAAAAATGGGAGTTCCACACTACCGGACGCTTTGGTTAGACACATCAGTTGGGGTTTTCAGTTGGGAAAACTCTATCGAAAAAAGGAGAAAAGATCATTGTATAAAAAACAACATTTCTTATAATCCACCAATCATATCATAAAATCATTTAAAATACATCCTTAAAAGAAATATTCATCTATAAAGACAATCTCATGGATAATAGACACCGATAATTGATTTCTGCGCAATTAGTGTTCATCCAAAATGATATGAAAAAATATTAACTATCCTATAATAACGATTACACAAAAAATAAGAACATCCCAAAAAAACCCCATAATGAAATAATATTTCACCAAATACAGTAAACAACCATTTAAGAGACTCATTACCATTCCCAACGGTTCTCAAAATCCCAAAAAGGGTTCCCCCAAAACCATAAACATGATCAAACCATCCATCCACGTACCCCCAAATAAAAATTGGAGGGTTACATCAACAAATAAATTCCTTGGAATATAATATCTATGTTATCTAACCGTTGTTCCCAAGATAAAATAAATAACATGAGGCCTCCCTCATATTATACTCTCTCATAGTAAACATGGAAACACCTAAAGAGAGTGTAATTTTCTCTAGATGTACCATATAGTGTGTAATATAAACTAATATTACACTTATCTTAGTTACCCAACAATGTTCCCATTTTTTACCAAATTATTCTCATCAAAATAAAGTCTCATCATATTGAAAACATCACATATTAATCTTAAGAAACAAAACAAACTTAAAAGGAATGAGAAATGTTAAAAATAGTCAACAACCCACTGATTAAATATTTTTTCAATATTTCCTGAAAAATATTTTCATAAAAATGAAATAATATGATATTATTTCATCATACCTAGCTTGGTCCAATATGAAAACCTACATGTATTTCATTTATAGTGGGTTTAGAAGTTTCTTGATAATTTGAAATTTCCCTGAATCCTCTTTAAGAACAACATCACATAAAATATACATTGATCATCAAAGATCGTAGATGTGAAATGATCCATAGTGTTTAATAGTATTTATGGTTTTAGATTTAATATTTAATTCAAATTCAAGGAAGAGTTAGTAGATGAAAGTGTCACACCCAGACGATGTAAAAAATAATCTTAATGATCATCCCTAGAGATATAATGTTTGTTTTCCATCAAGACAATTTTTGGAGGAATACTCTAAAATATATGAAATAAGAACAAAAATAATTAAAGTTATATTAATCATGTTAAATGGTCCCATTATAAACCCCAGGATAAAACAAGAATAAAACATCACCTATATATATCAAACAATAACATCATTTTCCTTAAAATCTGCATTATTTAATTAATTTCATAACAAATAATTTCAAAAAATATATATATAAACATAAGAAAATCAAATTTTAGAACTCTATAATGAGTTAAAATATTATCTTTCCAACTATGGAAATGAATTTTTTTAAAAATATTTATTTAGAATTATTTAATAAACTAAAAAAATAAATCAAACAATTTAAAAAACCGTATATAAGGAAAAATAATTTAAAAAATAAATCATAAAATTTTTTTTGAAAATTTATTTTTTCAAGAGGTTATGTTTTTTAATAAAGCCCCAAAATTGGTTTTAAAATCCAAACATATCATGAAATTATTTTCATTGAAAACATGGTTTTTACCCCAATTATAAAGAAATCCACACTTTTAAAAAACCACTTTGATCCATCTCCAATAAGTGGAAGCCAGTTTATTATAAATATTACATAAAAAGTGGATAAACATTTACATAAAGTAAGTAGAACTATAAATGGTTTGGCCACCAGCATGATAGCCTTTGAGAGATTTCATGACAATGTTTATTGGGTTATCATTGTCTTCTATATTGTGTGATGTAAACATATAGCTTTATTCCATTCCTTATTCACCGTAAATCTGAATAAAATCCCAGAATTTTTTGATATACCTCATTGAGGATCAAATTCTCATCAATATAATCAAAATGATATCAAAATTCATGAATCAACTCCTGAATACACATAGAAACGTATATTGTTTCATGAAGACTAGTGATCAATTACACTTGAACTAATTCATTAGATCAAATCATATTAAATCAATACTACATAGACACACTGAATTAGAAGGAGGGTGAAATGATACCATTTTGTAATGAACCAGATTTGGTTGACCAACTATATCACCAAAACTAAAATGCTACATGGCCAGATATGTGTTATCGATCACCCCATAGTAGAAAATAGTTCCAATGTATCAAAATAATAACCTGGTTGGAATGATTTCAATAATATATATAATAATTATGTAGGAGAATGTATGATGAAATACGCATAGTCTATCCCTGTAAAGCATTTATATTCATTTCAAATAAACCGATATTAGTTAAAAAAATATACAAAAACATGACATAAGCATTGTATCAAATCCACAAAAACCTACATCAAAATATTCAAGATTAATTTGTACACATAATTGGAATAACTAAAATGGATTTGGAAAAAATTTCATCCCATTAACCAACTAGGTATGAACAATAATAAATTGGACAGTGTATATTTTTGACACATCAATATCCCAAAAGGGCTAACACTCAATCAATTGGAACTCATCATATCAATATTTTTTATCAAGGTACTACCTGAATTACCCCTATATGACATCACAAACAAGATACCATTAATTATACATGTTATCTATATACACACATAGAATTGTGTTGATAGTGTGTAATATAAACATCCTCAATTTGATATTACCAAAGAGTCTTTTAATTTGCTTTTATATATTTTTTGAAATGGTTCTTTTAATATCATTTAGGGAATTTGGTTTTCCAATAGAATTAGTTTTTGGAAATTATGAATAATTCAAACATAAATTTATAAATCTATAAGATAAAATAAATTTTGTGAAAATTAAATCCAAAACATGACCTAAAACATCACTTTTAGACATACAATAATGAGAAATATGTATTTACGTTATTTCACTAAAAATGCCCTTTTACCAACCAAGTTGTGGAAGACACCTTTAAAATGAAAATAAATTATCTTAAAATATAAAAAATGTGGTTTCACTAGTTTATAAAAAAACCAATCTATTTTCCTTTAGTCGTGTCCTTTCAAAAAACCGTTACCAAATATGTGGAAAAGAAAATAGTAACACCAAATAAGAAAGGAATATCATGAAATAAGAACCATTAAAATACAGAATCATAATACCAATGTCAAAATATAATGTAAATGTTTACAAAAATTAGGATGAGCCCAAGGGGGAAAAAATAAATTGCATATTGGGAATCATATATATGATACCACAATCAAGTAAATATGTACCATAGGAAACTCTTTGGGTCCTAAAGTGATAAAGTTTTAGAAATAGTAAAACATAATCATATACCATTTTGTTTCCATTGTCCCAATAACGAATTCCCTTTGATAAGATTTGTTTTTCATATTTGGGGACACCAATTGACTGAAACTCATGAAAAAATTAGGAACTTTTATATAGATAGTAAATCACATACTCTTGGTGTCATTACCCATTGCTTAATTAAGCTAGTATAACATAAACAGATTCCCTTAGTTTGTGACTTGAGATTCCAAGAAATCCAAAATTTTGAGGAGATAAATGGACAATAAATGCGAATATCTAATTAATTGATAAATAATGATAATTAATAAATCTCATCAAACCACTAACAATATTTTTATAAAAAACCAATTGTCACTATTTTTATTCATAAATTAAATGATAATTCACAAACATCATAAAAATAGAAAAATGTGTAAAAATAAATAATATAAACTGAGGGGATAAAAAAAATATGTTTTAAAACATTAAAAATCCATTTTCATTAATTTTGTTCCAAACATTCCTTAAAAACAACTTGTAAGGGAAATTAATATCCTTTGAAAACACTTAACCTTAAAACCAATCTGTTAATTCTTTAAGAGTAAATTGAAATCCAAATCATATCATTAATTTAAAAAAAATCCATAAAAAATGTGTTAAATTATTTAGAAATCGAAAATGGAGTTGGAAACCTTAATTTATCATAAAAAATATTTATAAATTGTTTCATATGAATTTTCTAAATCATGTGGAATATGTAACATTATTGTTCAAATAATTTACCTTAAATCAATTGACTGTATTAATGCAATGTATGAAATCATTGGAAAAATTTTACAAACCATAATGGGTAGGATATATAGGTGTAATTTTAAAATAATGTGAATTTATAAAATACAATGATTTCATGATAATTGAAGTAGAATAATTTTAAAAAAATAACTCAATCAAGTGAAAACCACACACCTCTAATGGTGGAAGCTCCACCTATTAAGGAAATGGAATCAATGATCCCTTGATATACTAATCCAAATATTTATACTCATTTCATACCCTATTTTTGGAACATATAACCTATAGGGTTATTGGGAGTAAAGAATGAGGGGAAGTGGAAGAAGGTGGGGAGATGAAAAACAACTAAAAATAAGTGATTTACCATTCAAACCAAATACGATTATCTGAGTATAATAATAAAAATAAAGGATAGAGGGGTTACTGTTTTTGGATATATATTGATGGAAATAATGACAATATGAGGTTAATAGTCTTTAATAAAATACTAAAAAATAATCAGTTACATTTTAATAGAAAAAATCAATAGTGAATGTAGTGTTCAAGATATATAATGTAGTGGAAATATGATAAATAACATAGTATTTTTACAGTGGATCAGAACCCCAATATCCATGTCCACTCAAAAAACATCTCTAATTCATGAGAAGAATATTACCCACTAAATAAACTCATTTTATAGGTGTCATAACCTGTCCAGAGACTCTTCATTTTAATATAGGAAGAGACACAACACTGATTCTATTTAAGAGTCACAACCTCGTGTAACAATGAAATGTATTCATGTGTTACTATGAAATAACCTTCATTTTTGTGGTAAATAAAAAATTTTTTCCTACATTTTATTCATAAAATAATATATTGTATATCATTTTTACAAATAGAAGAATGAATAATGATATTATTAATCCAAAAAAAATTAGCAGAAGGGTCAGAATTTAAAGGAGATGTTTCTTGATTATATTTAATAACATCAGTAATAAAAGATGGAACTGTTGAAGTATATTTTGTGATTATGGCAATGAAATAATAGTTTTATATGTTTATGATCTTATGAATTGTCTAATTATGTATCAGTAGTGGTGTTAATAAAATATATGAAGTTGTCTTATTACATTATACTTGATGGTGTGCCATGAGTTAGAGAATAATAAAACAACGAATAATTTATGTACCTAAAATTAGAGATAGCATGATCAATATTAAATAATTTTAGAGTTATCTTATTCTTAAAAGAAATTTATTTGAAAAAACATCCAATATGGTGGTTAATATAAATATGTGTTAACAAATTCATAAAAAAAATAAAAATTGATTGAAATTATATTTTTTTAAAATATTAATATGTCACAAAATAAAGCATCACAAAGAGTATATTGCATATGTGAATTTATATATAATATATGTTCAAAATGATTAAAATAATATAAAAATATTTTTATAAAATTAATAAATAAAAATTTAAAAATAAAATATTTTAGAAGTATAAATAAAAAATTAACAGTTGTATATTTTTACAAAAAATATAATCAGTTCAAAAAAATTGAATTTGGAAATACCAATAATTTTAATTGGCAGTAGAAAAAAACATATGGTAACAAGAGTACCTAAAAAGAAAAAGAGCTTTCTAAAGGTACTATTGAATCAAAACACATGCTTAAACTACCATTATAAGATGCAACAGCTTCCATTGAGATGCTGCTACCATTCAAGAATGATTATTTCTTCTATATTTTGAAAAATCTGCTACTATGAGAAAGGATGAGTGTTACCACCACGAACATTTCATGTTGAAAATAGTGCTAATGATGAATTAAACGAGGTAAGATACCATCACAATGTGAACAACTACCATAGAGAGTTAGTTCTGGCAGTGTAATTGTCAATGTGAAGCAAACCTTGTGTGTTGCTACCATAGAGAATTTATAGACAAAGAGGTGCATTTTACCATTGGAGGCTATTGTGGGTCTACTATCGAATGTGAAATTGGTTACCACATAAGGATATGTGATGGTACACGACCACATGAAAGGGTTTTATCAGTACTAAATGAATCCATTATTAACACTAAAAAAGAGATGATAATGGTGGCACAATTAAAATGGGGTCCGTTATATAAGTGCTAATTATTTTTATAAAGGTTATTTTTATCATAATTTTGTATAATCACTGATAAAAGAGAAAAAACTATTAAAAAATTAAAAAAAATGCAAATAAGAGGTCATACCCACCCCCATTAAACATTTCCTAACACCCCTTTCAACAGCACTTGTATGCCCCACCTACATGTGCCACCGCCACCACCTTAACAGTGTTATGTGCACCCCACCCTTTAATATCTCTACACCGTGCACCTACCCTCACACCACTTTCTCTATATATATCAGAACCTGAGACCTCTCCCTTGCGTGCCTACTCCTTTACAACTTGACCAACATGTTTTTTTCTCTAGTTAATGATATATATATTTATTTTTATATATATATGTTTATATTTCTTTTCATTTTAATATAGATTTATTTTAATATATATCTATCTATATAGTTATATAAATATGTACATATTTATTCCATTATTAATAAATATATATATATATATATATATGTATATTTATTTATTAATGTATTTATTATTATATTAATACATATTTATAAGATTATTTTTGAAAACAGTTTGAAAATAGTTTTGTGTGTATTGATAAATAGATAATTACATTTAAACAATTGAAACACACACACAAACAATCATATATATATGTGTGTGTGTAAATCTATAATTATAGTAATATATAAATATATATTTTTGTATTTATATATATTTTGATATATTATACATTAATATTTATATCCATATGTTTGAATATATAGATAATATATGTCAGTTTGTTAATACAAGCACACACTAGTACAGACACTCATAAAAAAATTATATAGGTAAATAAATGTTCATATATTTTTATTTTAAATGAAATGGATATTATTTTTTATTTAGATAAGGCTTTTATATTTATTTTTATAATTTATCTATGAATATATTTAAGTATTTATTTACAATGTAACATTCTTATGTATGAATATATAATAAATATGTATATATTTTCATATTTTGAACTATAAATAATAGTAAAATATGAAAAACGGAAAAATTTCAAAGCCATACTATCAATATGAATATAATTCCTCATTATAAATTGATTACTCATTGAAAAAATGAAAAACACCCCCCTTAAATGAAGATAAAATTCAATAAAATATTTAACAATTTTGGTTATCCTGACAAAAAAACATAGTTATGGAGGCCTTTTCAGCCTTTTATGACATCAAAAAATGTGATTAAATTTTTCTTATGTCACCAATGCGGAGATCACATCACATTTTTTTATTGGATCTGTGTTAGAGATCCAATGGACACCCTGATCCAAAGTTATGGGTGTGTGAAGTTTGAGTTGTGTTTACAACTTATTTTAGATATTTTTTTATTTATTTGTTTTTTGGTGTCATAAAATAGTTATTAAATGTTTATTACTCGATAATAATTACAAATATATTAATTAATACTATTTTATAATTTTTTATATAAAATTGTTTTGAGTAAATATCATATATATTAAGTGTGAATGTTTATATATACTTATCGAAAACATATTTTAAAAATATATATTATATTTATATTAATATAAATATATAAATATATAAATATATTATATGTAATGATATGATTTGAAATATACAAATTATCAACGTTAGTAAAAAATGATGATAAATACCCCCTTTATTAGTGCTACTAATAAATGTGTTGATAATGGGGTCACATTAATAATGCAAAAAGAATCCTTGATAAAGGGGGTATCTTTAACCGTGCTAAAATAAGTACTGATAAAGGGGTATTGTTAAACAATAGTTTTTAGTTATATTAAAAGTAACCATAATCATTGATTTTTTAATAATGATAATTGTTCCCCCTTTATGATTGTTTTTTAGCACTGTTAAAGGATGGTGCAATAAAAATCCATTTTTTTGGTAGAGGTACTACTATTTAAAAGGATCAAATCATCTGCTACTATTGTTGTTGTAGGTGTTAGGTGATCCATTAGGTTTCACATATGGAACTTTTGTGTGAATCATATTTCATATTCTGTGCCATTGTGAATTAGGGTTCTTTCATGGTGTCATAATATCAGAATGGTCCAAAGGAATTTTCATTCATGTTCTTCTAAATGCACAAGGTTTTGACACCAACATTGGTCCGTACTATGGATGATCGATCAACTGAAGGTGGTGTAAAAAAATGACGATTCACAAAAATAGTGTCTAAAATTTTAGGTGCTTGTAAATTTTGATGATGTTGTTGGCCTTTCATTCATATAAGTAAGTAATATGTTATGATGCTACCATGCATATATAAACAAAGAGATCTTGGTGTTTAAAGGAGGTGCACAGTTGAGAAATTTCCATATCTTAGGTTTCCTTGATAATGGGAAAATATTATAATCATATGGAAATGAGAGATATAAAAAATAATTCTCCATAGGAGTAATTCAGGGGAGAAGTTGGTGTTCACGCTGTATTGTGAGAAAATAGTGGTTGTACGTTGTTGGTATCCACATAGAATACTAAATATTTGATAGTCAATGTTCCGTAGATACATATATATGTATATAATGATATATATATATATATATATATATATATTAGAAATTAAAATATGTAAACATTGTATTTTAAAACATAAAACATTTAAATATTAAACTAATGAAAAAAATATCGATTTTTTTTAAATTTTCTGATATCAATTAAAAATGTGAAAATCAAAAAAATCAGATAAATGAATTCAAATAAATGTATATTTTTTACCATTATTATAACAAGAAATAGTTATTTGAAATTTAAAAACCAAAAAATACAATAACATTAAAAAGGTATAATTTTGAATAATGGAATTTAAAATTCGATCCATATTTAAATATTGATACATAGAGTTCCAATATAAAAATGAATTATTCTAATAGAATAATTTTGAAAAAAAAATATATATATAAAGGGATTACAAAATCACATAAATAATATAAAAATTTTATCAAAACAAATAAAATTAAAATTAAATTCTTAACACCAATAATCTACCCTTTTTATATTTTCCATAACAAAAATACTATTAAAAAACCAAAATTTTCTCCCCCCTTTTCCATTTTATCAAAAAGAAAAAAATTTTATTATAATTCCAACTTTTTAATGTATAATCAATAAATAGATGAATATAAGTTGTTGTTAATGTCATTTAATATAGCAAATCATTAAATATGATTTGTAACCTGACAAATAAATTTTCTTAAAAACCTAAAAAATAATACCTAATGCTTCATAGACACTATTTCCCAAAAAAATGATACAGAAATTTTCGTGAATGGTTTTAAAAATAAAAACAAACTCCCCTTGAGATTAATCATATAAAATATATATTCAAATAATATCAATAAATCTACACCTTGAACAAAATATAAAATATCAAACATATTTAAAATATATACTAAAATAAACTAAACTGTAACTCATAAAATACATTTATAAGTTTATAGAAATCATTCTTGGTTTAGTAGAGTTAAAAATATTTATTTTGAACAACCACTAAAAAAAGAAAAACTATAAAATCATTTGGTGGTTATCTAAATTGTCAATTAAAAATTTCCCAATACGAATAAGTAAAATCCAGTAGATTAAGAGAAGTAAAAAATGATTGGATTCTTAAGACATAATGCTTAAAGTTGGATAATATTTCATGCAATTAAAAAAATATTGATATTTAATATACTATGTATTTGAATATTGATTTATGACATACATAATTTTATTATAACAATATATTTAATCAAGGGATACATATCCCTAACTTCATTTTTTTATTTATAAAGGAAACAAAAAGTGGGAACGATCAATTAAAATGGAAACATAGAATAATCATATATGAAACTATAGTTTTCAACTAAATAACCTAAACCATTCCTAATTTCCCTAAAAAGTTATAATTTATGTATAGGCCTTAAATTCCAGAAATTGGAATTAAATTTGAAGGATATTAGGAATTTTTCATTCCATCATACCAGTTTATATAATAGTAGGTGGGATTCAAGATAGATGAATGAAAATAATAACCTATGCCTGGGGATCATCTTAGGTTCAATACGATTTTGGTAGAATATCGTTGGTACCCATACTAGAATAGTATTTTACAAATTGAGAAAAGATATTTTATCCATATTTGCATATTTAAATTATGATTTAGTAGGTATTTTTTAAAAGAAACTATTAGAAAAAACAGTTTTACTTTGACCAATGAATTTAGTAAATCTCAAATATAATTCTTTGGCATAATTCCCTTGAATTTTACACATAAAAACACATCACATTAGATATACTCTATATATTATTTTAAAATATATATCCTTATTAATGTTGGGTTAAAGGGTTCTATAAAAAAAATCTTATTATGGTCTGGATTCATCATTGACATAATTTTATCATATTTCTCATTCCCTTGTACATAGGTAGATAAATTTTATTTGTGATAAAAAACATACTTTTTTAAATCCATGTTTTCCTTTTGAATAGATTTTAAATTAGTATACACTTTATCAGTATAATTAGAAACTTTGTTTTTTAGTTACTAATTATATTTATTACATTTCTTAAATTCATTTCCAACATTAGCTTAATCATTCAAATGGAATTAAACCTTATCTATTGGTCTTAATTATTTATATCCAAAATGACATTAATAAACAAAATTACACTTTTAGTTTTAATAAATAATATTAAAAATTCCTCATAGATTCATCATTCTAGGAAACAAAAAAATTCATATTATATCATTACCTTTTCAATTTACCATATATTTGAACGGTTTTTTACTTTTTCCATGAAATTATTTATTTTTTTAATCATTTTTTTACCCTCATTTCTTAATTGATAGTTTTATTAAATATGTTGATTTAAATTATAATTCATAGTGTTAGAATCAAAAATAGAATCAGAATTAGTATTTTAATTTTCACTAATATAATTATCATCAACATATCTAGGTGTTACTATTTGAGTGAAAAATGAATCACTTATATAAGAGTTTGTGTCCATAAAATCAATGTTTATAGTTCCCATTTCACTTCCTAAGCCACTACTTATATAAAAATTATCATAGAAATCTGATCAATTGGAAAAGAACTTGTATTTATTTTATTCATTTGTATTTATAATTCTTTGAATGATTTATTTTGGGGATATCAGGCTGTTGTGAACATTATTCTTGAACCCATACCAAAATTGCTGTAAACCATCATTATTGATTCTATGATTAAATTTCATGTATTATTTTTCATTCTTCCATCTAAACTTTTTATTAAAACCTATTTTTTAATATTCCTGAAAACCTTTAAAATTATTTGATTCATTCCTCTATAGTTTTATTGGGAATCAAATTAAGAAGAGTTTGGAAACACATTATCATTAGAATTAGAATAATTACCATTATTACTTATAGAATTTGCATCAGTAATGTTTATTCAATTGAATTTTGTATTTCAAAAATGAACTAATTGGTTCTTCTAAATTAAACTCTATAGGTTTTTTAAATTTAATTTATATCTACTATATTTTGAAAAATCTACTATTGCGACAAAGGATGAGTGTTACTACCACTACCATTTCAAGTTGAATCTAGGGCTAATGATGAATTCATCAAGGTAAGATTCTATCACGATGTGATCAGCTGCCATAGAGAGAAGGTTCTGGTAGTGAAATTGTCATTGTGAAGCGAACTCTGTGTGTTTCTACCATAAAGAATTTATGGAGGGAGATGTGCATTTTACCATTGGAGGTTATTATGGTACTACTATGGAAAATGAAATGGGTCCCCACATAAAGATATGTGATGGTACATGATCACAAAAAGGGGTTTTATAATTACTAAATGAATCCATTGAAGGCTAAAAAAGAGCTGATAATGGTGGCACAATTAAAAAGGTGTCCCTTATATAAGTGCTATTTATTTTTATAAATGTTCCTTTTATCATAATTTTGTATTATCACTTGTAAAAGAAAAAAAATTAAAAAATTTTAAAAAATAGTCAAATCTGATGGCATACCCACCCCCTTAAAACATTGCATAAGCCCCATTTCAACATCACTTGGATGCCCCACCTGCATGCGCCACCTCCACCACCTTAATTGCGTTATGTGCACCCAAACCATTTAATATATCTACCCCCTACACCTACCTGCACACCCCTTCCTCCACTTCGATTAGAACCTGAGACCTCTCCCTTGTGTGCCTACTCCTTTACTACATGACCATCATGTATAGTCTCTTGTTAATGATATATATATATTTTTATTTATTTTTATTTATTTTTCATTTCATTTTAATATAGATTTATATTAATATATATATATATATTTATTTATATTAGTATATACATATTTATTCATATATTAATATATATATATATATATATGTGTGTGTGTATAATTCTTTATTCGTGTATTTATTTTTTTATTTAATACATATTTATAAGATTAGTTTAAAAAAAATTAAAATATTTTTGTGTTTATTGATAAATAAATAAATACGTTTATACAATTGACACACACATAAAAACAAACTTATATATATATATATATATGTGTCTGTGAATCTATAAGTATAGTAATATATAAATATATATTTTGTATTTATATATATTTACATATATTATATAATAATATGTATATTCAAATGTTTTAATATATATATATATAATATATATCAGTTTGTTAATACAAATAGACACTAGTACACACACACATAAAAATTATATAGGTTTATAAATGTTCATATATTTTTATTTTAAAGAAAATAGATATTAGTTTTTATTTAGATAAGTAATTTATATTTAGGTTTACAATTTATATGTAAATATGTTTAATTATTTATTTACAAAGATAAATTTTCATGTGTGAATATATAATTAATATGTATATATTTTCATATATTGAACTATAAATAATAGTAAAATACAAAAAATGAAAAACTTTCAAATCCATACTATCAATATGAATGTAATTCCTCATTATAAATTCATTAATCATTTAAAAAATGAAATATACCCCTTAAATGAGGTTAAAATTCCATAAATTATTTAAAAATTTTGGTTATCCTCACAAAAAAACTCAGTTATAGAGGCCATTTCAGCCTTTTATGAAATCATAAAATGTGATAATAGTTTTCTTCTGTCACCAATGCGTAGATCACATCGCATTCCTCGATTGGATCTATGATAGAGATCTAATGGACACCTGGATCAAAAGTTATTGGTGTTTGATGTTTGAGTTATTTTTATATCTTATTTTATATATTTTTATATCTTATTTTATTTTTTATTTCTTAAAATTTTTATTAAATGATTATTACTTGATTATTATTACGAATTTATTTATTAATACTACTTTATAATTTTTTATATATGACATTTTTAGTAAATATCTTTTATATTAGGTATAAATGTTTATTTATATTTATCGAAAACATATTTTAAAAATATATATTATATTTGTATCAATATAAATATATTATTTGTATTGATTTGTTTTGAAATATACCAATTATCAACATTAGTAAAAAAAAGATGATAAATACCACCATAATTAGATCTACTAAAAAAAGTGTTGATAATGGGGTCACATTAATAACGTAAAAATCATCGTTGATAAAGGAGGAAACTTCAACAGTGCTAAAAGAAGCACTGATAAAGGGGTTTTGTTATCAAATCATTTTTAGTTCTATTAAAAGTAACCATTATCATTGATTTTGTAGTACTGATAATGGTTACTCATTTATCAGTGTTTTTTTCATTGTTAATGGGTGGTGCAATGAAAATCCATTTTTTAGAGGTACTTACATTAAAAAGGATCAAATCATCTCCTACTACTATTGTCGTAGGTGTTAGGTGATCCATTAGGTTTCACATAGGGATCTTTTGTGTGAATCATATTCTGGATTTTGTGTAAATGTGAATAATGGTTCTTCCATTGTGGCGTACTATCAGAATGGTCTGATGGAATATTCATTCAAGTTCCACTCAATGCAGAAGGTGTTGAAACCAACATTGGTCCATACTATGTATGATCGATCCACTTAAGGTGGTGCCACAAAATGAGGATTCACTACAACAGTATAGAAAATGTATGGTGCTTGTGAATTTTTATGTTGTTGGTGTCCTTTCATCAATAGAGGAAAGGAATATGTTATGATGCTACCATGCATATAGAAACATGGAGATACTGGTGTTTCAAGGAGGTGCACTATTGAGCTATTTCCATATATTTGGTTTCCGTGATTATGGAAAAAATTATAACCATATGGAAATGAGAGTGATTGAAGCTAATGCTCCATAAGAGTAATTCATGGGAGAAGTAGGTGGTCATGCTATATTGTGTGAAAACGGGGTTGTACGCTACTCGAATCCACATGGAATACCAAAAATATGATGAAAAATGTTTCATTCATATATATATATATATATATTAATATATATATATGTAATGATATATATATATATATATATGTTAAAATTAAAATATGGAAACACTGTAATAAAAAACATAAAACATTTAAATATGAATCTAATTAAAAAACTTATCGGGTTTTTTAAAATTTTAGATATCAATTAAAAATGTGAAATTTAATTTAGAAAAATCAATTCAAATAAATGAATATTTTTTTTACCATTATTATAAAAAAATTGTATTTGAAATTTAAAAAACAAAAAATAAATTAATATTAAAAATATATAATTTTGAATAATGGAAACTAAAATTTGATACAAATTTAAATATATATACATAAAGTTCCAATCAAAAAATGAATTATTCTAATAGAATGATTTTAAATAAAAATATTTATATAAAAGAATTAAAAAATCACATAAAATAATGTCTAAATTTTATCAAAATAAATAAAATGATAACTAAATTATTAACACCAATAATCTCCCAATTTTATAAATTCCAAAACTAAAATACTATTAACAAACCAAACGATTATACCCCCTTTTAAATTTTTTCAAAAATATAAATTATTGATTATAATTGAATATTTTTTAATTTATAGTTAATCAATAGAAGATTATAAGTTATTGTTGATGTTATTTAATTGATAAAATCATTAAATATGATTTGTAACCTTACAAAAAAAAGTCCTTAAACGCCTAAAAAATAATTCATTATGCTTCATGTACACTATTTCCAAAAAAATGATAAATAAATTTTCATGAATGTTTTTAAAAATAAAAACAAACTCCCCTTGAGATTAAGAATTTGAAAACTATATTCAAATAAAATAGTTAAATCTACACATGAACTAAATATAAAATTTCAAACATATTTAAAATAGAGACTAAAATAAACTAAAATGCAACTCAAATAATACATTGTTTAATTAGTAGAAATCATAATAATTATTTTAAACAAACACTAAAAAAGATAATCCATAAAAGCATTACGTGGTTATCAGAATTGTCAATTACAAATTTTCCAATACTAATGAGTAAAATCCAGTAGGTTAAGGGAAGTAAAAAATTATAGGTTTATTAAAACATAATTCTTAATGTTGGATAATATATTATGAAGTTAAAAAAATATAGATATTTAATATAATAAGAATTTGAACATTTATTTATGACTTACATAATTTTATGTTAACATATCATTTAATCAAGGGATATATCTCCCTAAATTCATGTTTTTATTTATAAAGTAAAAAAATCGTGGGAACGATTAAAAAAATGAAAACACAGAACAATCATTTATGAAACTATAGTTTTTATCAAAATAACCTACATAATTCCAAATTTCCATAAAATATTAGAGTTTATGTATAGGCATCAATATCCATAAATTGGAATGACATTTGAAGGATATTAGGAATTTTTCATTCCATCATATCTTCTTATATAACAGTAGGTGGGAGGCATGATAGATGAATAAAAATAATAACCAAGGCCTTGTGATCATCTTAGGTTCAATAGGATTTTGGTAGAATCTCTTTGGTACCCATACTATCATAGTTCTAGTAAAATAGATAAAAGATATTTAATCCATCTTTGCATATTTAAATTATGTTTCATTCGGTATTTTTTAAAATACTATTATAAAAAACAGGTTCATTATGACCAATGAATTTAGTATATCTCAAAGAGAATTCATTGGGATGATTACCTTGAATTTTACACATAAAAACATGTCACATTAGATATACTATATATTAATCTTTTAACAAATATAACCTTATTAATGTTGGGTTAAAGGGTGCTTTAAAAAATCATATTATGTTTTGGTTTCATCATTGACATTATTTTATCATATTTCTCTTCCCCTTGTACATAAGTAGATAAATTTTATTTGTGATCAAAAACATACTTTTTTAAATCAATATTTTCCTTTTGAATAGATTGTAAATTAGTATACACATTCTCAGTATAATTAGATACTATGTTTATTAGTTACTTATTTTATATATTACATTTCTTAAATTAATTTCCAGTATTAGTTAAATCATTAAAATGTAATTATAACTTATGTCTTTATCAAAATTACTTATATCCATAATGTCTTTAATTAAAAAAAATTCCACTTTTAGTTTTAATCAATCATAATAAAAATTATTCCTATATTCATCATTCAAGGAAACAAATATATTCATATAATCTCATTACCTTTTCAATTTACCAAATATTTGCCCAGTTTTTTACTTTTCAATTAAATTATTTATGATTTCAATAATTTTTGTACACTAATTTGTTAGTTGATTGTTTTATTGATGATGCTGATTTAAATTATAAGTCATGGTGTTATAATCACAACTAGAATCAGAATTAGTATTTTTAATTTTTCCTAATATAATTAAGATCACCATATCCAGGTGTCCCTAGTTGAGTAAAAAATGAATCACTTATATCACAGTTTATGTCCATAAAATCAATGTTTCTATTTCCCTTTTCGAATCCAAAGACAATAATTATATAAAAAATATCATAAAAATCTGATCAAATGAAAAAAACGTGTTTTAATTTTATTCATTTATATTTATAATTTTGTTAATTTTTTATTTTGGGGATATCAGGATTGCTGTGAACTTTATTCTTGCACTCATATGAAAATTTCTATAAAACATCATTATTGATTCTATCATTAAATTTCTTGTATTATTTTTCATGCTTCCATCTAAACATCATATTGAATCCATTGTTTTTTATATTCCTAAAAACCATTATACTTATTTGATTCGTGTCCTTATAGTTTTATTGGGAATCAAATTAATAAGAGTTAGGAAACACATTGACATTAGAATTACAATAATTCTAATTACTACTTATAGAATCCTCATCAGAAATGTTTATTCAATTGAATGTCATATTTCAAATAATAAATAATTGGTTCATGTAATGTATACTCTATATGTTTTTTAATTTAATTTATATCCACATTCTTTTCAATCCATTTTTTTCGTAACGCTCTCAGAACTCGTTCAGCTAACTATGTGTTTTCTATCCAATAATGCTTGACTTGAAGGATTCTCCATATGAAATGGGTTTTCTTGTATGATGAAACACAAATATAAAAAAATATAATTATAGTACAATAAATAATATTTTTAACTTTAAAAATAAAATCATATTTTAACAATTTTGTTTCCTACCAGATTCTATGGATCAAAACTTGGAGCTCATATTATTTCTATGTGATTGTCCCATAATACACATGTAAACCACTTCATGTACAATTCCCTTAATACATTCTAGTACTTTTAGTATCATTAATCAAAAAACCTGGGGCTTTTAGGGAATATAATATCATTAGACTTAATATCTACCATAATATAGAATTTTTCTCTCTTTCTTATACTATTATTTATATGATATTTAGGTTATTAATGTAGTTAAAGGTATAAAATATCTGATATGAATTCTTTATAGTCAGATTAAAATAGTCATTAGTTATATCTTTTTAGAGGCTATGCTCTGATATAAATTTTTTTATCAATATTTATTGAAAAAAGGTCTAAAGAGGGGACATATACTCTCGATAAAATAATAATATTAATAAATTAGAGTTTTATTTAATAATATATAGGTATTGAGTGTGATTCTAAATAATGCAGATTAAATAAAATAAATAAAAAAAGATTATTATAGTGGTTCAGATCACCAAGATACTAATCCACTCTTTAATCGTCTCTACTCAACGAAAAGACAGGTACCCATTAATGAAATTCACTCTTTGAGGTGTCAAAACATTATTACAAACTCTTCCTTTTACAAAACCTGATGTTCAAATCCTAATGTTATTCTGGATTCAAAAACCACCATTACCCCATCATTTCTTCAGAGGTCTCAACCTATGAAACTTAATTTTTTGTGGTAGAGTAACCAAGACTGGCCTAGTTTGGACCCATAAAATCATAAAATTGTTATAATTATTATAAATAGAATAGGGAAAAATTATAAATTGAAAAACAAAAAAAAACATAAAACCTGCATAATGATAAGAAGATTAAGATGATGATTCTAAATTATCATTGATCAAATTATAATTAAATGGATGGAACAGTTTAATTTTTTTATGTGATCAAAAAAATGAAGAAAATTTCACAAGAGTTTTTTATTATATTTGTTATAGAATTATGTCTCACTAGTGGCATCGAATAAACTCTATGAAATTTTTCTTATCATTCTACCCATGATTGAATTCCAATATATTGATATCAATTAATTAAATTCAAAATATTCTAGTACTATCAAATTAAATATTTGTTGCATGACATGAGTTAGTTAATAATAAATCCTAGAATAATTCCATTACCTGAAATTTGAAATACCACACTCAGTATTAGACAATTTTAGCACTCATTTATTTCATTATGAAATTTATTTAATAACACTAATAATATTACTGTCAATAAAAATATATTTATTATATAGTAATTATAAAAATTTAAATATTAGATTAAACATACTATTTCATTAAATAATATAATGTCAAAAAATATATACTTAATAAGATTATACTGAATTTGTTTGTATTTATAGAATATATTTACATAATGTTTAAACAAATATATAATTATTTATATAGAAAAATATAATAAAATAGGTAATTAATTTATTGTTTCTTAAAATATTGTAATTAAAAAATAAACGATTATATATCTTTCCATAAAAAATAAACAATTAGAAAAAATTGAATTTAGGAAAAAATATTAGTGTTTTCATGATTACCTGGAGGTTGCAAGAGGTTTTTAACACTCATATTGAACTAAATGACTAGGTAACACTATCATTGTGAAACGAAACTGATACTATTGAGATGATTCTACAAAATGAACTGGCAGAGTCCTTCTACTATTGGAAAACATGGTATCACCAACACAGATGAGTGGTTCTACCTTTACCATTTTCAGATTCAATATGTGCTAATTTTGAAGAAGAGGAGGTGTTCAACCATCACTTCATGGTTTACAATCATGTAGATAATGGTCTGATAGTGATAATATTTTTGATAAGTTATCCAAGCATTATACTACCATAATTCCTGGATTGAAGAATTTCATGCTACCATTGGTTGGATAAGAAATACAATCACAGAATATAAAACTTATTTCCATAAATGTAGATGTAGTTGTACTACAATTAGTTCCAAAGTGAGCATCTGTTACCACTGGCATCTTAATAACTAGGTGATTCACTCGGTTTTTAAAGTATAATTTGTGTGTGAATCCATTGTTGGATGAAGTGCCTATGTGAATGGATGTGCTTCTATTCCATTGTGCTTCAGGACTAGTCTGAAATAATTAACATGAATGTATCACTCTATGAAAATGTTCTCAACACCTAAACTAGTTTTCACTAAAAATTCGAGCCTCTAAAGATAGTATCACCCAGAGAGTCCTCATGGGGTGCATGTGATTTTTTATGGTGTAGTTGTTCTTCCATTGATGGAACTAAGGAATATACACTAATTCTTATATGTATGGAGAAACATAGAGATGTCTATTCCACAAGGAGGTAAGCTATGGAAATATGATTATAGAAGAGGACTCCTCGATTCTAGAAAAATATCTAATTATGTGGAAAAAAGGAAGACTAAAATCGATGTGCTATAAGTGTTGTGTTTGGGAGCAGCAGGTGGTTGTGGTATAGTGGGAGAAGAAGGATATCACATACTGAGGTTGTCTGTATATATGCCCCAGAAGGTGGTAAACCTAGCTCTAAATATAAATATATATATATATATATATGCTAATTAAAAATATATAATTTCAGTTATTTATCACATATAACATTTAAATAAAAATAACAAAATAAAATATTTTGGGAACTTGTTAGAAAACAAGTTACATACAAGAATAAAAATGGTGAAATATAAAAAATTTAGAAAAATAATTTTAAAAAATGAATAATTTTTTCCAATATTATAGGTGTATTAAATTTTACAATATAAAAATATATTATCATTTAAATACTATAAGAATAAACAATTATTTAACAAACAATTTTGAATACTAAAATTAAAATATTAATTCAAATTATAAAATAATAATAACAACGATTTCCAATTATAAAAATAATTATTCAAATAAATTAAATTTTAATGAAGATATTTAAATAAATAGATTAAAATCTAAATTAAATGAAGGGTTTTTCAATGGTTTATGAAATAATTTGTTTAAAATTATTCAAATCAAATAAAAAAAATTGAATTCTGATTAATAATAAGAGGTTCCCCTTTGGCTCCCATGTTTGATAAACATGAATAGGGGGAAAACAAAGCCAAATAAAACATTATGTGTTAGGTCTAATATGATAGATACCCTGAGAGGGGGGCAGAATCAGGGTATGAGAAATTAAAATAAATTCTCCTTGATCTTATTTTGTTGTTAGAAAAAAACCATTTCTCTCTCTCATTCCCATTATAGAGTATGAATGAATCTTAAAACATGCATAGAACACAACAATTTTACTTGATTCAGCCTCACTAGGCTACATCAAAGGAGCATATACCAGCGATGTTCTAATGTACCAAATCCACTATATGAACAATGTTGATTACAAGTTAGAAGTAGACTCACTGTCCCTCTTGTTTTAAAACCTTTCACTATTTGAGAACTCACTACTCTCTCAACTGATATGAGCTCACTACTTCTTCGGAAGATCCACTCACAGTTTATAGACCTGTATGCCTCTTCATTATCACTAATGAATGCATCCTCCACTTTATGTAGATGCTCTATTGATTTCCAGATTTTATTCACTTATTAATACCACTTTTCCCCTGAATAGTGAGCGTCAACCTATGAAAAATACCTTCGCAATGCACCCTACTTCGTGAAGCACCAAATTTCGCGAAGCTCAAACCAGCCTTCATGAAGATCCTTCCTCTTCACAAAGAACACACCTTCATAGAGCTCAAGACTCAGAAAAGAATAGGTCATCTCAAGGCTCAGGTCTTCGCATAGTGACTTCCTTAGAGAAGCTCACTGAGCCAATACAGAACACGCCTCTTTCATTAAGCTAGATTAGCTGTCGTGAAGCTTCTTCATTTCGCAATGCACAATTCCTTCAAGAACCACCTTTTTTATTCAGGAGAAATATATTTTCTTCAAATACTCTCTATTATCTTGAGGAGTTTGAGTCCTATAAATAGGCGATTCCATCATCCCATGAACCTTCCACTCGAAGTCAATGCCACGTCAGCTCAAATCCCGAAGCCCGGAAATTTCTACCGAAATTCTATCGATATCACGATGCATCACTTCATTTTTTTGATCAAAAACCTCGTCGTAAACGTAGAGCGTTCCATCAATTCCATTGTGCCTTTACTAAGAAGCACCACTCGCAATTCCCTTATCCACCGTAATTGTCTTCAACTCAACTGTTCATGAGGCTCATCGTAATTGTGGAGATTAACGTCAACATTATTCATTTATTTGAGAAATCCACATCAAGAATAACATATTCACAAATCTCATGAATTTTCTATATTTTTATGAAATATTCAAGGAAATCCATATTTCAGGATGCTTACTATACTCAAAATTTAGGACACCAATAATTTAGCAAACACTTGATAATTGTTCATCAATAAATCACTTCATTTCTGACTCGAATTTTTGACACCAATATGATACCAATTTTCAAATGGATACGTATTGTTGATCTCTAGAAACCTTCAAACACTATTCCAACATCACCCTTATGATTTTATCATGATCCTCTACTATCGTGATATATATTCTTTGATCGATCACATCAAGCATCATCCTACTTTAATACTCTCCCCCTTACCCATTGCTAACCTTATCTCGTTGCTCAACCTTTCAGATTCTCCACGTGTCATTGACTATGAAATTTTCTCCCATCCTCCAACAATTTCTTCCCCATTAAGAGTCACTATTTCACTATTACTCTCCCTTTTTCGATGAACCCAAAGGTCAATCTTTTGTGGTCTACCATATTGGGTGGATCACATATTAGTGCATTAGGAAAAAAGACAACATTCCTCGGCGAGAGGGGGTTACCACAACAACAGTTTTTCATGTTCGGGGAGTTGACTAGACTATGACATCCAGTCAATACCTCTCATAAGAATTATTGGGTAAGGCCTTTGTCAGAATGGCTGCAACCTATATTTCTCTCGCCACATACTCCAACTTCACAATTCCCTGCTCAACCTTCTCCTAGATAGAATGATACTTTATCTCAATGTGCTCTTTCCTTGAGTGATGGACTGAATATTTGTTGATATTTATAGCACCTGAGTTATCGCACTAGATTCCGATCGGATACTTCACTACAACACCCATATCATCAAGTTTCTGCTTCATCCACAATAATTTTGTGCAAGTGATCGTTTTGTCGAGCGTGTCAAATTAGTAGTTTAATTTTGACTAGAATTTCTGTAGTATAACAAGAACCCCAGGTCGTCTCTTGATAAATCCTTATATCATTAATTTAAAAAGAGGGCTTTTATTATGAAAGTATAAGGTGAATGAGGTTTTTTAAAACTTGGGGGTTTTATGATTAATGATGAATATAGAAAATGAAAGCGATAAAATAAAGTAGAAATGAACAAGATTGATTAAATGCAATCAACCCGGGGAAGTCTCGTGATGCTCATCCTTCATCGCTTCAAGTGATGTGGTTATGAACTTTTAATCCCTAGTTTGTAACACCTATAACAAGAATTTTACTGAGTTTATACTAGGATACCCCATAGGTTTCAATCAAAAACACATAATTATTCACCAGACACCACCGATGATTGGGTGATTTGTGTTTGACATCATAACTGAAACTCACCAAGGCAACACATGAAGAATTCGATGTGCTATCCAGGTTTGTATGTTATTTAATTTTCATTCCATTACGTAAATGTGCATGACCTTCATAGTGATTATGTGAGTTCAATTGACCAATATGAACCACACAAACACCGCAATTGTAAGGGGGGAAAGAAAATAGTGAACGTCATGTGAAACATCACATGAATGGGTTCCCCCAAACATGATCATATGAGTTGAGCATGACATAACAGTACATAAATAAATAAAATAAGAATATAGCATGATGAAAAACGACAAAACAACCTGGAATAAAAAATATCATTCAAAATAATACAACTTTGAATCTCAGGATTACATCACATTCCTCCCCGGGTGATCACAAGGGGTTTAGAAACCCATGAGAGAGGAAGAAGAAGAAGATGTTGAAGTAGAACATCACACAGCCTCCAGAACTTCTAGAGATGTTGAGAAGACTCTTTGGGGACTCCAAAATGATAGAACCTTGCTTTCTGTCTAAACATGCAAAGGGGGAGCCCAAGGTGACATTTTATAGGAAAATTGTAAGGTGGTTTTAGGCACACAGATTTCATCAATCCACCTGTACCACGCGTTTAGGATTTCATAAAGTCTTATCTCGATTTTGAGAAAATAGGAAAGTTGTAGCCCTATCTCTTGACTGTCTCAACCGAACGTTTGGAACCCTTTGGACAACTACATCTCAAGATATTGATAACATACAGAACACCACATTTGAATTTGTCCATATTCGGTAGCTTGGACAGATCAGTTCGGATGGGACCTATAGAAGCAGAATCAGGATTGGGTTCCTAAATATGAAATGTAGAGTATTGAATTTTTGACAGGCCCGCAA
Organism: Viscum album; assembly: GCA_963277665.1. Taxonomy (NCBI): domain Eukaryota; kingdom Viridiplantae; phylum Streptophyta; class Magnoliopsida; order Santalales; family Viscaceae; genus Viscum; species Viscum album. The sequence goes on along the minus strand of OY728143.1, from coordinate 1,892,304,123 downwards.
ATCATCATCCCATATGGATGAACGGATTTCGTTTACTATGAACAAAAATGGATAGATGTCCATGGGTCCATGCAATTTTGGCCCATTTTTCTTCCATTTCATCAATGGCCCTCCAAATCATCTCCACCTACATTGAAATAAAAAAAACATGTAACATTTCCCATTATAATGTTGATTAACATTAATTAAAAGATTCAAACATTAATTGAATTTTATTATTATATTTGGAATATTCATTAAAAAAACTAGTTTAAAATAGCGGTGTAAGGGTGGGATAAAACAGTGAATCGTGGTACGATCAAACCCCCACACCTAAACATTTTCACTCCTCGGCAAAGTAATGTGATCAATGCATGAACCACACCAAGGAGTTCTTCCTAGTGAAAATAGAAAAAGATGTCACATAAATCATATCATAGAGAAATTCAAAAAGATTCATGATACCCAATTGAGAAAGAAATTCAAGAGTAAACCATGACACTAACTCTCCATGTGTGTGTGTGAAAACCATTCCATGCTATTATTTTCTCTTGCTAGAAAATAAATATATGTAATTTTAACATTTTTCAGATTAAATTATTTTTTCACCGAACTTTTCCTACATCCTTTGCAATCATATTTCATGACCCATTCATTTATGCATTCCTAGAAGTCAAAACATAAGATCCTGACCTAGATATCCCCATATGTTTCACATTTCATCACTCCCCTCATTCATTATTTTTTTTTGAAGTTGCAATTGGATAAAATATCACACTCATCTCTCAACCCTTGTTTGATCTCCTCAAGAAACTAATTGCAAAAGTTATAACAAGATATAAGGTTGAGGATGAGTGGTTTTTGAACTACCCAAGTCAGAAAAATTTTTTTGATGGCATACAACAGTCAGACATTAGGTACACACGCATAGTTCAATATGGTACAGTAATAAAATAGATCAGATATGGAACGAACGTATGGAAATATCACTTAATGATGAAAAATATTAACCCAACATATATTTAAACTATATTAAGTAAGAAATAATCACACTTTATGGCCCAGTGCAAATTTGTGGAGATATTAGTGACACAATTTTACAAAAAACTACTCACACAAATGAAGTCAATCGTCTCAAAGGTTTCACATAGATACAACCATTTATATCATTTACATAAAACCAATTCACTAAAAAATCACTCCTTGATGGTAAATTCATACACATATTCTTTTTAGCCATTGTTATGGTATTTTTAATTTCCCCACTTTATAGTTTCCAAATCATGGAACTTCGAAATTGATGATGGGGAAAAATAAAAATACCATTAAGAAGACCAAAAAGTGAAAATAAAAGGATAAAACAATGAAAATTCCTAACTAACCTAGGAATGTATCCACCCCCATACACCTAGAGTATGCAGTGTCCTCACTGAAATAATTGAGAATGTGAGAAGTAAGGATAAAAGCTGGTGTGATTTATTGGTATGATGCGTCGAGAAGGTGGATTTCCTCTACAGGATTCTTTGGGAAATCATCATATAAGTGCTTAAGTCGCTTCCCATTTATGGTAACACTTCATCCACTCGGCTCATGAAAAACCTATATTGCACCAAAAGAGTAAACGTTAGTAACAGTATAAGGACCGAGCTATCAGGAACGAAGCTTACCTAGGTGGAGCTTATGGCTGGAATTGTACATGAGGACCTTCTCACCAATATGGAACTTCCACTGGTGAATCATGATATCATGAATAGCCTTTGTCTTCTATTTATAGAACCAGGAGTTCTCATATGCATCACGTCAAATTTATTCCAACTCTTGAATCTTCAGCTTTCTTTTCTCACCTGCATCTGAAAGGTTCATATTACATTGTTTAATAACCCAATATGCACGTTGTTCTACCTCCACTGGGAGGTGACAAGACATTCCATACACAATTATGTATGGTGAAATTCCAATTGGGGTTTTAAAATTTGTACAGTATGCCCAAAGTGAATCATCCAAGATCAAACTCTAATCATCCCTATTTGGTTGTACCCTTTTCTCCAAGATTTACTTAACTTCTCGATTTGATATTTCCGCTTGTCTGTTAGTTTGGGGATGATATGTAGTGGAGAATTTATGAACAACCCCATACTTATGAAGAAAGTTTTTCATGCTACGATTGCAAAAATGTGAACCCTGGTCACTCATGATGAATCTTGGTAAACCAAACCTATTGAAAATTTGGGACCTCAGAAAGTCAACAACCACTTGAGAGTCATCGGTCCTGGTGGAAATCTCTTCCAACCATTTAGATTCATAGTCAATAACAAATAATATGTACACAAAGCCAAATTAATTAGGAAAAGGCCCCATGAAGTCAATGCCCCATGCATCGAAGATTTCACAGAATAACATGGGATGTTGGGGCATTTGATTCCTCTTGGAGATATTCTATGTTAATTGACATCGAGTACATGATTTACAAAACCTATGGGAATTTCTATACAATGATAGCCAATATAATCTTGAGTCAAGGACCTTTTGAGATGTACGTTGAGAGCCAAAGTGGCCCCCACATGCCAAGGTGTGGCAGAAGGTCAAAATATAGGTTAACTAATGGTCCGGGACACACCGACAAAAAACTTTCTCACTACAAATTCTCCACAAATATGGGTCATCCCAAATATACAATTGAGAATCATGTTTATGTCTCTAGGATTGTGATGTGCTAAAATTAGTGGGGAACCTAGATGTTTCTTGTAAATTCACAATGTCCACATACCAGGGGGTAAGGTCCACAACATCACAAAGGTTCTCATGATTGAAGAATTCCCCAATGGGTATAGGTGAATCAACATGATGGTCTAATGGTGTGGAAATCCTACAAATGTGGTCAGCTACCACATTTTTAACCCCTCTATTATCTCTAATCTCAAGTTCAAACTTTTGGAGGAGGAGAATCCATCGAATGAGGCGGGGTTTGGCTTCAGGTTTTGTTAAGAGGAAACAAAGGGAAGAATGATCAGAAAAGATGATGATTTTTTACCCGAGAAGATATGAACAGAATTTTCCATGGCCAACACAATAGAAATAATTTATTTTTCAGTGGTTGTGTTGTTTACATAGGCAGGGTCAAGGGTACGTGAGGCAAACACAATGACATGAGGGGACTTGTCAACCCTTTGTGATAAATCTTCCCCAACTGCAAAGTTAGAGGAATCACACAAAAGCTCTAAGGGGAGATCCCACCTTGGTGGTTGGATTATGGGAGGTGATGTGAGACTCATTTTTAGTGAACTGAAATCATCCTAACAGTTTTTATCAAAAACAAATTCTGAATCCTTTTGTAATAACCGAGATAAGGGAAGTGAGATCTTACTAAATTTGTTAATGAATCGACAGTAAATACCAGCATGACCCAAGAAAGACCGCACCTAACGAACACATTTTGGATATGGAAGGGATGAAATTAATTCAATATCAGATTTATCAACTTGAATTACCTTATTTGAAATTATATGCCCAAGAACTATCCCCTACTCAACCATGAAATGATATTTCTCATAATGTAAAAAAAGATCTTTTTCAGTGTAGTAGCAGAGGATAGAACATAGGTTTTCCAAACAATCATCAAAAGAAGAACCATAAACCATGAAATCATCCATAAAGACTTCCATACAACTCTCGAGGTACTCAGAAATAACACTCAACATACATCACTGAAATGTACCAGGAGCATTACATAGGACAAAAGGCATTATTCTATATGCAAATGTGTCGAATGGATAGGTAAATGTGGTCTTTTCATGATCGTCAGGGGCTATATGGATTTGGAAATAACCCAAATAGCCATCAAGGAAACAATAATTGGACTTACCGGCCAATTGTTCTAACATTTGGTCAATGAAAGGTAATTGAATGTGGTCCTTCCACATGGCTTGATTCAGCCGACGGTAGTCAATACAGACTCGCCAACTATTTCGCACACGCATTGGAAACAATTCATTCCTTTCATTTGACACAACTATTATTCCTATTTTTTAGGCACAATTTGAACTGGGCTAATCCATTTACTATCAGATATAGGATAAATGATCCCCACAACAAGTAATTTAATGTCTTCCAATTTTACCACTTCAAGGAGAGTGGGATTCAACCAGCGTTGAGCCTACCTTATGGGCTTAGCCTCATCATCCAAAAGTGTATGGTGCATAAAAATAGATGGGCTAATCCTGGGAATATCATCCAATGTCTGTCTTATTTCCTTTTTACACTCTCTCAAAAGTTTGAGCAGTTTTGATTCCTACGGTGGAGAGATTTTATTGGCAATAATGAAGAGAAATCGGTGAATACCCTCAAGATAGGTATATTTTAAATTTTATGGATGTGGTTTTAATTCTAAAACAAAGGGTTTTTGGATTGAGAGAGTGGATTTTGGGGGAGTGAGGTCCATAAAACAATCTATCTTCTCATGTTTATTCTCAAAGGAAAGAGAATCTATTGAAATGAGATTTGCAGATTCATCGATAGTCATGGGTACCTCAGAATAAACACACTCATCAATTAAAAAACAAATTTACATTTTTCTTAACCCACACTACATTGAAAATAAGAACCAAAACTCAAATAATCCTTCGGTGAATAAGAGGAAAATAAATGAGAGGATGGGTCGAGGATAGAATTTTGTGTGTGTTTGTCATTAGAGAGCACTTCCATCGAATAGATAGGAAGAGTGTATTTCTCTTCAATGGGGTGTTTCATACCCTCAAGGATGTTAAAAAAAACTTTTCTCCACCAAACTCCATGGAAATTGCACCATTGTGAACTTTTATGATCACCTTTTCTATGTTGAGGAATGGCCTCCCATGTATGAGAGGGGAATGTCCTTGGTTTCGGGTATCTTCCATCTTAAGAATGTAAAATTCTGCAGGGAAGATGATATTCTTAACTTTTATGAGGACATCATCGACCACTCATGATGGGTGTGTTGTGATTCAGTTGGAAAGTTTCACAACAATGCCTGTTGGTTGAAGCTCTCCAACCTGCAATGAAGAATACATGGAGTGAGGCATTACATTAATAGAGGCACCTAAATCTAGTATAGCATCACAAAAGAAGGTCTACGTTATGGTACAAGGTATCGTGAATGTGTAGGTATCCTTGCATTTGGTTGGAAATGCTAGTTGAATCAAGGCCAAGACATTCCTTCCTAGGTTGACTCTCTCATTCCCCTTAAGCCTCCTTCTATGGGTGCAAATCTCTTTAAGAAATTTGGCATATCGAGGGATCTGTTTAACTACATCCAATAAAGGAATGCTAACTTGAACCCTTTTAAATGTATTCATTATTTCTTTATCAATCCCATTAACAAAATTCTTCCTAGATTTACAGAGTCTATGAGAGAATGGAAGAGGAATGGATTGTTCATTTGAATCATCAATGACAATTCGATTACCATTTTTGTCATGTTTTTCTTTACATGAAATTTTTAAGGGTTGGGAAAGAGAGTTTTCATGAGGGTGGCATACCTGCTGTGCAGAATCAGTAGAAGGAGAAACGTCTTTACCACTATGAAGTGTAATTGCACATAAATTACCTTTGTCCTTTGGATTGGAAATGGGTTGGTATGGTATTTGTCCAGAACCTTGCATCTTAAGCTCACCGATGGTGTTTGACAATTGCCCAACTTGTGTTCGTAGGTCTTGAATAGCTGATTGTGTGGTTTGTTTGAACTGGAGGTTCTGGGTTTCCATTTGCTTCACCAGATCCTCAAGGCTTGGTTCATACTTGGGAGGAGGAGGATTGTTTTGAGATTTGAAGGATAAGAAAGTTTCATACCGTGGCCTTCTTGATACCAGTTCTGCATAGGGTAGCTTAAGTTTCCTCCTTTTCGTTATTGTGGGTGTGATCGCCACCCTGGATTTGGATTTGTCCTGAATGGTTCTTGCATGAATGGTAGTGATTGATGGAATGGACACCCAGGGAGAACTGCAGCACAAGACTCAGATGAATCCTGATGTTGTGGGCACTGGTCAGAAAAATGAGTATTATCAGAACAAATACCACAATGTAATTGATTGGAAGTAGAGTGTGAGTTACCTTGTGCTTGACCTATTTTACTTAAAATGGTATGCATATCATTGAGTTTATTATTTACCTTTTGTTCAAGGGATGAATGGCATACCTCATGAACTCCTCGGGTTGGTGCAATAGCTCGTGTACCAAATTGTTGTGCATTTTGAGCCATGTTGGCTATTAAGTCACGAGCGGCAGAAGGAGTTTTATATATTTAGGGACCACCAGCTGCAAAATCAGTCATTCCATGATCCATGGGGATAATTCCCTCATAGATGTATTGAATTAATAGTTGTTCAGTAATCTGGTGGTGGGGGAAACATGAACAATTTCTTTTGAATCTCTCATAGTATTCATGAAGGGTCTCTCCTTGTAACTGCCTAATGCCACAAATTTCATTCCTAATTGATGCAATTCACGAGGTAGGGAATAACTTCTCTAGAAAGAGTCATTTAAGGTCATTCCAGCCACCAATTGTGGTAGGAAAATAGTATAGCCAATCTTTCGATACACCATCATGGGAGAAAGGGAAGGCCCTAAACTTAATGAGGTCCTCAGACACATTTTGGGGTTTTATGGTGGATCACACTATGTGAAACTCCTTTAGATGTTTATGAGGGTTCTCACCAGGAAGACCATTGAATTTTGGAAGGAGGTGGATGAGGCCTGATCTTATCTCAAAAAATGGCAGGTTCTTCAGGATATTGGATGTACGCACATTGGAACTCCACATCTGGAGTGGTCAGTTCTTTTAATGTTCGTTTATTTGCAGCCATGATCTCTGGGGTTTGATTTAGTTAAATATTTTATTGGTTTAAGACCACTTGGGGTTCCAAATGGGGTTCCTTAGTGTTACTTTATTGAACTTCATTAGATTCCTTGATTTGTGTGTGATGTGACTTTTCAATTTCAGGGTCAAATTCTAGAAGTGTTTCTTTACCAGATCAGGTCATGAAAATAAGATGTGAAGTTTGAATTTTTTTAATATGGATGAAATCACTTAATAAGGGTAAAAATAGAATATAATATTCTAATATAGAATTATAGAGAGGAATATGGAGAATAATAGAGAGAGAGAGAGAACAAACACACTAAAACAACCAAAACTAAAGACAAAACCCAAAACAAAAACAATCAAATGTGGGTGGGGAATTTAAAGGAGTACTAATAGAGAAGTAAAATAACTAAATAAAAGTAAATAAAGAAAAAAAATGATCTTGGCTCCCCGTCAACGGTGCGAAAATTTTACAGCGTTGTCGAGCGCGTCAAATTAGTTGTTTAATTTTGACGAGAATTTCTACAGTATAGCAGTAACCCTAGGTCGTCTCTCGATGGAGCCTTAGATCCTTAATTTAAAAAAAGGATTTTCATTATGAAATTAGAATTTGAATTATGTTTTTTAAAACTTGGGGGATTTATGATTAATGATGAAAATATAAAATGATATCCATAAAACAAAGAAGAAATGAACAGGATTGATTAAACATGATCAACCTGAGGAAACTCATGATGCTAATCCTTCACCGCTTCAAGGGATGGGTTATGATCTTTTAATCCCTAGTTTTTAACACCTATAACCTGAATTTTACTGAGTTAATACTAGGATACCTCCTAGGGTTCAGTCGAAAACATATAATGATTCACCGGACACCGCCGATGATTGGGTGATTTGTGTTCAACATCACCACTGAAACTCACCAAGGCAACACATGAATAATTAGATGTGGTATCCAGGTTTGTATGTTATTTCATTGTGATACCATGAAATAAATTTTCATGACCTTGATTGTTATTATGTGAGTTCAATTGACCAATATGAACCACACAAACACCTCAATTGTAATGGGGAAAAGAAAATAGTGAACGGTGTGTGAAACATCACATGAATGGGTACCCCCAAACATGATCACATGAGTTGAGAAAGACATACCAGTACATAACTCAATAAAATAAAAATAGAGGATGATGAAAAACAACACAAAAACCTTTAATTAAAAAGATCATTCAAAATAATACAACTTTAATGCTTGTGATTACATCACATTCCTCCCCGGGTGATCACAAGGTGTTTAGAAACCCATGAGAGAGGAAGAATAAGAAGATGTTGAAGTAGAACATCCCATAACCTTCAGAACTTCAAGAGATTTTGAGAAGAATCTGTGGGGACTCCAAAATGGGAGCACCTTTCCTCCTGGCCAAACTTGCAAATGGGGAGCCCAAGGTGTCATTTTATAGGAAAATTGGAAGGTGGTTTAAGGCACACATATTTCATCAATCCATTTATACAATGCGTTTAGGCCTTTAGACAGTCTTATCTCGCTTTATAGAAAATAGATATGTTGTATCCATATCTATTGAATGTCTCCACAGAATGTTTTTCACCATTTGAACAACTTCTTCTCACGATATTGATAAAATACAGAACATCACATTTTACTTGGTCCATATTTGGTAGCTTGGAATAATCAATTTGGATGGACCCCATAGAAGCCAAATCAGGATTGGGTTTCTTAATATAAAATGTAGAGTATATAATTCGGAACTATACTGCATACTTTAAGCTCATTTTAATCCACGTATTTCGTGAACTATGAAAAATAGTGGATAGATGTCCATGGATCCATGCAATTTTGGCTCATTTTTCTTCCACGTCATCAAAGGCCCTCCAAATCCTCTCCACATACATTGAAATAATAATAATAAGTAACATTTCCCATTATAATGTTGATTAAAATTAATTAAAATATTCAATCATATAGTGAAATTTTTTATTATATTTGGAATATTCATTACAAAACTAGTTTAAAACAGCGGTGTAATGGTGGAATAAAACAGTGAATCGTGGTATGATCAGCAAGCTTGAGTGGTGGAAATATACACAGATTCTACATTGGCCAATGAAATTCAATATTTCTTCTTGATTAGACAAAAAAATCACAATGTGAAAGATAGAATTCACATCCATACATTGATTTCAGATCATCCGCTGAACCGGCCAAATCTACATCAGTATATCCCAATAATTATGATTGAGATTTTCACAATATATCAAGTTGAAATCCACTATTTCCTTGTTATTATGATGTATTATTTTTACTCAAAGAATGTGGTTTATCTTAGGATTACATTTATATCTCGCTGCTTGGAATGTGGAAAAAAATACCTGACCTTGTCACAATCAAGTACAACAAACTTCTAATTACTTTCCAATATTCTGTGATATTAACTATCTTTGCATCCTCATCTTTTGATAGTTTATCAGAGTAGCAACTAGAGATTTCATATCCTTGGAATTTTCCATTCCAAATATTCTCGGAACCTCCTTGACATATTTTTCTTGTGAAATAAATGTTCCAATCCTTCCTTGGGCCACCTGTAGACCAAAAAAACATTATCTCTCCAATCATTGAAGATTTTATCTCACTTTTCAGGAATTCGAAAAAATGTCTGCACAGAGCTTCATCTGATCCGTCAAATATTATTTCGTCAACATAAACTAGGACCATAATCCTTTAATTACTATTTATGTTGAAATATATATAGTAATCAATAGCCCCAAACTAGAAATCATGATTCTTCAAGTACTGATCAAGCCTTGTGTACCATGATCTCGGTGCTTGTTTCAGTCTATAAAACCCCTTCTTCTGAATGAAAACCTTGTTCCCATATTCATTAATGATAAAACCATATGTCTACTCAATATACACGTCTTCCTCCAGAACACCATTAAAAAATGAAGATTTTATTTTTATCTAGAATGAAATGAAATTTTGTTTCACTACAATGGATTGGAATAATCTGATTGTCTCTAGTTTCGCAACCGGTGAAACATCTCCTTAACATCAATTCCCTCTATCTTAGAGTATCCATTGCACATTAGTCATGATTTTTTCTAAATCATTATTCCATCACTATTCATCTTGTTGCGATAGACCCATTTAGTCCTGAGGACATTCTTATTTGCTGGTCTCGGAATGATTTCCCATGTTTGATTCTTCTCAATATGATTTATCTCTTCATTCATACCATGAACCCAGTTTTCATCTTTATCTACATCAGTAAAACATATTGTATCTACCTGAGAAAAAAAAGATTTCTATTGCCTAGATTTCATTCTTATTGTCTGAACTAGAGCTGATTGATCATCGATGATATTTTTCATAGCAATTTTAGCTTGACATATTGGCTTTTTTGTAGATACATATTTTTCTTCCTCAGGATCATCATCAGTATCATCTTATGAATCTGTATCATCCACTTCTGCTCCCCCTGTGGTGCTTTCCTCCTCATCACATTAATCAAGAAATTGTTCATTTTTATCTTGAATAATATCTTTATTCTATAACACAGTTACATCGTTGCTCTCAACAAGTTTCCCCAACATTTTGATAAAGAATTCGCATGCTTTTATTTTTTTCGAGTAGCCAAGAAATATCCCCTCATCTCCATATGACTCAAATTTCATTTTTTTTCTTCTTTTTGAGGATAAAACACTTACTTCCAAATAATCAAAATTATTTCAATGTTTTCTTCTTTCGATAACACACCTCATATAGAGTCTTTTCTTCCTTCTGACTCAATAGATCCCTGTTATAAATATAGAATGGTGTCAAGGCTTCATCATTCTAAAATATCTCTGGTAGGTCTTTTTCTAAGAGTATCATTCTGGCCATGTTGCTGATGATCTGATTTCACCTTTCAACCACTCCATTCTGTTGAAGATTTCATTTTAAGGAAAATTGATTCCTTATCATGTGTTTCTCGAGATAGTCTTCTACATAAATGTTTGTGAATTTCTTACCATTACCAGCTCGAATATTCAGAATTTTCTATCCAAGTATACTTTCACACTCCCTATGGTACTGTTTTAAGCAGTTGAACACATCAGACTTATGGGAAATAACAAATACCAATTCTATTCTGCTATATAATTCAATTAAAAGAACACATTACCTCTTTCCGTCAATTTATCTTGGTGTGATATAGCCAAAAACATCAGAATGCACTAATTCAAGATCTCTTGTTGACTTATTTTCCTTTTCCTTATACATTATTCTGATGATCCTCCCTTGTTGGCATGCATTGGACGTGTTAGTATGATCACGTGATAGATTTGGGAGGTCTCTTGTTGTATCACACTTTTCAAGATCATCCAGTGATTGATGGCAAAGATGACCAAGCCATTTATGTCACAACATTTTATGTTCCTCTCTGGTTAGAAAACACATATCTTCTTCTCCACTTACTAGAAAGAGATTTCCATTTGTACTTTTTCACTATAAAACTACTTCCACATCTCTTCCTTTTACAATACACATATTCTTAGTAAAACTTATTAAATATCTAGAGTCACATTGTTCACTGACATTGAGAAAGTTGTGACTGAGGCCTTCTACTAATAAGACATCATCACTTCTCATCTCATTTCCCCCAAAACTGGAATTTCCTGATCCAATAATCATTAGGCCTACATCATTTCCAAACTTGACTACTCCTTCATTTTCATATTTAATGTTAGTAATAAGATACTTATTAACTTTCAAGTGAGATGTGAAACCGCTGTCAAGGATCCACACACCAGAGCAATCTAATGTTTTAAGGGAAATATCTACTACCACTGTCTTCTCATCCTTTTTATTCTTGGTCCATATTTTTTCCATTAAATATGACATGAATTGAGACTTTTGATCATTCTCAAAGTATGATGGACCAGCTTCATCTTGCAAGGCTGAAAATCTAAGTTCCATTTTCCAGTAACCTATTGGTTCATTGATCTACTTATTACGAACATTTTGATTCTGCTTCAGCACTTTCCTTTTTATGTTCGATGTAAAGTACATAGCAATGTGCCCAAATACTTTACACTAAAAATAGTTTCCATAGAAATATGTTCAAGTGAATTATTCTCTGTTTGGATACCACCTTAGTTTGTGTTCAATTTGATTTCACTTCGATATGGAACACACATATTGTCAATGTCTCATATTTCTATGACATTAACACCTGATATAAAGTGAATTCCTTCATGTCGCATCTGCACTGCTTTTTTCCCATTGGGATCTCTGAATATTTTGATTCTGGTTTGTCCCCAAACCATCAATGAATCATGGAATGGGTCCTTGTACTCTAAATTCAGCTTTCAATGCTTTTTTTAACTCAAGCCCCCCATAGGTATTATCATTTGAACATGTTTGTTGCTTCATTTTAGCTGAACTACAATTATTTATATTCATATTCTCTGTTTTCTGAGTGATCTACTTTCTTGATGTCGCAACAAGAGTCCAGAGTTTTTCTTGACCCTTAACCTTTTTACAAGAACCATCAACTTCTCTATCATGTTCTTCAAAATGTCTGATTTGATCATTCCTTGTCTTATTCCAGCCATCGATATCACTTTTCTGTTCATCAATCTTTTTTTATACTCACTAACCAATTCTAGGTTCTATTGTGTTGATGACTTGAGATTCTCAATATCTTCCATCAGCTCAGACTTATATTCTTCCTACTACTGCATATAGTGTTTGTCATCATGAACTACTTTGTGGATTTAATTTTTTTCACTCCAAACATCTATCTCCTCAAGAGAAGCCTCTATGTAAGCTTGCATGTCAACTCTTCCTTCAACTTCGTCTTCTTCATCAATGTCAGATTCATCCTTTTTCTCAGTACTCCCAAAAACATCCACCATAGAATTTTATCCATGATCCTTGTAGTTCACTATATATTCAACCTCTTCATCATCAGACTCATCTGAACTACCATATTCTAGTGAAAGTAGATTCTTATTCTTAAAGAAATTTATCTTGAATTGTTTCTTTCCTTTCACATAGGCTGAAGACTACTTCTTGGGAACATCAACTTCATAATCATCATCTTCTTGGTTCATCTTGGGGAACCTAGCCCCAAGGATTCCAATATTTCCACGTCGAAAGCATGCTATAGGAAGTTTCCCTGGAAACATTATTTTCTCTCTTTGAAGATTTGAGGAATGAAATGGAATCACCTCATCTGTCTCTTCTTCATCTTGAGAATATTCAATGGTGAGATTCTCCATGTTATTGAATTCCACTTCTTTGGATTTCCCTATTTCAACGACATCATTATCATCATTTCTCATTTCATATGCCACAACGGTGGTGTGTTGGTTATCCAACGTCAACAATTTTTGGTCTATATATTCCAAAACATAATATTTTATATGGAACCGAGGTGAATGTTTCAAAAATATGTGATTCACAATCATTATTTCATTAGTAGATTCTCCAATACCTCACATGTGTTCCACTGCAACATTAATCTGATTGACGAATGTATCAACAGACTCATTCGGGTTCATTATCAGATATTCATACTTGTTATACAACACATGAGTCTTTCCCTCTCTATCCTTTGTATATTATTTATATATATTCAATAGCTTCTCCTACATGACATGTGATGTTTTTCATGACATCACTTTCGTATAGATGGCATTGGATAGGGCTCCCCCGTCTAAAATAATTCCCTTGGAATCAACATCCAATTCTCTACGCTCATCTTCTCATATGCACCACTATTAATATCGGCTATTATTCCATGCATTGATGCTGTGAACACTTCCATTCCCAATGATCGGAAGTAGCGTTGCATCTGATTCTTCCATAGATAAAAATTAATCCCGTCAAATATTGGAATCCCTTTGCGATTGGTGACCTCTGTTTGAGAGAGAAACTCTGATATCATCCTTTCCGTCTGATACCAAATATGAGGTCAACTAAGCTAGATATCCTGAGGGGTGGAGGTGAATTAGGGGATGAAATATTAAAACAAATTACCCTTGAACTTGTTTTTTTGTTAGACAAAACCATCTTTTCTCTATCTCTTTCCCATTATAGAGTATGAATGAATCATATTTTATGAACATGATAGAGAAATTTTACATGGTTCACCCTCACTAGGATACATCCAAGGAGCATACACTGGAGATGTGCCAATTTACCAAATCCACTATAATGGCACTATTTCTTACAAGTTAAAAGCGTGCACACTATCCCTCCAGGTTTACAGCCACTCACAATTTGAGAACTCACTACTCCCTCAACTGAAGTGTTCTCACTGTTTCTTCAGAAGATCCATTCACAGTTTATAGACATTTAGGTCTCTTAATTATTGCTAATGAATGCATCCTCCACTATATTTTGATACTATATTGATGTCTAAAATTGAAGCACTGATTAATCCCCCATTTCCCCAGAACATTTAGCAACATCCTTTATAAAATACCTTCACAATGAACCAAGTATCGTGAAGTTCCCAATTTCACGAAGCTCAAACAAGCCTTCATGTTGTTCATACATTTTTGCCCAGCACACACCATCACAGTGCTCAAGCCTTCACAAAGCTTATCCCATCACAGATCTCATGTCGTCGTAGAGCGACATCCTTTACGAAGAACACTGATCCAACGTGGAACATTCCTCTTTCACGGAGCTAGATTTGCCGCCGTGAAGCACCTTCCATTCGCAAAACACATTTCCTTCGTGAACCACCATCATGATTCAAGAGAAAACAATTTTATTCAATAACTCTCTAATTTTCTCGAGGGGGTTGAGGCCTATTTTTAGGCGATTCCACTGATCCTATTACATTCCACGCGAAGTCAGCACCATGTGAGCTCAAATTCTGATGTTATGAAATTTCTCTCAAAATTATCACTATATCGCAAAGCACCATGAAAATTTTCGAATTGCGGAGCCTGTCGTAATCATGGAGCATTTCTTCAATTCCTATGCTCCTTATCTGTGAAGAACCACTCACAATTCCCTTCTCCGACGCAAATATCGCCAACTCTGTCGGTCATGAGTCTCGTCGTAATCATGAAAAACACAGTCAAATTTCTTCATGTTTTTGAAAAATTCACATTAAGAAACCCATATTCACATAACTGATTCCTTTGCCATATTTTGATGATATCTTCAAGGGAATCAATATTTCACGATGCTCACCAAATTCCATATTTTATCCCCAAAATTTTCGCAAACACTAGAAAAAAACACCACCTTGAGTCTGTTCTTTTGTACCACCTCCATATCTTCTATTCCTTTGTCATTGTTCTTTTTCAACATAGATTGTAAAAAACTTCTCTGGAACATGAAAATTCACCAAATAAACATGCATTATCAAAAAACAAAACCAACTCAAAAATAATGCATTGTTACCATGAGGGATTTTTTACTACAATCTCCCCCTTTGGGCTTGTTGACACTCTTCTTAAAATGATTCCCTTCACTTTGATATCTCTATGAAGCTCCTTACATCATCAACCATAATTTGCCTCATGTGATTCAGATTGCGAACAAAGATTCATTCACGACATTCCTTAATCCCACATGAGCAATGATCTGTGTTAGAAACAAGAGTAGATGAAAAGTTCATCAATGAATCACTTCACTTCTGACCCCAATTTTTTTCACCAAACTAATACAAATTTCCTAATTGGTACCAATTATTGATCACTAGAAACCGTCAATCACCATTCTAACATCATTCTTTTTCTTTTATCACGATCCTTAGCTATTGTGATATCTATTCTTTGATCGATCATATCAAGCATCATCATATTTCAATACTCTCCCCCTTTCTCATTTATCCCACTACCTTGCTACTCCCCCTGTCACCTTCTCCCTGTGTCTTTGACTAAGAAATTTTCTCCCATCCTCTAAAAGTTCCTCCCCTTGTAGGAGTTAATATTTCACTATTTATCCCCCATCTTCAATGATACCATAGGTCACTCCATTGTGGCATGAAACATTGGATGCATCACATTTAACACATTAGGAAAAAACACACCATACCATGGGGAGATGGGGTTCTAAAAATCATAGTTTTCTAATTGCGTGGTGTCAAAAGAACTTCATAAGACAGTCGATGCCTCTCAAAATCATACATGGGTAAGGCCTTTGTTAGAATGTCTGCAACCAGTATTTTTGTAGGCACCTACTCCAACTTAACAATACCATAATCAACCTTCACCTTGATAAAATGATACATTATCTGAGTGTACTTTTTCCATGACTAATGGAACTTATTTTTGCTGAGCTTTATAGAAGTTGGTTTATCACACTAGATTATGATCGGATACTTCACTGCAACACCCATATCATATAGCTTCTACTTAATCCACAGCAATTGCGTGCAAGCATGAGTGGCTACAATATACTCAGCTTCTGCGGTGCTCAATGAAATGAAATTTTGATTCTTGCTTTTCCATGAAACACACAATACGCCAAGATAGAAAGAAACTTCTAACGTTGATTTCCTATCATTCGCTGAACAGGCCCGATCCTCATCAATATATCCCGATAATTCTGACAGTGATTTGTCACTATATATCATGTAGAAATCCACCTTGCCCTTTATATACTGAATTGTTATTTTCATTGCAAGCAGGTGGTTATCCATGGGATTACTATGATATCTCCTTACTTGGCATGTGGAGAAAACAATGTCAGAACATTTCACATCCAACTACCACAAATTCCAATTATTTCCCTATATTCTATGCTATTAACTACCTATCCATCCTCATCTTTGGAGAGTTTCATCGGGGTAGCAACCAGATTCTTCATCTACATGAAATTTTCCATTACAAAACTTCTCAAAACATCTTTGGAATATTTGGATTTATAAATGAATGTTCTATTCCTTCCATGTGTCACCTCTAGACCACGGAAAAACGTTATCTCTCTAATCATTGAAATTTCAAACTCAAATTTAATATATCCTGAAAAATGTCTGCACAATGCTTCATCTGATCTGCCAAATATTATGTCATCAACAAAAACCAGGACCATAATTATTTGATTACTATTTTTTTGAAATAGTGATTGAAATAAACACATCCACGCTATAAACTAATTATCTTCAAGTACTGATCAAGCCTTGGGTATCATGCTCTTGGAACTTTTTTTATCCCATATACTGACTTCTTCAGTCTGAAATCCTAGTTCTCATCCTCATGAATGAGAAGAAAATCTGGATGGTCGATATACACTTCTTCTTCCATAACCCCATTAAATAATATAGATTTTATGTCCATCTAGAAAACAATGAACATCCATTTCACTGTAGTCACTATGATTAATCTGATTGTATATATTCTTGCAACTGGTGAAAATGTTCCATCAACTCCTATTCAATGTATCTGGGAGTATCCTTTTCACACTAATCATACTATTTTCTTAATAAATGTACTATCATCATTCATCTTGTTGCGATAGACCCATTTATTCCCAATAACATTCTTATTTTTTGGCATCAAAATGATTTCCCATGTCTGATTTTTCTCATTCTGATCTAGCTCTTCATTCATAGCCAGAACCCAGTTTTTCTCTTCAACATTATCAACACAAAATTTAGGCTCTGCCTGAGATAGGAAAGATGTCTACTGTATAGATTTCATTCTTTATATCTGTACTATATATGACTAATCAAAAATTATATTCTACCAATCAATTTCATCTTGACTTCTTGGATTTTGTGGAGATACAGATTTTACATCATCATGATCATCATCAGTATCTTCTTCTGAATAAACATTATTGACTTCTACTCCCCCTGTATTTCTTTCCTCTTCATCACTTTCATCAGGAAATTGCTCCTTGTAAGGTAGAATACTCTCTTCATTATCTACTAAAGGGACATCATTTCGCTCAACTACTTTTCCTAGCGTTTTGTTAAATCATTTGTAGGATTTCATTTCTCCTGAGTAGCATTGAAATATCCCCTCATCTCTATGCGACACAAATTTCCAATGTTTATCCTTGTGAAGGATAAAGAACTTACTACTAAATATTAGAAATATTTCACAGTTGGCTTCCTTCAAAAACAAATCTCATACGGAGTCTTTCCTTCCTCCAGACACAACAGAGCCCTGTTAAAAATGTAGACCAATGTGAAAAGTGTTTCCTTCCAAAATTGATCTGGTTAGTATTTTCCTTTGAGCATCATTCCAGCAATTTCATTGATGATACAAATTCTCTTTTCAACGATTCAATTATTTTGGGAGATCTCATTGATGAAACGTGATACATTATCCTGTGTTTCTCGATATAGTCTTTTACCTGAATATTTGTGAATTCCATACCATTATCTGTGTGAAACATCATAATTTTCTATTTAATATTCCTTTATCACTCCCTTAGGTACTGTTTTAAGCATCTGAACACATCAGACTTATGGGAAAAAAAATACCCAATACATTTAGCAATATTCATCAACCAAAATAACACATTACATCTTTCCACCAATTTTTCTTGGTGTGATGGGCCCACAAACATTTGCATGCTCCAATTAGAGCACTCTTGTTGACATCCTTTCCTTTTCCTTTTAGGTCTTTCTAATGATCTTCCCTTATTGGCATTCATCGAATGTGTGAGATTTATCACATGGTATCTTTGGGAGGTATCTTACTGCATAACCCATTACCAAATTTTCCAAGGATGGATGGCATAAATTACCTAGTCATTTAGGCCACAACTTGTTTTCTTCCTCGGAGGTAAAAAATCATATATCTCCTTCTCCACTAACTAGGTAGAGATTTCCCATTTTCATTTTTCCCTGTAGAACTATTTCCCCATATCTTCCTTTTACAATACACAAGTACTTAGTACTCCATATAGAATGTCTTGAGTCACATAGCATATTGAAACTGAGCAAGTTATGACTGAGGCCTTCTACTACTAATACATCAACATGTCTCATCCATTTTAACTCAGACCTGGCCTTTCCTGAGCAAATAATCTTCGGGCCTTCATCGTTTCCAATGGTGAAAAAACCTTATTTTTCATATTTTATTCCTGTAATAAAATCCTTATTAATTATCATCTGAGATGTGAATCCACTGTCAAGGATCCACACACAAAAGCGATCTAATGCTTTAAGGGGAATTTCTTCCACCACTACCTTCTCATCAATTTCATAATTCGTCCAAATTTTTTCCTTTGTACTCATCATGGACTGAGAATTCTGATCTTTCTCAGAGTATGATGGACTAACATCATTTTGCAAGGCTGCAAATCTATTTTTCATTTTCAACTCACATGTTGGTTCCCTAATCTGCTGCTTGGGAACATTTTGATTATACTTTGGCACAATCCATTTTATAGTCTATGTATAGTACATAGCTATGTTCCCAAATCCACTATACCAAAAATTGTGTCCTTCGAAATATGTTCTAGAGAACTATTCTCTGTTTGGTTTCCACCTATGTTCTTATTCCATTCAATTTCTCTTGGCTATAGAACACACATATAGGGAATTTCCCATCTTTCCACAAAAATAATACCTTATAAAAGGTGAATTCATTCATGTCATATCAAAACAACTAGTTTCTCCTTGGGATGTATGAATATCTTGATTCTCCTTTGTTCCCAAATCATCCTTCAATCTCAGAATGAGTTCTTTTGGTCTGAATTCAGTTTTCATACACTACTGAAAATCCATCATTTCCCAACGGTTTAGAACCGTTGGGAAAGGCTGCAGAACCGTTGGTATATGTTATAGCAACGGTTCTGCAAACCGTGGGGAAGTAAGCCGTTGGGAACGGCTTTTCCCAATGGTTTACACAGAACTGTTGGGATAGGTTAGAAAAATTAAACCTATCCCAATGGTTCTGCCAAACCGTTGGGAAAGGATTTTCCCAACGGTTTGGCCCGTTGGGAAATAAACAGAGAATTTTCTATCCCAACGGTTTACAAACCGTTGGGAAAGGTTTTTACCATCGGTTCTATGAACCGTTGGTAAAAATAACCATTCAACAAGATATCCCAACGGTTCCTTGAACCATTGGTAAAAACAGCTACATAGAGCCTATGCCAACGGTTTGAAAACCGTTGGCATAGGCTTTGTTGTGCAAATTGCACAGCAGCCTACAATTTGCATAGCAGGTCTGGTTTTTGGGCATTCACCCTCGGTTTCAATTCAATTTTCAATCCAATTATGCCCTCGTTTTCAATTCATTTTTTAATCCAATTATTGTACGTGTAACACATATAATGCATACATATAGAGAACAAACCAACACATACAAATAATGCAAACCAACCAGCCAACACATATAATGCATCCTGAAAATATACACATCCATAATTAAAGTAGAATTCATAACACAATTATAAACATACATAATTCATTTAGAATTCATTTTAAAATTTAGATGACAATCATATGTGGAATCCGAAATTCAATTCATAATTTGATTGGTTTTTCATATACCATATATTTTTAATAGAAATGATATCCATTTTAAAAAAAATACATACATCTGGAATGATACTGGTCACACCGTGCCTCGGATTGAGGCGAGGTTAACTCATACACGTCACAAATGACTCATTGATCGTTGTCTTAAAGTATCAACATATTCCGAAATCATTTGGTTGGTTTTCTGTATGTTAGTTGTTGTTTTCACTTAAAATGAAGTGTTTTTTATATAAAAGAGAGACACTTTTAATGGTGTCGGCCACACCGCGCCTCGTATTGAGGCGGGGTTAACTCGTACACATCACAAATGACCCATGGATTGTTGTTCTAAATAATAAAAACAATCAGAATGTGTTTGGTTGGTTTTCCGTATGAATTTAAAGTGTAGTCCATTTTAAAGAAAAGAGATACACTTAGAGTGGTCTCGGCCAAACCGTGACTCAGATTGAGGCGTCGTTGACTCGTACATGTAAAATATGACCCATGAATCTTTGTCCTAAATTTTCAACAGATTCCGAATGCGTTTGGTCAGTTTTTAATGGGTCAGTTGTTTATTTCACTTATAATCTTGTCCATTTTAAACAAAAGAGACACAGTTAGAGTGGTACTGGCCACACCGCATCTCGGATTTAGACGGGGTTGACTCTTACACGTCTCAAATGACCCATGGATCATTTTCCTAAAGTATCAACACAATCCAAATGCGTTTGGCCGGTTTTCCGTATGTCAGTTGATGTTTTTCACTTAAAATGATGTCCTTTTGAAACAAAAGACACACACATTGAGTTGTGCTGGCCACACCACGCCTCGGATTGAGGTGGAGTTGACTCATACACATCAAATATAACCCATGGATCGTTCTCCTAAAGTTTCAATGGAATCCGAATGCGTTTGGTCAGTTTTCCGTATGTACTTAAAATATTGTCCATTTTAAACAACAAAAAGTCACTTAGAGTGGTCCCGAACACACTTAGATGACAATTAAATTAGAAGTCATAACGTAATTATAAACGTACATAATTATTATAGAATTCAATTTAAAATTTAGATGACAATTATATGTGGAATCCGAAATTCAATTCATAATTTGATCGGTTTTTTCTATACCATATATTTTTTTTACCTCAAATGATGTCCATTTTAAAAAAAATACATACACCTGAAGTGATACCAGCCACACCGCACCTCATATTAAGGCAGGGTTGACTCGTACACGTCACATTTGACCCATGTATCGTTGTGATAAAGTATCGACACAATCTGAATGCGTTTGGTCGGTTTTGCGTATGCTAGTTGATGTTTTTCACTTAAAATGACGTCCTTTTGAAACAAAAGACGGACACTATGAGTGGTGCCGACCACACCGCGTCTCCAATTGAGGCGGGGTTGATTCGTACACGTCACATATGACCCATGGATCTTTCTCCTAAAGTTTAAATGGAAACCAAATGTGTTTGGTCAGTTTTCCGTATGTACATAAAATGTTGTCCATTTTAAACAAAAGAGTGACACTTAGACTAATCCTGACCACACCGCGACTCAGATTCATCCCGGGTTGGCTCATACATGTCACATATGACCCATGGATCGTTGTGATAAATTATCAAAATATTACGAATGTGTTTGGTCGGTTTTGCGTATGCCAGTTGTTCTTTTCATTTATAATCATGTCCATTTTAAACAAAAGAGACAGAGTTAGAGCGGTGTCGGCCACACCGCGTCTCGGATTAAGACGGGGTTGACTTTTACACGTCACATATGACTCATGGATCATTGTGCTAATGTATCGATAGAATCCGAATGCGTTTGGTCGTTCTTCCGTATGTCAGTTGATGCCTTTCACGTAAAATGACGTCCTTTTGAAACAAAAGACGGACACTTTGAGTAGTGTCAACTGCACCGCATGTCGGATTGAGGCGGGGATGATTCGTACACGTCACATATGACCCATGGATCGTTCTCCTAAAGTTTCAACGGAAACTGAATCCATTTGGTCATTTTTCCGTATGTACTTAAAATGGTATCCATTTTAAACAAAAGAGAGTCACTTAGACTTATCCTGGCCACACCGCGACTCAGATTCATCCCGGGTTGGCTCGTACACGTCTCATTTGACCCATGGATTGTTGGGATAAATTATCAACAGATTCGGAATGCGTTTGGTCGGTTTTCCGTATGTCAGTTGATGCTTTTCACTTAAAATGACGTCCTTTTGAAACAAAAGACAGACACTTTGAGTGGTGATGGCCACACCATGTCTTCGGATTGAGCTAAAACCACCGTGAAACATTCTAATTATTATTCGTGACGTGTACGCGCAGACGGCACGTCAATCAGACGTGCAGTTTGCATGGTACGACTCAATATTCTTGTTTTAAGTGATGTGCGCGCTTCGTAAACCCACGTGAGGGGGGTCCAAATGGGACGAACGAAGTTGGAATGGCCTGAAATCAGAAGACAAATACGGGACAGTTATTTCTGAAGGGGTCGAGCAGACGGCACGTCAATCGGACGTGCCGTGTTCCCGCGATGACCGACAACGCAGTTCTGGTGTCATAAACGGCCAAAACGGGCGTCCAACGGTCAAATTCATAGCGGGCGACCTCATATTGATCTGAAACCACCGTGAAACATTCTAATTATTATTCGTGACGTGTAAGCGCAGACGGCACGTCAATCGGACGTGCGGTTTGCGCAGTACGGCTCAATATTCGTATTTTAAGTGATTTGCGCGCTTCGTAAACGCGCGTGAGGGGGGTCCAAACGGGCCGAACGAAGTCGGAATGGCCTGAAATCAGACGACAAATACGGGTGAGTGATTGCTGAAGTGTTCGAGCAGACAGAACGTCAATTGGACGTGCCATGTGCCCGTGGTGACCGACAACGCAGTTCTGGTGTCATAAACGGCCAAACCAGGCGTCAAACAGTCAAATTCATAGAGGACGACCTCGGATTGAGCTAAAACCACCGTGAAACATTCTAATTATTATTCGTGATGTGTACGCGCAGACGGCACGTCAATTGGACGTGCGGTTTGCGCGGTACGGCTCAATATTCGTGTTTTAAGTGATGCGCGCGCTTCGTAAACGCGCGTGAGGCGAGTCCAAATATGCCTAATGAAGTCGGAATGACCTAAAATCAGATGAAAAATACGGGACAGTGATTTATGAAGTGGTCGAGTAGACGACACGTCAATCGGACTTGTCGTGTGCCCGCGGTGACCGACAACGCAGTTCTGGTGTCATAAACGGCCAAAACGGGCGTCCAACAGTCAAATTCATAGCGGACGACCTCAGATTGAGCTGAAACCACCGTGAAACATTCTAATTATTATTCGTGACGTGTACGCACAGACGACACGTCAATCGGACGTGCGTTTGCGCGGTACGGCTCAATATTCGTATTTTAAGTGATGCACGCGCTTCGAAAACGTGCGTGAGGGGTGTCCAAACGGGCCGAACGAAGTCAGAATGACCTGAAATCAGACGACAAATACGGGTGAGTGATTTCTGAATTGTTCGAGCAGACGGCACGTCAATTGGACGTGCCATTTGCCCGCGGTGACCGACAACGCAGTTCTGGTGTCACAAACGTCCAAAACGGGCGTCAAACGGTCAAATTCATAGCGGATGACCTCGGATTGAGCTGAGACCACCGTGAAACATTCTAATTATTATTCGTGACGTGTAAGCACAGACGACACGTCAATCGGACGTGCGGTTTGCACGGTACGACTCAATATTCGTATTTTAAGTGCTGCACGCGCTTCGTAAACGCGCGTGAGGGGGGTGAAAACGGGACGAATGAAGTCGGAATGGCCTCAAATCAGACGAAAAATACGGGAGAGTGATTTATGAAGTGTTCGATCAGACGACACGTCAATCGGACGTGCCGTGTGCCCGCGGTGACCGACAACGCAGTTCTGGTGTCATAAACGGCCAAAACGGGTGTCCAACGGTCAAATTCATAGCGGACGACCTCAGATTGACCTGAAAACACCGTGCAACATTCTAATTATTATTCGTGACGTGTACGCATAGACGGCACATCAATCGGACGTGTGGTTTGCGCGGTACGGCTAAATATTCGTGTTTTAAGTGATGCGCGCGCTTCGTAAACGCGCGTGAGGGGGGTCCAAACGGGCCGAACGAAGTCGGAATGGCCTGAAATCAGATGAAAAATACGGGACATTGATTTCTGAAGTGTTCGAGCAGACGGCGCATCAATCGGACGTGCCGTGTGCCCTTGGTGACCGACAACGCAGTTCTGGTGTCATAAACGGCCAAAACGGGCGTCCAACGGTCAAATTCATAGCGGCCGACCTCGGATTGACCTGAACCCACCATGAAAAATTCTAATTATTATTCGTGACGTGTACGCGCAGACGGCACGTCAATCGGACGTGTGGTTTGCGCGGTACGGCTCAATATTCGTGTTTTAAGTGATGCGAGCGCTTCGTAAACGCGCGTGAGGGGGGTCCAAACGGGCCGAACGAAGTCGGAATAGCCTGAAATCAGACGAAAAATATGGGTGAGTGATTTCTGAAGTGGTCGAGCAGACGGCACATCAATTGGATGTGCCATGTGCCCACGGTGACCAACAACACAGTTCTGGAGTCATAAACGGCCAAAACGGGCGTCAAACGGTCAAATTCATAGCGGATGACCTCGGATTCAGCTAAAACCACCGTGAAACATTATAATTATTATTCTTGATGTGTACGCGTAGACGGAACTTCAATTGGACGTGTGGTTTGTGCGGTACGACTCAATATTCGTGTTTTAAGTGATGCACGCGCTTCGTAAACACGCGTGAGGGTGGTCCAAACGGGTCGAACGATTTTGGAATGGCCTGAAATCAGACGACAAATACGGGTGAGTGTTTTATGATGTGGTCGAGTAGACGGAACGTCAATCGGACGTGCTGTGTGCCCGCGGTGACCGACAACGCAGTTCTGGTGTCATAAACGACCAAAACGGGCGTCAAACGGTCAAATTCATAGCGGACGACCTCGGATTGACCTGAAAAAACCGTGCAACATTATAATTGTTATTCGTGATGTGTACGCGCATACAACACGTCAATTGGACGTGCGGTTTGCGCGGTACGACTCAATATTCGTGTTTCAAGTGATGTGCGCGCTTCGTAAACGCGTGTGAGGGTGGTCCAAACGGGCCGAACGATTTCAGAATGGCCTGAAATCAAACAAAAAATACGGTTGAGTGATTTATGAAGTGGTCGAGCAGACGGCACATCAATCGGACGTGCCTTGTGCCCGCGGTGACCGACAACGCAGTTCTGGTGTCATAAACGGCCAAAACGGGCGTCCAACGGTAAAATTCATAGCGGACGACCTCAGATTGACCTGAAACCACCGTGCAACATTATAAATTATTATTCGTGACATGTAAGCCTAGATTTCACGTCAATCGGACGTGCGGTTTGCGCGGTACGGCTCAATATTTGTGTTTTAAGTGATGCGCGCGCTTCGTAAACGCGCTTGAGGGGGGTCCAAACAGGCCGAACGAAGTCAGAATGTCCTGAAATCAGACAAAAAATACGAGAGAGTGATTTATGAAGTGGTCGAGCAGACGGCACGTCAATCGGACGTGCCGTGTGCCCGCGGTGACTGACAACGCAGTTCTGGTGTCATAAACGGCCAAAATGGGCGTCCAACGGTCAAATTCATATCGGAGGAACTCGGATGGACCTGAAACCACCATGCAACATTCTAATTATTATTCGTGACGTGTACGCGCAGACGGCACGTCAATCGGACGTGCGGTTTTCGCGGTACGGCTCAATATTCGTATTTTAGGTGATACGCGCGCTTCGTAAACGCGCGTGAGGGGGGTCCAAACGGGCCGAACAAAGTCGGAATGGCGTGAAATCAGACGACAAATACGGGTGAGTGATTTCTGAAGTGGTTGAGTAGATGGCACGTCAATTGGACGTGCCATGTGCCCGCGGTGACCGACAACGCAGTTGTGGTGTCATAAACGGCCAAAACGGGCGTCAAACAGTCAAATTCATAGCAGATGACCTCGCATTGAGCTGAAACCACCATGAAACATTCTAATTATTATTCGTGACATTTACGCGCCGACGGAACGTCAATCAGACGTGCGGTTTGCGCGGTACGGCTCAATATTCGTGTTTTAAGTGATGCACGCGCTTCGTAAACGCACGTGAGGGTGGTCCAAATGGGCCGAACGATTTCAGAATATCCTGAAATCAGACGAAAAATACGGGTGAGTGATTTATGAAGTGGTCGAGCAGACGGCAAGTCAATCGGATGTGCCGTGTTCCTGCGGTGATCGACAATGCAGTTCTGGAGTCACAAACGGCCAAAACGGGCGTCAAACGGTCAAATTCATAGAGGACGACCTCAGATTGTCCTGAAACCCCGGTGCAACATTCTAATTATTATTAATGACATGTACGCGCAGACGTCAAATCAATTGGACGTGCGGTTTGCGTGGTACGACTCAATATTCGTGTTTTAAGTGATGTGCGCGCTTCGTAAACACGCGTGAGGGTGGTCCAAATGGGCCGAACGATTTCGGAATGGCCTGAAATCAGACGAAAAATACTGGTGAGTGATTTATGAAGTGGTCGAATAGACTTCACGTCAATCGGACGTGCCTTGTGCCCGCGGTGACCGACAACGCAGTTCTGGTGTCATAAACGGCCAAAACGGGCGTCCAACAGTCAAATTCATAGCGGATGACATCGGATTTACCTGAAACCACCGTGCAACATTATAATTATTATTCGTGACATGTACGCATAGACGACACATCAATCGGACGTGCGGTTTGCGCGGTACGGCTCAATATTCGTGTTTTAAGTGATGCGCGCGATTCGTAAACGCGCCTGAGGGGGGACCAAATGGGCCGAACGAAGTCGGAATGGCCTGAAATCAGACGAAAAATACAGGAGAGTGATTTATGAAGTGGTCGAGCAGACGGAACATCAATCGGACGTGCCGTGTGCCCGCGGTGACCGACAACGCAGTTCTGGTGTCACAAACGGCCAAAACGGGCGTCCAACTGTCAAATTCATAGAGGACGACATCAGATTGACCTAAAACCACCGTGAAACATTCTAATTATTATTCGTGTCATGTACGCGCAGACGGCACGTCAATCGGACGTGCAGTTTGCGCGGTACGGCTCAATATTCGTATTTTAAGTGATGCCCGCGCTTCGTAAACGCGCGTGAGGGGGTCCAAACGGGCCGAACGAAGTCGGAATGGCCTGAAATCAGACGACAAATACTGGTGAGTTATTTCTGAAGTGGTCGAGCAGACGGCCCGTCAATCGGACATGTCGTGTGCCCGCGGTGACCGACAACGCAGTTCTGGTGTCATAAACGGCCAAAACGGGCGTCAAATGGTCAAATTCATAGCGGAAGACCTCGGATTGAGCAGAAACCTCCATGAAACATTCTAATTATTATTCTTGACGTGTACGCGCGGACGGCACACCAATCGGACGTGCGGTTTGCGCGGTACGAGTCAATATTCGTGTTTTAAGTGATGTGCCCGCTTCGTAAACGCGCGTGAGGGCGGTCCAAACGGGCCGAACGATTTCGGAATGGCCTGAAATCAGACAAAAAATACGGGTGAGTGATTTAGGAAGTCGTCGAGCAGATGGCACTTCAATCGCACGTGCCGTGTGCCCGCGGTGACTGACAACGCAGTTCTGGTGTCATAAATGGCCAAAACGGGCGTCAAACGGTCTAATTCATAGCGGACGACCTAGGATTTACCTGAAACCACCGTGCAACATTATAATTATTATTCGTGATGTGTACGCGCAGACGGAATGCCAATCAGACGTGCGGTTTGCGCGGTACGGCTCAATATTCGTGTTTTAAGTGATGCGCGCGCTTCGTAAACGCGCGTGAGGCGGGTCCAAATGGGCCGAACGAAGTCGGAATGGCCTAAAATCAGACGACAAATACGGGACAGTGATTTATGAAGTGGTCGAGCAGACGTCACATCAATCGGACGTGCCGTGTGCCTGCGGTGACCGACAACGCAGTTCTGGTGTCATAAACGGCCAAAACGGGCGTCCAATGGTCAAATTCATAGCGGACGACCTCAGATTGAGTTGAAACCACCGTGCAACATTCTAATTATTATTCGTGACGTGTATGCGTAGACGGAACGTCAATCGGACGTGCGGTTTGCGCGGTACGACTTAATATTCGTATTTTAAGTGACGCACGCGCTTCGTAAACGTGCGTGAGGGGGGTCCAAACGGGACGAACGAAGTTGGAATGACCTGAAATCAGACGACAAATACGGGTGAGTAATTTCTGAATTGTTCGAGCAGACGGCACGTCAATTGGACGTGCCATTTGCCCTTGGTGACCGACAACGCAGTTCTGGTGTCACAAACGTCCAAAACGGGCGTCAAACGGTCAAATTCATAGCGGATGACCTCGGATTGAGCTGAAACCACCGTGAAACATTCTAATTATTATTCGTGACATGTAATCACAGACGGAACGTCAATCGGACGTGCGGTTTGCGTGGTACGACTCAATATTCATATTTTAAGTGATGCACGCGCTTCGTAAACGCGCGTGAGGGGGGGTGAAAACGGGCCGAACGAAGTCATAATGACCTAAAATCAGACGACAAAAACAGGTGAGTGATTTATGAAGTGTTCGAGCAGACGTCACATCAATCGGACGTGCCGTGTGCCCGCGGTGACCGACAACGCAGTTCTGGTGTCAAAAACGGACAAAACGGGCGTCAAACCGTCAAATTCATAGAGGACTACCTCGGATTGATCTGAAACTACCATGCAACATTTTAAGTATTATTCATGACGTGTACGCGCAGACGACACGTCAATCGGACATGCGGTTTGCGCGGTACGGCTCAATATTCGTGTTTTAAGTGATGCGCGCGCTTCGTAAACGCACGTGAGGGTGGTCCAAACGGGCCGAATGATTTCGGAATGGCCTGAAATCAGAAGAAAAATACGGGTGAGTGATTTATGAAGTGTTCGAGCAGACGGCACGTCAATCGGACATGCCGTGTGCCCACGGTGACTGACAACGCAGTTCTGGTGTCATAAACGGCCAAAACGGGCGTCAAACGGTCAAATTCATAGCGGACGACCTCGGATTGACCTGAAACCACCGTGCAACATTCTAATTATTATTCGTGACATGTACGCGCAGACGGAACGCCAATCGGACGTGCGGTTTGTGCGGTACTGATCAATATTCGTGTTTTAAGTGATGTGCGCGCTTCGTAAACGCGCGTGAGGGGGGTCCAAATGGGCCGAACGAAGTCGGAATGGCCTGAAATCGGACGACAAATACGTGACAGTGATTTCTGAAGTGGTCGAGTAGACGAAACGTCAATCGGACGTGCTGTGTGCCCGTGGTGACCGACAACGCAGTTCTGGTGTCACAAATGGCCAAAACGGGCGTCCAACGGTCAAATTCATATCGGACGACCTCAGATTGAGCTGAAACCACTGTGCAACATTTTAATTATTATTCGTGATTTGTACGCGCAGACGGAACATCAATCGGATGTGCGGTTTGCACAGTATGGCTCAATATTCGTATTTTAAGTGATGCACGCGCTTCGTAAACGCGCATGAGGGGGGGTCCAAACGGGCCGAACGAAGTCGGAATGACCTGAAATCAGACGAAAAATACGGGTGACTGATTTCTGAAGTGGTCGAGCAGACAGCACATCAATTGGACGTGCCATGTGCCCGCGGTGACCGACAACGCAGTTCTGGTGTCATAAACGGCCAAAACGTGCGTCAAACGATCAAATTCATAGCATACGACCTCAGATTGAGCCGAAACCACCGTGCAACATTCTAATTATTATTCGTGACATGTACGCGCAGACGACACATCAATCGGACGTGCGGTTTGCGCAGTACGTCTCAATATTCGTATTTTAAGTGATGCACGCTCTTCGTAAACGCGCGTGAGGGGGTCCAAACGGGCCGAACGAAGTCGGAATGACCTGAAATCAGACGAAAAATACGGGTGATTGATTTATGAAGTGGTCGAGCAGACGGAACATCAATCGGACGTGCCGTGTGCCCGCGGTGACCGACAACACAGTTCTGGTGTCATAAACGACCAAAACGGGCGTCAAATGGTCAAATTCATCGCGGACGACCTCGGATTGACCTGAAACCACCGTGCAAAATTCTAATTATTATTTGTGACGTGTACGTGCAGACAGAACGTCAATAGGATGTGCGGTTTGCGCGGTACGGCTCAATATTCGTGTTTTAAGTGATGGGCGCGCTTCATAAACGCGCGTGAGGGGGTCCAAATGGGCCGAACGAAGTCGGAATGGCATGAAATCAGACGAAAAATACAGGAAATTGATTTCTGAAGTGGTCGAGTAGACGGCACGCCAATCGGACGTGCCGTGTGCCCGTGGTGACCGACAACGCAGTTCTGGTGTCATAAATGGCCAAAACGGGTGTCCAACGGTCAAATTCATAGCGGACGACCTCAGACTGAGTTGAAACCACCGTGCAACATTCTAATTATTATTCCTGACGTGTACGCGCAGACGGCATGTCAATCGGACGTGCGGTTTGCGCGGTACGACTCAATATTCATGTTTTAAGTGATGCACGCGCTTCGTAAATGCGCGTGAGGGGGGTCCAACGGGCCGAACGATTTCGGAATGACCTGAAATCAGACGAAAAATACGGGTGAGTGATTTCTGAAGTGGTCGAGGAAACGACATGTCAATTGGACGTGCCATGTGCCCTCGGTGACCGACAACGCAGTTCTGGTGTCATAAACGGCCAAAACAGGCGTCAAACGGTCAAATTCATAGCGGACGACCTCAGATTGAGATGAAAATACCGTGAAACATTCTAATTATTATTCGTGATGTGTACGCGCAGACGACACGTCAATCAGACGTGCGGTTTGCGCGGTACGGCTCAATATTCATATTTTAAGTGATGCATGCGCTTCGTATACGTGTGTGAGGGGGGTCCAAACGGGCCGAACGAAGTCGTAATGACCTGAAATCAGACAAAAAATACGGGTGAGTGATTTCTCAAGTGGTCGAGCAGACAGCACGTCAATTGGACGTGCCATGTGCCCGCAGTGACCGACAACACAGTTATGGTGTCATAAACGGCCAAAACGGGCATGAAACAGTCAAATTCATAGAGGATGACCTCGGATTGAGCTAAAACCACCGTGAAACATTCTAATTATTATTCGTGACGTGTACGCGTAGACGGAACGTCAATCGGACATGCGGTTTGCGCGGTACGGCTCAATATTCGTATTTTAAGTGATGCACGCGCTTCTTAAACGCGCGTGAGGGGGGTCCAAACGGGCCGAACAAAGTCGGAATGACTTGAAATCAGACAAAAAATATGGGTGAGTGATTTATGAAGTGGTCGAGTAGACCGCACGTCAATCGGATGTGACGTGTGCCCGCGGGGACCGACAACGCAGTTCTGGTGTCATAAACGGACAAAACGGGCGTCAAACGGTCAAATTCATAGCGGACGACCTCAGATTGACCTGAAACCACCGTGAAACATTCTAATTATTATTCATGACGTCTACATGCAGACGGAACATCAATCAGACTAGCCATGTGCCCGCGGTGACCGACAACGCAGTTCTGGTGTCATAAACGGCCAAAATACTGTCCATTTTAAACAAAATAGAGACACTTTGAGTGGTGTCGGCCACACCGCGCCTCAGATTGAGATGGCGTTTACTCTTACACGTCACATATGACCCATGGATCGTTCTCCTAATTTTTCAACAGAAACCGAAAGCGTTTGGTTGGTTTTCCGTATGTCATTTTTTGTTTTCACTAAAAATGAAGTCCATTTTAAACAAAATAGAGAAACTTTGAGTGGTGTCGGCCACACCGCGCCTCGGATTGAGGTGGCGTTGACTTGTACACGTCACATATGACTCATGGATCGTTCTCCTAATGTTTCAACAGAAACTGAATGCGTTTGGTTGGTTTTCCGTATGTACTTAAAATACTGTCCATTTTTAACAAAAGAAAGTCACTTAGAGTGGTCCCGACCACACCGCATCTCGGATTTAGGCGGGGGTGTCTCATACACATATCAAATGACCCATGGATCGTTGTCTTAAAGGATCAACACAATCCGAAAGCGTTTGGCCGGTTTTCCGTATGCCAGATGATGTTTTTCACTTAAAATGTTGTCCTTTTGAAACAAAAGACATACACTTTGAGTTGTTCCGACCACACCGCGCCTCGGATTGAGGCGGTGTTGATTCGTACATGTCACATATGACCCATGGATCGTTTTCCTAAAGAATCAACACATTTCGAATGCGTTTGGTCAGTTTTTCGTATCTCACGTTTTGTTTTCACTTAAAATCTTATAGAAATTCATATAGAATATTTTTATATCATATTTAGTATGGATTAGATTTTAGTTGATCGTGCTATGAAACATTTCATAGCTAATGAAATTAAGGAAGGTGGAGGGGCTGTCTGGGGGGCTGTCTGGTGGGTGTCCGGGGGGCTGTCCGGGGACCAAGGAGGAGGGTGGGGGGTTGTGCGGGGTCTGTCCGGGGGGTGTTTGGGGGTTGTTCAGGGGGTTGTCCGGGGTTGTTCCGGGGTCTGTCCGAGGGTTGTTCAGGGGTTGTTCAGGGGTTGTTCAGGGGTTGTTCAGGGGTTGTTCAGGGGTTGTTCAGGGGTTGTTCAGGGGTTGTTCAGGGGGTTGTCCGGGGTTGTTCAGGGGGCTGTCTGGGGGTGTTTGGGGGGGTTGTCCAGGGTCCAAGGGGTAGGGTGGGGGGGGGGGGGGTTGTCCGGGGGGCTGTCCGGGGGGATATCCGGGGTCCTGGGTGGAGGGTTGGGGGTTTTACGGGGGGCCGTCTAGGGGGCTCTCCGCGGGCCTGTCCGGGTGGTGTTTGGGGGGTGATCGGGGTCCAAGGGGGAGGGGGGTTGTCCAGGGTCCAAGAATGAGGGGGGTTGTCCAGGGAGTTCTCAAACACACAACCACTAAAAGACAACAACATCCATAAAAACAGACAATATATAAAAATAACTCAACTCCAATACTATACTACGAGTCTAGATAAAACCAACAACTATAATAGATTAAGCATCAAATCTCAGTAATATAAGTCAAAAATGTAACGGATCAATATGTCCCACATCAGCATCACCATCACCATCATCATCATCATCATCATCACCCTCATCATCGTCCTCCTCATCGTCCTCACCCTCCACAACCCCTTCCTCCTCGCCTTCGCCCTCCTCCTCGCCCTCCTCATCTCCCTCCTCTTCCGCATCAGACTCCTAGCCATCATCATCTTCAAGATGGACATCGTCCTGACCACCACTGGAACTGCCACATGGTGCACCATATATAGAATGTATCGATGACATGTATTCATCAATCGCTGGGCTGGCCTCTGCTGGAAGTGTTGGATGTAGAACTTCAATAAATTTCATAAATGCACTATTTTCCCTAGCAGACTATTCTGCCGTCTCTGTGGCCCTTTTCTCAGCCTGTTCTGCCTGTGCCCCAACTTGATGCAGCTCGGTGGCACTACAACTCGTACCTGAGGTAGGCCAATACCTCGTCGGGGCTATCCTAGGTCGGCAGCGTACTCTGCCAGAATGATCCTCTCCCAACACCTGATGTAAGAGATCAGATGGCCCAAAATTGTCTGCTTCTTGGGCATCGAGGGCCTCTAAAGCATCCTGTTACAAATATAAATATATTATTAAGTTACGAAATAGATATTAAAATTTAAAATCAATAGATTAAAACTTACAATCTGCTGCTGAGTCACTTCGTTGACAGCACTTCCATCCTTTTTTCGTCTACTCGAGCAAAATAGTTTTGCTCGAGGCACACGTCCTTCAATATTTTGTACATGCCTCTACAATGACATTGAAAACAAAAGTTGTATAAAAACTTTAGAAAATGATTAAATAATTGAGGAAACAAAAGAAAATGTAAGTCGTAAAGAAAACTTATAAACAATTGTCATACCTGCTGCCTCTCATGATCTGGCATCGTCGTGCGTCCTAGTGTGTGGAGGTATTTTTTTGCATCAATGTTTTTTTTTCCAGATGATTCCTAAATAAAATTTGATAATGCAAAGGATAATATTAATTCAAAACTTGAAAGTTATTATTTAAATACCTCAAATGTAATTCATACCTTAAACTGGGTACTCGTCCAATGAGTAATCATCTGACGATACTGCTCTACAGGACAATCATCCACGACTGGTACCGCCTCTAACTCAGTGCCAACTCTAGCACGCCAGCCAATATACAACTCATGCTTGTAGGCTCTCCAAAGCTCGCATAAATCTTTTAGACATTCCAGCCGTGCACCCTCACCATCAGGAAAATTAAATCGAAGCTGAAATCAAAATATTAATTCATATAAATACAAAAATAATTCATGGCATTAAATACAACAGATTTTTTTTACCCATATCTCTGCCCAAGCTCTATCTTTGACCTCATGTGGCAAATTTCTCCACGACAGCGGGCTGACGGGAATGATGTCGGAGTATTTGGCAAGCGTCTCCTGAAAACTCTGACATTGCTGCCCTGTTTTCTCAACCATCTGATTGTCTTCATTATATTCCACCATAACCTGTGTGCGACGGTTCCACACCGAACGCATGCGTGTACGGCCCCGCCCCCGCCTACTGTCAGTAGATGTATCTGCCATGAAAGAAAAACAAATATTTTTTCAAAACATGTTATAATGAAAATAAATATTGCTATAAAAATTTGTTAGGGTTTTATAAATATATCTGCGCTAGTCTGATCAATGAGTGGCACCGGATCCAAAGAACCTGATGGAACACCCTCTGGTGGAACAGGAGTCGAAGATGATGGAATATAAAAGCTTGGAGAGACAGAAGTAGAAGGAAGAGAAGATGGAACAGTTGTATGACCTGATGCTGACTGGGGAGTGGGAATCATCATGGGATGTGAAAATGATGGGGCAGAAGATGCAGAAGGTAGCGAAAACATGGGAGGCCTAAATACACCGTGTGTCCCTAACGACACACCGGGATCAGAATGTGGGAAGGCTGAAATGTTAGTGGGAGGGGCAGGGTCTAGTCGGGCACGCACAGCTCTACGTCCACCTCTGGTACGAACCCTCCTCGTACCACCGTCCTGAGTACTAGGACCAGTATTAGGCTCCTCGTTGAATAACTGTCTACTTAATGGTGGATCCTGCAAAAAAGTTTACAAAAAAAAATTAATCACATGACATTATATATTCTGTAAATAAATATATAAATATATATATATATTTGAAATAAAGTACTCACTGTAGGCACTAATGGTGGAATTCCCATCTCCTCCATCCGACGATTGTTCTCCGCCATTTTTTTTCTTCGTCTCTCTTCAATTGGCTGCATTTCCTGCATTTGAAAACAAATATGTAATTAATTAGAAAAATAAAATTAATGTGTAAACCAAAAAACTAAATATATGAGGGAATGAGGGGATTTATTGGTAATTTAGCTATCAATTGTTTTAGAAGAGCTTGAATGAATTTAATAAAACATACAAGTTGTAATGTTCACCAAGTTAGAAATATTGTTTGATTTGGTATGAATACAGTTCAATTCCAAATTAGAAAATGCAATTCAAATAAAACAGAAACCAATAAACATTGAAAATTCACATAACGGTCAAGTCAGCTAAAACATATTTGTGATCAATACTAAATAAATATGAATATTACCAACCTTAACAACCCAACTCGAGGTAAACCAAAAGAATTGAGAACATGGATGAATGATTCTATATATTTCCAACCACAACTTTAGGTTCAAAATCAACTATGACAATTGAGCTATTGGAGTCATCAAAAAAAATAAATGGATTGGTTCCAATGGAAATAGGGACAGTGTCAATTCCATCATCAGCATCATCAAAAATATGTCTTGGAATTACTTCAACTATGACACCAAATTCAGGTTGAAGTTGATCTTTGACATAAAAAACTTGTTTAGCCATTGATGCCAACACATATGGTTCTTCGGTAGCAAGAGTGTGGGTCATATTAATTACTCGAAATCCACAATCATCAATAAATGTGCCATGTCTCGTCATCGAATCAAACCAATGGCATTTCAACATTGTGACTCGTCCATGAGAGTAATAATCCAATATTATTATTTTCTCAATGACTCCATAATAACCCACATTTTCAAGTCGCGGTCTACTAACTGATGCACTGGCATAACAATCTGTTGTGGCAGTAACCATAATACCATCATGTTGTGTTCTCATGTTTTTGGCTCGTTCAGTGACAATAAATTTGTACCCATTGATAACAATTGATTTACAGTCACGAACCACGATATTAGGACCAAAAGCCAAAGCTCTTATTTCCTCAGAGACAGAGTCAGCAGACAAACTCAATACCTACAATATAAATGACAGTTAAACTTAAGTAAATATTGAAATAATTAATTTAAACAGTAATATTTTTACCTTCAATTTTAACCAAACAGAAAACTCTTTGCTATGAAAAGTCTCACTCCTTATCAAAGATAAAGAACGATGCTTCCTATTTATCATTGTTTTATGTTCCCTGTAGATAAAAAAAATATGAATAGTTTAACAGATATATATGTAAGCTATACATATTCAATTTTTTACCTGATATAGTCATCGAACAAATCACAGTTGAACAAAACTGTGCGATGTGCCATCCCCCACTCTTCATGGCTTAATGTCTTCAATGTATATGATCCATGAATTCCTCCTATTTGAAGAAGTGATGGAAAACTGGGTTCAATTTGCTCATATTGTTCTTCTTCATTTCTCATTGGTCTGTTCATTCTTGTAGTAAGATCAGACGAATACATTGAACAGAAATCCATACATTCTTGAGCTAAGTAACCGTTCACGATAGAACCTTCGGGATGATTCTTGTTTCGAACATAAGACATTAATGTGAACATATTTCTTTCAGTTGGATACATCCAACGAAAAGAAACAGGTCCTCCGAGAAGTATTTTAGTTGGAATATGGACAGTCAGATGCAGCATGCATGTGAAAAATGATGGGGGAAATATTTTCTCCAACTCACACAAAATTAATGGGGCATCTGTCAACATTTTTTCCAAGAAAGACTTGGACAAATTCTTAGCACAAATATCTCTAAACAAATGGAACAAACGAATAACACCCACCCTTACATTATTGGACAAAAGATGACGGATTGCTATTGGAAGCAACTCATGCAGTAGAACGTGATAATCATGAGTCTTCAATGATTTTAGCTTCAACTCTCTTCTGTTGACCCGTTTAGATATGTTTCTTGAATAGCCATCAGGAACTCTAATAGTCTCTAATACTTCCAAAAATTGTTTTTTTAGTAGGTGTCATCACATAAGATGCACATGGAAGTTGCCATTTATATTCACTGATACGCACAGGATGCAATTCTGGTCTGATGCCCCAATCCACCAAGTCACGTTGAGATCGTAAATCATCTTTTTTCTTCCCCTTGACATTTAGAATAATTGAAAGCAACATTTCACATATATTCTTTTCAATATGAATTACGTATAAGCAATGACGTAGAAAATTGGTTGACCAATAAGGCAAATCAAAAAAGATACTCCTCTTCCTCCAATTGTAATAGGTTTCTGTGGAAACATTCGTTCTCTTTCCAGATTTCATTTGACCCTTACCGAACAAAAAACTAAAATCTTTCAATTCATTAAGCACATCAGTACCAGACATACGCTGAGGTGGATCATCGGTCTCTATAGTATTATCAAATCTTCGAAGATTCATTCTATATGGATGACCCTTTGGAAAAAATCGTCGATGTCCCATAAAACTGAAACTACAATGATGTTTCAGTCTTCTGGATCGTGTATTCTTCATACAAACTGGACATGACAGTTTTCCATTCATGATCCATCCAGACTTCATTGCATAAGCCGAAAAATCATTGATCGTCCACATAAGTGCAGCACGCATCTAAAATATGTCTTTAGAACATGCATCGTATGTGCGCAGACCCACATCCCAAAGAAGATTCAACTCTTTTATTAAAGGTTGCATGTATACATCAATATCAATGCCGGGATCAGAAGGACCAGATATGAGTATACTCATGAAAGTGAAAGATTTTTTCATACACAACCATGGGGGAAGATTATAAATGTTTATAAAAACTGTCCATGTGCTATGCGAAGTAAGCATCTGCCCAAACGGATTAAAACTGTCGCATGAAAGACCCAGCCTCACATTACGCACGTCAGCTGCAAAATCAGGATGTCGAGCATCAAATCTCTGCAATGCAAATCCATCTGCAGGATGATCCAACTCATCATTAGTCTTCTTTCTCTTAGTATCATGCCATCTCATTTTTATTGATATGTCATCAGACATAAAAAGATTCTGGAGTCTGGGGATCAATGGAAGGTGCCACATTACTTTCTGTGGAACGCGGGATGGTGTTCCATCAGATTTTGACTTCCAGCAGGATGTGCCACATTTTATACATTCATTTCGTTCAACGGTTTCTTCCCAGAATAAACTGCAATCTTTCGGGCAAGCATGAATTTTGTTTCTGGAAAATCCAAGTTCTTCAACTAACTTCCATGCCATATAGTGGTGTGAGGGAATATCTACATCATCTGGATGTAAATCCTTAAAGAGGGTAAGAATGTAATCGATTGCTGTATTAGAAATCCCATACATTGTTTTTCCATGAAACAATTGGATTAAAAATTCTAGCTTTTTCATTTTATCGCATTGTCGATATACTGGAGTCGTGGCAGCATCATTCACTTTTTTCACCCTATCAATATCATCATTTTCACTAGATGCATCAGTTGTCCTCATATCGACGTCTTCTTGAGTCGAAATCCTTTTATTTTTCATGATGACGAATAAACGGAAACCAATCATCTAACAAATTCTCCATTCCAGTCCTTTCATTTCGATCATCACCAATTTGAGATTTCATTTTCTCCCCATTGTGATACCACACAAAGTAGTTTGCTTGAAAACCATTTTTGGTTATGTGGTAGCTGACTTCTTCACGACTCAACCAAGGTCTACCAACACAATTGGAACATGGGCAGTGTATGCGACCACTATCTGAAGCATTGTGAAATGCAAAATCTATAAATCTCTATAAATTGTTTTGAAAATCGCTTGAGATACGATCGGTTTCATACATCCAACTTCTGTCCATTCTGTAAAAAGAATTCATATAAGTCATTTTGTCATAAACAATTCAATAGGATTGAACTTTAATATAAAATACATTTAAGTAAACGACAAAGGAAGAAAATAATCATGGTATCAACTACACATGTGAAAAAAACATACTAATGTGTTATTGAAAAAATGTAAAACCAACAAGAACATAATGTGTTATCACATCATAGCATGCCTCATCCCATAACCATATTAGTAGGGTACCCTCGTGGACAGCCCCGCCCACCCCCGTGGACAACCCACCCACCCCCTTGGACACCCCCTAACCCATAGACAGCCCAACCACCCCCGTGGACAGCCCACCCACCCCCCTCGACACCCCTTCTCCCTATGGACAGCCCCCCACCCCCTTGGATAGCCCGCCCACCCAACTGGACACCCCTACCCCCTGTGGCCAGCCCACCCACCCCCCCCTGGACAGCCCGCCCACCCCTCCTTGACAGCCCGACCACCCCCGTGGACAACCCGTCCACCCTTGTGGACATCCCGCCCACCCCCGTACCCCCTGGACACCCCGTACCCCCCCCCCGGGATAGCCCCGCCCACCCTCCCAAACAGCCCACACCCCCCTCCTCTGCAAC
Organism: Viscum album; assembly: GCA_963277665.1. Classification (NCBI taxonomy): domain Eukaryota; kingdom Viridiplantae; phylum Streptophyta; class Magnoliopsida; order Santalales; family Viscaceae; genus Viscum; species Viscum album. The sequence continues at coordinate 1,892,263,992 of OY728143.1, read as the reverse complement.
CCCACCACCACCACCTAGACATACCAACCACCCTGGACACCCCACACACCCCTCCCCCACCAGGACACCCCACCCAGACCCCCAGGACAACCCAAACCCCCTGGACAGCCCCGCCCACCCCCGTGGATAGCCTTTCCCACCCCCGTGGACAGCCCCGCCCACCCCCGTTGACAACCCACCCACCCCCGTGGACGCCCCCTACCCCCTGAAGCCCAACCACCCCCGTGGACAGCCCACCCACCCCCCTCGACACCCCTTCTCCCTATGGACAGCCCCCACCCCCTTGGATAGCCCGCCCACACCCCTGGACACCCCTACCCCCATGTGGCCAGCCCACCCACCCCCCTGGACGGCCCACCCACCCCTCCTTGACAACCCGACCACCCCCGTGGACAGCCCGTCCACCCTTATGGACAGCCCGCCCACCCCCGTACCCCCCTGGACACCCCGTACCCCCCCTGGATAGCCCCGCCCACCCTCCCAAACAGCCCACACCCCCATTCCCTGCAACCCCACCACCACCACCCCACATGGACACCCCACACACCCCTCCCCCACCAGGACACCCCACCCAGACCCCCAGGACAGCCCACACCCCCTGGACAGCCCCGCCCACCCCCGTGGACACCCCCTACCCCTTAGACAGCCCAACGACCCTCGTGGATAGCCCACCCACCCCCTTGACAACCCTTCTCTCTATGGACAGCCCCCCCACCCCCTTGGATAGCCCGCCCACCCCCTGGACACCCCTACCCCCCATGGCCAGCCCACCCTCCCCCCTAGATAGCCCGCCCACCCCTCCTTGACAGCCCGACCACCCCCGTGGGCAGCCCATCCACCCTTGTGGACAACCCGCCCACCCCCGTACCCCCCCTGGACACCCCGTACCCCCCTATATAGCCCCGCCACCATCCCAAACAGCCCACACCCCCTCCCCTGCAACCCCACCACCACCACCTAGACATACCACCCCCCCTTGAAACCCCACACACCCCTCCCCCACCAGGACACCCCACCCAGACCCCTAGGACAACCCACACCCCCTAGACAGCCCCGCCCACCCCCGTGGACAACCTTTCCCACCCCCGTGGACACCCCCGCCCACCGCCGTGGACAACCCACCCACCCCCGTGGACACCCCCTACCCCCAAAATCCATTTTCCAAAACATATCAAATTGGTTTGAACACAATCCATAATTCCCACAATCCATTATCCAAAACATGTAAACGTTCACGATAGCCTCCCCCAACTCTAATTTACATGTTTTGAACACTATCCTTACAAACATAGAATACAAAAACATTAAAGAATTCTTCACAAACACAAACAATATCCTATTTAGATATTAATTTCAATAATCAATTAAACCACCAACGCCTAGAAAAAATCTATTCATTAAAACAACTACAATAATAAGGTTGAGATCAAATTTTACCTATTGGTATGGGGGTGTACCTGTTGGGATGGGGGGTGCTGGTGATCGAATTCGCGAGAGCAGTGGAGTCGGATGGGGTTCCCTAGAGCAGCAGAGCGAATAGATTAGGGCTCTGTCCAAATGGGGAGAGGAGATCGCGATCTTGAATTTGGGGGATACCTTTGCCAACGGTTTATAAAAACCGTTGGCAAAGGCACACATTTCCCAACGGTTCCAGTGAACCGTTGGGAAATGTGTGAGATTAGCACCCCTTTCCCAACGGTTCCAGTGAACTGTTGGGAAAGGGCACGCATTTCCCAATGGTTCCACTGAACCATTGGGAAATGTGTGAGTTTAGTACCCCTTTCCCAACGGTTCCAGTGAACCGTTGGGAAAGGGTCCACCGAAATTCCCTTTGCCAACGGTTTCCTTAAACCGTTGGTAAATTCTCACTATACAAACGGTTTAAGTAAACTGTTGGTATACTACCGTTGGGAAAAGAGAAAATTCCAGTAGTGATATATTTTTGTTTTTGATCAAGTACCCCACAAGGCTTAGAATCTGAAAAAAAATTAATGCTTCATTTTTTATGAATCACTATTCTCCGAGCTCAGATTCTCAGTTTTATAAGTGATCTACTCTCTTGATATCCCATCAGGAGTCAATAGTTTTTCTTGATCCTTATCTTTTTTTTGAAATCCTACAATATCTCCTTCATGTTCTTCAATATTCTTGATTTTATTTTTCCTTGTGTTATTCAAGACATCAACAACCCTTTTCATTTCTTCAATCATGATTTTATACTCAATAATTGATTTTGAGTCCTCTAGTGTTGATGAATTCAGATTCTCAGTTTCATCCATTAACTCAGACTTCTCTTCTTCCTACTACTACAAACAGTGTTTAAAGTCACAATCTACTTTGATGGATTTCATTATTTTTCCTCTATAAACTTTTATCTCCTAAAGAGTAGCCTCTAACTCAGATTTCATATAAATTCTTCCTTGAACTTCTTCTTCATCAATGTTAGTTTATTCTTTTTTCAGAGTACTCCCAAAAGCATCCACCATAGCATTTTATCAATGATCATTGTAGTATTCTATATCAGCAACCTCCTCAACCTCAGACTCATCTAAACTACCTCATTCTTTTGAATGGAGATTCATATTCTTAAGAAAAAATTTAATGAATTGTTCCTTGCCTTCCACATCGGTAGAAGAAATATTCTTTGGAATGTCAACTTCATAATCATCATCTTCTTGGATCTTCTTGGGGGAACCTTCCCACAAGGTGTCCAATCATTCTACATCGATATCATCCTAGGGGAATATTTCCTTTAATCATTCATTTTCTTCTTTGAATGTTTGAGGAAAAGAATGACATCACCTCATTTGTCTCTTCTTCTTCTTGAGAATCTTAAATGGTGAGATTTATCATGGCCTTGACTGACACTTCTTTGGATTTCTATTTTCAATAACATCATTATCATTATTTCTCATTTCATTTTAAAAAAGGGTGTTATGCAGTTTATCCAATGTTATATCTTTTGGGTCTTTATCTTCCAAAACCGAATCTTTCAGACTGAACCGAGGTGGAAGATTGCTCAAGATGCGCTCCACAATATTTATGTCTGTAATAGCTTCTCCAATACCTCACATGTCTTCCACTACATCATTTACCCCATCAATGAATCCATCATAATACTCATTCGGTTTTATTCTTTTATCTTCATACATGTTCCACAACAATTGCAGCTTTGACCCTATGACCTTTGTTACTCCTTCATATAGAATCATTAACTTTTACCACATGGCATGTGATGTTATGTATGACAATACCTTCATATAGATATCATTGGATAGGGATCCCTCTAATGCATTAATTCCCATGGAATCATTAACCAATTATCTATGCTCAGTTTCTGATAATGCATCACTATTAATATCAATTTTTATGCCATGCCATTCTCTTGTGAAGTCATCTATTCTCAATGACCGAAAGTAGGGTTTCATCTGATTCTTCCATAGCTGAAAATTGGTCCCGTCGAAGATTGGAATGCCATTATTATTGGTGACATCAGTATGAGAGAGAAACACTGATATAAACCTTTCCCTTGGATTCCAAATGTTAGGATCACTTGGCTAGATACAGTATGATGGGTGGTGAATCGGGGAATGAGTAATTAAATCAAATTCCACATTATGTTCATCTGTAGTTAGACAAAGCCCTCTTCTCTCTCTTCTTCCCATTGACAAGTATTAATGAATCTTAGAGCATGCACAATACACAACAATTTTACTTGGTTCACCCTCACTGGTCTACATCCAAGGAGCATAAACCAGAAATGTGTCGATGTATCAATTCCACTATATACGCACTAAAGTTTACATGTTCGAAGTGGACACCCTATCCCTCTTGGTTTATAGCCAATAAAAATTTGAGAACTCACTGCTATCTCAACTGAAGTGATCTCACTCCTTCTTCAAAAGAACCACTCATAGTTTATTGACCTGTAGGTCTCTTCATTATCAGTAATGAATTAATCCTCTACTATATGTAGATTTAATATTGTTGTCCAAATTTCATCCAATGACGAATACCCCTTTCCCTAGGAACACTGATCAACAACCTTTGGAAAATACCTTGGAAAAGCACCCTACTTAGTGAAACACCATATTTCATGAATCTCAAACATGTCTTCATGAAGTTATTTCCTTTTCGCAAAGAAAATACATTCACAGAGCCCAATCCATCGCAAAGAATAGTCTTTTACAGAGCTTATATCATCACAGAGAGACTTACATTGTGAAGATCACTAAGACAATGTAGAACATGCCTCTTTCACGGATCTAAATTAGACACCATGATGCTCTATTCCTTCATGAAGAACACTGCCTTCTTGAACCACCTTCAAGATTTTGGAGAAAAATATTTTCATTTAAAACTATCTACTTCTCTCGAGTGGGTCGTGGATTTTTTATAGCTAATTCCATTGACTCTCATACCATCTATGAGACGTCTAGGAAAAGTCATCTAAAATCATGAAGCTTCGAAATTTCCACATAAATTCTCATGATATCACGAAGAACCACGAAAATTTTCGGATCGCGGAGGTTTCCGTAATCGCAGATCATTCCATAAATTTCTTCGCGCCTTCACCACGAATCAACACTCATAATTCCCTTCTCCGTGGAAATGCTCTTCAACTATCTAATTCGTGTGGCTCATCATAATCGTGAAGAAAACCATAAACGTTATTCATGTAATCACTAAATCAATATCAGAAAGCTTATCGACATGAAACTCATGCATTCCCCTATTTTGACGAGATTTTCATGAAAATCCATATTTTGTAATGCTCACAAAACTCCGAATTTTGGACCCCAAAAATTTGGAAAACACTGCAGAATGACGCCACCTTGTCTATGTTTTTTGTACCACCTCCAGATCTTTTGTTCCTTTGACATTGTTCTTTGTCAATATATATTGTCAACAACATCCAAGAAAAATGAAAATTCACCAAGGAAACTAGCATCATCAACAAACATAACCAACCTAAAAATGTTATAATGATACCTTGAGGGATTTTTGTCCAACATTAACTATATAAGGGTAAAATGGAAAAATAAACACATAAAAATTTGGGAAGAATACCTCAATAAGGGGCCATTTTGGTCATAGCATGATGCCCCTCCCTAGACGCACACAATGACATAACCCCTAAACACAACATGAAAAAACTATTATATGATAAATTGGGTATCCTAAACCACAACTACCATTGTGTGGTCCTTATTCACGATTTGAAAAAGCTCCCATATAAAATTTCACATAGTTACTCTATACGTAAGATTCATCACAATGATGTGACATTCACCAGTCGAGGCATGACTGTTCTCCTCTCCCAAATTTCATAATGTCAAAAAAGATATATTAGAGTAAAATATTTTTCATTGGTTGACCCCTGTATATATTGACAACATGACCTTACTCAACATGGTGGGACCCGAGAAATTATACAAGAACACTAGGGCACATACATTAAAGGAATATATGTGTAAGATTATCTAAATTATATCTCACATTTGAAACTTGGAAAAAATTTACCATTAAAATATGTTCCACACTAGGATATCATGGTCACAATATTACATACAAAAAATTAAAAAATTCATTTAAAATAACTCCGTAAAAAATCAAGAGCCTTCATGTTATTTTTTCATCGAGATAATTCAATCATTGACCTGCCTCAAATCTGGATTCACCTACACAACCTATCACATCCTGATTCCCCTGGTTCATGACCTAACCTAAAATCATTCCACGAATATTGAAATTTAAAAAAATACATCAAAAAATTACAGAACAAAATTATGGAACAATTTATTCTACAGTTACATGGAGGTGTCACATAAACTATTTACTAAGAACCTTCACCTCATCCTAGTTCTTGACGATTGAAGTCAAATAGTTACATTTTGTTCCATAGAGGAGGATATATGATATTCCTACCACATAATTTTTAGGAATCCATACAAGGTGGAATACTTAAACCAAAAATTTTGTACAATACTTAGTCTCCTGAGGGACATACTCACATAATAACAATGGAGGTCTGTATTTCAAAAACTCATATAGAAAACATTGTTTATGCATATACATATCTTGTTTATACATTAATAATTTTATAATTAGTAGGTAGATGAACATAAACATCTACTATATAAGGTGGGTTTTTTCATTTTAAAATGGGAAGAGGTACTACTTCCCATATTCGTAGTGGAATCACCTCAGGATATGGTCTTCGTATATATACATCATTTGTCGATGAATTGTTTATTAAAGGCTCAATCATTGGAACATGTATGCAAAAAATCTATATTGGGATCTAGAATTTTTTTCAGTATAAATAAATTCATAAATTAACAAGGTGATAATAAATCATGAGATAATATATATGAGGAGAAATGAAGAAGGACAGGAAAATAAATGAACAATTCTTATATGATTCATGTATCACTTATCTGTTCTCTATAAATTGTACCTCTGTGTACCGAGTTAGAAAAAATATTATCATATTTCTTGGGAATGGATACATCTACCAAGACACTAGCATTGTGTACCCTTTTCTGAAAGATGAACATGATACACTTGAACATAATTTCCCCAAATTTACCAAATGAATCATCACTAAACCCCCAATAGTAAATTTATTCGCTATTATAGAGCTCATATGATAAAATTTTACAAGACCAGACCAGCTGTGACCCATCTTAGGTAGTAATAAAATGTGTTTGGCACAAAAATTCCACCTCAAATATGCAATGTGTGGGTGACTATTAATTATTAGAAAAAAATAATTGGTGGCCATATATTAATACGCATGTACACAACACATACATAAAACCTCTATATTTTGTTAAATATTTTTTCAAATTATATTTATCTTTTGATATTTTACATTTCATGAAACACTGAATATAATCATTGTTATACAAAAGAATTATGTATGGATTTAATTATATGCAACACTATGTAAAGCTTATATTATAGATAAAATAAATTCTTACTTGATCTTCATGGAACACTGATGTTAGATAATGTTACAAGAAATACTGACTTTCTTCTCTGTCTTGCATAACATGCATGACTGAGTTTTACCAAACAACATTATATTATAAAAAATATTAATATTTAATATGGTAGTTATGAATAATAATATCTAAATTATTCAATTAAAAATTTTAAATCATTTGTTTTAAATTAATTAGAAATGAATATAAGAACCAATTGAATATAATGGGAATGATTTTATAAAAAAAAGTTTATTTTCATAAAATTATCCCATCTTAAAAAATTAAATTAATTAATTTTTATGAATGATATAAATGAAATATATAATTTTTATATTCAATAAAACTATTTTTTAATTTATAAAATATATTTTATAGGCATAAGGTAAGAACAAACACAATATTAAAAATAAAAAACATTAGTTTTATAAACATAATTTAGTGCCATTTAATTGAAACCTATTTTGAAAATAAATTTTTAAAAATATGTAAATTAAATAGGTCAAAATGAACTTAATTTTATAATCAGAACCTTAAAAAATTAGGTCAGTGTTTTTTTGTGAACTTTAATTTTTTGATCAATATTGACAAATACTAAATATTAATTATAAATTCGTTATCATATAATTTAGTTATATGGTTAATATTTATTTATAATCAGTTTTAATGTTTATTTCTACAAAGTATAGATAAATTAATCCCATTTATAACATTTTGATCATTTTGAATTTGAAATTAGATTTAAAAGTATAGCAAACTGTTGAACATTGTATCGTTAAAACCCCAAATTATCCTCCCATTTGGAGGACTAATTTTTAATTAATTTCATATTTATTTGTGATTCCAATTTTGAAAAAAGGATTCCATGTTTGGAATAAATATTATTTCTAATTTCTAATAACTAAAAAATAGTTTTTTACGAAAACTATTAGTAAAGCTGATTAAAAATTATTACATCCATTATGAGAAAAATTTTCTTATCATGAGACTAAAACATAAAAATAAGGACAAAATGACCTACAAAATAGTAATAAATCCATTGGATGTTGATATTTTGAACCTATACTCCCTTTTATAAAATTATGTCTATTATTGGAGCAACTTGACATGGGAAAAACATGGGTGAAATTTCATTTTTATAAATTTACACGAATGCCACTCCACCTCCACTATAAAAAGGAACTCACCCTAATCCTAAAAGCCTCAATTTTTATTAAATCCATCCAAGAAATCCCATTATTTCAAAAAAGTTGGAGTACTGAAATAAGAGGAGGTCTGAATGTGTAGAAATATATTAAAGACTTAAGGTAATGCAATTTCATATCACATTTTATTTCCATCAGATATATGAATTATTCACCACATAAATATTTTTTGTGGTTTATATACTTCCCTATTAAGTGATATATCATTTATATCATTTATTTAAGGATATTAAAATCATTAATTAATGACATTATTTTATGGGGATCATGATTCTAGAGTTACTCAAGTAGTAAGGGGTTTTCACATATCACATTTGTATCTCTAAAAAATTTTCCTTAATAATCACTCATTTAGTTTTTGTGCTATATATACTACCCATGAATGTTTTTTATTATACACATACCTAAATTAATTGGAATTTAAATATCCATGTTATGATAATACTTTGATGGGTTTTATGTTTCAAATGTTATGATATTTGAAAATTAACATTTTATCAATTTTCATTCTTTGAGATACATGCCATTTTATTAACCTATATTTTTATAAGGGGTTTATAAAGATCCCATTGACTTGTTATATCGTGAATATTCTTCTTTTCATGATATTTTAAATATCATGTAATTTTATGGGGTTTATGATTCAATTTTACAAATGTGGTAACAATTTATTGCTACAATATCATTTTTTCTTACGATTGATTGTGATATTGCATCCATGATGCAATTTTATGACCCATATCTAAAGAGAAATCATGAATTTTATTCTCCTCTTATTATCCATGAAATATTAATTTATTAGTACTATTTAACACTCATTGCTACTTAAGATAATTAATAAAATGTTTTTATAAAAATTCGACTTTATTTCTCCTTTCTATCAAAAATATTTGTTATTTAAAATCCATGTTTTGTAAAAATGTTTTGAAAAATGTTTTACTGAAATTTCATGATTTTGAATTGAACTTTCACCCATGTTTTACCTTTTTAATTTTTTTTAAAAGTAATCGTCTTGTTATTTTCATGTCAGGTAACATTTCTAAACCTTTATAATTTAAAAGAAATGTTTGGCACCTACAGACTTACCTTCTACCATAACCATTATTTCCAGGAAAATAAATTTAAATTTTTAAAATTCAATTTTCAAATAAAAGTTTTTCCTGATATATTATATATTTGTTTAATTTATAGTGGTCTTCAATGAAAAACATTTTAAAAATGTATTATGTTTAAAAATAGTTTTAAATGACTTTCACTGATTATTTGATGATTTTACAAAAGGTTATTTCCAAATAAAATAGTTTTAATGATTTGAATATTTTTTAAATGTATTAAAAATTATTTTAAAATAATATCTAGTCTTATTTTTATTTTTTCAATGTACATTAAAAAAATCCAAAATATTTTCATGATTTCATTATTAGTTTTCAGGTGCTTTCATAGAGAATGGTGTTCAATATATTTTCATGCTTCATTAAATGTTTTCAAATATCTTTTAAAAGAATAATATTTTCAAATGCATTATGTTTTTGGATAACTTTTTTCATTGAATTTTTAAATGAAAATTTTAAACATTGTTTATAATAAAAGTTGGTTTGAAATGATTTTATGAGAATGATATTCAATGAAATGAAATTTTCATTAAGATATGTTTCATGTGATATCGTAAAATCCATCAACATAAATTATTTCATACATTGATACAGTTTATGGTTTACTAGTTATATGATCCAATAATACATTTCATATTCTACAATAAATGGTTTATGTTATGATGAAATGATGTCTATGATTCTTGGTCTCTTTTATGAGCATTTGGATTTTAAAACGCACTTCTTCTCATGGATTATATATTTATGAAGTCATTATTAGGCACATTTCTTTTCCATAGTAATGGTATGATGAAATTTATTTGATACCCATTTCAATTCATGGGATATTATATGATGTTTTTAAAACGCATATCTTTTTATGAGTTGTGATGTGATGAAATTTTTGTTCAATTATGGAACATGTATGTATGAATTTTTCTTGGGATTAGTTGGACCGATATCTACCTCAAATGCATTGGTTATTGATTTATATCTCATGATATAATTACATGGGACAAGTTGATGGGTTTAAATCAAAATGGGAAATATGTGCATCCCGATCCACCATGCGATGATGGTGATACCAAATATTCTATGCGATGATGGGAAAACCCGATCCCTTATAAAGATAGGACTGTGACTAGGGATGGTGGTGTGTCCCACACAATATGTTTACTCCCCATTAAGTGATCTCATAAGTTCTTCAAAACCAACCATGAATTATAGGTAATGATATTACATGTTTATGTGTTTAAAAAAATGTCAAATTCTTATGATATTTTCATATTGTTCATGTTTGTGATTATATAATGATTTATCTCCAATGAAATTCGAATATTTATTTCATGTCTTTTGTTATTAATATTTTTTTATGAAGGGAATGATCTTAAAATGTTATTCACATGTTCTCATACCATTATGTTCATGTTATTATTTCATTTTACACTTTTTTCCATTACTAAACATTTTAGGTTACATCTTTTTTATGTTTTATTTTTCATTGGTTATGAAAAAATGTTTTAAGTATAATTACTAATATTGAATATTTTTGTGGGAAATAGTGAAGATATTTTATGAAGTTAGATCACATTTTTCCATGTTTCCAATGAAACTAAACAATTATGGTCCTTGAAAATGTACATTTGTAATGTGATAAATCATAAAAAAGAATGTAATATCCTTGTATGTTTTGTCTGGGTCACAATAGTTGTTATTAAATAAAATTATTAGTTAGCATTTTGAAACTGTGATGAAAAAAAATTAGTGAGGACACTATCGAAATTTCTAAGGATAAGTCTAAGGATAAAGAAATATATATGAAAATTTCATGTAATTATTGTAAATGTCAGAGTGATTGGATTACTTGAAATAAATCTGTATCTAGATACCACAAGTGAATTCAGTTATGGAACCTATGTACCGAGGAGTATCATCTCTGACATGGTGCGTCGGTCCAGACTCGATCATAACCTAGTATACAATAATGGTCGTCACACCATACATGGTTTGAAATTATCGATGGATATTCATTGGGAATTCACTAACTCTTTATGAACCACCATTATGGATTTAGATATAGTATAAATCGGAATAACCATATATTTTACTAACATTTCATAAATTGAAGATGTATGTTTCATCATTTATAAATCCTAGATTTTTTTCATTATTATGTGGTTTTACACTATGATATGTGATACTCACATTATCATTTATAGTTTTATTCAATGTTAGGAACCCATATAAAACTGGAATGATATTTAATGTGATGGATAATTCGCTAATGACAACATAAATGGGATGATCAATATATTGAAGCATGTTGTGATCATTACTAACTAGTTTTCATAAAACATTGTTAATAATGTGTACCGTAACCATCTCTTGGAATCACTAAGGATAAGAAGGAAGGAAATGAAAAGAAGTTTGGGTAATGGAGACCATGAAGGAAAGATGATTATGTTTCCATTGTGTAAATAATATGGAAATATTCTCCCATGTAAAGGTATTAAATGAACAAGAAGATGTTTTGATTGTAGAAAATAGGGACAGAAAGCCAATAACTACAAAAAGAAAATTGAATGTTTTAGTTAGTGAATTGAATTGGAATATTGGACTAAATAAGTAATAATTGAAGGTTAAATGATTAATGTGTGGAATGATTGGTATTTATAAAATAAAATTTCCTAAGTGGAACGATTCTAAAGAAAATTAAAATGGTTGTACGAGTAATGGTTATATTTATGTTGTTGATGATACTATTAGTGAAATATTAAAGGTAATAGGTATTATGGAATAGGATGATGAAACCTTCATATGGATTATTGATGATGTGGAATACTCGAATTTTTATGTATCCGGGGTTCAATAATTATGTTATGTGAATGGTGAAATATATAAGGATTTTTTGTTTATATTTCTAAAAAATGATTTAAAATAATATGTTTAGTGGATCTAATGGACTAGAAATTTGATTTTTTGGTATAGTTATGCCCATGGAAAATACACTATTAAGGGAATGATTACCCTTAAATTGTTCATTTTTTTAAGATAATGTTTTTTGGATAATGAAATGTGGGATATTAATAAAAAAATTACAGTACTGATTACACTATAAATAATTTTTTTTAAAGTTGTCTATAATATCGTTGATGATGTTTAAAACTTCATAGATTTAAGGAATATATATCATAATCATTGAAATAATTAAGAAATCATGTTTTTTAAAAAAGATTAATGGTAATTATGGTAATTAACATATTTTATAAGAATATATGATGATGGTATTCACATAATTGTTATGTAACAATCAAGAGATACTTTTTTATTTTTGGGGGGACAATGTCAATCTGATTTTGTGACCTTAATTCTAATTTTTTGGATTTTAATCATTTGTAAGGGTTATAAGTTTAACTATTTATGTAATTTTTATGTTAAAAATCATATTAGGATTATGAGATTAAAGTACAATCTCATCATATGTGGATTTATGAATAATGGATAACATGTTATAATAATTTTTTAATGGTAACTGGTGATTGATGTAATGAATTATCATAGATATTATGTTATGTTATGACAACATGAATTACAAATAACCTTACTCTATTGAGAATGAGGTGAGTTGGAATTTGATCAAGACACAAACAAAGTGTGAGATTGTACTGAATCAAGTAAGTATATCCTGTTATGAATATTATTCAACATTAGGTAAGGAATCTAGATACTTAAATGGTTATCCTAGTAACTTATTTTCCAATGAATCAAATAGCCCCTTACATCATCAATGATTTATGGATTCATGATTTTTATCCTTCTAATAACATTATTCTCTATCACTCTCAATCAGAACATGATGGTTATATTTCTCTTCAATGTCCATGTTTTCACTTTCCACTAATGTTATCTTATATGGAAACCTAGTTATGATTTACTTTGGGTAACTATAATGTTTAAAAAATTACCATTTTCAATGATGTTTTAGTATTTAATTTTACATTTTGGGTTTCTATGAGTAGAAAATTCAACTACTAAATATTTAATATCCCAAAAAAAATTGATGTAGAAATAAATTTTAAGAGGTGTAGAATGTAATACCATTAGATTTTATGAATTATGTTTCATCAATAAATTTTATAATTTGATATTTTTCATATCATGTAACACTAAATATAGAATTTGTATTATGAAAGCACTACACATGGATTACATTATATGCAACACTAAGCCATCCTTCAAATAAATGCAACATAGTGTTTTGTGTTCACTACATGGAACACCAATTTTAGCTTATGTTACTTTCAAGACTGATTTTTTTTCTTGTATGAAATGCAATACCGAGTAAAAAAAATTATATTATTAAAAAAATTATTATTTAAAATAATTAGATATTACCCAGATGTTATGTTGGTGGTTATGAATTGGATTAACTAACTTATTTAAATATGTAGTTTAGTTAAATGGATAAAAATTTAACTAAAATGAATATAATAACCAATTGAATATAAAAGGATTCATTTTGTAACACCCCAAGATTCCACTGTGTGCTTCTCTTTGAATAATACAGTAGCGTGTGTTGTACGCAACTTCGAGATTCTAACACGTCGCGACCAATCAAAGTAGTCGCTATGATTATTACTACCCAATTTTTGAAATTTTATACATTTTATATTTCAAAATGGACCTCATTTTTCGATTCAGAATATCGAAATTATCCTAGGATGAAATTTTTGTAATTTTCGGATAACATTAATATTTTGATGAATAGTGAAATTTTCTAAATTTATATTAAAAACAACATTTATAATCGAAATAATTAATAGTGATAAATTATGAATTTGAGATGTTTTAAATTATATTTAGATTTATGTTTTACCATTTAATACAATTTTTTTCATTGGACATAATTTCACAATTAAACCGAACATAAACAATTATCAATCTTTTGATTGTTATTATTTCTTAAAAACACGCTTTTTGTTTTGACAGTGGGTATTAATTTTAAATTAATTTTTTCCACTTCTATGTATTGAATTTGGAAAAAAGGATTCCATATTTTGAATCGGGATTTCCAAATTTTATAAATATGTAACTTTTATTTTTATAGATTTTCAATAATTACATCGGTAAATATTTTATTTACCATAGTTAAAAGGTAAATCCGGTAAATAATGGTAAAAATAATATTATAATAATAATAAATTACCCTAAAACACGTCATAACCTTATTGGTGGATACATGTCCGACCATGATCATATTTGGGTCTATTTTGGGACCCCATGGAGCCACTTGTTGGTGATAAGGACACTTTATATTAATTAAGTTAAAGTAAATACAAAAATGACATAAGCCTCTAACTTTTAGAAAAACAATTTTTAAATAAGGTTATATATGTTATAATTTCTAATATAAATAATCATTAGAAATATAAAACTATTTCCTACATAATTGTATTTTATTTATAATTTTTATACATTATATAATTTTATTTATTTATTTCACAATGATGATGCAGTAATTACGGTATTAATTATGATTAAGATAATTGATATTATAAATACCCAAATATATGTAATTTGAGACTTTTTATAAATTGCAATAATTTTATATGTTATTATGACATATTAAGATTGTTTATATAAATTGTTTCCTATGTAATAATGCTATTAAAAATTTATCAAAAATAAAATATCCAATAGTGTCAAAATTGACATAAAATAGTTTTTAAAACAAATATTATATTATTAATTTATATAAAATTCCTAAAAATATATGGTTTGGCCAACATACTTATATCATGATATGTGTATCATTAATGGACCACTTGGGGGGTCTATTTGAGGTATATGGTATGTTTATTAACTATATAATAAAAAAATACAATGTGACATGGTAAATGTCAAACTAATTTTCAAAGAGTTAAAACTAAATTATAAGGTTAATATAATGAACGAAACCTATATAAAATCAATTAGTTGAGGGGTATGCGACCCATCCCCATATTAAACTTTAAATAATCCACTTTTCAGACATTAGAAACTGAATATGAATTTATTATAAAATAATATTTCTAGCTTTTCCAAAGTTGCCCCTCACCCCTCTTATAAAAGGTCACTCCCCCTTCTCACTAATTAACACATTAAAATACTTTTGGCTCTTCCAAACCATGACCAAATACTATCTCATCTTCCCACACATCAACCTATAGGCATTATTTTTATCCTAAAGCCATCCTAAGGAGCCCTTTTTATCAAATAAAAATGAAGAACCCGATTAAGAGGTAATGTTTTCACCAACCTCTTTCAAGTTCCTTTCTTCTTCAACTTCTTCTTTATTTGTTATTCCCATTCTAAAATAATAACTCCAGTATATTATATATACTTTTATGTTATTATAAACATGGTACAACCAAATTCAGTATTCTATCCATCCTTTGAATGACATGTCACCATACGTGCATATGTACGGCTTACCGTCTCCACATCGTGGTGTAATTGTTATTAAATACATTATTATTTGGATGGGTATAATAATGATGTTTAATTAAAGTAAATAATAAATATAACATGATAAAGATTTTGTATATTAGATATACTACCCAATTATATATTATTTTAATATCAAAAGAGTGATATTGTCGCTCGTGCGTACGTATGGACTATCGTCTCCATGAACGCGATGCGATTCATTCTCCATCGTATCCATTCAAGACTAATTCTGCTTTGATGATTAAAAGTAATTTTTATAAACTTTATATCATTCTGTATATGAATAAGATACAACCTATCCATAACAAACATGACTTATGTAACTGTTGAACCCTCTGGAATTAAGTTGCTTTATTGTGTTTTGATAATCCCAACCATTCATTATTTATATCATGATTATGCTTAATACATTCCAAATATACTTTAATATCTGTTATTACCTTCATTATGATTACATTAAGTCTTTTTTATTATCTGATATATGTTTACTATGACTTAACTCATTCTGCCAAGTGAATTCTCAAACAGTTTTTTGCTACCGTTACAAACTAGCTACCGATACAGAGTAGAGCAACCGTTAGACAGTAGCTACCGTCAGAACAAATAGCTTCCATTACAAGCTAGCAACTATTAAATCTCACAGCAACCAATACAGTTAAGTCTACTGATATGTTGGAGCTACCTCTATAAGAGAGCTACCGATATGCTGAAGTCCACCATTATGCAAATTCTACCGATAGAGAGCTACCGCTACCGTTACAAGGCAGAGCCACAGCTACCAATAGAGAGCTACCGCTACCGTTACAAGGCAGAGCCACAACTACCGATAGAGAGTTACTGATACTGGTAAAGGCAGAGCCACCGCTACTGTTATAAGTCCACCACTACCGGTACATCAAGTCTATCGACAGACAAGTCTACCGTTACAATGTCTATAGATACTCAGACCTACAGACACCCACTGTAGCACAAGTCTACCGTTATCATGAGCAACCGTTCAGAGATAGAACCCCGACATGCTTTAATTCTTTATTATTGTTTAACCTAACCAATGGTCATATTAGGTATATATTAATGCACTGACATATTATTAAAGTATGTTTTTTGGATGTCAGGAAACCATACCTCGTACCTTCAAAAAGGAAATCATATCTTCTGCCAGAGCTCGTGCTTTAAAAGAAGGATGATGTTGTCGAGCTGAGACATACACACGCGCGTATACACATGAATAGATCAGAGAGTTGAACACGTGATGTGAATAGGTTGCAGCCGCGCTGAACATGTGAAGAACACTCGAGCTGGTGTACATGAAGAGAGACGTCTGAGCTTACAAGAAGATCACCTACAATCGTGCGTACCAGAGAAGAGCTGAGAACAAAAAGAGAACATCAACTCAACAGCTTATTAAACATTCTCTACATCTGGAAGTCAAAGAAACATACGATACTCAGTTTTCCAGACAAAAACCAGAAGAGGACTCAAAGCGAATTCTGATCAATCAAACGAGTCCAGAACTGCACGACAATCACTAGAGCCATTTCTAAACTCTAAATTTTTGCTCTGTGATTTATCTTTTTACATATTGAGTAGTGTGTGTTATATGCTATATTTTACACACACACTTTCTCTTGTGCCTTAACTAGATTATTTTTAAATCCTCACTCAACTCTCTTACTTCTTTTATTTCCCACTGGGATAGTGGTAGAGGTCGTGTGACCTGGACAGCTAGTTGCTGTTGTTTCTGTTCCCACGGATAACAGTGGTAGAGGTCATGGACCTGGACAGTTGTATACTGTTGTAATACCCGATCCAGGGTGTGGATCATCTTTATACAAATTGTTGAGAGGACAAAGTCTTGGCTTGAGACTGAACCTCTTGGTTATATCTGCTGTGCTATATATTTCAAAGTTATTCTTTATTCCACTGCTAATTTCATTAAAACCAAAACTTATTTAAAGTCACATTGATAATTTTATTCGCAAGTGTTTATATAAGTTTTAAATCAGTCAGTTGGTTTCAAAAGTTAATCAACCATTATGTTTTGATTAACTGGGAAATAATCAATCCCTTGAGAACCCAACAGAACCCTTACTTTGATATAAATTCACTATAGTTTAATTTAGTATTTTATTAGGGGGATTTTAAGACAATGTTTTAAAACAGAAATTTTAATTGGAACTCAATTCACCCCCCCTCTTGAGTATCCACTCCGACGAACATTTGGTATCAAAGGTTTTTAAAATATTTTCTAAAGTACTCTGTTTTCCAACTGTGATTTTAGTTGTATTTTAAAGATCATAAAATTTCTGTTATTTCTAAATTTTTATCTTTTTAAAATATTTGCTTTAATTTAGTTATCATGGAAAACAGAGTTGAAGGTGTTGCTACCAATAGACCACCCTTTTTCAATGGCACCAACTATGATCAGTGGAAAATCAAGATGAAAATTCATTTACAGAGCATGAGTTTTGATATTTGGACTGCTGTTGAATCTGAATACAAAATACCAACCACTGTTAGATCTACTTGGAATTAAGCCACTAAGATAGCCTACAACAATAATTGTAAAGCTATGAATGCTTTGTACTGTGCTCTAGGAGATGAGGAATTTAATATAATATCTACTTGTAAAACTGCATATGAAATTTGTGATACCTTAGCTGTTTCTCATGAAGGAACAACTAATGTTAAGGAGATGAGATTGAATACCTATACTATTAAGATTGATAATTTTAAGATGAAGCCAGATGAACCCATTTCTGACATGTATCTCAGGTTTAATGAAATTGTCAACACAATGACTTCTGTGGGAAAGGATGTTCCATCAAAGGAACAAAAAATGAGAATTCTGAGATGTCTACCTGAAAGATGGAGGGGAACCTCTGTCTTAATTAGAGAATCGTGTGACATTGGAGAACTACCATTCAAAGAACTAATTGGCAAACTGATGATGTATGAAGAGGAACTCAAGGTGAAAAAAGAAGAATATGATGAACCTAGGAGGAATTATATTGCCTTCAAAACTACCACCTCAAAGAATAAGGACAATGAAAAGCTTCAAGCTATCAATAAAAGTTCATGCTGTGAAGACAGTGAGAGTGATTCTGACAGTGATGCTGAGATGGCTCACATTGCCAGATGGTTTAAGAAATTTTATAGGAAGAAAAGCTTTTCAGAAAGTCAAACTACAAAGGTAAGTATGACAACAAAGGACATTGGAAAAAGGATTGTAAGAAGCCTGATAAATCAGAGGGAGTTGTCTGTTATGAGTGGAAAAGTAAATGACACATAAAAGAAGACTGTCTAAAGATGAAATACAAGAAGAAGTATGAATACAAGGATAAAAATTATAAGAAATCCATGAAGGCTACTTGGAGTGCTTCTGAGGACAGTTCTAGTGAATCTATAGTTTCTGAAACTGAACACAGAAACAAGGTGAACATGTGTTTTATGACAAACACTTCTGAGGTAACTTCAGAAACTCTTGATTCTAATTTATATTATTCTGGATATGATTCTGAATGTGATAACATGCCTAAATCTGAACTGTTTGAATATTGTGATATGTTAGATGAAACCTGTAATGAGCTGAAAGAAAAATACAAAGGTTTAAAGAAAAAGTATGCTTTAACAGTTAAACATAAATCTGATCTTGATATAGAAATGGAAAAGAATGCTCAGTTGCTTAAAGAGAATACTAAACAACAATTGTCTAATGAGAAACTCAAGAAAGACTTACATAAATTTACCAATGGCAAAGATACTCTTACTCAAATGCTAGGTAAGCAAATAGCACCTAGATACACTACTGGTATAGGATACCAACCTGGACAAAGGAAAATTACCAAAACTAGATTCATTCCTAAATCTGGACAGAATGTAGCTAGCTCTGGAACTTCATATGCTTCAAATAGTTATATTCATAGTTATGGATCTAATAAGGTTTATCTTTCAAAATCTGTTGATTCTAGAAATTTTATGAGACCCTTTAGGCAAATATGGGTACCTAAAGTGTTATTGACTAACCTGTCTAGACCCAAGAAAATCTGGGTACCAAAATCATTTCCTATTTAAATCTATGTTGTAGGAAAACTTCTTAAAGAGATCCTGTAAAAAGACCTGGTACTTGGACAGCGGATGTTAAAGACATATTTCAGGAGACTTCTCATGCTTTAAAAGCTTAGTCAAAGTTGATGGAGGTTTTGTCACTTTTGGTGATAACTCAAGAGGAAAAATCATCGGCTTAGGCCAGATTGGTAACACTGACTCAGTATTAATTTCTATAGTTTTATTTGTTGATGGACTTAAATAAAATTTTTAAGTATTTATCAGTTATGTTATGATGGTTTTTATGATAAATTTGAAAATGATTATTCCAATGTTTTTAATTCTAAAAATGTTTTAGTGTTTTCTACTTTGAGAAATGAAAATGTTTATGTTGTTGATTTAAATTCTTTAGCTAAGAAAAATATTACTTGTTTAAATGATTTTCATAAAGATTCTTGGCTTTGGCACAGAAGATTAGGACACTGCAATGTGATTTCACTTAGAAAACTTGCTTGGAAGAACTTAGTTAGAGACCTACACAAACATGAATTTCCAGTAGACAAAGTTTGTAATCCCTGTCAAAAGGGAAAGCAACATAAAGTTTCTTTTAAATCAAAGAAAGAAGTTTCAACTTCTCAACCTCTCGAGTCGGTTCACATGGATTTGTTTGGACCTTCTAGAGTTTCTAGTTTAAATGGGATGCATTATGTCTATGTTATTGTAGATGACTATTCTAGATATACTTGGGTATATTTTCTAGATCACAAAAGTGAAACTTGTTCTTGCTTTGTAAAATACTGCAAGTCTGTAGAAAACATTAGTGGACTTAAGATTAAAACTCTGAGAAGTGATCATGGCCGTGATTTTGAAAATCACGAGTTTGAATCTTACTGCTCACACAATGGCTATAGTCACAATTTCTCTGCCCCTAGGACACACCAGAAAAATGGTGTAGTAGAAAAGAGGAATAGAACCCTGCAAGAAATTGCTAGGACTATGCTTAATGAGTATGACCTACCTGTTTATTTTTGGGCTGAAGCTGTAAATACAGCTTGTTATGTTATTAATAGAGTCTTGATTAGAACCATTCTTAAGAGGACCCCTTATGAGTTGTGGAACCATAGGAAACCTAAGGTTAACAACTTAAATGTTTTTGGCTGCAAAGTATTTATTCTTAATACTAAAGATAATATTGACAAGTTTGCATCCAATAGTGATGAAGGAATTTTCCTAGGTTACTCTATTTCTAGTAAAGCCTATAGAGTGTTTAATAAGAGAACCAAATGTGTGGAAGAATCTGTTCACATCAAATTTGATGAAACTGATCCACATGAACCTAATACCTCTCTTGAAAATATTCAAGATTATCCCTCTGTTTTGAACCCTAATGATAAAGATAGTGGACCTGTAGTTAAAACATCCAGTTCTGGAAATTTTCTAGAACCTGCTTCTGTTGAACCTCAACCTGTTGATGAACCTGAAATCTCTAGCCCTACCTTTTCAAGACCAACTAGTATTCTAAAGAACCATCCTTTAGATTCTGTTGTAGGAAATCTAGATAGAGGAACACAGACTAGAGCTTCTCTTAGAAATCAGGTTGAACATCAAGCCTTCTTGACATAGCTAGAACCTAAAAATATCAATGATGCTATCAATGATGAATTCTGGGTAATGGCTATGCAAGAAGAACTAAATAAATTTGAAAGAAACAAAGTGTGGAAATTAGTGGAAAGGCCTAAGGACACTATCACCATAGGCACATAATGGGTGTTTAGAAACAAAGTTGATGAATCTGGAAACATCATTAGAAACAAATCTAGGCTAGTTGCACATGGTTACAATGAAGAAGAAGGAATTGACTATGAGGAAACCTTTGCACCTGTAGCTAGATTAGAGGCTATTAGGATCTTACGTGCCTATACATCACATTTGAATTTCAAGTTATATCAAATCGTTGTGAAAAGTGATTTTTTAAATGGTTTTATTGTTGAAGATGTTTTTGTAGAACATCCACCTGGTTTTTCAAATCCACATTTTCAAAATCATGTTTTTATACATTCTAAAACTTTATATGGTTTAAAACAAGCTCCAACATCTTGGTATGAAAGACTTTCAAACTTTCTTATTTCAAAAAGATTTACAAATCGAATAGCTGATCCCACTCTTTTTATAAAAATAATTTCAAAAGATGTATTAATACTAAAAATCTATGTTGATGATATTATTTTTGGATCTTCTAAAAATTCTTTATGTATTGATTTTTCAAAGGCTATGTAGAATGAATTTTAAATGAGCTTAATGGGAGAGCTTAAGTATTTTCTTGATTTTTAAATTTCTCAAACTTAAGATGGAATTATTTTAAATCAAAGTAAATATACTAAGGATTTATTAAAAAGTTTTGGTTTGGATAGTATTAAAGAAAGTGATATACCGATGAGTACCACCTGTAAATTGGATGTTGATGAATCTGGGAAACCAGTTGATCAAACTAATTACAGAGGCATGATTGGGAGTTTAATTTATCTTAATGCTAGTCAACCAGATATTATGTTCAGTGTATGTATGTGTGCTAGATTTCAAGCTAATCCTAAAGAATCACACTTTCTTGCTGTTAAAAGGATTTTTAAATATCTTAAGTATACTGTAAATTTGGTCTTGTTTTATCCATAAGGACAATAATTTGACTTAACATGTTTTTCAGATGCTGATTTCTCTGGCTGTATGTTTGAAAGAAAGAGCACATCTGGAACATGTCACTTACAGAGAAAATCCCTAGTATCATGGTGTAGTAAGAAATAGAACTCGGTTGCATTGTCTACTGCTGAAGTAGAATACATCGCTGATGGTAGTTGTTGCGCACAGATTCTGTGGATGAAACACACACTAATGGATTATGGATTTGACATTAAACATGTTTCAATCAACTGTGACAACACTAGTGTGATTAATATCTCTAAGAATACTATGTCTCACTCTAGAACTAAACATATTGATGTTAGACACCATTTTCTAAGAGATCATTATCAAAGAGGTGATATAACACTTGAGTTCATTGGCACTTAACTTCAATTAGATGATATTTTCACTAAGACTTTAAGTTCAGAAAGATTAAGTTTCATCAAACATGAATTAGGAATGATAACTTACCCTTGAAACTGTTAGGGATACCTCACCATTAGGGAGACCTCACTGTTAGGGAGACCTCAACGATAGGGAGCCCTCACCGTTAGGGAGACCTCACCGATAGGGAGACCTCACCGTTAGGGAGACCTCACCGTTAGGGAGACCTCACCGATAGGGAGACCTCACCGTTAGGGAGACCTCACCGTTAGGGAGACATCACCGATAGGGAGACCTCACTGTTAGGGAGACCTCACTGTTAGGGAAACCATTCCGTTAGAAGAATTTACCGGTACATTTGCACGATGTATTTTTTGGTAAAGCCGAGTCATCAAACTGTTTTATTTTATTTATGATTTATGTGATTTATGAATCCTAAATGATATTAAAACTCGAACTAGACTCACTCAATCTCACCGTGAACCTGTCTGCTCGAACTCTCCTAAACCTAAACCTCTTGACCTTCCGAACCCTAGCCTCAAATCCGTAATGGCCTGCGTCAAGGGACCTTAGATGACTGATGGAAATGAAGCGCCGGCAGCGAAGAGACAAAAAGTATCTAATACTGATGCCATTGGAAGTGGCAGTGGAAGTGTAGCTCAAAGAAGACCAGTAAAACCACACCTATCGAAGCGCGAGATAGTTGTTGAAAAAGAGGTGTGTGCATAATGACTTATGGAAAGAAAGTCATTGGTTCATAGAGTGTTAAAAGAAAAAGGTTGGCTAGAATGCTTCGCGAAAAACAACAGACCTTATTATCCAGGACTGCTGAAACAGTTCTACAAATTCGTTCGTTTTGAAAAGTCTGAAGAAGAAAGAAGAATGGTTTCATATGTGAATGGTCAGGAAGTGTCGTTTACTTCAAGAGAATGGGCTGAGAACCTGGGAGTTCCTCATGAGGGAGATTTTACTTATTATTCCAAGTCTGTACCTTTGACCAGTGATGTGTTTCAATATGAAGATGCTTTGCTAGAACTCACAGGGAATGGGACTCCTAGAAAGGTGATTACTGCAGAGATGGCAGGAGAAGATAAGCTGTTATTTAAATTCATTCAGCATGTTGTTAGTCCGAGAAGAGGATACTTTGCCACTTTAAGATTCCAAGACATATATCTGTTACATTTGATGAAACACGGTGTGAGAATCAATCTATGTAGATTGATTATGGTTTAAGTGGAAGAGATGACTAGACCGAAGTCAAAATCAAATGCCTTGTTTTTCTAAAAGATAATTTCTGTGATGCTGAAAGTGAAGGAGATAGCTGGATCTCAAGATGAGCTGGTAGTGGTTAAGGATAACTTCTGTATTACAAGAACTATCTGTAAATACATGAATGTCATCTATAATCCTTGGAAGAATTCATGGGTAAATGATGATGGAAGAATTTATGACAAGTTCACTCCTGTGGATCATCCGTCTAGACCAAAGGATGTGAGAGATCCTGATCTTAGACCAGATGAGCCAGAAATAGTCTATAGTGATGATGAAGCAGATGATGAGGAAAATGTTGAAAAAGAGCTCGGTTTTAGTCCTCTAATAGTCAGTATAGTCAAAATAGTACCTGATCAGGAAGACATAACAGCAGCACCAATTGATGAGAGAGTCATTAATGACTCAGAACAAATGGCTACTGGATCTTCTATAATTGTAGAGGATATTGCAGAATTACCTCAGGAAGAAGAGTTGGAAGAGATACCTAAGGAAATTTTTCTAAGTGAGGGAGAGAATCTTGGCTCAATATTAGTATCATATGACATTGAAGGTTGGACATCAGATCCCGGATATATGATTCATGGAATTTATTATGGAGATTCTGATGAGGAAGACCAACCCCAAAAGGAGTCAGTTACCTTACCTATTGTGGCTAACAATGTGGCAACCAAGGAGGATCTTAAGTCTTTAAAAGCCGAATTGATAGAAGCAATATGAAAATCAGTGGCAGATATGAAGAAAAGTATGGTTGAAGAGATGAAAAGCGTGGAGCAATCCCTTGAGTTATCCATTGGATGTAGTGTGTCCAGTCCTGTGAAAGAAATGGTGGATGAACTTAAAGTGTGCCACACTCAGATTGAGAGTTGGACAGGAGCTGTAGTTGCTCTTAGACAATCAATTTATTCATTGACTACTTTGAACAGTTCTCAAACCCAAGTGCACACTGACATTCGATAATCAAATAAGTGGTCAAACAGTTTGTGGAAGTTTTTGAGACCTTTATGAAGTCAGTTAAAGAACATCTAAACAGTCAGGATGAACTTGTTCAGAAGGTGGTTAGTAGTCTGACTCACTCTTTCAAGGAGACAGTGGCCTTCTCAATGAAACCACATCCCTCATCCAGCACAAGTGTGATCCTTGACCAAATCCGCACTATTTTTCTGGATGAATTGGCTAAGGCCAGTCTCAGTGGTGCATCTAATTCCCATATTCATGCTACCACAAGGGAAGTTTGTAGTTTTGTTCGTGATCACCTGCGGGCAGCTACTTCTTCTCCAGAGGTAATCAAAAATAAGGTGGATGCTTATTTTGAAAAAGTTTATACCAAGCACCAAATGACAAACCATTTCAAGTTTTTGATTGAGAATATGATGTAACCTCTAGTTACCCATGCCTTCAAGGAACATGTTAGTATGGTCATGGAGCTTACTCGTACTTTAGATAAGTATATTAAGAATAGATATTATTTTGTGTCTTCTATGGAGAGAGATGGAAGCATCATCATGGATTTCCGGAATCTCTTGCTGCCTTTCCTACATGTGGATGCTCGACCAGTTATTGTAACACCTGCCCTACCACCTTCTGCCTCTAGGAGTACTCCTCAACTGACACCAGTTCAAGCCATCAGGAGATTGACACCTTTTATCCCTCAGAGAGAGACAGATTACAGATCTGGTACTATTTCAGTTGTTGATCCACCAGTAGTTCTTTCAGGAATTCCCAAGCCCGTGGACTCTACCTCTGCACCCTCTGATGATCCCAAGGGAAAGAGACCTGTTCAAGAGGATGATTGAGTGCTTTTAGATTTTTTATGCGATTAATTGAATATTTTTGTACTTTTCTGACTTTACCAAATGTATCTATTTATTATCAATCGAATACTTCATTCCTCCCTTCACTGTCTATTTTAATCTGTATATTTTCTTTCCTAGACCTTCTCTTTTCTCTGATACCCTCCTTTTTTTAATCACAAAGGGGGAGAAATTATTGGAAACTTGTACCCAGAGAGTGAGAAAGAGAGCGAGAAAGAGAATGTTGTTCACCTAAGGGGACAAAGGGGGAGAGAATCACTACTTAGGAGGAAATCCTAGAGTTAAATTTACAGGGGGAGGAATATGCAAACCAAATAATCTTGCTTGTGTTTTCCTTTGATACTACATTATTTCTTGATATATTCATGTTTTCATATTTTCCTCTGATATTATTTTTGATATCAATTCCTGAGATTTTTTTTCTCTCTAATACTATACTGTTGATATCATACATTGATATATATATTCTTTTCTCTGATATTAATTTATTTTCGCATAAGTTGTGATTATCAAAAAGGGGGAGAATGTTGAACCCTCTGGAATTAAGTTGCTTTGTTGTGTTTTGATAATCCCAACCATTCTTCCTTTATATCTTGATTATTCTTAATACATTTCAGATATAGTTTAATATATGTTGTTACCTTCATTATGCTTAAATTAATTCTTTTGAATTATCCGATATATGTTTGCTATGACTTAACTCATTCTGCCAAGTGAATGCTCAAACAGTTTTCAGCTACCATTACAAACTAGCTACCGATCTAGATTAGAGCAACCGTTAGACAGTAGCTACCATCAGAACAAATAGCTACCGTTACAAGCTAGCAACCGTTACATCTCACAATGACCGATATAGTTAAGTCTACTGATATGTTGGAGCTACCACTATAAGAGAGCTACCGATATGCTGAAGTCCACCGTTATGGAAAGTCTACCGATAGAGAGCTACCACTACCATTACAAGGCAGAGCCACAGCTACCAATAGAGAGCTACTGCTACCGTTACAAGGCAGAGGCACAACTACAGATAGAGAGTTACCGCTACTGGTAAAGGCAGATCCACCGCTACTATTACTAGTCCACCACTACCGGTACATCAATTCTACCGACATACAAGTCTACCGTTACAATGTCTACTGATACTCAGACCTACAGACACCCACTGTAACACAAGTATACCGTTATCATGAGCAACCTTTCAGAGACAGAACCCCGACATGATTTAATTATTTATTATTGTTTAACCTAACCAACGGTCATATTAGGTATATATTAATGCACTGAAATATTATTAATGTCTGTTTGTTGGATGTTAGGAAACCGTACCTCGTACCTAAAAAAGGAAATCATATCTTCTACCGGAGCTCGTGCTTTAAAAGAAGGATGCTGTTGTCGAGTTGAGACATACCCACGCACGTATACACATGAATAGACCAGAGAGTTGAAAACGTGTTGTGAATTGGTTGTAGCCACTCTGAACAAGTGAAAAACACTCGAGCTGGTGTACATGAAGATAGACGTCTGAGCTTACAAGAAGATCACCTACAATCGTGCGTACCAGAGAAGAGCTGAGAACAAAAAGAGAACAACAACTCAACAGCTTCTTCAACATTCTCCACATCTTGATGTCAAGGAAACAGACAATACTCTGTTTTCCAGACAAAAACCAGAAGAGGACTTATAGCGAATTCTGATCAATCAAAGGAGTCCAGAACTGCACGACAATCACTAGAGCCATTTCTAAACTCTAAATATTTGCTATGTGATTTATCTTTTTACATATTGAGCAGTGTGATTTATATGTTGTATTTTACACACACACTGTCTCCGGTGCCTTAACTGGAGGATTTGTAAATCCTCACTCAACTCTATTACTTCTTTTATTTCCCACAGGGATAGTGGTAGAGGTCGTGTGACCTGGATAGCTGGTTGCCGTTGTTTCTGTTCCCACGGATAATAGTGGTAGAGGTCTTAGACCTGGAAAGTTGTATACTATTGTAATCCCCGATCCAGGGTGTGGATCATCCTTATACAAATTGTTGAGAGGAATAAGTCTCGGCTTGAGACTGAACCTCTTGGTTATATCTACAGTGCTATATCTTTCAAAGTTATTCATTATTCCACTGCTAATTTCTTTAAAACCAAAACTGTTTTAAAGTCACTTTGATAATTAAATTCGCAAGTTTTTATATTAGATGTAAATCAGTTAGTTGGTTTCAAAAGTTAATCAACCTTTCTGTTTTGATTAACTGGGAAATAATCAATCCCTTGAAAACCCAACCGAACCCTTACATTGATATAAATTCACTACAGTTTAATTTAGTATTTTATTAGGGGGCTTTTAAGAAAATGTTTTAAAACAGAAATTTTAATTGGATCTCAATTCACCCCCCCTCTTGAGTATCCACTCCGACCAACAGTAACAAAACAAATAAAAGAAAATGAGTATGTTAACACCTGAAACGACGATAATACTATAGTATTATTAACGAATAATTAATAGAAGATCATATATGATATCATAATTATATATATGTTCCTTTTATAATTTCAAATCAATTTTTTAACTATTATACAAGATATTAACATATCATCGACTAAGGAAAAGTACAAGGTAAGGGTTATTTCACAATCTCTGCATTATCCGAGGTTTTTTATACATTAGTATATATTGGGCCCTCTTTATCATCCACATCCATGTTTCTTAAAAGTTTATTTCAAAACATTCTTTATATTTTACATAATATCGGTTAAAGTCATTTATACCCTTTTTTGACTTTTTATAAGAGGTTTATAAAGGAATATTTCCGCTGTTTTCCAATCAACGTCCTTTTTTACCTTTTCGACAGAATTAAGGTAAGAATGTATTTTTTTAACTTATACAGCAGGTGAAACTATTTTCCACTATTATAAAATCTTAGAAGCTTCCCTTACAAGATTATAAGAAAATTTTCAAATTAAAGATTTTATTTTATAATTATGTGACTTTCAAATGATTTCAGAAGAAGATATATTTCTCTCAAATAGTTTTGATTTCATCTATATCAACATCCATTGACCGATTTTAAGCTTATTTGATGTTAATTTATTGTGAAACAAAACATCCATATTGTATTAAAGGTTTTGTGATATGTTTGACTGTGGATGTGTTATTTTTATACCATTCATGGTTTATGGAGAATGTATTGAAATTTTTTATGAAAGTTTTAATATGAATGTTTATGTTATGTTTAATACTATTCATATGGGGAATGCAATGGACATAATATGTGATGGGCGGAGCCCGCTATAGCTCCTAGATGAATCAGTAGGTTTCACGAGAGAAACTAGTGTCTTGGCATGAGGCCTTGACAAAATCTTATTTGTAGTCTTGGCATGACGCCTTGGATACATGGTTATGATAGTATAGAATTATGAATTCCATCATTATGAAAGTGGTTATTGTTATTTCACATGACTATTCGAACAATAGAATATCCATGTGAATAAGTAAATAGTATTATTTCATTTTATCTTTTCCATATTATGATGATGTTCAAGTTTAAAAGGCTATTGTTTTAGGTATACATTTTTGTTAAATGTTTATGCTTATTTATGAATGTTTCCGCTATATTATTATCCTTCCTGAGCATCTGAGATCACCCCTTTAACTATTTTATTATTCCCATGATGTAAAAAGTAATTTATGAATGACCTACCGGGATAATATGAGGGGATATGAAGACAAAATGTTTTTGTATTAGTTTTCACTTTATGATTTAACATAAACATTATGAATGTATCAAGTTATTCAAATGATACTAAACTAATCTGTCTTTTGAGACTTGATATTTTTTGTGATCATGCCAATGTTATGTAATAATGAACTGACTTTGGGAAACTGGGGTCAGGGAGTTATAGTTGGTATCATAGGAAGTTTAGTACAACCCTTGGAAGCTATAATTTGATAAACATTGATTAGAGCACATAGACCTAAGATAGAATTTGAGGATTAGAATAGAAGAACATCATAGAATTTTGTTATTGTGGAGATTTTGTGAGTTTTCAAAGCAATACATCCCTCTCTGGATATGAGCAGGTAGAGGCGGCTCTAGCACAGATTTACCTTGGGGTAAAACCCAAAAACACTACTTTGAGCTAGAGTCGACCGGGAACTGGTGCAAAAAAACGGGCCTTGCTGCACTCTTTGTGATGACACTCCTGGGGGATATGATTAGGATAATTATCATTTTCATAACGAACCATTATGAAGGGTTAATGAGTATATACATACTCAAAGAAAACATTTTTTATGATTATAGATTACATCCATAAACTTTTCAATTTATGTTAATTTTTTTACATGTATGGAATTATGTATTTTGATTCATAAAATGATCTAGTTTATACCATTGTATAGAAATGGAACCCAGTGGAAGAAATGGAAACTATATCAATGCATGCACTATAGGTAGATATTTCCCTCCTGATCAAGATAATTATAGTGGATCTGGTGATGTAACTGGTGTTGATCAACTTATCACCATACTGGGACAACTCACTCAGGTTATGAATAATAACCATACCCATATGGATCACCCTTATCCACAACGTGGAGGATAAATGTTAGATTTCATCATGAGGCAACAACCACCATCATTAAATGGGAGTAAAAATCCATTGGTAGCTGAGCAATGGAAAAGTTCCCTAGAGAAAATATTTCAGGATTTGGGGAGTAGTGAATGGTAAAAGGTTATCATGGTAGTTTACAGCCTCACTGGAGATGTTGATCAATAGAGGGAATTGATTCAAAAGATGAATGAAGATGATGAAGTATCAAATATAGAACGAAGGGAGTTCAAAGATCTATTTTTATAAAAATACTTTCCTCGTGACCATCAAGCAGATATGGAAAGGCAATTTCTGAGTCTGAGGCAAATGGAGGATGAGAATGTCACAAAGTATGAGGCTAAATTTACAAGTTTATCAAGGTATTCTGGATATTATATACGCAACCCATGAAGTAAGATGGATCTTTTATTTGATGGGTTAAAAGCATTTCTTAATCGAGCATTAGTCTCACAATTCTTCTCATCGTACGAAGACATTGTCTCATGATCTATCAAAACAGAAAAGGAATTATATAAGTCTTATGACTTTAATGAAAAGAAATAGAAGGAGAGATCTACTGATTAATCTGGAAATGGAAATAAGGGGAAGAAGGGAAATGTTTAATATCCATCCTACAGTAAATGTGGGAAGAAACACCCGGGTACTTGCTTAAATGGAAGGGGAGTCTATTACAAGTGTGGTGAAAAAGGCCACCAAGCTCATGATTGCAAGGGGAAGAAAAAAGCTACTGATGTCCAATGATACAATTGCAAGGATATGGGACATTATGCAAATGAATTTCCTAAGAGTCATGGGAACTTACCTCTGAAAAGTCCAAGGGATCAAGGCCAAGCTTATGCTATCACTACTGCTGAGGTAGAAGCTCTGAAAGACGTGGTGGCAGGTAATTTAATGGTTTCCTCAAGTTTAGAAAATGCATTATTTGAATCTGGATCATCACATAATTTCATATCTTCCCAGTTTTATAAGAAAATTAGATATTTCCAATTTGATTTAAGAAGGGAGCTGTATGTTTAAACTCCTAAGGGAAGTATCATTGCAACAATGTTTTGTGAATCAGTCCCCGTGAGAGAAAATAAATGTTCTTTATCCTCTAATCTCATCGTCATACCTATGATTGAGTTTGATATAATCTTCAGTATGGATTAGATTTCAGACCATGATGCGATGATTTATTTTAAGAGGAAGGAGGTTACAATTTCTGATGATGATGATAAGGAACACCTTCTCGTTAGAGCAGAATCGTCACTACCTAATTCTTATCTAGATCCACCCCCAGTAGCTCAACTAAATTAAATTATTGGGGACGAAGAGAATTAAATGACTATGGGTGAGGAAGGTAATGTTCAAATAGGGGATGTACCTATTGTGAGAGAATATGTAGATCTGTTTCTGGAATATTTACCTAAACATCCTCCAGAACGAGAAGTTGTGTTTTCCATTAATTTAATTCCTGGGTCAAGGCCTATATCGAAAAACCATTATAGAATGGCCACTGTAGAATTATTGTAACTAAAGAAACAACTAGATGAATTGAGTAATAATGGATTTATCCTCCCTAGTCTTTCTCCATGGGGAGACCCTGTTCTTTTTGTTAAAAAGAAAGATGCATATATTTGGATATGTATCGACTATAGGGAGATCAATGCTATAACAATAAAGAAAAAGTATCCCCTACCTCGCATTGATGATTTATTTGACCAAATGCATGGAGCTCAGTACCATTCAAAGATTGACTTTTGAACTGGATACAATCAGTTGTGTGTGAAGAAGGAAGACATTGAGAAGATAGCATTTCGAACGAGGTATGGGCATTACGAGTTATAGTAACGCCTTTTGGGCCGACTAATGCACCCTCGGTATTCATGGATCTGATGAATAGTGTTTTCAAGGAATATCTCGATGATTTTTTGGTGGTATTTATTGATGATATCTTGGTATACTCCAAAATCCATAAAGATCATTAAAATCCCTTGCGCATTATCTTGAATACTCTCAGAGGACAAGAATTATACGGGAATATTAGCAAGTGTGAATTCTGGATTCAGGAGATTTATTTAATTTTTGACCATATTTTCTCTAAAGATGGAATCTATGTTTATCCTCCTAAGACTATGGAAATACAGGAATGGCCAGCACCTACGAGTATAAAAAAGGTACATAGTTTTAATGGTTTAGCAGGTTATTATCAATGTTTCATCCAGAATTTTGCCCGGTTAGCTAACCCATTAACAAAGCTCACACGTAAAGGGGTTAATTTTTTTTGGAAAAAAGAGTTTGAAGAATGTTTCTATGAACTGAAGAGAATATTAGTCAATTCTCCAATAATTACTCTACTATCAGGGAATGATGGGTTCGTTAAATATAGTGATGCATCGAGGAAAGGACTTGGTTGTGTCCTTATGTAGAATGATAGGATTATTGCCTATGCATCATGATAGTTGAAAATTCATTAGAAAAACTGTCAAACTCATGATCTCGAGTTAGCAGCTGTGATATTTGCTTGGACGATATGGAGACAGTACCTATATGGTGAAAAATGTGAGATTTATACTGATCAAAAGAGATTGAAGTATATTTTCTCACAAAAAGAACTCAATATGAGGGAAAGGAGATGACTTGAATTACTCAAGTATTATGATTGTACGATACACTTCCACCCATGGAAGGAAAATAAGGTGGCAGATTCTTTGAGTAGAAAAGATCATGGAGTTATGAACAATATGAGAATAGAAAGTGATCCAATTTTCATAGATCTAGTGAAGATGGACATGGGAATAACCATGGAAGGTGAAAGATCAGTTCTTTTTCAAATGGTTTCCAAACCATCTTTACTTTAAAGGATTAAGATTTCTTATACTGATGATGAATAATTTCAAAAGAAGATTAAATCCGTGAATGATGGGAGATTGAGAGACATTGTGTGTGAAGAAGGAATTTTGAAATTCGGGAAGAGATTTTGTGTTCCAGTTATACTGGATTTAAAAATGGAATTGTTAGATGATGCTCATAGTTCTAATTTCTCTATACACCAATGGGAGCACCAAAATGTATAGAGATTTAACAGAAATTTTTTTGTGGGACCATATGAAGAGGGAGATTTCTGATTTTGTGTCATGATGTATGTTTTGTGAACAAGTAAAAGCTGGAAGGCACCAACCTAGAGGAGTCATGAAATCACAGCCCATACTGGAGAGGAAATGATATAACAAGAATATGGACTTTGTCATGGGACTACCAAAGACTCCTAGATGGAACGATGCAATATGGGTTTTTGTTGATCGTCTTACCAAGTAAGCACATCTTCTTTCTATAATAGAAGATATACCACTGGAATGTCTAGAATGACTATATATTAATGAAGTTTTGAGACATCATGGTGTAACCCTATTGATTGTTTCGGATCGTGATCCATGTTTTACTTCATGACTCTGGAAGAATCTTCAGATGGCCTTGGATACTGAACATCATTTGAGCACTGCCTACTACCCTCAAACTGATGTAAAATCAGAACGGACTATTCATACCTTTGAAGACATGTTGAGATCTTTCTCACTTGACTTTCAGGGTATGTGGGGTAAATATTTACCTCTGGTAGAATTTTCCTATAACAATAGCTTCCATTCATGTATTCGGAATTTCACCATATGAAGCGTTATACAGAAAGAGATATCACACACCAACCTGTTGGGATGACGTTTGTGAAAGAAAACTTGTAGTCCCAAAACTGGTGGAAGAAACGATGGAAAATGTGAAGGTAATCCAAAACCACATCAAAGTAGCTCAAAGTAGGTAGAAGAGCTATGTTGACAACTGAAGAAAGGATTTGGAATTTCAGGTAGGACATCATTTTTTCTTGAAGGTATCTCCATCGAAGGGAGTTATAATTTTTTCCAAGAAAGGTAAATTGAGTCATAGGTACATCTTTCCTTTAAAAATTATAGAACGAATTGGGGCTGTAGCTTACCGTTTGGAAATGCTGCCCAATCTCTCCAAAGTTCACGATGTGTTCCACGTATCACTGTTGAGAGAATACATGCCTGACCCAACGCATGTACTCACCTATGAGGAATTAGATATGGGACCTGATCTCTCTATTTTCGAAGAGCCTATCAGGATTCTTGATATGAGAGATCAAGTGTTGAAAACTGGACGACTTTTCTAGTAAAAGTTATATGGAGAAACCATAAAATAGAAGAGGCGACGTGGGAAACCGAGGAACATAGGATGAAGAACCACACAATTATTTTCATGCGGTAGAATTATAGAAATTTTTAGGAAGAAATTATTTATAGGAGGGGAGATTGTGACACCCTAATCTTCCAAGGTATGCTTCTCTTTGAATAATACATTAGCGTGTGTTGTACGCTACTTCGAGATTCTAACGCGCCCCAACCTATCAATGTAGCCGTTATGAATAGTAATAACCACTTTTTGAAATTTTATAACTTTTATTTTTCAAAATGGACTTTATTTTTGGATTCAGAATATCGTAATTATCCTAGGATGAAAATTTGGTACTTTTCTGATAAATTTTATATTTCGATGAATAGTGAAAATTACAAAATTTTTATTAAAAACATATTTTTTAATTGAAATAATTAATAGTGATAAATTATGTGTTTGAGTGGTTTTAAAGTATATTTAGAATATATTTTTACCATTTAATAAAAATTTGGTCATTTTAAATAATTTCACAATTAAACCGAACATAAACAAGTATCAATCTTTTGATAGTTATTATTTCTTAAAAACACACTTTTTGTTTTGACAACGGGAATAAATTTAAAATTAATTTATGCCACTTCTGTGTTTTTAATTTAAAAAAATGGATTCCATATTTGAAAATGAGGATGTCCAAATTGTGTAAATAGGTAACTTTCATTTTTAGACATTTTGAATAATTACATCGGTAAATATTTTATTTACCTTGGTTAAAAGGCAAATCCCGTAAATAAGGGTAAAAAATAATATTATAATAATAAATTACCCTAAAACGTGTCCTAACCTTATTGGTGGATAAATTTCTGACCATGGGCATCATTGAGACGATTTCAGGACCCCATGGAGCCACTTGTAGGTGATAGGGACACTTCATATTAATTATGTTAAAGTAAATACAAAAATGACATAAGCATATATTTTTAGAAAAACAATTTTTACATTAGGTTCTATATGTTATAATTTCGACTATAAATACTCATTATAAAGATGAAAATATTTCATATATAATGGTATTTTATTTATAATTTTTAGACCTTATATAATTTAATTTATTTATGACATAATGATGATGCAGTAATTATTGTATTAATGAATGATTAAGTTAATTGATATTATAAATACCCACATTAATGTAAATTGAGACTTTTTATAAATTTCAATAATTTAATAGGTTACAATGACATATTATGATTGTTTATATAAATTTTTTTCGATGTAATAATGCTATTATGAATTTATCAAAAACAAAATACCCAATAGTGTCAAAATTGACATAAATAAGTTTTTAAAATAAATATTACTTTATTAATTTATATTCAGTTCGTAAAAATATAAGGATTGACCAAGAGACTTATATCATGATAATTGTATCATTAATGGACCAGTTGGGGGTCTCTTGTAGGTATATAGTATGTTTATTAACTATATAATATAAAAATAAAAAGTGACATGGTAAATGTCATTCTAATTTACAAAGAGTTAAAACTAAAATATAAGGTTAATATAATGGCCCAACCCTGTCAAAATTCTGTTGGATGAGTTTTTCTCAACCCATACCCACCATACCCTTTAAATAATCCACTTTGGAGCCATTATAAACCTAATATTAAATTATTATAAAATAATATTTCCAGCTTTTCAAAAGGTACCCCTCACCCCTCTTATAAAAGGGAACTCACCCTTCTCCGTAATTCAAATATTAAAAGCCTTATGGCTCGGCCAAAACCTGCCCAAATACTCTCTCAACTTCCCTAAATTAAATCTAGAGGCCTTATTTGGATCATAAAGTCCTCTTATAGAGCCCTTTTGATCAAATCAAAAGGAAGAACCCGATTAAGAGGTAATGTTTTCACCACCCTCTTCCAAGTTCCTTTTTTCTTCAACGTATTCTTTATTTTTATTACCATTCTAAAATAATAACTCCAGTATCTTATATATATTGTGATATTATTATAAACATTGTATAACCATATTTAGTATTCTATCCATCCTTTTAATTACATGTCTCTTTACGTGCGTATGTACGACTTACCGTCTCCATGTCGTGGTGTAATTGTTATTCAAAACATTATAATTTTTTGATGGGTATAATAATGATGTGTAATTCATGTAAATAATAAATATAATATGATAATGATTCTGTATATATGATATAATATCCAATTATATATTATTTTAATATCAAAAGTGTGATATCGTCACTCGTGTGTACGTATAGACTACCGTCTCCACGAACGCGATGAGATTCATTCCCCATCGTATCCATTCAAGAATAATTCTCATTTGATGATTAAAAGTAATGTTTAAGAACTTTATATCATTATTTATATGAAAAATATATGACCTATCCATAACAAACATGACTTACGTAACAAAACATCTAAAATAAAACGAGTAAATTAACACCTGAAACGACGATAATACTAAAGTATTATTATCAATGCATTATTATAACATCATATATGATATCATAATTATGTTTATCGTTATTTTATAATTTAATAACAATGATATAAATGTTATACATGAGGTTAACGTACCATCTACTAATTAAAAATTCAAGGTAAGTGTTATTTCACAATCTCTTCATTATCCGAGGTTGCTTATACACAATTATCTATTGGGACCTCTTTGTCATCGACATCCATGTTTCTTAAAAATATATTCCAAAACCTTTTTTCTATTTTACAGAATATTGTTTAATGTCATTTATACCCTTTTTTGACTTTTTAGAAGAGGTTTATAAAGGAATCTTTCTGTCGTTCTCCAAACAAGCTCCTTTATCCTTTTCGACAGAATGAAGGTAAGAATGTATTTTTTTAACTTATACGGGTGGTGTGGCTATTTTCCACTGTTATAAAATCTTAGAAGCTTACCTTACAATCTTATAAGAAAATTTTCAAAGTATATGATTTATTTTATAATTATGTGACATTTAAATGATTCCCAAAAAAGGATATTTGTCTCAAATAGTTTTGATTTCATCTATGTCAAC
This sequence comes from Viscum album, assembly GCA_963277665.1. Taxonomy (NCBI): domain Eukaryota; kingdom Viridiplantae; phylum Streptophyta; class Magnoliopsida; order Santalales; family Viscaceae; genus Viscum; species Viscum album. The sequence continues at coordinate 1,892,226,198 of OY728143.1, read as the reverse complement.
ATCCATTGATGGATTTTAAGCTTACTTGATGTTGATTTATTTTGAAACAAAACTTCCATATTTTATTGAAGGTTTTGTGATATTTTTTACTGTGGATGTGTTATTTTTATACAATTCATTGTTTATGGAGAATGTATTGAACTTTCATATGTTAGTTTTAATACGAATGTTTTTGTTATGTTTAAACTTGTTCATAAGAGGATTGAATTGGACTTAATATGTGACTAGTGGAGCCCACTATAGCTCCTTGATGCATAGGTAGGTCTCATGAGGCAAACTAGTGTCTTGGCACGAGGCCATGACAAAATCTTATTTGTAGTCTTGATATGAGGCCTTGGCTACGTGGTTATGATAGTCTGGCATTATTCATTCCATCATTATGAAAGTCGTTATTGATATTGCATGTGATTATTGGACTAGTATAATATCCATGTTAATAAGTAAATGACATTATTTCATTTTATCATTTCCATATTATACTGATGTTCAAGTTTAAAAGCCTTTTGTTTTAGCTATACATTGCCTTAAATGTTTATTCTTATTTATGAATGTTTCTATTATATTATTATCCTAACTGAGAATCTGAGATCACCTATTTCAATGTTTTATTTTTCCCAACATGTGATGAAGCAATTTATGAATGACAAACAGGGATAATATGATGGGATATGAAGTCAAGATTTTGTTGTAGTAGCTTTCCATTTATGATGGAATGTAAACATTATGAATGTATCAAGTTATTCCAAGGAAACTAAACTAATCGGTCTCTCAAGATTTGATCTTTCTTGTGATCATGCCAATGTTATGAAATAATGCACCGACTCTAGGCAACTAGGGTCGAGGCGTTACACATTTTATAAAAAATTATTTTATGATCACAAAAAAAATTCATCATAATAAATTAAATTAATTACAATTGGCTAATTGTATAAATGAAATATATATTTTATTTATTCAATAAATCATTTTTTACATTTACAAAATTTAAATATTAGGTATACGACATGAACAAAGCTTATATTGCATATAAAATACCGTATTTTTATAAAATAAGTTTTACCACCTTTTAATGAGGAACATATTAAAAATGTAAATTTTGGGAATTTTATAAATTTTATATGTAAAAATAAACATAATTTATCAAATGGAAACATAAATAATAGGTTTAGCTAAACTGATGGAATATTTCTTTGACATTTAATTTTATGATGAATGGTGAAAAATACAGAATTTTAATTCAATACTACATTTTTATCTAATTTATGTATAATGTTATATTTTATTTTTAAGTATTTAAAAGAATAATTATATCAATTAATTTAATTTATCTAATTTAAATCAACTTCACTTTGAAATTATATTAAAAAACATAAAAATATTTTGAACATTTTTACATTAAAAACCCACATTGTCATCCCATCTATGGGATTAATTTTAAATTAATTTATTTAATTTCAATGATTGGAACTATAAATATTTGTTCCATATTTCGAATCAATATTATTTTTAATATCAAAAAATTTAAATATATTTTGGACAAAAAATATTAGTAAAATTTATTAAAATTATTTACAACAAATAAGACAAAAATTTGCTTAACAAGGGACTGAACCATAAAAATTAGGGCCAAAAGGACCTAGACACTTCTCACAAAGCCATTGTCTGTTTATATTTTGACCTTATCCTCTCATGGTTATAATTTTATACATTTGTTGAATGACTTGATATTGTAAAAACTTGGGTGGAATTCCCTTTTCAAAAATCTACCAGAATGTCACTCCTCATCCATAACAAAAAGGCACTCTCCCCTCCCCCTTAGTAAAATATATACAGTTTATTGTGTCTCAAAAACACTACTAAAATAAGGCCCTAAAATATCTTTTTCATCCTAGAATACTTCATTTTGGAACAAATCCATTATAGAAATCCATTTGGATAAATCCAAGATGAGTTATCCAAAAAAGATGAGGTTTGAACATGTTTGAAAAAACTCAAGAATTAATGTATGTGAATTTCATCCCCTTTAGTATTTACATTAGATAAAAGAATTATTAAAACTAAAATTATTTTTTTGTTGTATATACTTCCATATGAAATGTTAAATTATCAAAATACATTATATAATGATAATAAAATCTTTAATTGATGTTATTATTTCATGGTGATAATGATTCCAATGTTACACAAGTTTTAAGGGGATTCCTCATATCACTTTTATTTTTGTGAGACTTATACCTTATTCAACACTCATTTATTTTGGGTGGCATATATAATAAACATGAATATATTATATGATTATAATAATTATATTTATGATAACTTACATATCCATTTGATGATATTTCTTTCATGGATTTTATAGTAAAAATGTTACCGAATCAGTAAAGTAATTTTGTCACAATTTTTTTACTTTAATATAATTTCCATGATAGGAACCTATATTTTTAAATGGGTTGTATATATTTCACATCCAAATGTTTTATTTTGAAACTCTTTCTTTGCATGATATTTTACACTTCATGTAATTTTATGGGGATTATGATTCAATGTTACCAAAGTTGTAAGAATTTATTGAAACAATCTCATAGTTTATGATGATTGTTTATGACTAGGATTAAATTGAAAAAATATTATGACCCATAATTCAAGAAACTCATGAGTTTTATTCGCTTCTATTTATCTGTGATATATTTATTTATTATTACCATTTTATCACTATTTGGTAATTATGATAATTGAGAAAATGTTTTTATAAAAAACTATATATATTTCTCCATTATGTGAGAAATCTATGATGTTTAAAACTCTATTATCTGAAAATGTTTTGAAAAATGTTTTACTATTATCATACTATATTGGTAAATTTTACCCATGTTTATCCATTTACAAAAAATTTTAAAAGTAAACTTCTTTTCATTTTCTGGTCAAGTCACGTTTCAAAACATTTAAGGTGAAAAATAAATGTTCAAAATTTACAGAAATACATGTAGTAAAAATGGAAATTTCCTTGAATATTCTATTATAGGTTTAGAATTTTATTTTTTAGGAATTGTTTTATAATATTATTTAATTATGATGAATTACTTTTGTTTTAAATGAAATATTATTTCAAAAATATATTTTGTTTAAAACTTTTTATTAATGTTTTTTAAATATTTCATTATATGTTTCCAATTGGTTATTTTCAAAGATATGGATGGAAATTATTTCTATATTTAATTATTTATTTTTTAATTAATTTCAAAATGATTTTAAGCCTTTTTAATGTTTCAATTTATTTTCCATGAAAAAGGTTTCACAATTTTTTCAATATTTCTTTTTTATTTTTCATGTTTTCTAAAAAAAATGTTTTCAAAATATATTCAAGTTTTCTTTCTAAGGATTCAAATATATTTTAAAATAATATATTTTTAAAATTCATTATGTTTTAAAATATTTTTTTTCAAAAAATTTAAATATAAAATTGTACGTCATACTTTTTATGAAATGGGTTTTCAAAATACTATTATAAATAGGATTTTGAACGAAATTATATTTTCATTATAGAATCTTTCATGTGATATTGAATAATCATTCTCCATCTAGGACATAAAAATTTATTATATATTTGGTTTACTAGACATATTATCTAAGAATGCCATTCATATTCTGCCATGAATATTTTGTGTTTCCTTGGAATGATGTGTATGACACATGTTGATCTTTTATTAGAATCATTATTTTGAAACAAACTTGTTTTCACAAGTTATGTTCTGAATAAATTATTATCAAACTTATATCCATTCCATATGTAATGTTATGATGAAATTATAATGATAAATATTTCATTTCATGGGTTATTATATGATGTTTATAAAACTTATATCTTGTTATGTGTCATGATATGTTTCATGATTCAATATCATGTGGTGCATGTACGCATGAATTTGGCATGTGAAGGGTGTAACCAATATCTCCCTCTACCAAATTGGGTAATGATTTATATCTCATGAGATAATGAAATGGAAAACATTCATGGGATTGATTCTTAAAGGGAAATTGTTGCATCCTGCTCCACTATGGAAAGATATGGGAACTCGATCAACAATGAGAAGATCGTGAAACCCGATTAATTATGGGAATATGGGAAACCCAGTCCATTATTGGATGTTGGGGAAACCTGATCCCTTATAAGGTAAGGACCATGAATAGGGATGGCATTGTGTCCCACCTAGTAGTTGAAGTCCCCATGATGTTCCTTGATATGTTTTTGTAAATGGGCATTGAATTCTAGGGAATGTTATTACATGTGTATGTCCTTACAAAAAATTCTATATATTATTCCATTGATATGATCAATAGGTTATTTTCCTTTTTTGTCTTATGATTCATGACTTATGAACATCCAATATTTTTTCTATATGTAATTTTTCTGATCACTGATATGCATGGTATGATCTAAAAATGTTATTATTATGTTCTCATACCCTTAAGTTCATGTTACACTTAGAAATTTCCTTTATTCACCCATACCTAGAATTCAAGCTAACACATTTCTTATGTTTTCATTCCCTAGATTATGAAGAATGGTTTTATGTAGAAATACTAAATTGGAACATCTTTATGGAAAAAATTGAAGATATTTTCAAAATTTAGAAGGTCTTGTACCACGTTTCCAAATAAAATAAACTATTATTGTCAAAGAAGATTTACTTCTGTAATGTGATGAATATTTATCGAAAAATACTTGATATCCATGTCTGTTAAGCCTAGATATCAATAACACAGTTCTATAAAATGTATTATAATCCAGAATATATAAATAATAAATATTTTAATATATTGACGATGGCTTAATTTTCAAATTCCTTAATGATAAATATATACAGAATTCATAATTATAAATGTTAATATATCTTCCCAATAAACCAATATGAAAACAAACCTAAAAACTAATATGTAGTTGTCCCTTAATGAGATAGCTCTATATAGGAATATTTTCCACTACTATAATCTCCTTGTACCACTAAGCTTCAGCAACACTATGTCCACCACCTTTTCCACCGAATTATTTATTGTCGACACAATACATGACTTGTTAATGTAAAGATTCCAATATAGTTATGAGTATATACGTACCTCGTACAATTCTTGAAAAAAACAAAATGGAATGACTAGAAGATGAATCAGCTCTAACAACGATGGTAATAAGGTAAGAATAAAGCCTAAGAAAATCCAATATATGATTTAAAGGATAGACTTGAAACATGGTAGAGAGTCCGACTCTTCAAATACTACCAGTATAATAATAAAAAATTATCCCCAGGAAAATAGATCACCATATCTAGAACCCCATTCTATGTATAAAAAATTATAAATGGAGACACATACCTCAACAAAGGATAAATATTGGTTAAGGGATTAATTAATAATGTTGGAAGAACCATGCCCCATATGATCTTGTAGAAAAAATTGTAATGATTATATATATATTAATAGTTCCACAACTATTTGGGGGAATAATAAACTATACTAGTGATGTTGTGAATCCACCCCTAGATAAGAAGACATTATTTGGGTGTACATTCCTCATGAGAACCTGTATTTCCACACTCAATCATCGTTGTAGTCCACATTGAGTTAAGGATACTAAACCATATCCATTGTATCAGGTTTCAAATTTCAATCGTTGTATAACTGATCCATCTCATTATATATGAAAAACACCAAGAATAAGAAATTTGTAATTCCAAAACTAATTCTTCAGCATAGAGAAATTATGAGTGACTAAGGTTGGGAAAAAGAGGGTACATTGAAAGTATTCATTCTACTGAATATGTTATATGACTTTGGGTATAAGCATGGTGATCCTCTATGTTACATGAACTATAATATCTATCCTAATACATTTAAATCTCTGTTTATATTTTCAAATTATGGTAGAATCTCACACATTGTTATCTATTCCCTCTTATCATTAATCAATTAAATTACAAAAAAACATGAAAATGTAATAATTATAAATTTAAGGGTTAAAAATCCATATCTAAGAAACATTATTTTATAAAAATTACCCTTAACGAACCTTATTTCATATTGGATTCCACCTAACCCTGATCATTCTACCTCTGTGGGACATCACAACACATAACCGCTTTGCATATACCCCTACAATGACATAAGAGCCATGTTGTGACTAACCCATTCATGGTACAATACAAAACCCATCCAATGACTTATCCATTAATATTGTGAATCAACCCTTTACATGGAACCCCAACATATCCTCAAAATGTTGTACCAAATATCCTACATCACTACGACCTCCAGGGATCCACCGTCTTCGACAATCAATCACACACACCATAATCTTTATTTCTACACCAAATCATATCATTCACATGACTCAAATCTCAACTAATAATCAACCCAGATAAAGTTATGTGATATTTCTTTAATTATGTTTCATTTATATGAAAAATATAATGAGGGTATACTATAAGGATAATCAGGAATTGAGCCATTAATTTCTAGAGTGATGGTAAAAAGTATACCCTCAATCACATAAATGAAAATTTTCATTCTAACATAGTAAATCATGGATCCCTGTTTAATGGAAAGGGTTTATACTATCCACTAAAAATATTATGATTAATTATATAATATATTATGAAAAAATTATTTTTTTTGGAAGAAATGTGTGATTTAAGGCAACTAACATAGGTCTCAACATAAATACATATAGAGACTGTGATCAATGAATCAAAAAATCTGGTGACATTATACAAGTATCATGGGGTTAGATCATCATTAAATTCATTTCCAAATATGGTGAAGGTAACCCTATTGATGATAAAGTGAAGTCAATTATTAGAATTCTCCCACATTTTAAATAATAAAAAAATCCATCATTAGTGGAAACATAAATAGTATTACTGTCAAAACAATTATGTTGTAAGACTCATAGCCATTGGTTTATAGCCCATAATATCAGATCTTCTAGGGAATTGGATAGACAAAATAAAAATATAATGAATCTATAGAGATATGGTAATATGCAAGATAAATTATTGGATTCTAAAGGTAACAATGAGTAATGTCCACCCATTTATAGTTTAATTTATTCTATTCAAACAGATTTCATGCAAATAATTAAGGGTGATTCTTTTGGGATTATCTAAAATAGACACCTATAAGTATTTGGTGATTTATTATAATCCTTTTTTCATTATATATTTTTTCATTTATCCAATTAAAACATTGACCTTTTAGTCATTCATACGCAATTTATTTTTTGTTAATCCAAAAAAATGAAAAACAAGATGAGAGTAATGAAAAATAATAAATTTCTAACTAAAATATAAGAAATTATATTTTAATTGACATATAATAATGAAAACACCCCATTAGTATTTATTTCATGTATACTAAAGTAAAAAAATAAGAAATCCATAACATGAGTTTAGATCCCTCAATGGTGAGGATAACATCTATGTCAATTTTCATAGGTTATTTACATAAAGAATCTCATCCTTGTGTTATATGAATCCCTAGATATCTCTTGATATTCTCCAATCCATATTTATCTCTGAATATAATTTCTATAGTGAACCACCATAGAGAGAGTGATTAAATATGATTAAATAACAATTAATTTGATAAAATGATTTAATAAAATAATAATTATTTGATTTTTAATTAATTAAATATAATTAATTAAATTACACATGACAGTCCTAAATAAAATACCTAGTGTTATTGAATATTATACTTCCACGTTGCTGAAAACCTCATTCTAAAGAAATACATGCTGTAGGAGGTTCCATCCACAACTTAATTAAAATGAAATTCTATATTCCCATGAACACCCTCACATAGACTAACAAAATTATATATGTAATTTTTTATTATTATGGATCCATAATGATAAAAATTAACACTAAATAAAGGAAAAATATTAAAAATATTTATTAATATATTTTAAAAGGTTCAGATAAAAAATATACATCACCACGTTCACCAACCCCTTCAAAAAATCAAAAACACCCAATGATACACAACCAACTTGAGATAGAAAAAATATAAAAAAAATCTGAATTGTTACAAACTCCCAATCAGATAATATCTCATCCATGGGCTATCTAATGCAACTTAAATATCTAAAACATACTGACACATGAACATCATATTCATATCTCTCTCAAGGCTCTGATATTTCGATTAATTCATTTTTGGGTCCAGATTACCTTTACAAACTGATTTATAAATATAACCTCTATTTATGGGTACTAAAGACTATATGAATAGCCAACCAAGTAACACCAAAACAAAAATAACAAATGAAATGATAGTATTGTTCCCAAAAAATACCCCAAAACAATATTTTTATAACATTAATTATATTTTTATCATGAATTATTTATGAGTTTCAAACCTCAAAAATAACATTGTCAATTAAATTCACATATAAAAAATATATTATTCCATTAAACATCATGAAAATTTAGAATAAATAAAACAAGATCATACCATTGGCCATTAATTTATTTATATCCATCTAAAAAAATATTGGATGGATCACTTAAAACAAATAAAGACCCCAAACTCAATATTCCTAATCTCCCTATAGAGCCACACTATGTGTCAATAAAAAACTCCACTGATGATCATCCAATATTACTATATGTCCCAATCAGATAGATAAAATCAATATACTGACTCATTACACTACACCGGATATTACATAAAATCCCTATGTCGGAATAGATACATCACCTTCATCTGAATAAGTGATCATCAAACAAAACCACTCAAAATTCCACATCATCCCTTAATCCTAGAACACCCTATGTTTTCAGTTATAATGGGTCTTAATAACTCACATAAAACCATTCTAATAACACATAGAATATAAAACTATATCTAGTATAAATGATGATCCCCTATTTTGAATTTAATACTAGGTATCCCATACACTTTTTTACTAACATATAAATCTATTATGAAAACTTCACAGTATGTTTATATTAGACTATGTACAAAACCATCAACGATGTTTTTACACACTATCATATTTAGGTTAACTTATTAATAATGAAATTTAACTAAAAAATATTCACAAGTAGCCTAATAATATGTCATATCCCATCCAAAAAATTACACACCTTTAAAATATCATCCCTACTAAAGTTATCACAAAATACCAAAAAATCATGAAATTAGAAGAATAATTGATTCCCAACCCTTCAAATTAAATCAAATTAATTATATCAATATTTTCGTATTCCCTCAACATCTCATGGAAAACATGCTTGAATAAATATTTCTGAATTCCTTTCAAGGAATCCACTAGTATGTACCTTTATGTCCCACCAATCTTTCACCAATCTCTAAAGCATAAATTTCTCACAATTTAACCTCCACTATGAAGGTAGTTCATTTTAATAAAAAGTGGTACAAACTGAATCTATCCAAAACTTATCATTTTATAGTTCACTATACTTGTGGAGAAAGATTGGGTAGTGTGTCTATAAACCCATAGTTAGATACCCATTAAATAGATCAATTCATTTGTTCCCCTGAATAATAATCTAGATAACCAATATTAGTATTTCTCTTAGCTTATCATATAAAATTAGTCCAAATTCAACTGCATTCTATAGATTTCCATTTTTCCATGGAACCTTTATATAAGGCTCTGGCCTTAAACATTACATAATCTTGAGTTATTATAAGATTACACATTGAGGATCTTTTCGGGTTTTGAGTTTTAGAGAATTAGATCATAAAACTTGCATTACATTCCACATTTAAACAAAGTGGTTACATATAGTTAGTATTCATTTTTTCCCATCAACGGAACATATTTAAAATAAAACATGGATTCTTTCTTGACACATCCTTGACACTATCATCATATCATGTACCTTTCCCTTGACCTATGAAAAAATTTTCAAAAAAACATGGGATGAGCATAAAAATATCAGTATGGGTTATAAAAAATATGGAAAGGAAACATGAGTTCATATATACATAAGAATGAAATCATAATTTACCCATATAACATAAGAACTTTAACATACCTCATCAAATCATGAATAAATCATAGAAATCCTAAAACATAAAGGTAAATTGAGGCATTCATAACATTCTTACATAGGGATTAACCCTCTTGGTTACGTTTGGAATACCCATCACAGTATATTCCCTAAATCTCTTCGGAGAAACCTTAAAATTTCAATCCTTCGTGTTACCCAATGCATTGGAGAGCTATATCGGGCTCACCCACCCTTATTTTATCACGGAACCACCCATCTTCATAACAATGACCAAGAACCATAACATAATCGTATATATAAAACATACATAAAGGAAACATAAAATTTCCACATTTCAATCACAAGGTATCAATAACACAGTGATATAATAAAAACATTATCAAAACCATTTTAAATACGAAAATAAAAGAAAATTAAAACATGGTATTTATTTTTCTTTAAAAAAATCTATGGCTTATAGAGGAAGCCAAAACTCAAATAATGGTCACGGCGGCGGAGAAGTCGTTGTCGCCGCATACGTACGAAAAAAACATTCCCTTTTGTCGTTTAGTAAAACGATTCATATAAAAAAGATTCCTTTTGGATAAACATAATATTCAAAGGGGTTTATACACCGTATAAAATAAGGTTTTGTATAAAAAAATATGCCTCATTGAAAGGAGATTGAGACGAAGTCCCATACCTCGTATCCGACTTGACTTGATCATTCATTAATCTCCTGAATAATAAACTTTAGTTAATTTCTACTAGCTTAATAACCTTATTCAAGTTGATTATTCCTTTTATATAACTTATTACCTTGTCATGAACACTATGTAACTATTTTAGTTAATAACGGTCGTTTTAACGATCATTGGTACATGAGTCAAAATATGCTCTTCATAATTACAATTTGTTCATGTATCCATTATATCCAGAATTATAATCATGATGTATATATCATATATATCATATATATCTAGTATGTACATGCATTTATAATATTACATAATCATTTAGAGTTAAGAAATGAAATGCACCATTCATGGAGACGGTAAGCCGTATGTACACATGAACGCTACTTTCATTTCTATTTCATATTCTATAGAATGGAATCATAATGATATAAAGGTATATTATAATTCCAGTGAAATATCATATATAATATCATAACACCATCCTTTATACGTCCCACATATGGTATTTAACGAATCCAATCACTTTGAGGGGGCGGTAGTCCGCACTTTCTTAAATGAAGATATCGCGTTTACCCATAATGGAAACCATAAAGGTATGCCCAAAATAAAAAATACATAAGCTTAAAGAAAACATAAACATATTATATATCATATATAAATATAGTGTCATCATAATGGTCACCTTTGAAGGTGTTAAAATAATATTGAACAATCATCGTTTCGGGAGGCCGAAATTCGCCATCCACGGAAATAGTATGTTCTTTAACCATTAGATGTAGGTGTGTGTAAGTGTAGCTCAAATAATTCTTATAAAAACATCCTAGTATATTGAAGATACTAGAGTTGTTACAAAATAAATTAATAAAAGGTGTTTAGGGGGTTGGAGAAGTAAAAGAAAACAAAAGGACTCAAGTGAAGACATTGCCTTAAAATCGGGTAACTCCCTTTGGTTTGAGCTCAATGGCTTCTTGGGAAGAATTTTGACCAACTTGAGGCGTCAAGGAGTAACAGATGGAAGTGTAGAGACAAAATGGATAGAGGTTGGCCAAGCCAAAGGCTTTGGATGTGTGGGTATGGAGGTAGAGGTGGGGGCCTTTTATAAGAGGTGAGGAGGGGCACTCTTGGAAAGTAATGAAATGTTCCTTTATTTTAAAATGATTTTCGGATTCAAAAGGTCCCACATTGATATAATTAGAGGATAAGGTGATAAGGGTACGAAATATACCCATCCAATAGGTTTTGGACATGTTTAGGTAATATATTTTACATTATATTTTCATTTTATTTAAATCCTTTATTAATGTGGTAATCGCTGCATCATCATGATGTCATAAATAATTTAATATATTTAATGTCTAAAAATTATAAAACAAATATCATGATTTAGGAAATCGTTTTATCTTTCTAATGAACAATTATAGTCAAAAATCTGACCTGTATAACCCCATGTAAAAATTGTTTTAGTAAAACATCACATGTTTGTGTCATTTTTACTTTTAAATTAAATAAAAAGTTATTTATGTCATTTCCCATCCAAAGTGGCTCCAGGGGGTCCCCAAGTTGACCCATTGATTGTCTTGGTCGTCCAGGACACATCCAATGAGGTTAGGACATGTATCATGCTCATCTCATATTTTTTAAACATTATTTTTACCTTAAACTACACTAATTACCTCTAATCGTGATTAAGAACTTAAAAGTAACTATTCACCAAAAAATTAATTTAATCTCATTGAACAACATTTTACTTCTTAATGAAAACCATGTATGTTAGATTTTTGAAAATCAAATAACAGAAGTGGAAAAGTTTCATTTAAACGAAAAATCAGTTTCTTTAACTATTACTTAGTGGTTTCACTATTCATCAAAAATTGAAGTTTTTCAGAAAAATACCGAAACTTCACCCTAAGCTATATTTGATATTATGAATTAAAAAATTATGTCTATTTTACAAAATTAAAATAATATAAGTTACATTAAATAATTTAATAATTAATTCCCGATGTCATGACAAATAGTGTGTTTTTATAAAACAATAAGTATCAAAAGATTGACACTAGTTTAAGTCCAATTTCAAAGTGAAATTAATTCCAATGACCACTATTGGATTAAATGGTAAAAATATATTCTAATTTCACTTTAAAACCAATTCAAAAGATAATCTAATCATATATATAAATAGATTAAAAAGTAGTTTTGATGTAAAATGCAGTATTTTTCACTATTCATTAAAAAAATAAACATTGTCAGAAAAATACCACAAATTCACACAAAGTAAGTTTTGATGTCCCAATCATAAAGAATAAGTTTATTTTGACAAAAATAGCTTATAAAATTGTCAAAAGATATATTTAATAATGGTTTTCCATCAAAAGGTAGTAAAACAATCTTTTAAAAATACGAGTGTATTTTATGCTTAAGATTGGATTTATTTTCATTTTAAGCCTCTAAAACACTATCTAATTCATTAATAGACATAGATAAAAATATCTATTATTCAATACTTACTTGGGATGTTACACTTTATATACAACCCATGGACCTTGTAAGATCCTGAAAATATTATGAGGATCATTTCATTAAATTAATACTAAATCACCCTTTAAATGGTTAATAAAATGAATCCTATGAATAATAAGGTATTTGGGGGTGACTTGTGGGTTCAGATTGTGAATAAGTAAGAAAAGAGTCCATCTAGTACATATTTGCATATTTGGTTATAGTTTTAGATAATTGGGTGTCTTAGCCCTATGAACTATATTCCCTAACCACATTAGAAATATGAAGGCATACAACCATCAAATGATTTTTTATCCATGTTTGTTTCCCATAAAAACACCCTGGATTTTCCATTTATTGGATAGAGAATGACGCATGACTAGTGCACATTTTGGCTAATTGTGAGACCAAACTGTGTTCTTAGTTAAAATGGGGGAATTTTAAATCTATCCCCCTCATGCTTAAATGTTTCTTACCCAATATTACACTCTTTTACACCACTATATGAAAGCCTTACCAAAAATTTATATCAAGCTACCAAAGTATCAATCTCTTTTGAATCATTGTAATTGGAAGTGCTTTTGGCTGCAAATCTAAGCTCCAAGTGAGTATACTAATCTCATTTATTCTTATTTTTTTGTATATAACCATGGGGTGTCTTTTCTTCTTTATATGAAGTCTCAAATAATATGTTTTACAACATATAATAAGACCAGTCATTGATGTTTGTTTGAGTTTTAATAGAGTGATAAAATTTAGCATGTTGTTGCTTAAAAAATTTGGGTAGGTGTTCTAAAAGTTATATGTCATATAATTGAGTTTTATACACATTTATGTATTTGATGCAATGTGATTCCATGCTAAAAATATAATTCCATGGTTTACAAAAGTTATTTGAGATTTTTGTAGAAGTGTAAAAACTTAAACATCCCCCTATTGGTCCATTGTTTATTATGTGACTAGATGTAGGGGTTCCCATATTGTGTTCCACTCCCTTGAAGGTAATGGAATGAGTTTTAAAATGGAAATATTAAAGGATACATGGGTTTACATGGAAATGATAAATGGGATATGTGGGGATTAATTCTAAAATCATTAAAATATTAAAGGGATATGTCTATATTGAGAATTGATTGAAAGTGTGTGTAAGGGATGTGGTTGTTAATTAATGATAAAAATGGACAAGATAGAGAATGGTGCTTGGTATTTGAATAATGGAAATGTTGATGAATGAAAATAGTCCACACATACTGTTTAATATGATAAAACCTAAAATTAATTTCTTTTAAAAATTGATATGGGTGATGGTCAAGGCCATCCAAACTATGGTATAAATGCTGGTCATGGTGGAACACATCAAGAATGGGGGTTGGTAATGGTTTTCCACCCCATAGAAATGCTATTGGTCATGGATTTTGGAACCATGGAGATGATGTTTGACATTGCGGTCCACATTGGGAATAAGTGTTGGTCATGGTGGGCCACACCATTGATTGGTCACCTAGAATGATGCTTCAAGGTAAAACGAATTATTTATTATAATTAATTCACTTGTTGTTAACCATTTATAGTATTATTGTGGAACCTGGGAGCCCTTTGGACTAATGGGAAAATTTTTAAAGATAAAAAATGTCTTACTTTACATCTTACCAGTAGTTTATTTATACTTCGACATAGACTATTATTATATGGAAAATAATTATATACACTTATGGTGGTATATCAATGCATTGTACTCGGACTCTGCTAAGGCCATCATTAGATAACTCAACATATTTTATGGTTTCATGTTAGTATAAGGGTAAAGTCACTATAATAGATGGAAAAGTCTGGATTTGGGGATGGAGAATGGATAAGGGGACCTGGATGATGTCGGTTCCTGATTTTGTTATTTTCATCCAACATGTCTTATATTGGGGTTTCTTATCACACTTCAATCTTTCATCATATAGCATGTTTATTGTACATGGTTGTGGGTATCTACCAAGTTTAATATTGTTTTATATAATTCATGTTTATTATTGGTTATCAATTTTTAGTGATTTGGATATTGGATACATTGATTTATGATACTATCATAATATATTAATGATTTTAGAGTCATCCCACATAATTTATGAGACACTCACTTATAGTCTCCTTCCTTTTATGTATGGGGAGGTATGCCTAAGGATATGTTGTAAATTTGCTAGGGGTACTGGTTAAAATGGAACTGTGGAAAGACATTACAATGTTGTTTTATAGGGGTTTTAATTTATTTTGTTTATTATATTATATTATAAGATAAAATATTTGGAGGGTTTGGACCTTGACGAAGAGCTTGTTCATGGAAGTAGCTAATTGATTTATTAGGGATGACCCATGTTCACAGGGTGGGATTTTTGTTCTTAATATTCATTGGTTATATTTGTATGATATTTCAATGTTAGTTGATTCACATGATATGTTGAGTTAATCATTCTTGAAAATTTATTCATGGTTGGACATGGAATGTGGTTTATATATGAATGATTTTTTATAGGTACTCATGATTATATATGAGACATATCAAATTATAAATACATGGAAAACATGGTTATGGTTGGGTTCCAATAAATAAGAAAATGACTTTTTCGTTCTTTGTCATATCGGAGGAAATAATTCCTGATAAGGAATATAATTCGTTTTAGTTGTGATTTGTTAAAAATAAATGAATAAAACTGTTCTTAAATGATAAATATTTGAATTATTTGCATATTAAATTATTAAAATTTTGTCTAATGCAATGTGGAATTGGATGTTTTGTATGTATTTTTTATATATGGACCCTGATAGTTAAGGTTTTGGTAGTGATTATATATTTTTATGTTCATTGAGAAAGTGTCTGAAAAGTGGTATGGTTGTGGCCTATTTTGAGCCTTCATTTTTGAAACAATAGGAAAATTTATGTTCTATATTTTGATATATGTGTTCAGAATTGTAGATATGTTCCACTGCAGTGACATTTACTCATTTGGATATAAGAGGATACCACTGAGAATTTTCCTATAGTAGTGGAAAAATATTCCCCATTTGATAGGGGTAATAGGGGGTTGAGTGGTAATGTTAAAATTTTTCCCATTTCATGTAGTTTATTTAGATATACCCTAGGTAGGATGTATTGAGTATGTTATAACTTTAATAGATAATTTCAGCCAAAACACCATTCGACGTTAGCAAGAAAGGGTGTATCTGAGGAATCATTTTTTTGTATTAAGATCATCTAAGTGATTCAAGATCACATAAATACCCTACCTTAAAAGAGATTTAATTTAGATGTTTATGTGTTATGAGGACCAGTGATGTGATGGTATGATATATAGGCTAGAGATGAGTATTAAGAGGGAATTGCATGGATGGATTTAGAGTATAATTTCATAGAGAACATTTACTCTGAGATCCTAAGGTAGATTAAATATGAAGTGTTTATACATTTGAAGTGGGGGTGTATCGAATTGATGGATTATGATGGTTTCTTCATATATTTTTATTATTTTTATCTGATGATGACAGTGCTATGAGAAAATTGAGATGATGTGTATTACGGTAGACATAAATGTGATTTCATGTTCTTGGTATGTACCTTTTTTTAATACCTTTAATAAGTTAGTGGATAATTATATCACTTATAAGGGGATCATTAAGGTGGAATCTAGTGGTGGGAAGATAGTATATGTTGAGATATTTTTGGTATGTATTATTGTAGAAGAAATAATCATTATGAGAACCTACACCAAGGAGGTTGTGTAAGGAGTATCTAAGGGAGACGAACGACCTCTCAAGATGGTAGTTCTGTCATTTTCAATCAGTTTGGTAAACCTGTTGAAGTGAATGGTTAGTGAAATATTGTACTATTATAGTGTCGATCATACAATAGTATTATTCATATAAAATGGTTCTACAAGAACACTTAAGAGGGTAGGAAGTGATGGGGGATATTAGATGATACCAATCAGTAATAGGGAATCGACTATTTCATTTCTGTCCTACTATTGTCGTTCCACCATATATACCAGTTTTGGAAGAAATCGTGTTGATTTTAGAAAATATAGGTCATATAAGTTGGGCAGTAAAACATTGGTGACATAGGAGGGATCATGGGAAAGAGGGATAAGGAAACTCTATGCAGTTCATCCAACACCTAGTGTTTGTGATTCTGGAACATCAACTGTCAGAGGTATGATTATATTAGCTTCAATTATTTATAGCGATTTATGTGATTCATGAGTATCAAATTTTTTATATATATTCAATTAATTAATGTTTTGTTATTAGTGATGGAATATATGTGTGGGGTTATGTCAATCGACACACATATGTGGATTTTGAGGAGGGGGTATCATACAATTCAATGAGTGTTCCCTCAAGGATGGTGGGTAAGATGTCCTTTAAGACAATTACATGTTTGGGATGAGAGGTCATTACCTGATAAATGAAAAGGAATGGTTGTTTATGTGTCAAGAACACATTGCATTTTTCCTTTGGAGGGTGAGTTTCATGTATCCATCACGCGACACTTATTTTCACTATGGGGAATGGGATACCCATGCAGGTTGTATAGGTACAGTTCCTCAACAACTAGGTGTGCTCAAATACCATGGGTTGAATCTCCTTATTGTTGAAGAGGGATTGGAGTGCGTCATATTCAAACGTGTATTGGATCTATTTTGGGATATGTAACCAGTAGATTTTTTTACTTCACTTTGATAAGGAGATTTAGTTCATGATTGAGATCATGCCTATATTAGAGATATCATATATTCTTCATTACAGGATTTCATTAGTATAACATTAGTAAAATAAAACTAGACTATAGGATTTTGAGGATAAATTATTTATTTGTATGTGTATTTCAATTTAGAGTTTTCTAGTTTTTTCCCAAGAAGGATGATGTGAAATTCCATTCATGTGATGATTATCAGATGTTGAATGTGATGATGGTTGAGAAATGGTATACACTTCCAAATATAGATGATCTCTTCGACTGAATAAGGGGTTCTATTGCCTTCTCTTGGATTAATTTCAGATCAGGGTATCACCATTTAAGGGTGAAACCATTTGATATTCCATATACAACATATAGAAGTAAGTATTGATTTTATGATTTTTTGTGATATCATTCGGGCTGATGAACACACACACAATGTTTATGTATTTTATGAACATAATATTTCACCTATGCATAGACTAGTTTTTAGTTTCCTTAATGATTAAAGAATTTTTTACTCCCAGACTCTTGATGATCATGTCACACATCTTAACATTATTAGGAGTACTCTGAGAGGGAATAATCTTTTGACCAAGATATATAAGTGTTAATCTTGAATTAAAATGGAACATTTATTAGGCCACATCATCTCACAAGAAGGTGTTTTAGTGGACCCATTTAAAGGTATGGAATTTGTTTCCTTAGTTTAATCATTAGAAAGTTTTTGATTTCAAGATATTTTTAGATCTAGAGGGTTACTACAAAAGGTTCATCCAAGAATTTTCATTCTTAGAATTGAAACTCATAGCCTTTTCTAGGATGGGTATAATATTAGAATAGTTATAATAATGTGATAATTATTCCCATGAACTAAATAAGAATTTTAACATTCACCAAATCTCAATCATTCTAAACCCAGGTGTGTATAATATTCTCTATAATAATGCATCTGGGATTGGACTTGGTGTAGTGTTGATGCTGGTAGAATAGGTCAAGGAATATGGATCATGAAAGTTTAGGAAACATGAATGCAATTATCCTATGAATAATGTATTGCTGAAAACAGTGTTATATGATTTGAACTGTTTACAGCATTATCTCTTAGGTAAAAGTTTTATTATTTATATTGATTATTTATAACGTTTTCCTTGGGGTCGTGCATCACATGTGATAATGCCCCACATTACCTCTATCAAATGGAATGTGTATTCCATCACTATAATTGGTGATATTGGATCCTTGATCAAAATTGGATGATGTGATTTTTCATCCATCTTCTTAGGAATTCACCTATGTGCTCTTTTCCTAGTCCAAGCCTCCCCATTGATTTGATACAATTTTTTGAAACATGTGCTCGATTCCATCATATATATGAGGTGTTTTATGTGAAAACCCTATCGAATCCTATGTCAACCATGATTTAGTTAATTTCATGGGTTATTTTTTTTCTAGGAATTAAAAAACCATCCAATTTTTATTTTATGGGGTATGGATTCTGGACTAGGTCATAAGATTAACATTTTGGGAGATGGATGGGTCATGAGTTGAACATCCTGTGAGGACATATGGGTATCATATTTAATGTCTTATAGAGATTGATGGGTCATAGGTTTAACATCGTAAATGTACAGATAGGTTTTTGGTTTAATTTATAGACAGAAAATATAGTTTATTGGTTTAATATCTTTTAGTGACATATGGGTCTCATGTTTAATATCTTGTGAGGAGAGATTGGATGATATTTTAATATCTTATAGGGATATATGTGTTTTATGTTGAACTTCTCATGTGAATATGGGTCAATGGTTTTGACATCATGAATGGACAAATGTGTCATTGTTTTAACATCTTTTGGGGAAATATGGGTTGTATGTTTACCATATCACAGAGAAAAAAGGTTTGTAGGTTTAATTCTTATGGGGGATAGTTCTGTCGAAGGTTTCACTTATTGTAGGGTAGATTGGTTACAATTTTTAGATCTTGTGAGGATATATGTTTGGGTATGTGTTCCCCCATGGATAAATAAGATCACACATGAGGGGATTATGTTGTTGTTGGGCTATCCGGATTGAAAATTAGAGAGGTTTCCTATATAACAAATTTAAGATACAAGAATCAAAACCCATGTAGTTTGATTTTGTAGTTTAAGGTTGGGTGATTTTACTAGTCCATGTATTTTAACATCATTAAGTAAGGATTATCTTATTATAGAAGTGTTTTCAATGAGGAGTGTTGTGGGGTTATTTATAGAATATTTCTAAAGGATTAGGGTCATCCAATGGTGAGGGAGAATGTGGAATCCCGTAAGGATCATACATGGGGAATCCATTTATCATCACACAGGGAAAATCAACAATTTATCATCATGTTCTGTGGACATTGTTGGGTAGTTTATCATCATTTTACTATGATATGGAGCATTGATATTTTTAAACATGTAGTTCAGCTGAAGAAGGGATTACCCTCGAAGGGGACCATGTCATTGTTGGAGGATGATCTATTAGAAGGCATCTCTACAAAGACACATGTCCATTTCCCTCAGTGATTCTACCTTTAGGACTTTAATGTCCCATGATAATGCAATTCTGGGAAGGACATGGCATAGAGACTACCATGGAGGATTCCAAATCATGTGACCCAATGTCATGGTTTTAATTAATAGTAGAAATATGCATTATCGTACCTATGATTTGGAGGAATGTGTAGTGTAATGGAATAGGACACACTTGAAGAAAGGTTGGAAGATACGAGGGTTGGTTGTACAAGTCATATGAGGGCATGGGGTGAGGTTGAACCTATCCTATATTGGTATGAATTCCCTAGACACATAGTTTTCATGAATGGTTATTGGTTGAATGGAGCATCCATAATGTGGAATATATGATGGGTTTCGTGAACTTTGGAAATTTTATAAGGAATATAGATTAAAAAAGATTATGGGTGTCATGATGGTCTGGGTTCTGACAAAAGAATATGTTTTGTGAAACTTGATGACCCTACCTCATAGTTAATTCTTGGTGCCCATGTCTTTGGTTTCACCAAAGATCAATAAAGTATTTATTCTTACGTGAAGACAATTGATCTTTGTGAAAGGAATCTCCACTACGGTTTGAAGTCATCAAAAACCAATAAGCGATTGTATCATGATTGATGGATACCATTGGAAATCCATCCACTCTATCGCTTGATATGCTTATGAGTTTTTAAATTTATGATATTTATTAGGAAGAAAAATGGTCACATCAAAAAATGATGGTCATAGGGGTTGTAATGGGACCCATAGCAAAAAAGGCATCTGTTTCTTGAAATATGGAAGCTTTTGTGGAACATTATGATGTTCAAAAAATTAAGAGGTTCGGGGAACTAGTGTTATGTAGCATGAATGATAATTACTCGTGATTTACATGGCCAAGGACTTACTCAAACTGTAATTATGCATCATAAAGGTTTCTTGTGCAAGCTTCATCTATATGGGGACTTTTATGAGATGGATCCATTTGTGAAGCATCTAAACTTGAAAAATCCACCCCTTAAAGTGGTTTTTTTGGTTTTAGGCATTAATTTTTCTGAAAAAAATTAATTCTACCCTTTAACCCTCCATACAGAAGTATTGTTAAATCAAAAAATACATTCCTCATAATTGGATCCTATGTGGGATAAGATGGTAAGATTCATAGAGTAAACTTCTGAAAACTATGGATATGAAATACCTATTCGGAAATATCATTCTAACCCTATGCCTAAAATAGCGGTGGGGATACCTTAGGGGACCAAATTATTTTCATGAAGGATTCCATAATGTTATATTTTCATGAAACTCAAGTCCTTCATAATATTTTTCCTGATTTTAATCCTCACCACTCAGAAAACTATCATCTCCCTTGATCTTCATCTCTATAATAAGACATCCATGAACTCAACCATTCCAAACAAAACATCACGAACAATAGTTCGTGAAACAATTCAATACATATTTTTTTTATATGATAAAAACGATGCCCATTCTTTGGAACTTCCATTGATTGATGAAGGGAGATAGTTGACAACCTCATAGTTGAGGATAGATTCTAGGTTGACTCAAACGAAGACACATTCACTGCAGTACTGACTAAGTCTTAAAAGGAATAACCATTATGAAAAAGGTTATATTTTTAAAGCTTCACACTAAGGTATGAAATCTTCATTCGCAATGTTTATTACGATGTGTATGCTTATGGTTTAAAAGAATGTGTGGATGGAACCAATGCAATAGGTCTATTGGGGGACACATTATAATGGACAACGCATCCTGTATTATGATTATAAAATTAAACCACATGAAAAACATCAATGGGGAGGTGTTGGAGGCTGTGATGTCTCCCCATAAATATGAGATTATTCTCAAGCTGGGTATAACATACCATCTCAAAGGATGGACCAAAAAATGGGACATATTCTATGATGGAAACCTCAAAGATGAATGGTCTTGGGAATGTTGGGTATTTTATTCTAATAATGAATTTTAGGGGGAGCTAATGTAGGTAGGGTTTTATGAGGTGGCATGGATCTCACTATCATGTGTCTAATATTAACAGGACATTGTAATGGATATGTTGCAAAGGTAATCACCATGGAACAAAACATTTCTTCTTCACCATGGGGGTAATTATAAACATGATAAATCTATACCGGATTTCTAGGATCCTAATCCAAGGGTATATTTATGATGAATTCCTCCTTATATAGGTTTTTTAATAGTAAAATGAGAGGACGACAACCCTATCATAGGTGTTGATGTTCTTGGTGTAGGGAATGAGTGTCAAAAAACTAGACATAAATTAAATTTCATTCATGTAAAAGGGTTAGGAACATATTGGAAGAAGAAAATAATATACTACATGTGAGGCTCTATAAATGGTTTATGTCACACCAATAATGTATGGATAACTCATATTGGAGAATCGTAGAGGCATGATAATTGTAGTTTTGGGATTTGACATGAAGCCTGAGGATTATGTAGTTAGTATTTTGGAATTAATTACTACACTTATCTATTGATGGATGCTCTTGGAATGGGATACACACATGGGGGTGATGCAAATAACCCTCATCCTGTTGGTGATGTTAGTGATGGTAAAATTCATTGAACTATTAGTCATGGTATTGGAAATGATATATAATGTGATCCTCTATATTATTTGGGGTAATACTCCCCTTCATTGTGTGTTTTCCCTTTATACATGCTATATGGTTGGGTCAACACCCACATTCATGAATATGAATATCCAAACCCAATCTCCCACCACATTAAAAACTTCCAACCATCAATCCTGAACATCTATTGGAGTATCCCTCTAAATGTGGGATAAATGGACATCCCAGCAAGGATAAGGGTGTCCAAATGCATAAATTTTCAACCATTTCTTATCCATTTAGGTATGGTGATTGATGATGGTGTGGGGAACATTGAACAATGATCATAGATCCTGGCCTTTCATGGTATGGTACTAGTGGAAAGTCTGTATTGAAATGAAATTTTGCAATCCGTACACCCCACACTACATTATGATGAATTTGTGATGCCTAAAAAATTATCCATGAGGTTGTAAATGAAATAATGTTTTGAAATACACCACTTGGTCCTAAGAAATATACAGTTATGTTTGGATGTGAAGATGGTAGTGGATGAAATTAGCTTCCACCACCAACCATTTCATATCGGTTCATCCATGAATATATGATATGATTTGTGAGAGCATCTCCTGGGGATATGATAAGGCTTTTAATAACTCTGTATTATGAGGAAGAAGGTGTACCAAAACTATAGGGTCATGCATGAGTGGAAATTAGGGCATATCGTGGAGGTAATGTCAGACCATTTGTCATAGTAGTGGCTAGATATTTGACAATTCCAACTCCTTAATAGGTTGAAATAGGCTTCACGATCCATAGTAAGAAGATTTGGGAGGAAGAAATTCCATATTGGATATTCATGAGGGCACCCATACAATTTCTATGGATTTGACAATGTCGCCCAGATTTCCCTAATGATTCTGTTTATCCTAAAGCCATGGAGAGTACGGGGATCCACACACGGATCACCTCAATTCATGGGATATGGATGTATCTCAACTCTAAGTGGATATTCCTCACCGAACTGGGTCACGTAAGGGATGGATTCCATGTATCCCATACTGACGTGATGAAATACATTTTCGTGATAGAACACCTAATATACTCTTTTGGAATTGAATGTCCCTTGACCATCAAAGTGAAGGTGTTGATAGGAATTAATTCCTATCTGATCATTCATGTATGAAATATGGATAATTTTATGGCTGATGGTGAAGTATTACAGGATTAGTTTGGAATATATTTTTATCAGGGCTCCCCTAGGGTTGAAAATCCTACTATCAGCTATGTAAATCTTCTAATCTTGTGTGCCTTGTATATTTCCCAATCTCTAAGATAACATCCAAAAACATATTTTAATTGTCTAGAAATTGGAGGGGGAGGTTAGTTATGGACCTATGGTAGAGGATGACACAACCTCTACCCTTTATATGTTGAGAGTGTGGCCTCTCCCAAAGGATTCTGTCAGAGGAAGCCAACCTCTAGTTGAATTGTCACCTAAACATGATGTGATGACTACTGGGGAAACACATTTTCCAGGAGGACATCCCATGAATTTATTGCGATACTCATTTTTGTGCCATTCCTGTAAGACCATTCATACTGTCACATTTTCATTCACGGTTTACAGGCTTCAGTGATTCCTAATTGAATCAGACATATATGACAGTTCAAACCATGTTTAGAGATCACCCATCCATGGCGACAATAGAGTATGGTGTTGTGATGGTGGATGAGGTTATGCATTAAATGAAGGTGGTTGAGGATTATTTTGTGGTTGAACCTACCATATGGCCTATATGCAAGGTAGTTTCAAGATCTGAAGCCTTGATAGATGAGGTAGAAATTATGCGAGCAACTTTGATGATCAGGGACTCAATGACGAACACACCTATCCCAAACATTCCATCAGTGATTGTTATTGGTGCTAACACCTCATCAATGTTGGTCAAGATTATTCCCCCTATATAGTATTTTTAGGATGTTTTGGTGTCAAATACAACCAAAGAAGCCCCATAAGAGTTATCTGGGGCTTTAACTCATGGTGAGTGGTCTCGAGAGGATGTGATTTTTCTACTCCTGGGGATCATCCCACCTAAGGACCATCCAATAGATTGCCCCACCAGTAGGATTTTAATGATAATTACCCAATACGAGCCTAATCCACATGAAGTCTAAGAGAATTCGAGCTCTTATTTTGTTTTTGAGGATAACTAATTCATCCGAGTAAGGATATGAAGGGGAGTGAGTAATTTCACCACTCGTACTCCACTTTTTATAAAGCCAAATTGGAATGGATATCTCAACAATTTCATATTGTGAATTGGGACTGGAGGTGTGGATTATAGTGGCCTCCATATGTTATCTTGGTAATTTCTCATTGATCAGTAATGTGATGAGTGTAGAGTTTTTGACGTCACCTAGATCAAAAATAATTCTATAAGAACTCAAGCTCTCTAGTTTTCTGAATAGTAGAAATATCTCCTAGAAAGGTAGGTGTAGGTGAATTTTTTGGCCATCACTACTTAAGTAGATATCATTTCCAAAATGAGGTATCAGTTGGAGGTGGATCTGGATAAGTTAGATGAAGTGAATTCTCGAGTGGGTTTGAGACAATATGTGCATGATTGAGTGGTAACCAAGGAAAAATATTTATGTACTATCATAGAGGAGGAGGTAGATACTCCGGTTAACTCGTGGGAAACCCTTGAGGCTACTCAATATAGGATTCACAAGATCATGTGCTCAGTCACTAGGGATTATCCTTAGGTAATTTTATCTTATCTTGAATAAATGATTGGAAAAAATATGTAGATAACCCACCTGAAAATTCGATGGTTCATTTTAAATTTACCATGTGTTTTAAATTTATATCTTCTATATGTATCTATGATAATATTAACAAGGAAACCAAGAATGAATCGATAATCCTATATGAATCATGATTAGATTTTTTATAATGGGAGAAATAAGATATTTTCATTTATATAATATTACCAAGAAAGCGTCGAACACTCATGGACATGATTAATTTATTGGCCACAAGGAGTGTCTTGAATGATAAATTTTTGTCTGATGTATGAGACTATCTACACAAATGACTTGATTTAGAAACATGTACAAATGCAGAGATGGGGTAACACCAACATAATTTAATTATCCACAAATAAATGCATGATGAAGAGAGTTAATTGAGATTCCACAGATTTGGTACATAAAAGGAAGTGACATGAAGACAGAGGATAACTGGTGACCATTATTGAAACATTAAAAACAAAATACTTCTTCCAATCAACAAGAAAATAATGAAAATAGAATACTAAACATATT
Source organism: Viscum album (assembly GCA_963277665.1). NCBI lineage: Eukaryota > Viridiplantae > Streptophyta > Magnoliopsida > Santalales > Viscaceae > Viscum > Viscum album. Next base: position 1,892,199,817 of record OY728143.1, on the reverse strand, counting down.
CAGTACATGGGATCTATCTCAAAATACTTTCTGGTTACTTTAGTGAGTGATCCCATGACAGAAGGTGAGGCAATGTGGCCATACACCATTACTATTATGGGGGGACCCATATATACGTGTAGGAGGATTTTGATACAAATCATGGAGGATATGAAGTCTGATGAATAAATAATGGAATGATTCAATGGATTTAATAATGATTTAATTGTACAATCATGGTCATGAGGAAATTTGGTAGGTGCATCAATCTGAACAATGGATAGATGCATATTCTAAGGGGGTCATTATCTAGAATATTGGGGCAGTTGAGGGACATGAATTATATAGTAGGTGAATGGAACTAATGGTGGAACATGTCTTATCAATTGATCGCATAAGGCTTTTCATAATTTAACATTATTTAATGTGGATTATGGAAAAATAGTTTAATGAAATTCGATGAGAATGATGCACACATTGTTCAATATCATACCATGAGTACAATGTACATATAGTTTAATGTCATACGGTGTGGATGATCCCCACTTAGTTTAACAAAATAATGTGAGGAAGATGAACACACTGTTTAACATCATATTATTATCATGATGCACACATAGTTTAATATTTTATGATAAGAATTACACACACACAGTTAAACCTCATACAATGAAGATGATGAACACATAGATTAACCTCATATGATGACAATGACATGGAATGTTTTTAATATTAACGTCCCATCCCAAATTAATTGGGGTAAGAGGGTAACATAATGGGTTTCCATCTAGAGAAACTCATGATTAAAGTGGAAGTTGTTACATTCATATAAAATATTCCTAAACTGACATGTTTAGCGAATGAAACCATGTGTTTTATAGGGTGTGTATTGAGTCCCTTCTGAGTTTGTACCTAATTGTTTTTATCCTCTTAATATTTCCCAACTCACGGGGGTGACTAGTATGGGGATTTTGAGTCATAATCAGTTTATAAATATGATATATTTGTGTTCCTCTTACCTTTGATAGTTTAAGTCCATACTAATTAAACCACGATGATAAAAATAGTTTAAGTTCATAAAGATAGGACTAAGACTCCATGTTTGTGTCCATAGAACATAGTCCATGGTGAAACAAATATTTTAATGTAATAATGACAATATATAATGGGGTATTCCCTCCATAATGGTTCATATGATTTAAATGGGTTCCAAATTGACAGTAATGGTGTGTCCCATAGAAGATCTATCACAGGAAAAATAATTTGGTGGAATTTCAACCACTTTTTAAGAATTCTACAGTTGATCCTTGGGTTGTGTGTCTCAATGAAATTCATGTAACATAAGGGAGAAGTAACCTAACTAGAGTGAGTGGTCTTAAATTCTCTACTAAAACGAACATCGTTGAGATAACCAACACACATTTTATTATCATGATGCTCGTATATAGTTTCCTTGGTTATGATTGTAGAGTTATGAAAAAATGATTAATGTATAAAAAGAAATTGTGTAGAAAGTTAGAGTGGAAACCAGATGTGAATTCATGGGCAACGAGGCCCAGTTCCACATAAAATATTACCAGTGAGACCCGCCCCTAGTTTAATGTTGTGATTATGGAACATGGTATCCTATTTTAAGGTCATAGAGTTCATACAAAAGGGTGGACATGTGTATAATAAAATATTTTGAGTAAAAATCCTTCTAAAATATTATCTATTTATGACTTATAATTGATACATGATATATGGAATAGTTTGGAGTTCCCAAGTTTTTAGGGGAGAACATAATAAAGGGGAAATGACTAACCTAACGATGTCTCAGAAGGGGACATAATGACATTTAATACATAGATAGTGAAAAGTAGATGATTCATGTGTAGTGAAAAACTATTTACCGGGTTTTATAGACATTTTCTACACATGGTATAATAATTTATGTGGAAAAATAATTTGGTATTGAACATTGACCGAGTTTGAAAACCTGATTCACTATCTTTTATTGTGGATCCTTCGAGGTATGGTCCAATGAAGGAATGTGAGCCACTATGTATAGGTATTATTTTTTCATGAGCCTATTAATATAATGATGATAATGTTTTTCCGAATCTATGAAATAATAAATAGTGAATGTGTAATGGCTGAATCTTTTATTGGGAATGATGAGTTTCTTGGGAGCTATTCTGCCACATGGTAAAATATTATTGATGACTAAATAGATAAGAGATGACTAATACTGACCCAAGCAGGGGTTTATTATTTTATAGTATGGATGGTCCTAGGATATAAGATATGCACATCATTATGCATCATATGAGAATGGGAATCAAGGACTATATACTTATTGAGTTTGGCATGGTAGGAGACTGACACTGAAGGTGTGTTCTCCACTTTGGAAATGATATTGAATCATCTCATACTTGTCATTTGATGAATCTTATGTATGTTTCATGGGGAAAGACAAAATTTTAACACCATGCAATGAGGAAATTGATTCTATTCATCCAACAATTTTCATATGAGGCATCCCCGTTTTATATAGGGTAACGCTAAAATTTAGCATCATGTGTTTTGGATATTATTTTATGGTAATCATAAAATTATCAATTGAGACATCCCATTTTTATATGTTTTAATCATATAGTTTGACTTATTTTTCTAAAGACATTTTTTCCTATGGTAATCCCATATTTATCATACGAAGCATCCCTGTTTCATATGGGGTAGAGCTACAATTTAATATCTTGTGCTAAGGAAGTTTTATCTCATGGTTGTACAATATTTATCATATGAGGATTCCACATTTCATATAGGGTAAGTCTACGTTTAAACCTTCTGTGATGAGAATGTTTGTATTTTCATTTCAATGTCTCACAACTCGAACTATATATGCTACTATTTTATGGTCAAAGAGCTCGTATAATATAGGATGCTACTAGATTAATGTTAGTTAGATTAGAACAAAGGTTGTGGGTGTCCTAATGAGGATTTTGTGGCCTAAAATATAAATAAACCAATGTGAAAGGTGGAAAAAATAGACCCATTGACCCATAGAAACTCAAAAAATTATACCCATGTTGAAGTCATGACATTGAGGGGGAATGATACCCCATTATGGGTGATAGCGGAGGCTCAACCTAGGATATGAGATTTTTGTAATTCTACATATCCCATTGGAAAGGGAATAAACCCATACATATTTCAAAAAATGACATGGTAGAAGGCCAATTAAAGAATGAAGGAATCTTATTGAACTATGAAGAAATTAAACTGAAGGGGGAAATGGTTGGCTGAAAAACCAGAGGTGAAGAAAACTATTCGAAGGGGAAATATAGAGTCCAATTACACATTATTTAATGTCATAATTCATGTATAGGATTAGGTAAATTATGAGCTTCACTATATCACAAGGAAACCATAAAACTAGCCGCATAGTTTAAGGTCATAAGGTTTGGACCAGGGGGAGACTTTGAAAATAAAATAGGTTGAGGTTGGGCCTAGGATACCAAACCCAAGCATCATTACAAAACCAATCAAGAATGGAAATCAATCCATATATAATTCTGGAATGTGGTATTTTATGATACCAGTGCACGTAAGGTAGTTTCCTCTATAGAAAGTACACCGAATCATCTAATATTTTTTATACGAGGCATCATAAATTTTTAATAGGTAAATATACAGTTTAAAGTAATGTGAAGAGGAAGTTGGTTTTCTTAATCTAATATTTTTCAGATGATACATCCCAATTTTATATAGTTTATGGTTTATAATTAAATGTCACATTCTAAGGATGTTGGAAAGGCCTATGTTTTGAGATTCACATTCTCCATTCCACATGATAGGCCATAAGGGAATATCATCCCACACATTGATCAAGTAATATGATTGGTTATAACACATGGGGATGTCTAAGGGAATTTTGGGTGATATTGTTGTAGTTATTGAGCACTTTTTTACGAATTATTAATTGTTCTTAAAGACAGGAGTTATAAGATTCAAAATGAATCCGATGGGAATAGTAATCAAGACACACATAGTTCTAGTGAGATATTATGAATTTGGTTTTTTGAAAAACTAGGGTTAAACCAAACCATGAGAATGAGGGGTGGATGAAAATAGTCTATGATCAAAATTCTTTGACCATGGGTATGTAAAAATCATTGTAATGTTTTGATTCTAGGAAAGGAGACTATTTTTTAAGAATGTTTTTATGGTAAGAAGGAGGTAAAACCTGATGTGAAAGGATGCGACTGTAATATAGTGCCACATAAATAACCTAATGAAAATTTCATATAGTTTATGGATGTAGTGATTGGAGCATAAGTGGGGCCATGGGGTTGGATGTTTGGTGAGCAATATTTGTCTTCTCAAACCCCACTGGGGGAACGGTTCATGTTGAATTGGTTGTTGGGCCCAAAGGCAAGGGTTTTAAGAATCACTATGTAACCCATGGTGAAATTAAGCCACATATTGTTTTGTACATCATAATGTTAGAATCTAGTGTTTAATGTGTATTGGTCTCCTCATTGGTGAGGTAATTGAGAAATCCCACGGGATCTATAGGAAATACTAGGTTTATAATAGGAGGTAAGGATACCGTTTATCCACTTGGGTTGAGGATGATTATTTTTTTCTTCATTCTTCACAAGGTATTTGATACATCCTTATATTATTGTGTATGGTATGTCTATTTTTTACCATCATGACCTAATGAAATTGAAATTTAATGTTTAATGTTGTACTACTAGGACTATAGATTCAAATAGTTTGAGTTCATAGACATCATCGCAAAGGTGATATAATTAGTGTTAGGTTGTAGAGACTTTAACTATGTCTGTTTTAGTTTAAAACAGCATAGCTTTGACCAAATATGATTTAGTTTATGGTCATGTTGCATTGATGAATACTTCTAGTTTACGGTCATAGAATTTGGGAAAAAATTTTATGTGAGGTATTTTATGAGAAACTTGGGCTTTATGGTGCATGAAATTCTCCTTTTACATGGTGATTAATGATTTTACACTATTGAAGTATACCATATGGATATTTTAATGTATTTATGAGTTGGGTTCCAACACTAGTGGTTTTTTCAAGGTTTCATTTCAATTTTTTGTTTTAGTAATAGGTCACCCTAGAGTAAGGAGTGAAGGTGATGTTTTTTACTGAACGACCTTTATGTACAATTATGGTTCCACATTAATTTATGAAAGGGAAGATGCCTATTTACTTTGGGGATTAAAAATAATCTAGATGATCTTTAATATTTATTTTTGGTGTCTTATTTTCATAAAAAAAAATTGAGTGCTAAAACTGAACCTCAATGTGTAAGACAACCGTTGTTCCACACACTACGTATTATGGGGCCTCCTGGGTGGATTCTTTAGTCATCATTATATTGGATGAAAGGTTCTTAGAGATATTTTTATGTGGTATTTATTTATTCTAGAAACCCATTTTCTGTAATAATTTAGAGAGGGTCTTGTTACATGCCTCAATTTGCAAATTTTACTGCACAATATAGTGAAAAGTATGAATGAATTGTATATTGTACATGGAATTGAGTTTCTTCATCTTACCAGCATGAAATTTTGATTAATTTTCTTTGAGAATGGTTTGAGGAACCCAAAACCAATGGATGTTGTGGTAGTTCAAAAACATGATCATGGATTGGGTTTTTACTTTCTTGAGTGGAACATCATCTGACCATTTAGAATATAAATCTATTATGGTCAAAATGATCCTACACCATTGAGTTGTCATTGGAGTGTATATCCCTATGATGTTGACTCCCCATAATACAAATCTCCAAGAATAATTGTATGTGTGGATAATCGTTGATTTTCAATGTCAAAAAGTTACCATAGATCTAACATTCATGACACCTCTTGGTGAACTCAATGTTGTCATAAACTGTGGTGGAAAAAAGTACCCCAACTAAATAATTTGGTATGAGTTCTTCAATCCTACATGATAAGAACTATATGATCCATCATTGACCTCTTACATTACATATTTTTTCTTTTTTCATTGGATACAACGAAAGGAAACTCTATCAAATCCATACCTATAGAGGGTTTCCCCATGGTTAGGCCCACTATGGAGGGTAAAATAATTTGAATGTAGTATGATTTACACATGGTTGAATTGGTCTTGCTGCAGAATGAAATTTGAGATACCCAAAAATCGGGGCCATGAAATTTGGGTTTTTCTAGAATTTTGGTGGATTTTAGGGACATAGAATATATGTATCTATATCTAGTTGATATAACCATTATATACCATCATCTTAGGTGGAGGGGCTGATGACCCTCCGATGTGACACATTATTGACCAGGTCATCCAGGTTTAGGTTTAGCAATAGATGCTGGTGAACATTCCAAATCATCGCCTCAACCATTATATGATTAACAATAATGGGTCCCCAACATATGTGAATGTAACATGTCCATTAACATACATGTATGTTACAATAGGGGTAATGATAATTCTTTTATGATGATGTAGTGACCCTTGTTCTATTTTATGTATATCTTAGAGTTTCCCTTCACATTTAAACTCGGTAAATCAATATTTACGGTTAACTTAAGACCCATAATTAGATCCTTATACTCCATATCATTGTTGGTGTTTACTTTAAATAAAAAAAATGTGTATGGAAAGACCGCATGTGACATAATGTTGAAGATGATCCCCGTGACTACTTTGTTTATCATGGGGTTAGTGAGGCTTTTACTGGTCAGACATTAAAAATTAACAAAAAAATTAAATGTAAAAACACGGTATTGCCTAATATAATGGTAGAATATTTTTATCCATAAAATCAAAATCCATTGGATGTTCTTATGGTGTTGGGCGTGTGGCCCAAAAGCCTTTTAGCACCGGGACATAAATTGAAATTTATGGGTAAAATGTGATATAGAACTACTAGATGATTAAAACCCATTAAACCAATCATCTCATCAACATACAATGATTTAAGATATAATTTTACGATCTAATAATGACCGTAGATGTATATTATGGTTCGAAAAATAATTTGATGGTTTTTAAACAACAATGACTAGACATAGGAAGCTATTCTCGATGGGGGTGTATATGGTCCCCATGTTGAGTAGCATGTAACTGATAAAGTATATGTTGATTTACATGGGATTGTTTTTATAGGCTAGAATTCCACTGTGGGACCATGCCAAAGTAGTTTTGTAGAGGGCCAAAGGCTTTCCGGATTTGGGAGGCATCATAACCAAATGATGTAGTGGGCACTGCATGATATACTCATTTCAAGCCTATCACTTATCATACTAGAAGTAAGCACCGCTGTTTTTTATGATCCTCACGAGGGAATTGATATTTCTAGCTAGATTTTCCATAAATCTATGTATATAGGTTCTGTGGACTAGCAGGCCCCGCAACACCCATAAATTGATGAAGGGATGTAATTGATATCTATCATTGATTTTTGGGTGAAAATCAATTATTCTATATATTATAACAAATATGAGATGTTTTTTACAGGAAACCCCAAATGCACACATTATTGGGTTCAAATTTCAGTTTTGGAAGAGGAGGAAGATGAGAACATTATCACGATCCTTGAGATGGTCATAATGCTAAGAAAATTTGACCACCAGAATGTCCATGTAACAATCCCCCGAAGTCATCATAATTTGATATATATGCGGTGCGTGGATAACTGATAAGTGGATCAAAAATTATACAATTCCAAATGTATCACCTAGTACAAAAATGTTATTTGGGTCACCCTGAAGATTGTGGACTCCTCATCATTAAGATATATCCGGATATGATTAATCCCAAATTATGTGTCCATGATGGAGAGGTTTTTGATATTTCATGTATCTTCAATCAATATCTATGTTACTTGATAGAGAAAACAATCCTTTAAAAAAAGGAATATTTGGTTCACAAAACATTGATGAACACTCTTATCTTCCTATTGCTCTTCCTAATGGGGACAATGTTGTTTAGCCACCTGGGGTACTAGTCCTTCCTGTCAAATTTTTCTTTAATAACCCTATAAACAATCATATTTATCACAGTACCATAATAGGAGTACATATTTTTGGGAGCCTATTTGAACCCATGATATATCACAAGAATTCCATCGTATTGAACAAAAACATAAGTTTTTATCCCAATAATCTCATCATTTCTCTAGGATAATACATTATGGTGTTCTATTAGGAAGGTCACATACTGCTACTACTACTATAATGATATATATTACCTGATCAGTGTAGGACACATATCATTATCTATGGCACGGTTCACTAGAGTGAACTCATAAATAGTGATGGAATCACCATCTTTAAATTCCAATATCGATTCTTCCAAATCATCATTATCATATGAGACATGGGGTCAAAGGGATTTGTTGAATTTTTTGAGATAGTTGGCCAATGAGAACACAAGTTTATAAATTGTAGGATATGGAATCCTTGATTGGGGGTCCAGATTCTATGCAAACTAAGGCAATAGATGTTTTTAAGACAATTCCATTTAGTTTCAAATATCGAGTTCCACTATTGATATTGAATCAAAATAGTTGAGTAAAAATTAATCGAGTTAGCACTAATTATGGAACATGTGGGAATATAATGGGTTAGAGGGCATGTGACAGACATCTCCATACACCACAGTAGTGGGGTATTCCAGTATGATCATGGGAAATCCTTTATAGGATCACTTGATAATATATGATCACCCATTTCTTATAGGGAAAATTAAACAACATCATAGGTCTGTCATCATTGGATACAACTAATTAATTGGTAATAATTATTTTTCATTCAAGTCTACCAATGTTTCTGGTAGATGGTCCATTATCTTTTTAGGGGCATTGATGTGCTCAAATCCCTCAGTCCAAATGTTATTTAATCCCATATTATAGTAACAGACATCCAGATAGTGGGAATCACAATAATCAAAGGGGGATGCCTCACCATGGATTTACCCTAATAATACATTAATGGTGTTTTTGAGTCACTGATTATATATTGGGAATGCTACCTGCAATTGACGTCTGTTCCTTCCCAATAGCATGTGGTAGGAAATATACTATGTGACTACCATAAATTTATTGAATAATATCGTACTACTAAACTATGTTTTCATCCATTTTTTTCCAGAATATTTTACCCACTATTATCATATCCCTGGAATGTCAGGTTATTGTGAGTGAAAACTAATTCTTTATATCCCATCTTATAGAGAGTCCGAGTCAGAATCCGGTTGATCCCTGAGATTCTATCTAGTAGTTAGTAGACAATTTCAACCACATTAATATATCATTTCTTATAAATTGTGTGTATATAACCTTGAATATATATAGTCTTCTGTTATATAAATAACATGATAATGGGTCTATATTCTGCTTTCTTGGCCTCCTTTATGAGTATCCCTCATCCACAGCTACTTAAGCATTGAACTGAAGGGTTGTTTTAATGAATTGATTATGGACTCATGCATTTTAATTGACATAAAAAGTTCCTCAAGAATCTAAAGCCTCAAAGTTATGCTGATGTGGTGCTTTATCACCTCATATATCCATGATAGGTGAATATTTTTTACCCGTGGAGGGGTTCACCTTGTAAAAGAGAGCATAAAATTTCATTGGTTGAGGCACTAAACGCTGGATATTGCTATTGATATTCTATTATTGGGTCGATAGTATTCTCAAAAAAATTATTGGATGGGTCTCAATTAAATGAGGTTGGGGCCTGGTTATATGCAACTAATCATGGTGTGATCATGGCTGGGCTATAGAACAACTAATACAGTAGACTATAGAGTTGTACACGATGGAATGTATCAGTATTGTTTCTATTTTTTAGCCCTATATAAGGATTTTTACCTTGTATTATTATTATTAAGAGAATAGTTTGAAGAACTAACATTTGAATTTTGAGTGTATATATTTCCACAAACAACGAATTTGTTAGATGTTCCAAAGGGGTCATCAAAGCATTACTCATTGATTGGAATAGTGAAGTGGTCCACTAATTCAATATAATTAATGGTGGTTTATTATTTTTCATCTGTAGTGTAATAATACAGGGCTAAATATACATTGTAATGATCTCCCAATTCTGGATGCAATAAATCACAAATAGTACGACCATGATTATATATAGTTGGGGGACTCAAAATTCCAGTACATTTTTGATGTTTGTTATTTCGTGACATTAGAGGTTTCACTACATATGTAGAGGAAATGGAAAAATTAAGTTAAATAAAAGGTGTTTTGGATTTATCCAATAGTCTAAAATGATACAATGAGAAATTGGGACTTCATTACTAGCTAACAAGACATTGTATGTTTTTTGACACATAGCTGGCAACCTGTTTCCACACGCTGGAGTCTTCATTGTCACTATCATACCCATCAAACATATGTGTCACCAAGGATGGATCATCACCAAATTTTAATAATCCATGATCTATTTTGTCATGGATCCAATATATGAATAAATATAATTCATGGTTGGTGTTTCCAAGTATTCTATGATAGAAGAAATGATCGATACAATTAGTGTGCTGGGCCTCTTGGGGTGTCCAATATTCTGGAAACATCACGACTTCCTTGTATAGGGTAGAAATGAAATATCTATGTATCTATGCATTTTAGATATAATATGACATATTCCCCCTGTAACTCCCCGAACTCAGTTACCCAGAGTCGGTGCATTATTTTTATACATTGTCATGATAACAAGGAATCAATTCCCAAAGGACCGATCAGTTTTGCAGTCTTGTAAAATAGATTAAATAATATAATGTTACATTACACTTTATAACATACAACACAACATAAATAATTCTTTATGAACGCCATTATTCTCTTTGATTAACCATGCATATAAATCACAATACACTTCATGGAATCCTGGAAAAAATTAAACATAGAATGGGGTGAGCTCAAACGCTCAGTAAGTGTATGAAACACAACAGAAAATAACCAAAATATTAAGCATGGTGAATAATTGAAACTGCATGGCTTTACCAATAATAATCATGAATACTTTTATTGAAAAGATATGAGATGAGTAAATAATGCCATAATTAAACATAATCATGGGTATTATACTAGTCGAATGACCACATGAACCATTATTATTATTTCCATAATGAGGGAATGTATAATTCCAAACATTCTGAAATATTTTGTCTTGGCCTTGGGAAAGACGTCTAAAAATTATTATGGCCTTGGAAAAAACCAAAAAACAAATTCTGAAAAGGCATCAGCCAATTCCACGTCAAGTTGTCTCATGAGACCTACCGATGCATCGAGGAGCTATAGAGAGCTCCACCTGTCACTTAAAATTTCCAATATATTCCTCATATGAAAAGGTTGAAACATTACATAAACATTTATATAAGAACTAGGATACAAATAGTCAATACATTAACCATAAACCATGATTTCTATAAAAATAACACATCCACAGTCAAACATATCACAAAACCATCAATACAATATGGAAGTTTTGTATCATAATAAATCAACCTGAAAAAAAGTTTAAACTCCATTATAGGATTTTCCATAGATGGAAATTGTTTGTCAAAATCTTTCATTGAAATGTTCCTTTTCAAGAAAACATTCAAATGTCACAAAATTTAGAAAGTAAGACATTTAATGTCATTTTTTAATCATAGAGTCCCATACCACTTTGAAACTTTTTAAAGTCATTAACATTTTAAAACATTAATTTTCATTTAAATAAACCCTTAAAACCATTTTTGATACATGGAAATTAATGAGAATGGTTTAGATGAATAAATATTTATTTCATTTAAAACGATGTTGACATAGATGAAATCAAAATAATTTGAGAGAAATATCTCTTTTTTGAAATCATTTAAGAGTCACATAATAATAAATCAAAACATTTACTTTAAAAATAATCTTATAATCTTTTAAGGGAAGTTTCAATGATTTTATAACTATGGAAAATAGCCGAACTCACTGTCTGAGTTAAAAAAACATTCTTACCTTAATTTTGTTGAAATGGTTAAAAAGGACCTTGTTAGTAATGCGATGGAAATATTACTTTATAAACTTCTTATAAAAGGTCAATCAAGGGTATAAATGACTTTTACCCATAGTCTGTAAAATAGAAATAATCATTTGAGATACATTTTTAAGAATCATGGATGTGGATAATAAAGAGGTCCTAGTAGATAATTTCGTATAAACAACCTCCGATAATAAAGAGATTGTAAAATTAACCCTTACCAATTTGGTAACATACGAATCATAAACCCCATGAAAGAGGTATCATACAATGAATATGTAAATACACATAAATTAAACTTTATTACACAAAGAATACAATTATGTGCAGTACATACACAACAGAAATGGTAATAGTGGCAATATGGCACGAATCTCACGGGAATAAGGAGTGAGATGAAAACCAAATACCTTTTACTTTTCCTTTTTAGAGGGTAGGTTAACCTCCTTTATAATTGTGAAATTATTTCTAATAAATTATAAATTATTCATATACAGAATGTTTATATCATATATCTTATTTTAAAATTTATTTGTCAATAATAACTTAGTGTTGTCATCATTTTGGGTGTTAACAGATTCATTTTTATTTGTATTATTTTTTATGTGAGTCAAAATAATTATGGATGGGATATATCTTATTCATATACAGAATGAAATCAAGTCTTTAAAGATTATTTTTAATCATCAAATGAAAATTACTTGTGAATGGATATGATGCGAAATGATTCTCATCGAGTTCGTGGAGACGACAGTCCATACATACACACGAGCAAGAATATCATTATTTTGATATTAAAATAATATATAATTGGATTTTGTATCATATATAGAGAATCATTATCATGTTATATTTATTTTTTATATGAATTACACATCATTATTATAACCATCCAAATAATAATGTATTGAATAACAATTAAACCATGACGGGGAGACGGTAAGCTGTACGTAATCACATATGGTGAAATGTCATTCAAGGGATGGATAGAATGATGAATTTTTTTTACCATATTTATAATTACATTAGAGTGTGTATAATATACTATAGTTATTAACTTATAATGGAAACATCAAAGAAAAAATTAGTGGAAGAAGAATGGAACTTGAAAGAGGGTAGTGAAAATAGTACCTCTTCTCCAGGTTCTTCCTTTTGATTTAATCAAAAGAGCTCCTTAGGTTGGCTTTCTGATCAATCTAATGAATCTATGTTGAATTGAAGGATGTTTCATGGATATTTGGGTAGGGTTTGGTATAACCAAATGGCTCTGATGGTATGAATTTTAGGGAAGGGGATTTCCCTTTTATAATAGTGGCGAGGTGCACCTTAGAAAAATCATACAATATTATTTTATAATAAATTGATATTTAGTTAATAATACCTCAAAAGTGACTTATTTCTAGGATATGGTGCGGATGGGTCTAAATACATTCAACCAATATATTTTAGACTGGTTTGGGTCAATATATTAACCTTATCATTTATTTTTAACTCTTAATTAATTAGTTTGTCATTTACCAAGTCACTTTTTATTTTAATATTATATGGTTATAAACATAATATATACTTCCAAGAGTCACCCAAGTGGTCCATTAATGATAAACCTATAATTATATAAGTCCTTTTGCCAATCATTAGATTTGTAGGAATAGAATATCAATTAATAATATAATATTTATTTTAAAAACTAATTTATGTCAATTTTGACACTATTCACTAATTGATTTTTGTTAAAGTCATAAAAACTTTTTTAATTCAAAGAAAATTCTTTTAATAAATCCTAGAATGTCATATTAACCAACAAAATTCGTTGATGGCATCAAAAATTTCAAATTATATTTAATTTAACATGTATAATACCAATTATTTGATTCTTTCATTAATAAGGAAAATAATGCATCATCATTATGTCATCAATAAATTAAATTATTCAACGTATAAAAATTATAAATAAAATAAAATTATTTAGGAAATTGTTTTATCTTTCTAATGAATATTTATAGTCAAAAATATAACATATATAACCCTATGTAAAATTTTTTGTTCCAAAACATATATGCTTATGTCATTTTTGTATTTACTTGATCTTAATTAATATAAAGTGTCCTTATCACTTACTAGTGGCTCCCTGTGGTCCCGCAATCGACCCAATGATGACCATGGTCTTACATTTATCAAAAAATACGGTTAGGAAACATTTTAGTGTTATTTAATATAATTATAATATTAATTGTTTACCCTTATTTACCGGATTTACCCTCTAACCATTGTAAATAAAATATTTACCGAAGTAATTATTCAAAATGTCTAAAAATAAGAGTTACCAATTTACAAAATTTAGGAATCCTATTTCCAAATATTGAATCCATTTTTCCAAATTCAAAACACAAAAGAGGAAGAAATTAATTCAAAATTATTTCCCGCTATCAAAACACAAAGCATGTTTTTAAGAAACAATAACTATCAAAAGATTGACAATTGTTTATGTCCGGTTTAAATGTTAAATTATGTCTAATGACCAAAATTAGATTAAATGGAAAAAATATATTCTAAATATACTTTAAAACCACCCAAATTCAATATTTTTCACTAAAAATTATTTCGATTAAAAAAAGTAGTTTTTAATTAAAATTTAGTAATTTTCAATATTCATCAAAATATTAAAGTTATCAAAGAAGTACCAAAAATTCACCCTAAGCTAATTTCGATATTATAAATCCAAAAATTCAGTCCATTTTGAATGATAAAATGTATAAAATTTCAAAGTGAAGGTATTACTGTTAATAACGACATGTATAATTTGTTGTGATATGTGTTAGAACTCGAAGTTGCGAACAACACATGCTACTGTATTGTTAAAAGAAAAGAGTACGTGGAAGCATGGGGTGTTTCATTATCCCCTACTTCAACAAATTGTGTCCTCATAATTTATGCTCAGTATTAGAAACCTGGGGTTGACATTTCAATATATCTTAGATGAAATCCCACATCGAAAAATGGATTAATGAGGCCTCTATTTAAAATAAAGAGAGGTAAGTATGATGGTTAACGAAAGTAACACATACTAAGGTTCAATGTATGAATACATGGATATGGAAGAAAAATCTATCCATCAATATTTAATGGATATTGGTAGAGAATATGGCTATGAAAAGGCCAACAATCACAAAGCTGTAAATTTGTGATGATCTGAGGTACCATCTAGGACAACATTTTTGTTCTATGTTACCTTTCATAATGTTGTCGAATTTATTTGTGATATTGTCTATGATAAAAAGGAGATATAATTAATTTCTAATTATATTTTTATCCATTAACAAATTTCTACCACAAACTCATCTTTCATCCCAAAACATAATACAACTAAAAAATAATCTATTTATCATAATCGTATAGGATTCCAAATATAATGAATTTATAATTCACATATCATACCCCTTAAAAAAGAAACTACTTAATACCTTCTAAGAACATCACATTGTCCAGTGGTAGGCGTTAAATCCCAATCACAATATGGTTGTGGGTTCGATTCCCGCAGCTTTGTCTGATGCGACAGTTTGTCACACGGTCTGCATGTTGGGATATTAAAAAAATTCAAAAATATACTTTCAAACATACTAAATTACAAACTATATACTTATCCAAAATACTTCTATCCAAACTCATAGTCCTAAATTTATAATGAAGTTAAACATAATGAAGATCTTTTGTTCCATGTAATAACATGTGGACACCTTCATCATGTTTAATTTTATAACATGGTAACATCCTGAATTACCATAAAACCTTATTGATTACATTCATGATTCTTATTATTTATAGAATATTGGATATACTCCTTCTATCCAAAAATGTTTTAAACTCCAACAATGAAAAATCATTAATTAGTTTCAAGGTAGACAAAAATATCCAATATAAAATATTCAAATCAACCATCTCTTATTCCAAAATCACTACCATATTATCAGAACCATATTAAGGATTACCTTTCCTTCAGCCATGTATTTTACCAAAAGTGTATCTCACTATTAGGTCACATTTCATAAAACCATATAATCTCAAATGCTCAATAAAATAGTACTACAGTACAATCCTTCTTTATCTCAATAATTAATATAACCAATATTTTTTTTGATATAACAGTCATATGAAATAATCACATAATAACAACATGAGAACACTAGTAATTAATCTTTATTTGAGGTAGTATAATAACTTGATTATTATCCAATAGCATCATTTGGGGCATAATCTGATGATTTTGACATTGGTTCGCATAGTGTCCCAACTATTTACAAACGAATCATTGTTCATTTGAAAACTTTTTCTTACCCATGAAATCACGTACTTGGTGTCCTTTTTCTCCACACATATAACAAACACTCATTTCCTTCAAGCCTTTGCCAAGGATATTATTTCCACATTTATCACATATGGGAAAATCCTTCTTTCCCATATTAACTTTATCCAACTTTCTCTCTACCAACCTTTTCTTCAATTTCTACCCTTCAAATCCATAAGACTCAGAGAATAGTGTACTTATCTTACAAACACATGATTTTATTTATTCATATGTTTAGAATATATGGGAGACTATTTCCCTTAAAAATGTTTTCGTAATACCATGAATGATATGACCCTTATTACTCTATGGATCATGCGTATTGTTTGAGTTCTCATTCCTTTTACTGGGTGCCATTTCTTAACAATGGCATATACTAGGTTAGTTTATGAATCAAAATTTATAATTCCAAATATGTAAAATACCTAACATAAGTTTAATAGTTTATTGATATAATCTATAATCATAAAAATGTTTTCTTTGAGGAGGTATATACTCATAAACTATTCAAAGTGGTTTGTAAAGAAAACGAGAATTATCCTATGCATATCCCTCGGGAGTGTCATAACCAAGAGTGCAGCAAGGCCCGTTGTCGTGCACCAGTTCCTGTTCGAGTCTAGCTCAAAGTGGTGTTTTTGGGTTTTAACCCTTGGTAAATCTGTTCCAAAGCCACCTCTACCTTCTCATATCCAGACAGGGATGTATTTCGTGGAAAACTAACAAAATATCTACAATACCAAAATTTTAGGAAGATCTTCTATACTAATACTCAAAGTCTATCATAGGGCTATGGGCTCTAATCAAAGTTTATCTAAATCTACTTTCCAAGGTTATTTCTAACGTCCTATGATACCAACTGTAATTTCCAGACCCCAGTTACCCAGAGTCGGTGTATTATTTTAATACATTGGAATGATTACAGGGAATCAAGTCCCGAAGGACCGATCAGTTTAGTAGCCTTGGAAAATAGATTACATAGATGAATGTTACATTAGATTATATAACATACAACACAAAATAAATAATCCTTTATTAATTCCATTATTACCTTAGCTTAACCCTGCACATCAATCACAATACACTTCTTGGAATCATGGAAAAAATAAAACATAGAAAGGGATGAGCTCAAACGCTTAGTAAGGGTATGAAATACATCGAAAACTAACATAAATATTAAGCATGATGAATAATTGAAACCACGTGCATTTACCAATAATAAACATTAATATTATTATTGAAATGATATGAGCTGAGTAAATAATACCATAATAAAACACAATCAAGGGTATTCTACTAGTCGAATGACCACAAGAACCATCAATATTATTTCCATAATGAGGGAATGTATAATGCCAAACATTCTAAAACATTTAGTCAAGGCCTCTACCAAGACGTATAAAAATGATTAAGGCCTTAGCTAAAACCATAAATCAAACTGCGAAAATTCCTCGGCCAATTCCATGTCTAGTTGTCTCATTAGACCTACCGATGCATCGAGTAACTATAGCAGGCTCCACCCGTAACTTATTATGTGAAATACAATACTCATACGAAAAGGATTAAACATAACATAAAAATTCATATATGAACTAGGATATTAAATGTCAATACATTAACCATAAACTATGAATAGTATAAAAATAACATATCCACAGTCAAACATATCACAAAAACATCAATACAATATGGATGTCTTGTGACATAATAAATCTAATTCAAAACAAGTTTAAAATCCATTAAATTATTTTACATACGAGTAAAAGATTTTTAAAACTCTTTGATTGAAATAACTCTTTTCATTAAAAATCATTTAAAAGTCACACAATTTAGAAAGGAAGATATTTAAAGATATTTCCGAATCAATGTGTCCCAAACCAGTTTGAAACATTTTAAAGTAATTAACATTTTAAAACATTAATGTCCAACTAAATAAATTCATAAAACTATTTTTCAGACATTGACATTAATGACAATGGTTTAGAAGAATAAATCATTAAAACATTTAAAATGATGTTGACATAGATGAAATCAAAACTATTTGAGGGAAATATATCTTTTTTGAAATCATTTAAGAGCCACATAATTAAAAAAGAAAAAATTTACTTTGAAAATTTTCTTATAAGCTTGTAAGGGAAGCTTCGATGATTTTATAACAGCCGAAAATATCTGCACCCGCCATATAAGTTATAAAAAGACATTCTTAGCTTAATATTTTCGAAAAGGTTAAAAATGACCTTGTTTGGAAAACGACGGAATGATTAATTTATAAACATATTATAAAAGGTCAAACAAGGGTATAAATGACATTAACACATAGATTGTATAATATAATGAATTTTTTGAAATACATTTTTTCGAATCATGGATGTGGATGACAAAGAGGTCCCAGTAGATAATTACGTATAAAAAATCTCGGATAATGAAGAGATTGTAAAATTAACCCCTACCAATTTGGTAACATATGAAACATACACCCCATGAAATTTGTATCATACAATGAATATGTAAATACACATAAATTAAAATTTATTACACAAATAATACAATTATGGGCATTACATACACCACACAAAAGGTAATAGTGGCAATATGGCATGAATCTCACAGGAATAAAGAGTTAGATGAAAACCCCTTACCTTATACTTTTGCATTGTCAATGGTAGTATAACCTCTTATATTATGGTAAAATTATTGTTATTAAATTATTTAATAATAATATACATTAATATGATATCATATATCATATTTTAACATTACTTTGTTATTAAAATCATAGAATTATCATCGATTCGGGTGTTAACAGATTCATTTTTCTTTTTATTCTTTATTATATGAGCCATAATCATTATGAATGGGATTTATATTATTAGTATCCATAATTATATAAAGTCTGTAAACATTATTTTTAATCATCAAAGGAAAATTAGTCCTGAATGGATATTATGGGAAATGATTCTAATCGCGTTCATGGAGACGGTAGTCCGTACGTACGCACGAGCGACAATATCATTTTTTTGATATTAAAATATAATATAATTGGATGGTGTATAGTATATATAGAGTCATTATCATGTTATATTTATTATTTAAATGAATTACACATCATTATTATACCCATCCAAATAATAATGTATTGAATATCAATTACACCACAATGTGGAGATGGTAAGCCGTACGTATGCACATATGGTGACATGGCAGTCAAGGGATGGATAGAACAATGAATTTGGTTGTGCCATATTTATAATAACATTTCATTATATATAATATACTGGAGTTATTATCTTAAAATGGATTCAACAAAGAAAAAGGAAGTGTAAGAAGAAATGAACATGAAAGAGGGTGGTGAAAAAATTACCTCTTTTCGGGTTCTTCCTTTTAATTTGATCAAAAGGGCTCCTTAAGTTGGATTTATGATAAAAATAAGGCCTCTAGGTTTAATTGAAGGAAGTTTATAGGATTTTTTTTAGGGTTTGGAATATCCAAAATACATTTATGTTTTGAATTTGAGTGAAGTGGGGTGCTCTTTTATAAGAGGGGTGAGGGGCACCATAGGAAAAACATAAAATGTTTTTTTAATATCAATTCATATTAGGTATATAACGGCACTAAAGTGACTTATTTAGAGGATAAGGTGGGGAGTATTAGAAATCCTTTCATCCAATAGATTTTATAAAGGTTTCAGTCACTATATTAACCTTATATTTTAGTTTTTACTCTTAAATAATTAGTTTGACATTTACCATGTCACTTTGTATTTTCAATGATATGTTTAATAAATATAATATATACTTCCAAGAAACCTCCATGTGGTCCATTAATGATACAAATATCATTAGATTAGTCATTTGGCCAATCCTTAGATTTTTATGAATTAAATATTAATTAATAATATAATAGTTGTTTCAAAAACCCATTTATGTCAATTTTCACACTATTCAGTAATTGATTTTTGATAAAGTCATAAAAACATTATTAATTAAACCCAATTAATTTAAGAAATCATATAATGTCATAGTAACCAGTAAAATTTTTTTATTTGATCAAAACATTCAAAAAAAATTTATTTTGACATTTATAATACCAATTATTTGATTCTTTCATTCATATTGAAATATACTGCATCACTATTGTGTCATTAATAAATTTAAGTATTCAACGTATACAAATTATAAATAAAAAACCATTATAAAGGAAATATTTTTAGATTTCTAATAAATATATATAGTCTAAAATATAACATATATAACCTTATGTAAAAAATGTTTTTCTAAAAGATATATGCTCTTGTCATTTTTGCACTTACTTTATTCTAATTAATAAAAAGTATCATTATCACTTATAAGTGGCCTAATGGGGTCCCAAAATTGACCCGAAGATGCCCATGGTCGGACATGTATCAAAAAATATGGATAGGACACTTTTTAGGATAATTTAATTTTATTATAATATTATATGTTTACCTTTATTTACTAGATTTACCATTAAACCATGGTAATTAAAATATTTACCGAAATAATTATTTAAAATGTATTAAAATAAGGGTTACCTATATAAACAATTTGGGAATCTTGATTAAAATTATGGAATCCATTTTTTCAAATTCATAACACATAAGTGGTAGAAATTAATTTAAAATTAATTTTCACTGTCAGAACAAAAAGCGTGTTTTTAAGAAACAATAACTATCGAAAGATTGACACTTTTTTATGTCCAGTTTTAATTTTAAATTATTTCCAATGACCAAAATTGGATTAAATGGTAAAAATATTTTATAAATATACTTTAAAACCACTCAAATTTATAATTTATCAATATTAATTATTTCTATTAAAAAAATTGCTTTTAATTAAAATTTTGTATATTTCACTATTCATCAAAATATGAAAGTTATATGAAAATAATAAAAATTCACCCTAAGATAATTTAGATATTATTAATTGAATAATTAAGTCCATTATAAATGATAAAATGTATAAAAGTTCAAAAAGTGGGTATTACTATTCATAATGGCTAGTTTGATTGGTTGTGTTGTGTGTTAGAACTTGAAGTTGCACACAAAACATGCTATGGTATTATTCAAAGTGAATAGTATCATGGAAGCTTGGTGTGTTACACCCCCTTTCTTTGAAAGGGTCCATGGGAGATTGAACTTGAATCAGGGTTGGGGTAACTTCTCTTGATGAAGCGATTGTTCTTGGTGAGGATACACCTGGTGGGGTTATACATGAAGAGGCTCAACTCAAAAAAGTTCTAGTATGTGTACTAGATAGAGGACCCCTTCATACATAGCAATGACTATATCTTATATTATGGGAATTATTATGGGATCTGTAAGAGAATATAGCCATGAAAATTTCTTAGTTTGTTGCAAGGCTTCATAGAGAAGCAGAGCCTTTTCAAAAAACTCCATAATTTTCCATAGGTAGTTCAATGAGATGAGGGTATGAAAAAAATTCATTTTTAAAGATCCATATTCACATCATAAATATATATTCCTAGGGAAGTGGAGAAGAGAATTTTTTAGGGGTTGGCCGAACTTGAAGGCTCAATGTGGTGTGAGGAAGAGAGGGAGGAGGTGCTCTTTTATAAGGGAGGAGAGGGGCACCTTTGGAATAACTAAAAATATTATTTTATTATAATGAAAAATTCGGTTTTAAATAGCTTCAAATTGATTTATTTCGAAGATAAGGTTGGGATGGGTCGAAATCCTCTCATCCAATATAATTTAGACAAGTTTAGGTTCTTATTTAAACCTTATCAATTAGATTTAACATCAAGTTAGATAATTTTACTTTTACTGTGTCTTTTTGTGTTCTTACACTATGAGGTTAATAAACTTACTATAAGATGCCAAAAGAACCCCAAGTTGTTTATTATTAATATACAAAACCTTATCTATGTCATTTGGCCGAACCTTATATTTTTAGGAATAAAATAACAATTAATAATATAATTTTTGTTTTAAAAACTATTTTATGTCAATTTTGAAAATATTTAGTAATTGATTTTTGTGAAAATCATAACAGACTGATTAGTTCTAAAAAAGTAAATTACATCAATACTAACATGTCATATTAACCTATAAAATTAGTTTAATTCATAAAAAGACTCAAATTACATTTATTTTTGTATTTATAAATCAATTATGTCAATATTTCATTAATAAGATAATTATTGAATCATCTTTGTGTCATAAATAAATTAAATTATTTAATGTATAAAAATTACAAATAAAATACCATTATGTAGGAAATCGTTTTATCTTTCTAATGAATATTTATAGTTGAATTTATCTTATGTATATCCCTATATTAAAAATGATATAGTTATTAAACATTGATTTTAACTATTTTAACCCTTCTTTAAATAAAATAATAATAAATGTCCTAATCTAATCCAAGTGGGCCTAAATGGTCATATTTTAATCCTATGTTTTTTTGGTCGAATTAGACTTATCCAATAGAATTAGGACACGTGTTAGGGTACTAATAATATCATTTTTCCCTTAATGGCCCTATTTACTTTAAACCGTGGTAAAAAAAAATAAAAATATACAATTCAACAAAAATTATTTTCATCTCATTGAACCACATTTGACTTACTAACATCAACCGTGTCTCTCGGATTTTTGAAATTCCACTCACAGAAGTGGTAAAATTATGTTTTATGAAAATTCATTTTTTTAACTACCACTTAGTGGTTTCACTATAAATCAAAAAATGAAAGTTTCCAGAAATATACCAAAAATTAGTCCTAAACTATATTTGATATTATAAACTCATAAATAATGTCTATTTTACCAAATTAAAAACATATCAGTTGCATTAATTAATTTAAAAACTAATTCACGTCATCAAAACAAATAGCGTGTTCTTAAGAGATAATAACTATCAAAAGATTGACAGTTGTTTATGTCTGGTTTAACTGTTAAATTATATCTAATAACCAACATTGTATTAAATTGTAAAAATATATTCTAAATATACTTTAAAACCACTATAATTAATAATTTATCACTATTAATTATATCTATTAAAAAGGTTGTTTTTAATTGAAATTTAGTAATTTTCACTATTCATCAGAAAATGAAAGTTATCCGAAAAGTACCAAAATTTCACCCTAAGCTAATTTAGATATTCCGAATCCAAAAATGAAGTCCATTTTGAAAAATAAAATTTACAAAATTTGAAAAAGTGGTTATTACTATTCATAATGGCTAGTTTGAATAATATTTTAATAGCATATCATTGTTTAGTGAAACTCGTTATTGCGTACTACACACGCTATCGCGGAAGGTCGTGATTGCGTGTAATGCAAGGAAAGTCAAGGATGCATGTTGTGCAAGCTCCTTTTGGTGTGTCATACAACACAATACATTAATGAAATTAAAAAGAATATTTTTCAAAAAATCTCGGGGTGTTACAGTGTCGCCCCATGAGGCCAGATTTCCCTATCATTCCCTGTGTTAGTAGTCCTATTTCTATGTTCATCCAATGTGTAGATAGTGAGTATGTTAACTATGGATATTTAAATAGATGAACCATCATTAGAAGTGGACGATAAATATTGATGTTCATTTCATTGTTGTATGATAGGGATGAAATAAAGGTTAGAAAAATTCCCCAATCCTATAATCTCTACATGTGGGAATGTCTCTTTGATGTCCTATTGGAGAATAGTAAAGCTCTTAACCTGGGTTTTATGGAGGCTCTGATGGTAGAAATTTTATTGAGGACACTGAAATACTATGAGGTCAATAATAAAAACCATCATGAACTATTAATGGGTGGCATTTTGGTGCTTCTTCATCCATGGGTATGAATGATGGAAGTCTTGAAGGGGTGAAACATTGCCCAAATATTTTTGAGGAAAAACTACAAGTTCCTCAGTAAGGGAATTTGAGATGAAAATATTTATATGTATAGGTTGAAAACAATAGGTCTAATAGATTTTCGATGCCCAAAATCTCACATATGTCAATTTTTTCATTACTAGGGGGAGGGTCCTAGAACTAGCCATCCCAAGCCCTAATTTTGGTTGGCTGAGATAAGGTTGGAGCTTCCTAGATAGACCTTATTTGCAATGGATTTATCAGGATAATGGAATTTCAGTAGTCATATATCTAATACATGACACAATATCTCTTAGAGGTGGATCCAACATCAAGATCATATCCCTGTAGGTTGGGGTGTTTACAACTTCCTCAAATGTTTGGGTGGAAGTATCTATTTTAGTCTTAGTAGAGTGATCAACAGAATATGGGGGAACCATCCTATACCATTACATCTCCCCAAATACTTATATGGATTTAGAGTGAAGGTAAACTAATGGTGACATAGTTATCTTCACATTGAGTCCATCGAAGGATTCCAAAATTCCATTGACCTACAAGTACTAAAAAATGATTTAGGGACATTTTGTTGTTTTTATTCGAAGATTGTGAGCCACAATTTATTAAACAATTTAATAGGATCTTTCATCTAGGGTGTAGGTTCTCTCATTTATTCATCCATCACCATAGAGTCAATGATTTTGGTGGTGAAATAAAAAATCCTATGGTCCCACCCATGATGACATAGGAGTCCCCCAAGCATGAATTATTGACATTTTCATGGGTTTCCCTCATGTGTGTCCCGGCCTACCTAATAATAACATCCCACGTGATGGGTGTTCACCCTCCTTCCTCAAAATGGTTATTTAGAGAATAGATTTTTTTTGGAATAGGGAGGTCCTCCTTGATATTTAGTTATGGTTTGAGGAGGATCTCCATAATTGTATTCCTTACCAGACGATGTATTATATTGGAATCTAGTTGTTCTAATGACATAAATATTTATCCTTGATTTCCTAAGAGGTGGTTGGGGTCTCGATTCCTGGTGGGAAAAGATAGATATCCATTCATTTTTTTGGGCATGTTATGGTATAAATTAATGGTGGATGGTTTCAATGGAGTTTTAAAAGATTCATTTTGTCTTGAATTGTTATATTTATTCCCCTACCATTGGGGTTTGGTACATCGGACTTGAACCAATATATTTGGGATGGAATTAACCTACATATCATCATATGAGAATGGTCGATGATGATGCTACCATAACATGGTGGGATCCCTCTTGAAAGGCTCCCAATATGTAGACATGATGGGTACAACTAAAACATCCCCAACAACATCAGCTGAGGGGAAAAATCCATCAGATCACTCTAGGGAGAGGATCTCAAAGTGAATATCCATTTAATCGAGTGATGGTTTCCACCTACACAGCCCTTGAGGATGTTAGTGAGAGAAATGAATTTATTTATCATGTTTATAGTGGGATATATACATGGTTAGAATGAACCCCTACTAATCATATCAATGATCAAGGCCACCAATCACCCTCATCATAATGAGATTGGAGTGTGAAACGGGGCGTGATAGCCTAATAGATAAAGGTTTAGTGTTTTCTGTGGTAGGTGTATAGCCCTCTAAGTTTTCATGATAAAATTTCCACTACCCATAAAACTAATTTTTAAAGGTCTTTAGTTTCATATAGTTGGAATCCAATAATGTATGTGGAATTAACCATCTTGGCAGAAAAATTGAAGGTGATTTCAAATGCAGAAATATCATCCATTCCACCTGATATAGATAAGGATTCCATGATAACGATTTCAAAAACCAAGCAAACAAAAAATTATCTACCCCAAGTTGTAGGAGAGTTTTAGGATGGTCTCATTACTTTGTTGGTGGTACATGGCACTGGTTATCTAGATTATATGACTTGAAAATAAGATGGTTCCATTATTATACTAGTCCCAATACTTGATGATGATTTTTTTATATCATGTTCCCCATTTTTTCTGATTCTTTTTTCCAGGGTCATGTGTCATGTCTGCTTCTACCTAATCTTCATGATTTAAAAATTTAGGAAGATTCCATCATAATAGATGGTGATGATGAATCCTTGATCAAAATGGGTTGATGTGATGATATTCCCCGTCCATGGAACCCTTGTTTCAGGTTATAAATTTCTCCAGGAATCCCTCATTGATTTCAGTCATGTTCATGAAAATCATTCCTGGTGACATCTCATGCGGAATTATAAGAAATTATGATGATTCTATATTCACGTGTCAGTAACATTTTGTAATAGGAGTTATTATCATTGGACATGTCTTTTCAGTTCTAGATGTTGGGTATGTTGGGAATCTATAAATTCATCAGCATTTCGAGTTTGAATCATTTCATTTGTGAGGTGTCATAGTTGTTGAACCTAAGGCATCATGTTTCTTCTATGGGGTAGTTAATTCCATGGGAATAATTATTTCATGTCCTTTACCTCAGGAATTCTAAGTGTGGTTGTATGGTTTAGGGATTCTGGATCTTGTCACACATTTAATATCTTGAAGAGATGGATGGGTAGAAGGTTTAATTTATTGTGGGGACAGATGGGTCACATGTTTAACATATTCTATGGATAGTTGAGTCATTTCTTTAATGTATTATTGGAAAAATGTTTCATATGTGTAATGTATTTTGGGGACAAATGGGTTGCAGGTTTAAATTTTTTGGGGACATATAAGTTGTAGGTTTAATGATTTGTCGATACAAATGGGTAATAGGTTTAATATCATGCATGGATTGATGGGTAACTAGTTTAAATACTTCCACATACCTATGTGTTGTAGGTTTAAAAAATTCTGGGGACATATGGGTCATGGGATTAATATATTGCAGAGATATAGGCATTACAGGTTTAACATATTCTGGGGACAGAGGGGTCAGTGGTTTAACATCTTATAGGGATAGATTGCTGGTTATGTGTGCCCCCATGGGGGAAGATGATACAACTTTATGGTTAAATGGTGATTTTGGGATGCTATTATTTTACCATAGTGTGGTGGCGTATATACACTATTTGAGATACAGGGAACAAAACTCATATAGTGAATAACTATATTTTAATGTCTTGTGACTAGACTAGTCCATGAAATTTAATTTTATATGGTAATATCTATCATGTCATAAATAGAGTGTCAATGATGGATGGTGTGGGGCTTATTTATAGAATATTCTTGATGTATGAGCGTCATCCCATGGGTTGGATGAAGGTGGATACCCATGATTATCATACAAGGGAATCCCTTTCTCCTAACATGGGGAAATGATAAAATTTAACACCTTGTTCCAATTATGTTTTGTACATTTTATCTTTTACGAAATAATAATGTAGATCTAGGATGTTTTACATCATGTATCTAGAACATGGAAGAGCTTACACATTGAAGGGGACTGTGACAAGGTGAGAGGAAGATATAAAAAATTGATTCTCTACTATGAAAAAGTAAGTGGTTTTCCTTGATTATTAAATTTTAAGGAAAAACATGTCTACTATTCATGTGCCTGAAGGTGGGGAATGGAATAGAAACATCCATGGATGATATGAAATCATGAATCCCGATATAAGTGTGTATATGGTTGTGACAGAATGGCATTAGGGAACATTTTATTAGGAGAAACAGCTAGAGTAATGATGAAGAACTCCATTTAAGAAAAGATAACAAACACAAGGGATATTGGAAATGGTTAGATGAGGACTTGGGGTGCGGTTGAACTAGTTCAGTATTGGTACAAGGGCCTTTGGGGGTATTTGATATAACAAGGATCCATGGAGAGGACTCGAGGATCAGTTTCCGAAAATAGAGGGTTTCATGAAGGTTAGGTTATTCATTATTGTCATGGGGATTACAAAGCTCATGGTTTCTGCGAAAGAATCTATTATTTGGAAATAGGATGTCCCTACCTCCGAGTGATGTCTTATTTCAAATGGGGTTGGTTTAATAAAGGATAATTATCTCAGAAAACCCCATGATCTATAAAGGGATTAACTCTTATGTGAGGTCCAAGGAACATCATGAATGGTATCTCCACCATGGGTTGAGGCACTCAAAACCCCATAGGAGGATAATTTGGGAATGTGGGATACCTTTAGAAATCCATACCCTATCATTCACATGATTCTTATCAAATTCCAAAATTCAGATATATTCCTTGAATCTAAAATTCCGTTTCCACTAAAATTTGGATATATGTGTATAGAATCTCGTGTTTTTAGACCGAAGGGATTTCTAATGGTTTTTTAACATTTGTGTTTACCGAATGGGCTGTTTTGAAATTGATCATTAAAACATAATTTTGAGAGTTTAAATGCCTTAATGTGATGCTTTTGGACATGGGTGAAGGACCAATAATTATTTCGGTCATCCTTAAGGCATTTTAGGAGAACCATACCTGGAAAATTAGGTTTTAAAGGGGTCATTATAGGGAACACAATTTCTCTGAAACCATACATCCCCCAAAAATAAACTATGTGGACCTCTTCATGTGTACAATTGTTGTACACACAGCTCGTTCACAGTTAGTGGGAAATTGGTAGTCCCACATAACTATTCACCACATAGGCCGTGCATGGTTTCAAAACAATGTGCCTGACTTGTACATGGTGCCTAGGTGCCTAGTAAGGGGCATGTGGTCGGCTCATGGTTTTCCAAAAAATGTAACCCAATCTATGTGTTATTAACTATTTCAAGAAATGAATTATTTTTATTAAAATTAAAATACATGAACCTATCACCCCCCCTCCCACACATATTTTTGTTGCATTCCTTGGGCATTCTCCATGGATGTACGACACACCCCACATTCAGCTCCCCCTATGATCACCATTTCCATAATTTTCTCTCATGATTCTTGGTCATGGATTTGAGTTATATATTATAGCTCATCCCTCCTTCCTTCTTTGGTTTATTTTAGGTATCTCTATCACCTAGATCCATTCGGATAAAACCATTGAGGTAGGGTAGTTTTGGTTATCGGTTTTCTTTTTGTTCTAGGGTATGTTGTGGGTCTCCTATGGACCCTTCATGTGAGGTCTGACATCCATCATTGATGGTGAGGTGGATTGGCTCGATTCAGTATGACACTACCATCAGAGATAAGAGAGTTCTCCTGATGAATGGTATAGCATTTTTTTTGTCGGTTCTTTAGTGATTTTTGTTCCTTTTTGGGTTAATCAGTTTGTTTGGTTGCATCTCAATGACCTACACACTAATGCATAGGTACGTGGATATATATATCCTAAATTTTCATGTTTGTTAATGGATTGGGGAATGTGAACATATGATGAAGAGCTCTATAAATATATATTGAAATGTTTGTGCAGGCATGTGTGGATCGATCTTCATCATAGGTGTCAAAAGCCAAAGTACATAGGTTTGGTCTAATTATTTAGGTAGGGTCCTTTTCCATTCCACATTAAATTTAATAATTCATTAGATTCCTTCATAATGATTCATTTTTTCAATTTATTTATGGTTTTGGAATGAAATTTTTAGTTATGAAAAATTAGTTGTTTGAAAAACCAAATATTTATTCATTAATATATTCTTTCCAATGAAACAATGATATATTTGAAATCTCATAGTGGTGATTAATGATTTTGTAACCTTCTAAGATATATGGATTGATCCTCATTACTTAATAGATGAAATTATTTTGTATAATGAGTTCTTAGATAATGGTCATTAAATATGTTCTTAAATGGAGGAAATTCCTTGTTATTGTTATTTAATCATGAGATATTTTTATAAGGAATTTTCCATGTATGTATAATTGTATTCAGTCCTTTTGGGATTAGAAAATTCCTAGGAGATATTTATTAGGTGAGTTATAAGTGTTATTTTCTTGGTTTTGACCTTTATATGGTTAATTGATATATTTTAAATGGTTATTTGGTAAATGTGAGGGATGGGTGGGTATAACCATCTAATATGAATAATTAGAATGACAATAAATGGGTGTGTATAACCATATAACAAGTTTGAATGAAATTGTTTACATTAGATGGTTAATGCATATGTTATGTTGAATTATATATTGTAAACAATGAGAGGTCATGGTCATTATTTGTATTTATATATTTGATTATGAATTGGGTTTCATGAGTGAGTGTACTCAAGAGATGTATTTGGTTATGTGTTGTGATTAATGAGTCGGTATAATCATTGTTTGAATCTAATGTGAATGGTTATATATGAGTGGGTAGAATCATATGGTATTGAATGATATATGAGATGAACAGATTCATGATTGTATAGATCCCATGGATGGATCTCTATGGATCATGATTGTGGTAGTAGATACCAGGGGTTGAGTGTTCCCCTTATCTCATGATTTTATTGGATACCTCTACCCATTATACCCCTTGGATCTATCTTTCATGGAATTTCATAGGAAATTTCCTATATTATATTCTCTTAGTACTATAACAAGTGCATTTAGCATGTTTCCATCGGGATGCTCATGGGACTTGATGAGGATTCCTTGGTCTATGACAACTTAGATCTAGCCCTTTTTGGTCTGGTGCATTGACACATGGAATGTCTGTGAGGAATATTGTATAGGGGTTTATACAACTCTATCGTTTATGTTTTGGAACTAATGTTTATATGGGATGGCCATGATTGATCCAATACTTGGGACATACAACATGAATTTGATGGTGTGACAGGTTTTGATGAACAAAAATGTCATGTTTTTTTTATTTTCACATTATTTGTATCTACCTTGATATTGAATCTTGACCTTGTTGTGTAGGGATATTTGAGAGGTTAATATAGTGTTAGTGGTTTTGAAATTTAAATTCCTTAGTAATATATACTTGTATGTAATGTTTACCTGTTTACCCATAGACTTACTTAATTATAATGCATGAAAAGGATTTGGCTAGACAGTATGGGTTCCAACCTACTTAGATATTATCTGACACATCCTCAGATAGAATTGTTACTTGAGTAGAACTTATTGTTTGGAGGACCATGGACTATTGGTTGCGTTATTGTTCTCATTCCAATGATATAGGATCATATGACTTATCTAGAGATGAAGATGTAAATATATATCACTTTTTTTTATTTTTAGTTCATTTCTTTATTTGAGTCTAATATTGTGTTGAACTGTCTAGTATGTTGTATGTTACATTTTTATATTTTGTATCATCATCTAGATTTTATGATTTTTATAAACTGGAATTATCCACATTCTATACTAATTTGATATTACGTTTATCTTTGACATCTTTGTCATTTCTTTACACTACTTCTATTGCTACTTGCAATTCACTATCTACTAAACCATTTTTCTACTCTAACATGATGGTATAGTATCCCCCACAACACTACCTATACAACCTCAGTGCTAGTCAGTAGCCACTAAGAAATGGGAATATGAGCATGAGGTTATGTGACCATTGGTCCATATACTAGTTTCGTTCTAATTCAAGACTGGATGTTAAAAAGTGTTATCAGATATTCTTTTTCCGTTGTCTTACTATTTTTGGAATGTAGATAGGATCCTTGGAAAAAGTCAGTGCTTTGTAAATATCCATGCATTGGAATATTCACCCCAATATGATAAATTACCATGTGTCCAGTGATTTAATTGTTTTTCATGATGTTTGATATTATTGTTGGTTGCTATTTTAACTTGTGTGACTGGTTTATTTTCTACTGCATATTGACTATGAGAAATTTAAAATCTTCCATTGGCTTGGAATGTAAAGGATAAAGAATTACATGAATCGTATTAGTATAATTTAAATTCACATTCCATTCATATTCCAAGCCATGTAGTTTCATTATTAGGTTTAATACTAATTTCAGTTATGTGATTTGGTGTTATACCATTCATAGATGTATCAGGTTTAGCAGCTTTCAGAATTTCTTCTTGTAAAACATATTTAGGTGGTTATATGCCACACTTCTCATTCTTTTAGCATGTTTTTTGATATTTCATTCTTTTTTGTTATAAAATAATTTCTCTATTACATATTATGAAAACACGATAGATATGTTTTTATGTGTAAATGGTTCAATTGGATAGAATTTACTTATTGAAATTATAAAGATATCCAATATTTTGTTGTAAGGTGTATGGGAACCTTAAAATAGGGAAAAGGTAACCTATGTATTCAAACCATTGTAAATGGCTACTAAAATAATGTTTTAATAGTGGATTGGTCGCAATAAGTTGGAGCTAATTTTTAATTTGTTATATATTCAATCCCATCATGAATTGGAAAATGGAACACATATTAAATGTAAAGGAATGATGTGTTTTGAAATGGTGTAATTATAAATCTGTTTAATTTAGATTGGAAATCAACTGGTTAACTGCTAAATACACTAATGGGACCAAGTAGGATAGTTAGTAAATGTTTTTATTATAAGAACTATTAAGGGTTATAATGATTTATATGTTTAGAAAACCACTATTTAAATTATTTTTTTTGAAGAAAATAGTTTTGTTTAATGTGACCCCTCTGGGTCACCTTATCAATTAAAAGGAATTTATTTTATAAATTGCCTATTTTTTATGGGTTTTAAATAGGTGATTAATGTTTCAAAAGGTAGTTTGATATAACATTCATGTTTCTTCATTGGGGAATTGGTTAATATGAAGTGCCTATTTTTTGGTTAAAAAATGATGTATGATGTTTTTAATAAATATTTTGGAATTTGACTGATTTGAATGTAAATTAATTTATAAAATTTGGAATGGAACCTGTACTGGTGTTATTTTTCTAAACTCTCATGTATGGGTCGTTTAAATGTCTTCTATAGTATGATTTAGAATAGATATGTGACCGTTAATCCATATACAAATTTGTTTTATCAATTGATTAAATTAATGGATTTTTTGCAAGGATACATATTATTTGCATGAATTGAGAAAGGGTTGATGCTTATTCTTTGTAAGGGGTAGCCCATTTAGGTATAAACCTTAGATCATTACATTAATAGCTCATACCATGAGAATTTTGATGTTTGGTGTTGTTTAGGTTCTATTGTCCCTAGTAGGACTTTTAGTCTTTAAAAGTAAACAAATGTTTGGATGGATGTTCATTGCATCATGGCCCTTTTTATAGGAATATGCATCAATAAATATTTAGTTCAGCATGTAAAACATGCCTCATGCATGGTTATCAACATAGGAGGTAATGTGAACCTCACTTTTTATTCCGTTATGGATTAATCCATACGTATTCATCCATGTTTTTTGTTTAATGAGATGATGTTCTTTTTAGATAGATCTTTTATGATCCATATGATATGTGATTGTATATAGTGTACATCCTATGAATGGTATATAGAATGTGTCATTTTCTCTTGTAATATTAGGGTTGTATATGTTAGAATTCATGGTTCCCATAAAATGTAAAAAATTTAATGATGGGTTGAGTTAGGTGTGATCATTGAGACATGTGTTGTTGAGTACAGTCTTGAGTTATCTTCAACGTAGAGTAATCTGGGTGTTAAGGAAATAAGTTCATCCTATTACTTGGGGGTACAATCATGGAATCAGATGTTTTGGAACAACGGTTACATGGAGTATGGATTTCATGAAATTACATTTTCATGATGATCATTATTTTTTAATGTTACATGTCTGTTTAAGGTGTTCGTGATGTAATAAACTTTTGGGTGTCTAGTTTGTCTCACCCTTTGTTCGATGACTAGGTAACTACTAAAGTGGGGAGTTTCATGTTAGTTCTAGTTTATATCTATTTAATTTCATGGAAGAATGACTTTTATGAGGTTGGAGTTATAGAAAACTATTTGGAAACACTATTGTTATAGGATTGACTTTAGTGGTCAAATCTTGAATGATCATGTGATGCCTCGAGTGGTGAAGGCTTGTGATTGGATGATGGTTCATAAGGAGGTGAAGCCAATCTTTTTTCAATAGAATTATTCCAATAATTGGTTTGATTTATCATATTGCAAAAATTTGGTTTCCTCTTACTGTATTATTTTGAAAGAGATGATCTTGTCCCCTATATTGATGTTATCCAAGATGCACAATGAGAGAATCAGTCTTAATCCATGATAATGTTTTAAAAGTTGTAGGGGTGTTTTGAGATCGGTATCTATGTTGTAAACCAGATGCATGGTTTTTGTTGAGGCTTTGTTAGTTCATAGTGATAATTGGGTTCTAATGTAAGAATATCTTGGATGATATCTTAAATACTATTAATTTCCATCTAATGTGACCGCCATACAGATGATACTCTAGGCTATGTTTCTGATCTGATGTGGTCATTTTTGACTTATACTAACATCTTTCTTATAAGATAGGGTATGTACTACCTTGGGTTAGAACCATGAACTATAGTTGGATGAATCCAAGGTTACCCTAGATGTGTAGTTTGGGATCATAGGTGTATTAAAAGGGGTAATGAATTTTTGTGGTCTAGATCTGGGTTAATCATTTTTTGATGATAAGGCACTATGGTTTTAAATGTCCTTATGATGGATTGATATGGGAATATCACTATAAGTTAGATAATAAATTTGATGTATGATCTTGTGTTAACTTCCAGATTCCTTGGGATAAGGCATTGGGTTTTAGTTAGGAATGTGTCAGTCATTTTTTCTAGGAAACTATGAGATAATTTGATCAGAGTTGCATGACATTCTATCCTTCTTATTATATGTATATGGTTAGTGATGAAGCCATTTTAAAAGAATTTACCTTGATTACAGTGAGTATATCTTATGGTCAGTGATGTATATTGAAAAAAGAATGTGCATCTTGTTTTGTTGGCAGAATGAGATTCGATGGTTCCCATTCAGCAATATCTCTAATATGACATTAGTCAAAATCATGTTCAGTTTTAATTAAATTATTTGTGACACATCACATGAATGTTTAGGATGTTCCTTGTTTATAAAATTTCATTGGTGGATGAGTATTTTTTTGGATGTTGTTGTTCAATGGTAATACCCTTGGTGTAGAGAACCAATGGGATGTTCTTTAAATAGGTTAGATCATGATAGTGTCTCTAGTTAAGGAAGAGTGGGTAAGTGTCACTTCGATGTTTTGGTTGGTAATCGCACTTTAGATCTAGTTTTGAAGGCTTAAATTACCTAGGATTGTGAAATTATTTGAGCTGTGTTTCACATTTGTAAATGAAATACAAACATTCGAATTAGACATATTTCCCTTTTAGGTTGGGTGGTGTTTCTATTTTTTTAAAAGGCTTTTGGGGGATAGAAAGTTCAATGGTGGGGAGATCTTGTGTTTTTGGAATAGACGTATTTGCAAGGGTTTTTCATCTATTGTAATTGCTAAAAGGGAAATTTTTTAAACTAAGATCTAAAACAAAATTTTTGGAGTTGTAATACTTCAATATAATGTTTTTGGAATTAGGTGAAGGAAGACGATGTTTTTTATGTCTAAAGGGGTTTTGAGAGATGGAATCAAAATATCGTGTTTTCAAGGGGTATTCATAGAACACACATTTTTTTTGAAACCATGTGTCCCATAGAAAGAAACCATGCGACCCTTCCCTGGTGTAGAGTAGTAGTGAACACATGTTGTTCATGATTTTCCAAACCATTCAGATAGCACACTAATTTAGTGGAAAATGTCTGATACCACATCACTATTAACTACATGGTTGGAATAATGTTTCCTGACCATGCATTAAACTCATGCATGGTGAGCAGGTGCCCAAAAGAGGGTGTATGATTTCCCAACCCATGCGTCCCAAACAGTGCATGATAAAATATTTTATGAATTGAATTATCTTAATTAAAATTTAAATAAAATAAATAATATACCTATCTATCCCCACTGCCTCCTATTTTTAATACACCACATAGGGGTTCCCCTTGTCCATGAGATGTCCCCCCATCTGGATACCTCTTGGATCGATGCCTCCACCAATTAATCTCATAAGTATAGGACAATGTTTTGAGTTATGGTTTGTAGATCCCCTCTCTATCATTCTTTGGTCAATTTTTGGTCTCCCCATTGCCTTAAGCAATTCAGCCAAAACCCTAGGGGATGACCATTTAGATTTTTTTTCCATTTATTTTTTGGTTGTGAGGTGGCTCTCCGAAGTCCCGTTCATGTGATTTTTGGCATTCATTACAAATGTTGAGGCGTATTGGTTCAATTTGGTATGCCACCACTGTATGAGGTAAGAGTATTCATCCATTCATTGGTTTTACCTCTTTTTTTGGGGTCTTTAGTTATTTTTGTTCGTTTCGAGGTTAATAATATCATTTGGTGTCATCTAAAAGTATTTATGTAACACTCCATGTAAATAAAGAATACAAATTTTTTATATTTATCCATATTTGTGAATAAAATTTTAATATTAATTTAAATGGAACCCTATGCTTGATGGCATACCCAATACGCATCAACGAGTTTCTTGGAAATCGTACGTTGCACTTTAATAATAAAATAATATTATTTTAAATGGTAGATAATACCTAGCCATTTTAATGGCAGGAATGAACAAAAATAACTACAAAATGATTATATTTGTTTGTGAAATATTTTTACTTTTATGCAATAAATGTTAGAGGCTTAAAATTCGAATGAATCAAATTTTAAGCGTAAATATTCTAATATTCTTTGAAAGGATGATTAACCGTATTTTGATGGATAAACCTTTTTAAATCCACTTGTTGATAGTTTTATATGTTATATTGGACCAAATAAAATCCTTCTCTAGAATCGGGATATCAAAATTTACTTTGTGTAGGTTTTTGTTATTTTTTTGATAAAGTCAATTTTTAATGAAGAAGTGAAAACTGTTGTATTTTAATTCAAAACCACTTTTTAATCTAATTTATTTATATGATTAGATTATATTTTTTATTGGTTTTAAAGTACAATTAGAATATATTTTTACCATTTAATCTAATTCTGGTCTTTGGAATTAATTTCACTTCAAAATTGAACTTAAACTACTGTTAATCTTTTAATAGATATTGTTTCTTAAAAACATGCTATTTGTTTTGACAGTGGGAATTAATTATTAAATTAATTAATGCTACTTATATGTTTTTATTTTTTAAAATAGAAATCATTTTTTAATTCAGAATATCAAATATAAGTTTCGGTGAATTTTTTGTATTTTTCTAAAAAACATCAATTTTTGATGAATAGTGAAACCACTAAGTGGTAGTTAAAAAACTGATTTTTCATTTAAATGAAACTTTACCACTTCATTGGTTTGAATTTCAAAAAGACGAAATACATGGTTGTCATTAGGATTTAAAATGTGGTTCAATGGGATGAAAATAATTATTTTTGGTGAATAGTAACTTTTAGGTTTTATTAATCGTGATTAAAGGTAATTAGTGTAATTTAAGGTATAGATAATGTTATAAAAATATGAAATGAACTTGAAACATGTCCTAACCTAATTGGATGAGTCATGTCTGACAAAGAAAATCCATGGGTAAACTCGGGGACCCCATGGAAACACTATGGTAGGAAAATGACATTAATAACGTTTTATTTAATGTTAAATAAAAATGTCAAAAACATGTATTTTGTTACTAAATTTTTTTTACATGGGGTTATAAAAGTCATATTTTTAGTTATAAATATTAATTAGAAAGATAAAAATATTTCAAAAATCTTAATATATTTTTTTTATAATTTTTAGACTTTAAATAAATAAATTTATTTATGACACCATGATGATGCAGTGATTACCACATTAATGAATGATTTAAATAAAACGAGAAGATAAGGTAACATCTAACACTTAAACTTGTCAAAAACATATTTGATTGGTGTATTTAAAACATTTATCACCTTACCTTGATATATATTAATTTGGGACCTTGAAAATACGAATCACATTTTACTATGATGTAATATTTCTAGACTTTCAAGAGTGCCCCTCCTCCCTCTTATAAAAGGCCCCCACCTCTACCTCCTTATGCAAACCTCTAAAGACATTGGCTCAGACAAACTCTTGACATTTTATCTCTCCAAATCCCTCTCTTCATCTTAAAAGCCTTACCTTAGTCAGAAAGCTCTTTAAGAAACCCTTTTGGTTCAAACCAAGAGGAGTTACCCAATTTAAAGGTAATGTCATCTCTTATGTTCTTTTGTTTTATTTTGCTTCTCCACCCCCCTAAAATCTATTTATTACATTAATTTTTTTAACAAAAAAACAGTATATTAAATAAAATAGGATGTTTTTATTATAATTATTCGAGCTACAATTACACACACCTCCGTCTAATGGTTAAAGAACATACTATTTCTGTGGATGGCGAATTACTGCCTCACAAAACAATGACTGTTTTTTGTTCTCCTACCACCTCATGGTGGCCATTATGAGGGAAATATATTTATTTATGATATATATTATATTTATTTCCACTATATGATTCTTTATTTTACATTTAAACCATACCTTTATGCTTTTCATGTTGTGCAAATGCAATAATTTCATTTGATGAAATGTGGACTACCGTCCCCTCAAGTGATGTGACTCGTTCATGCAATACATGGAATGTATAAAGAATGAAATTAATGAACATATATTACCTATATAAAATATATATTATACTGTAATTATAATATATATATATATATATATCTCATTTAGTTTTAATTCCATTAAATACGAAATATAAATGAAAGTAGAATTCATGCGTACATACGGCTTACCGTCTCCATGAACGGTGCATTTCATTTATTATATTTAAATGTAATGTAATATTATAAATGCAAATATATAGTAGATATATATGATATTTATGATATCTAAATAATGAATATAATTCTGTATATAATAGATATTTTACCACATGAACAACTTTTAATTATAAGAAGTTTATTTTTGACTCAAGTACCAATGATCGACAAAACGACCGTTGTTAACTTAAATAATTATATAATGTTTATAAAATGGTAATAAGTGATATAAAAGTAATAATGAACTTTAAAAAGGTTCATAATCAAATCGAAATTAACTCTAGTTTATTATATGGAATATAAAGAAATGAACAAGAATAGTCAGACTTGAGGTAAGGGTTCCCACCTCTCTGTTTTTTTTAAGTACTCTCTTTTGTGTCATTTATTTTAAGATAATATTTATTATGTTTTGGGATGTTTTTTTATATTAATTATTCTGTACTTTTTATTTCCATATAATTAGAGACCCTATTTGGTCTCATAAATTCATTTATGGACGTTTTAAGTGGCGATGTTAGGCTGTAGAGTTTTCATAAGGGATTTTTCGTCTCACTTTTATTCCCGTGAGATTTATGCTACATTTTCCTTCATTTCCTTTTAGTGGTGTATGTACTACCCATTATTCTACTCTTTGTGTAATATAATATAATTTTTTATTATTTACATAAATATTGTATAGTCCATCTTTTATATGGTGTAAGTTTCAAATCGTACCCAAGTCGGAATGGGAACATTTCACCCTCCTATTTTTAAAAAACATATTTTTGTTTTGCCTTTTAAATTAAATCTTCCTATGTTGGGATATGTTCTTATAGATATCCTTATTTCTATAAATTTTATGTCCAAGTGATGAGATACCCTTTATCTCCCCAATCAAATCTTTTTCTAAAATTTGATGTGACGCCGTTAGGCTATAAAATATTTGCAAGGGATCTTCTTAACCCAATTTTAATTGTTTGGGTTAAACCTTTACTTATTGATTATGGAGTTCTATGAATTTGTGTGGATGAAATCATATTGTTTTACAATGATCATCCACTTATATTTAGTGTATTTATATTTTTCACACAAAATAATGTCATTTCTTTATCCTTACTCTAATGGCATGATCCTTGTTTGGGAATGTATCTAAATTTATTCTCATTCAGACATTTCCTAATTATATTAACTTTTATTCTATTATAAAGTGTATATAAAGACCCTTTGAAATTACTATCCAAATTATTTCTATACTAAAGTCATTTAAATGTTTTTAAAATGGTCTACCTTAATGTGGCTTATAATTTAAATGTTCAAAATGGAAAAAGACTCTTTTATCAAAACACTGTTTCAAATGGTTTTAATGATTTATTATTCTAAAGATTTATCATCCATGTCGATTTTTTAAAAATGTTTTTAATGATTTATTTATATGGACATGAATTTTTTAAAACCCTTTCAAAAATTTGAATGTGGTATATGACACATTGATTTTGAAATCTCTTTTAAATGTCTTCTTTTAATTTTTTCAAAGCCTAAAGGGATATTTCTCTCATAGAGTTTTAATGATTTTATTTGATGTTTTTACTTATGATAATATCATGATATGATCTCTTGTGATTGATATGTGGAAATTTTATGTTTCTTTTATTAATTTTTTAAGTGTTATTATTATGTTATTGTTCTTGGGCAATGTTTATGATGGCATGTGGTTTCGTGATAAACTAAGGGCGGATGAGCCCAATATAGCTCTCCAATGCATTGGGTAACACAAAGGTGTTAAAATCTAAGGTTTCTCCAAAGAGATTTAGGGAATATACTGTGGTGGGTATTCCAAATGTTACCATGAGGGTTACTCCCTATGTAAGAATGTTATGATTGCCTCAAGTTACCTTTACGTCTTATGATTTCTATTAGTTATTCCTAAATCTTATGATTTATTGAGGTATGTTAAAGTGTTTATGTTTTATGAGTAAAGTATGAGATCAAGGAAATGTCATGATGTCTAAAACATTGAACTAGACATGACTCTTTTTTTCAAGATTTTATATTTTATAAAAAAATGGAAACTGAGTAGATGTGTTTACCTTGTAATCCTTGAGATGTAATAGTTATGTCCTGATTCTCTAAATCTCTAAACCTGAAAATATCATCAATGTGAATTATTCATTTAATTCAAGAATATGTAATGTAATAAGGTCTGGTCCTTATACTTTCACACACATAAATAGGTATGTATATATATATATATATCCTCCTTGTGCATGCTGCATTAGGGTGAGGGGAATGTAAACATAGGAATAATGGGTATATGAATATATACATGATTTTATGTGCATGAAAGTGTGGAGGGATATTCATCTCTGGAATTAAATTCCAATGTATTTCGACTTAGTCTACTTCATAGGGTATGGTCCATTTCCATTCACCATTAAACAGATGAATGAATTAGTTTCCTACTTAATAATTCATTGTTAAATTGAATTTTTGTTCTAAAATGTAATGATTAGTTATGAAAAATCATCTGTTTGAGAATACAAATATATTTTTTAATATGAAACCTCTCCAATGGCGATGCACTTACTTCAAAATCTCAAAGTGGGGATTAATGATTTATATCGTTCATGGATATATTGATTGAAAATTCTTACTACTTTCGTGTTAGTGTTTTGTATATGGAATGATTAGTTCATGGTCTTTAGTGATGTTCTCGAATGGATTCATGTACTTATGATAGTTCTCTAATCATGAGATGTTTGTTATAAATAATTTCCCATGTGAGTAGAATTAGAATCAAGCCATCTTATTTTTCAAATTCATAGTAGAACATTTTTATGTGAGCTATAAATGATATGTTCTTGGTTTTCTCCTTGACATGGTTAATTTATTCCTTTAATAGTAATTTTGAAAATGACATATATGGGTGGGTAGACCCATGTGATATGAATAAAAGAGAATGGTAATAAATGGGTGGGTATACTCATGTAACATGTTTGAATACAATTGGATACATGAGTTGGTAATCTCATATTATATATCTAATTATGTATTTCAGAAAATTATAGTGTGTGCTCAATGTTTTCCTAAGACATTTTATCATGAATTTTGTTTCATGAGGTGGTATACTCATTAGAATTTTTTTTGATTAATGAGTGATTATGCTCATTGATTGAACTTAACATGACTGGTTATATATGAATGGGTATAAAAATATGGTATTGAATGATAAATTATTTAATGGATGTATGATTCTATAGATGGCATGGATTGTTCTAAAAAGATACTGAATGCGGTAGTGGATAACTTGGGTTGAGTATTCCCCGTGGGTCATGATTGTGTGGGATGCCTCTAGCCTTGCTACTATTTGGATCCATAATTCATGGAATCATATTGTATATGTATGGTATGACATTATCCAAGGAATCCAACTGGTTCCTTTAATGATTTTCCATCATGATACTCATTGTACTCATGAGGATTACTTGGTCTTCAACACCTTGGATTTGGACATTCGAGGATTGATACTCTGACAAACTATATGGAGGTGAGGACTATGGTACTTGGGTTTTGTAGGACATGTTCTTGGATGTTTTGACTAGTTTGGTTGTATGAAAATGATGTGATTGATCTAGTACATGTGATATTTGACAAGGCCATGGTGGTGTGACATTATTGGATTAGTGGAAAGACTGTGTTTTTTCATTTGTGAATTATTTGTAGCTCCCTTTTTACATGATGCTCGTCTTCTTATATAGGCGGCCATGAGAGGAAATGTTTTTGTTACTAGTTCAACAGTTTACAAGCCACGAGTATCTAGACTTTTATTTACTTCTTATTTGATGACCTTCACAAAAAAATAAATTTAAAGAACTAAATATATTGGGATAAACATCATGGGTGTTTTCCTATAAAGATTTTATCTAATACACTGATCAGGTACAATTGGTAATCTAGTATACCTTCTTATTTACAAGACCATGGATTATTTATTATTGTGTTTTTATTGTTCATGGGAGTTAGGCGCATAGGATAGAG
Organism: Viscum album; assembly: GCA_963277665.1. NCBI lineage: Eukaryota > Viridiplantae > Streptophyta > Magnoliopsida > Santalales > Viscaceae > Viscum > Viscum album. The sequence goes on along the minus strand of OY728143.1, from coordinate 1,892,156,892 downwards.
GTAGAGCTTAGGATTTTCGTGGAGGTCACCATTATAAATTTATGTTATTTTCATTACATTATTCCTATATTCTACTAACTTTTTAATAATCCTATATGATACTATTTTATCTTATGTACAATCATCTTGAATGTATGTTTTTTATAAAATAATAGAGACCATATTCTATACCCAGTTAATTTGAAATTTAACTTCAATTTATTTATCATTTCATTACACTACTGATATTGTATATTTATATTTAATATATAATAAAACAATTGTTCTAATCTAACATGAAGGTATAAAATGCCCACTAATATACCTTTAAACCCTCAAAGCTAATCTACAAACTCTGTCAATGAGGATATGTGCATGAGTTCATGTGATAGTCGGTCTGACTAATAGTTTATTGTTAATTTAGGATAGGAAGATTCAAGGAGAATTTATAGGCCCATCGGAGGAAAATGAGTTGGATTCGGGACTTATAGTGTCTTTATTGAAATATTAGGATCTTTAAAAAATTATAGTGTTCCACGAACCAAAGTCATGTCTTGTCAATGTTACTACCTCAAGTTACATAGATATTGGGACATCTGAAAACCTATGTTATGGTGTGTGAAGGTTACCTCCCTCTGCATCATGTGTCTGGGGAATTTAGAGAATTAGATCCATTCAAAAATATTCTTACCTTCAAAAAATATACCCTTAAGATGATTTTTGTTTCATTTGTTATCGAATTTGTTTCGAGTCGGTTGTTCCTTCAACAACCACTCCATTGAAATGTATATTTCATTATCATCACCAATTACAAGGGACTTAAGTGCATATCTTACCAACATGAGTGAAGTCATTTCCAGTATAAATGGGTTTTGTATATACAATATTTTTAGATGGATCTGGAATATATGATGGTAAAAGGGAATAATTCTTAGATTCTATGAGAATAAAGACGCAATCAAAAGGAGTTTAGTTCAGATTGGAGGGTGATCAATTTTTCACTAAGATACATGTAGTTATTCAATAGGATAATGATTTGATGAAAAAAATTTATTATTAGTTGATACCTCACATCTAAATTTAGTAAATAGGATATATTATGGTGAATTAAGAATTCTTTCATTGTTATTCATTTTTGAGGGTAGGGAACCACCTTCCAATTTGACTATTGATGAAGATGAAATTATTCACATTATTTCTTCTGTTGTTGTACATAATTTTATGTGGGAAGATATTATGGAGGAGTTTCATGCCATTAAGTGGGCAGTGCAACGTATTTTGACCAATAAGTGCCTATATCTTCAGAGATTGTATTGTTGGTCAAGAATAAAAGAGGAGATTTCATTTTTCATTGTAAGTGAAGGCCATGAATCATTGATGTACTTGTTTATTTCAGTCATCTATCATTCTGAAATAGAGTTGGGATGATGTAACCACATATTTTGGTTTTGATATATCAAAAAATATTAATAAGAATGAAATGATGTGGATTATTTTGTATTGGATGATTAATGAAATAGTTTTTTTCTGAATCATGACATATTTTCTATTGACCAATTGGGTAACGTGTATGTTTAGAAGATACTCCTTTTTCATGTGGTTTCATGGAATATATATTTTTATCATGATACATATTTGAGTTCATTCTTCTAGAAATGGTTAAAAATTTCATTCGACACACAAGGGAGTCAGAGTATGGATTTATACTCATATATTGATGAGAAAACAGAATGTACAATTCATGTGCATGACTATATGTTGGGGGAATATCTCCTAGAATTTAGTGGGTATTGGGAGAATTTTTTTAACTTTTTTAGTTCACCTATAATAACAATTATTATGATACTATTTATTTGGTACAATATAGGGAACACTATAGTAGGCCAAATAGATCACCATTATGTTGGATGCTGGTGGGTGTGCTATAGTTGTTGGGATTGATCTTCGTATAAGATACATCAAAGCATATTCAACTGATTATGAGTCATATGGATATGTTCTAGATTTTAGAAAATTAAAGTGATGAACGAAATTGTTATCTTGAGTTTTCAGGGGGTGAACATGCGTTTATGTGGGTGCATCCAAGGTTGGTTCCCCATTAGATTTTAAAATATGTTAAACTAACATGCTTGTATATGGGTTGTTTTAGATTGTGGAGATGATCAGACTGATGGAATAATGATTGGATATTAAATAGTGGTTAAGTGTTATTCATGATATTTTCCTTATGTCAAAACATTTTTAGTATCACCCCGACCCTTCTCATGTGTTGTATTTTTATGACATTGAGATTGAGGCTAACGAGTCCTTTACGGAGAATCAAATTCATGTTATGGATCACAGTGAGAAATTATTATGGAGTAAGACTATGAAATTGGTCTAATTATTGTGTAAGTATTTTATTTTTTTGGAGGAAACATGGGAGTGTAAGAACATATATAGTCCCAATTGACCAATATTTTTACTATGGAGTTATAGTAATGTTTGGGAGTGCAGCTGAAGGATGATATGTTCTATAGTAGAGAGGTTTTAAGATCCCAACCTTTATATGAGGTATGTAATGTTAATATTATCATTGTATTAAATTAATTATTTTAATTCAATGATCCTAGTTAATATGAGGGTCTACAGGGGAATCATATGGGGTTGGGATACGAAAAAGGATGAAACGTGGTCATCTAGGTCATAGTGCAATTTTTTTTACGGTTAGTGATAATTTTATTCCATGTACCAAGACACAATGTGGTATAATCCCCTTGTATAGATGTAGGTTCCTTACCACCATTCTGTTTTTGAAACCATACATGTATCCCATCCAAACCATGCGGCCAGGACCTCACTTGGATAAAGGAGGATGCGTGGTTGGTGCCTGGTTTTTCCAACCATCTGAAAAAACAATGATCCTCATTAATGTATGTTGTGGATTTAACATTTTCACTCTCATGATTAAATTTTTCTTAACCAATTCTTCCACTTCTTTCCACTACTGTAAGAATGGGTAATGAACCCTACCTATTTGGATTCCAAAGTATCAATCACCTTCCATTATTGGTCATGTTTAGCATCATTGGTTGTTAATCAAAGCTCTTGATGAGTCTTCCAATCCAAAATATTCCTTTTTCTAGAAAACCATGGAATGAAATTTATTAGATATCTGAATTCCTAATCCATTATTTTCTAGATGAATTTATTTATGGGAATTGAATGATTTTTGAGTTTGATTCAAGATATATGGTTAATATAGTGATTGACTATGAATAGGAGGTAGGTGATATACAAGTTATATCATATAGTATTTAGTTCAATTAATGTATATGTATTTATTCCAATGTCATTCAATTCTATGCATTAAATTTTATGAAAAATAAAAGTAAATCAAGTCTTTGGTAGAACTGTAAATGCAGAAAAAAACCATGTTGGGTCAATTGATGATTATGAGACCAGACTTAGGGGAAACAATGGGGTGTTCCATACCCTTTAAAATAATGGAATGACTTGTAAAATAGATAAATTAAAGGTTTTTGGATTAACATAGAACGGTTAAATGGGGTATGAAATGATTAATGGTAAATGGGATTATTAATTAAATATGTATGTCTATGTAGAGAAATTATTTAAAATTTGCGTAACTGATATGGTTTTTGTCAAATGGTAAAAATTGTCTTGTTGCAGAATATAAAAAAGATGATGAATAGTGGAAATAAAGTGTAATAAAAATGGTGAACCCTTGTTTTTTAATATGATAAATCAAGAATGAAAAATGTTTATTAAATAGATATGGGAGTTTGTCATCGAGTATCTCACCATGGTATAGATCATTTTCATAAAATTACATAGTGGGAATGGGGGTTTTCATGGAGTTACATGCCACGACAATGGTGTTGGTCCTGGCATCCCACACAGTGGACTTTAATTTCCTAATGGAGGTCCATATTGAGATTTAGTGTCGGCCATGGTAGTACACACCATAATATGGGAACCTATACTAAATCTCCAATGTATATTTATTTATAATATATAATTAATTAACTTGTGATACAAATTTGTTAACAATTTATGGTATTATTATCAAACCTATTAGCCCTTGGGGATAATTGTAACCAACAAAAAGATGAATCCATTACTGTTTGAATCTTCTTGAACTGTTTATTTATACTTATTAATATATTGGAAATGGAATGGATATAATTGTAGAAACTGCTTGGGGTGTCCAATTGATTTTTACTCAAACCCCTATCAGGTCATCATTGGTAACCTGAGTAGATTTCATGGATGCAGTTCAAGAATAAGGGAAAACACCCTATGATAGATGATAGAGTAGTGATTTAGTGATGGTTCATGGAAGTGGGACCATTGTAATGTCAATACCCATTTTGGGGATTTTCATTCATCATTTATTATTTTGTGTTTTCTTGTGGAATATTATACCACATGTATATGGCATGTTTATTTTACTTCATTGTGGACATGTACCTAGATTTTGGATTTCTTATATGATGCATGGTTGTCTTCGTTATTGATTTTCAGTGACATAGATATTGTTTACATTTATGAATAATACATTCTTGTTATGATGAAGAGGGTATATTCTTCACATGTGCTTAATTAGACCCTTTCTTCTATTATGAAACCTCACGAATATGGGGAGGAATAGTTTAGGTTATGTGGACAATTAGCTCATGGAATTGGTTAAAACGGAACCCGGTCCAAGACATTATAGTCATATCCACCCTCAGGGGCCCTATATGGAACATTCCGTAGTATCACTACATCTCCACCCTCATGAGTTCCAATAGTTGCATTCTTGAGTGCTTGTTTTTCACCATCCTCATTATTCTCAAATAGAGGTCACTAAGGTGGCATATACCAAAAAATGAATTTCATTTATCAATATATATATTTGTACGTATAATATAAATTTTTCAAATATAAGAATTTTATCATATCACACTATTTTAAATTATACCCTACTAATACACATGTAACACACTATTCAGAATTATGGACATGCCAATCCATTTTAAGGCCATGTACCCCACACATAGAATTGATCCATATACCAAAAAATGCTAGAATTTAGAGAACATTGTTTACATAAGAGTAATTCCATTAATATTTTATTCATGAAACCACTATATAGCCTATTGTTTACACTTTTAACAATTAAAATCCTTTTTTTCATATCTATATAGTCATAAAAACACAATCAATCACATTTCATGTGAGTTATATATGCCTTAAATGATATATTAACATGCACACAAACACATCCCATTTAACATCTATATGTCAAGAGTCCAATAATACATTTACAATTAAAATCTGCATAAACATAAAAATAAAAAAAATGTAAAACCTAATTTTTTATTCCTAACCAAGGTAACAAGGGTGTCCCCTAAACACAAGTATGATAATCTCCTACATAGGGTTAGTAAATGTAATTCCTCGACCCCAGTTACCAAGAGTCAGTGCATTATTACATAAAATTTTCATGATCACAAAAGATCAATTCTCGAATGGCCGATTAGTTTAGTAGCCTTGGAAACACTATATACATTCATAATTATTACATTACATGATAAAATGGAAAAGTACAAAAACATAGTCTCAATAGTCCACACACATATTCCCTAAACAATCCCTACAGTTCAGTCATAAAATACTTCTTCACATCCTGGGAAAAATAAAATATAGAAAGGGGTGAGCTCTGATGCTCAGTAAGGATAACAATATAGAGGAAACATTTATAAATAAGAATAAACATATAAGGGAATGTATAACCAAAACAAAAGAATTTTAAACTTGAACTTCAGCATAATATGACAAAAATAAAATGAAATAATACCATTTACTTATTCACATGGATATTATACTATTCGGATAATGACATGCAATATCAATAAACACTTTCAAATGATGGAATGCATAATTCCAGACTATCATAACCACATATTCAAGGACTTGTTCCAAGACTAAAAATAATATTTTTTCAAGGCCTTATGCCAAGACACTAGTTTGTCTCATGAGACCTACCGATGCATCGAGGAGCAAGCGGGCTCCACTGGTAACTTATTAAGTGCAATTCATTCCTTATATGAATAGGTTTAAACATATCATAAACATTCGTATTAAAACTAGCATGCGAAACTTCAATACATTCTCTATAAACCATGAATGGTATAAAAATAACACATCCATAGTCAAATATATCACAAAACCAGCAATACAATATATAAGTTTTGTATCATAATAAATCAACTTCAAATAAGATTAAAATCTCTTAAAGGATATTGATATAGATGAAAATGATTTGTAAAACTCTCTGAGAGAAATATCCCTTTTCATAAAAACATATAAATGTCCCACAATTTATAAAGGAAGAAATTTAAATACATTTTTGAATCAAAGTTTTCCATAAAACTTTGAAACTTTTAAATGGAATTAATATTTTAAAAACATTAATGAACTTACAATTAAATCCTTTAAAACCATTTTTAAAACATGGATATTAATGTGAATTTTTTAGAAGAATAAATATTTTAACCAATTAAAATGATGATCTAGTTAAACATCCCATTAAAATATTCCTTTGGAAAATATAATTATGAAACATGGATGTGGATGATAAAGACGTCCCAGTAGAAAATTACGTATAAACAACCTCACATAATGAAGAGATTGTAGAATTAACCCTTACCTTGTACTTTTCCTTGGTCGAGGGTAGGTTAACATCTTGTATAATGGTGAATTAATTTTTATAAAATATTACAATAATCATACACATTAATATGATATCATATATGATCTTTTAACAATGCTTTGTTAATAATATCTTAGTAATATCGTTGTTTTGGGTGTTAATAGATTATTTTTCCTTTATATTTATTGTTATGTGAGTCATATTTGTTATGGATGGGATTTATCTTCTTCATATCCTGAATTATATCAAGTCTTTAAATAATATTTTTAATCATCTAAGGAGAATTAGTCATGAATGGATATGATGTGGAATGAATCTTATCGCTTTCGTGGAGACGGTAAACCGTACGTATGCACGAGTGATAATAACCTTATTTTGGTATTAAAATAATATATAATTGGATGGTATATCATATATACAGAATTATTATCATGTTATATTTATTATTTATATCAATTACACATCATTATTATAACCATCCAAATAATAATGTGTTGAATAACAATTACACCATGACATGGAGATGGTATGCCGTACGTACACACGTATGATGACATGTCATTTAATAGATTGATAGAATAATGAAATGGTTGTACCATATTTATAATAACATTACATTAAATATAATATACTACAGTTATTATTTTAGAATGGAATAAACAAATAAAGAGGATGATTAATAAGAAAGGAACTTGAAAGTGATGATGAGATATTTACCTCTTCTTAGCGTTATTCCTTTTAATTTGATCAAAAGGGCTCCATAAGATGGATTTATGACTAAATAAAGTCATCTAGGATGAATAGAGGACAATATATATGGAATTTGGATAGTTTTTGGCCAAGCCAAAAGGCTTTTAAGGTATGAATTTGATAGAAGGGGTGTGACCTTTTATAAGAGGGGTGAGGGGTACCTTAAGAAAAGATGGAAATATTATTTTATAATAAATTAATATTCGGTTTCTAAAGGACAAAAACTGATTTATTTAGAGTCTATGGTGGGTATGGTTCAACAAAAACTCAATCAATAGGTTTTAGATATGTTTGGGTCACTCTATTAACCTTATCTTTTAGTTTTAACACTTAGTTAATTAGTTTGACATTTACCATGTCTCTTTGTATTTTTATATTATATGGTTAATAAAATCACTATAAAGTTCAAAGCGACCCCCAAGTGGTTCATAAATGATGCACATATCATTATATAAATATTTAGGCCAAAACCATATATTTTTATGAATATTATATCAATTTATAATACAATATTTCTTCTAAATAATCCTTTATGTCAATTTTGTCACTATTTAATAATGGATTTTTGTTAAATTCATAAAAACATTATTAATTAAAAATAAATTCTTTTATGTAACCCTAAAATGTTATATTGACCAATAAAATTCGTTTAATTCATCAAAACAATCAAATTATATATATTTTAACATTTATAATAACAATTATTTGATTCTTTCATTAATGATGAAAATACCGCATCATTGTTATGCCATAAATAAATTTAATTATTCAATGTCTAAAAATTAAAAATTAAAAACCAATATGTAGGAAATCCTTTTGTATTTCTAATTAATATTTATAGTCGAAATATAACATATATAACCCTATGTGAAAATTGTTTTTTAAGATATATTCTAATATCATTTTTGTATTTACTTTAACTTAATTAATATAAGGTGTCATTATCACTCCCAAGTGACTCCATGTGGTCCCAAAATCGACCCAAATATTCCCATGGTCAGAAATGTATCTTCCAAATGGCTTAGGACACGTTTTAGGGTTATTTAATATTATTATAATATTATTTTTTTAACATAATTTACTATATTTACAATTTTTCCATGCTTAATAAAATATTTACGGATGTAAAGATTCTTAATGTCTAAAAAATGTTATATATTTACATAATTTGGAACTTCTGATCCATAGTATGAAATCCATTTTTTTAAATTCAAAACACTGATGTGGCTGAAAATAATTTAAAATTAATTCCCATTGTCAAAACAAAAAACGTATTTTTATGAAATAATAACTATCAAAAGATTTGACACTTGCTTATGTTCAGTTTAAATATAAAATTACTCCCAATGACCAAAATTTTACTAAATGGTAAAAATATATTCTAATTATAATTTAAAACCTCTCAATTGTATAATTTAGCATGATAAAATATTTTGAATCAAAAAGTTGTTTTTAACTAAAATATACTATTTTTCACTATTCACCATAATATGAAAGTTATCAGAAAAGCACCAAAATTTTCATTAAACTAAATTCTTATGTCCTGGTTCAAAATTAGAAGATTATTTTGTCATATATAATATATAAAAGTCTCAAATATTGGATTTAGAAAGGGTTCATCATTAAAAGGCGGTAAAAGAGCATTTTTTTGAAATAAATAGTTCTTTTATATAAAAAAATGAATTTGTTCTTACATTATTTCTAAGAAACTAATAATATGGATTCCAAAATTATAAGGTTTATATATAGTTCAAGATTAAGATAATAATATAAATAACCACTTTTGAATGGCTAGTTTGGTAATCATATGGTGCGCTCGAACCCAGTGTTGTGTGTAGTGCATGTTATTGAATTACTATGAAAGAATAATGTACTATGAAATCATGGGGTGTTAAATTCTTCCCAAATTCAGTAAATTGCATCCTCGCAATTTGAAATTGTTCTTCAAAAATAAAAGGTTTAAAATAGAAAATATCATTGTGGGAAAACCGACATAAAAAATTGGGTTAAGAAATTTATTCTTAATAAAAGGAAAAGTGGAATTAAAAAGTAACCACCAAATTATGATCATGATCTGAAGAACATTGGTTGAAATTAGAGAGACATAATTGGAGGGAAAATGTAAATATTTATAGGGAGTAATTGAAGTCATCAGTCACAAACAATTGTGGAATTGAGGGCCTCAAATCCATCAATCTATGATGATTTAAAATATCATTACTTCCACAAAAAAATAGGTATTAGGATAACACAATTTTAGTTTTAAGATACCTTACCAAATGTTTTAGAATTAATTTCTTCCTAAAATAAGAGAAGAAAAAATATATAATTGACAAGAAGTGTTGCATCCTTTAACTAATTTCTACCAAAAACTCATCTTTCACTCTAAAAGATAATAGAACTAAAAAATATTTTATTTATCAAATTTGTATGAGGTTCCAAAAAAATAAATTTTCAATTCATCTACTAGACCCTTTAAAAAACTACAGTATTCAAACCAGGATATCACGTGGGTCAGTGGTAGGTGATACACCCCTGTCACCCTTCGGTTGTGGGTTCAAGTCTCGCGGCCTTTCCAGATACGGCGGGTTGCCGCCTGACCTCTGGGTAGTCCTTTTTATGGAAATCCAAAAATTATCTCAAACTATACATATCCAAAACACTTCTGTCCAAAATCACAGAACAAAATTTATAGGGAATTTAATCCTAATGAAAATCCTTTTTTCTGTGTAATAACATGTAAACACATTCATAATGTATTATTTTAAAACACTGCAACATCCTGAATTACAATAAAACCTTATTGATTACATTCATCCTATATTATTCATTATAAAATACTGGATATACTCCTTCTATCCAAAAATTTTGTAAACTGAAACAGTGATGGAATATACAAATCATTAATAAATTTCAAGGTAGTCATTAATATCCAATTTTATTTATCCAAATCAAACATGTATTTTTCCAAAATCACTACCTCGGTATCAGAACCACATTATGGTTTATATTTCTCTCAACCATATATTTTCCAAAACATTAACGTGCCATTGAGTCAATTTTCTTGGTTCCACAAAATATCAAGACCTTAATGAAATAGTACTGCAGTATAATCCATATATACTCCATACTTTTTATAACCAGTACATCATTGATACAACACTCACATGACTTAATTCATTAATAACAACATAAGAAGTCTAATCATTCCTCCTCATCTGTGGTTGTATAATAACTTGATTATTATCCAATAGAATCATTTGGGGTATACTATGATGATTTTTAAATTGGTTCACGTAGTGTCCTAACTCATTTCAGATGAATCATTCTACATTTGAAATATTTTTCTTACTATTATAGTCACGTACCTTGTGTCCTTTTTCTCAACAGCTATAAAAAACTCCCATTCCCTTCAGGAAAGTTCCAGGGTGTTTCTTCCCACAGTTATCACATATGGGAAAATTATTCTTTTCCTTCTTCCCTTTATAAATCTTTCTCTCATCCATGCTTTTCATCTCTTCCATCTCTTCAAACAAGTTGGACTTAGAGAATTATTTTACTTATCTTATTAAAACATGATAGTATTTCTTCATATGTTGATAATAAATGGGAGAAAATCTCCCTTCTAAATGTTGTCTTAATACCACGAAATATATGATCCCTCTTACTCTTTGGATCATACGTATTACTGGAGTTCACATTCCTTCTACTAGGCACCATTTCTATACAATGTCATACAGTAGGTGAGTTTATTAATTGCAATGAATAATTCCAAACATATAAAATACCTAACCCAGATTTAACAGTTTATGGATATTATCCATAATCACAAAAGTGTTTTATTTTAGGAAGTATATACTATTAACCCCTTCACAATAGTTTGTAAAGGAATTGATAATTATCCCAAGTATATCCGCCAAGAGCGTTGTAACCAAGAGTGTAGCATGGTCCATTGTCATGCACCAGTTCCCATTCAAGTCTAGCTCAAAGAGGTGATTTTGGGTTTTACACCTAGGTACATTTTTTCCAGAGCCGACTCTACCTACTCGTATCCAGATAGGGATGTATTCCTTGGAAAACTCACAAAATATCTACAATACCAAAATTCTAAAATGTTATTCTATACTAATCATCAAAGTCTATCTTAGGTCTATATGCTATAATCAGAGTGTATCTAAATCTAGCTTCCAAGGATTGTACTAAACATCCTCTGATACCAACTGTAATGCCTCTAACCCAGTTACCCATAGTCGGTGCATTATTACATAACACTGGCATGATCACAAAATATCATGTCTCAAACGATCAATTAGTTTAGTATCCTTGAAAACACTAGATTCATTCATAATTATTACATTACATGATAAAATGAACAAATACAACAAAATAGTATCCATAGTCCAAACTCATATCACCTCAGACTATCCCTACAGGTCAGTCATAAAATACTTCTTCACATCCAGGGAAAAATAAAACTTAGAAAGGGGTTAGCTCATATGCTCATTAAGGATTGCAATATAATGAAAACTTTAATAAATAAGTATAAACATTTAAGGCAATGTATAACTAATACAAAGGCCTTTTAATCAGGAACTTCAGCATAATATGAGAAAAATAAAAATAAATAATCCCATTAACTTATTCACATGGATATTCTAATAGTCGAATAATCTCATGCAATATCAATAACCACTTTCGTAATTATGGGATGTCTAATGCCATACTATCATAGAAACATAGTCAAGGCCTTGCGCCAAGACACTAGTTTGTCTCATGAGACCTACCGATGCATCGAGGAGTTATAATGGGATCCACCCATCACTTATTAATTCCAATGCATTCCTCATATGAATATGTTTAAACATAAAAAAACATTCGTATTAAAAATAGAATATGAAATGTCCATACATTACCCATAAACCATGAATGGTATAAAAATAAATCATCTACAGTCAAACATATCACAAAACATTTAATAGAATATTGAAGTTTTGTATCATAATAAATCAACGTCAAATAAGATTAAAATCTCTAAAAGTATTTTGATATAGATGAAAATGATTTGTAAAAATATATGATAGAAATATCCATTTTTCATTAAAAACATTTTAATGACCCACAATTTATGAAGTAAGACATTTAAAGAAATTTTTGAATCAATGTGTCTCATACCACTTTTATACTTTTGAATGGAATTAACTTTTTAAAAACAGTCATGTCCATATAAATAAATCCATCAAAACATGGACATTAATGAGAATGTTTTAGAAGAATAAATATTTAAACCATTTAAAATGATGATCTAGTTAAAGATCCTCTTATAATATTCCTTTTTAAAATATTTTTATGAAATATGGATGTGGATAATAAAGACGTCCCAGTATAAAATTACATATAAAAAACCTCAGATAATGAAGAGATTGTAGAATTAACCCTTACCTGGTATTTTTTCTTGGTCGACATTAGGTTAAGATCATGCATAATGGTCAAATAATTGTTATTAAATTATTCAATAATCATACACATGAATATGATATCATATATGATCTTTTAACAATTCTATATTAATAATATCTTAGTATTATAGTAGTTTCAGGTGATAATAGATTTATTTTCATTTTTATTTATTATTATGTGACTAATATTTGTTATGGATGTGATGCATATTATTAATATCCATAATGATATCGTGTCTTCAAATATTATTTTTAATCATCTAATGAAAATTAGTATTGAATGGATACGATGGGTAATGAATCTTATCACGTTCGTGGAGACGGTAATATGTACGTATGCACGTGTAATAATATCATTATTTTGATATTAAAATAATATATAATTAATGGTATATCATATATAAAGAATCATTATCATGTTATATTTAATATTTATATCAATTACATATCATTATTATACCTATCCAAATAATAATTTATTGAATAACAATTTACCCATGACAAGGAGACGGTAAGTCGTACGTACGCACGTATGGTGACATATCATTCAATGGATGGATGGAATAATGAATATTTTTGAACCATATTTATAATAACATAAATTTATATATGAGGTAATGGATTTATTATTTTAGAATGGAATCAATAAATAAATATGAAGTGAAAGAAGAAAGGAACTTGAAAGGGGTGATGAAATATTTACCTCTTCTTTGGGTTCTTCCTTTTGATTTGGTCAAAAAGGCTCCTAAGGATGGATTTGTGACTAATGTAAAGAATCTAGGATTATTATAAGACTGTTGAGAGGGTATTTGGATAGTTTTTGGCAGATCCAAAAGGCATCGAATCTATGAATTTAAGAGAAGGGGGAGTTCCCTTTTATAAGAGGGGTGAGGGGCACCTTAAGAGAAGATAGAAATATTATTTTATAATAAATTCATATTCAGTTTCTAATAGATACAAACTGATTTATTTCTAGGATATGGTGGTTTTGGGTTGAAAACAACTTAACCAGTAGGTTTTAGACTGGTTTGGGTTACTTTATTAACCTTCTTTTTAGGTTTATCTCTTAGTTAATTAGTTTGCATTTACCATGTCTCTTTGTATTTTTATATTATATGGTTTATTAAATGACTACAAACTTCCAAGAGACCCCCAAGTGGTTAATTAATGATAAAAATATCATTATATAAGTCTGTTTCCTGATCCATATATTTTTATGAATATTATATCAATTTATAATATAATATTTATTTTAAAAAATCCTTTATGTCAATTTTGAAACTATTTAATAATTGTTTTTTAAATACATAACATGTTTATTAATTAAAAAAAATTCATTTAAGAAACCCTAACATGTCATATTAACCAATGAAATTAGTGGTTTTCATTAAAACTTTTTCATTAAATTTATTATAACATTTATAAAACCAATTTTTTGATTATTTAATCAATAAAGAAAATACTGCATCATTATTGTGTCATAACTAAATATAATTATTCAATGTCTAAAAATTATAAATACAATACCATTATATAGTAAATCCTTTTATGATTAATTTTTATATTTGTATTCGAAAATATAATATATATAATCCTATGTGGAATTTTTTTCTAAACGATTTATGCTTATGTAATTTTTGTATTTACTTTAACTTAATTAATATAAGGTGTCATTATCACTATCAAGTGGATCCAAGTGTTCGCAAAATAGACCCAAATATGGCCATGGTCAGACATGTATCAGACAATAGAGTAAGGATACATTTTAATAAAATTTAATATTATTATAATATTATTTTTTAACCTTATTTACTAGATTTACCCTTTTAACCATAGTAAATAAAATATTTACTGAAGTAATATTCCTAAAGTCTAAAAATTAAAGATAACTATTTACACAATTCAGACCTTCTGATTCCAAATATGGAATCCATTTTTCTAAATTCAAAACATAGAAGTGGCAGAAATTAATTTAAAATTAATTACTGTTGTCAAAACAAACAGAGTGTTTTTATGAAATAATAACTATCAAAAGATTGACACTATATTTTGTCCAGTTTAAATATGAAATTATGCCCAATGACAAACATTTTATTAAATGGTAAAAATATAATCTAATTATAATTTAAAACCAATCAATAGTATAATTTAGTAATATAAATTATTTTGAATAAAAAAGATGTTTTTAATTAAAATATAGTATTTTTCACTATTCAACTAAATATAAAAGTTATCAGTAAGGCACCACAAATTTATTCAAACTAAATTCTTATGTATCAATTCTAAAAAATATTTTTATATTGTCATAGATAAGATATAAAAGTTTCAAATATTGGATTTAAAAAGGGGTCATCATTAAAAGGCGTTAAAAGTGAATTTTTTGAAATAAATACTTCTTTTATAAAAAATGATTTTGTTCTTACATTTTGTCTAAGAAACTCATAATATAGATTCAAAAATTATATGGAATGTATATAGTTCAATATTTAGTTAATACTATTCATAACCGTTTTTGAATGAATAATTTGGTAATCTTGTGTTGTGCTCGAACCCTGTGATGCGTGTAGTGCAAGTTATTGTATTACTATGAAGAAATAATGTACTATGAAATCTTGGGGTGTTACAGTTTCCAAGTCCCTAAATCAAAACTATCCATCTAATATCCCATAAAAGAAAATAAATGTATTTTTATTACTATTTATAGTATTTATTCCATGATTTATGTCACTCAAACTCACCCTAATACCGCTTTATAGAACCCCAACCAATTTCAACATTCTACAAAATAGACTAGACTTCCAATGATCTCTGGTTTTCTTATACATTGTTCATAGGTTTATGACTAGTTGAAATGATATAATGTGTGATAATGATGGTAATTTATAATCATATATAGGAGAAACAGTCGAAGAAGTAAAAAATATCAAAAAACTAATATGAAAAAGGGAATATGGACATAATACACCACAATGGAAAATAAAAATGATATTATGCAATTTCAAGAGAATCAAATAAAACAATCCCAGATAACCTATGTTACACTCATATATAACAAAACCAAAATACATAAAATATCAGTACAATTTATGACCGAGGATCAGTAAAGTCCATCTTAAAAAAATACATTAGCATCACACTTTCACATCCACTGGGTCATTATATAGTTTTACACTGACTTTGGGGCCCTCGTCCTTTCCAATCACATAATTCAATGAGTCTACATGCATCCTTTTGGGCCCATGTAGGGTAATAGTAGAACATAGTAAGCCACAAAACATATTTTCCTTATATGATACCCAAACATATTTGAAAATATGAATACTGTAATGTAATGAATATAAAAATTAAACAGCCCCACCCCACATCTTGTTCAATTTGAAATTAATGATTTACATACTTACATCATCCAATTATATAATAGGTTTATGCTCCAGTAGTGTAAACACACCCTGATGGATAATAATTCGTTTCCATCATCTCATTCAAATTAAACAAGTGATCTAAATTTACATGGCCTATTTGCGAATGATACATAATGTGATCCATTATCCATAAATATTTTATCCTAATTCAAATCTCAATATCCCTAAGGAAAACCAAATTCATTCATGACACTCCCAAATAGGTATCACAATCACCATTTAAAACCATGACCAATATATATATATAATAACCCTCCTCTATTTCAATGATCCAATACATTAACCTAATCCAAACATCTATATATCATTAGTCTATCATTTATATTACCAATTCACCCAATTCATACCCCACGTGCACACTTACCCCAATGCTTCAGCCTCAATGGTTTGAAAAAACACCATCATCCTATGAATGTATACCAAATGAACCTTAGTCAACCCCACATTAGTGAAAAATATTTCATTATCTACCAGACATGTGAGTCACATTATCAGCTATTTGAAATGATTACATCCATTATAAGGAACCTTTTGAACAAATAATGAATAAATTTTTTGTACATAAACCACCCCCACAACATGTCTCAATATAACTCAAACCACAACTAAACATACTAAAAAACCATATAACAAATTTCTTTTACAGTTAATACCTTAGCTCAACAATATTTTTTAATACACACACCCATTTCACAGCCACAACTCACATAGAAAAAAAATATAATAGTGGAAGAATCTATAAACAAAATAACAAAATCAATAAGTAACCTTCTCATGAGATACTAGGGCCTAATTTGAGCTACAAACCATGATATCCAGAATGTAGAAAAAATTTCCTACAATAGATATTTTTTTAGAAATCACCAAAATGATTAAAAATAGAAATATATTAATTAGAATGTGGTAAATAACCCATGGTTGAATCCTGTGGTACTAGTTATGAATATTTTCTATTTAAAAAATTAATCTCTCTTATATATAAGAAGAGTTAAATAATGGAGGGAAAGGGGTCAAGTTTCACTTTTCAGGGAGTTAATGAAACTCCCATAAATAAATATTTTAAAAATTTATTATTTATATTAAAAAAAATACACCCTTAGGGGATCCAATAGTCACCCACTTTACATCAGGTACCTATTACACACTGATTACCAATATTAAGTCTCTTAGGTGGCTAATGGACCTCATAGATCTACCATACTACTAATGGGTACACTGCATACCAAGAACCAATCCATTTAATATGATATGAAATATTTCATCCAATACATATGTCTTGTATCATTGAAATACCCCCAAAATAAATGCTTATTCCTTCACTAACCCATCTAAAAACTAAAACATACACAATTAAAAATAGTTAGTCCAATTTTAGATTGAAAAAAACTCATTCAAAAACCTTAAATATAATAAACATTTGTGAAGATGTTGATGCAATGAATGTGTGATAAAAAAGAATGTAATGATCTGAATCGGTATGAGAAATTAAGGTTATAGAAATGATTATTGAATAAAATATGTTTCCATGAATCATGTCTTATAACATTTTAAATTTATTTTGAAATAACTTTATAAAAAATCCATCATTATACATTTTTTTCTTCATCCTTTTTTCATTAATGAACATGAAAACTACTGACGATGTTTTTTTAATATTAATTATATAATAAAAATCCATTAAATCTTTTATAACATTGGTTATTGTAGAACGTTTTTTAAATATGAAATATAATGATTATTTATTTTACAAATAGATGAAGGGAAGAATAATGTGAGGAAGAGACATGAGTGGGAGGAATAAACCACTTTTTCATATGTTTGATCAAAAAATGAACCCCAAGTGGGTTTGTTTCAAAAAATATTTATAAATAAGAGAATATCCTGGTAAAATATAAAGGCTTAGGACCTACTAGAATCAATTTAGTCCTCCAACAGTTATTTTCCAGCTAACATTGTTGATAGTGTCCAACATTGTTAGATATCTCCAACTATTACACCCCCTATGAACCTGATGGAATCATATAATATACCCAAATGATTCTATAGCATCCATCCAAAATTTAAATTTTTTACACATTTTGTAAAGGAATCTCTTAAGATATTTAAAATATAAATCTATTTTTTATAAATATTGTAAATCCATTGAATGGAATGAATTTTTTTCATGGAATATAATTAGAATATTTAAATTTTTAATTAGTTCTTGTTTAATATATAATCTTTTACTAACAAAATTTTCTAAGGCATGATGGTGGGGGACATTAAATTTTCCCTAAAACATATGAATTGGACTAATAAACATTTAAGGTTTATAAACAATGAACATGTTTAAAATTAGAGCAATATTTAGTATAAATAATATAATTCTTTTACTAATGTTTATATCATTAACATATACAAGGAAATATTATTACTATTTTTAAAAATTATAATTAAAATTAATTTACGTTAATATTACAAATTAAATGTTATTAAAGAATAAATATGATGAAACATTACTATAAAAACTATAATTTCATAATTATAATGTTTCAAATAGATAAGGATCTCTCCTAGGTTTAAGGATCACATTATTTCATTAGTTTGTTCAGTGTATTCATTTTCATTTATTGAGGAACCCCTGGACACTTAGATATTTTATTTCTTGGTAAATGGTATAAAAAATATAGAAAAAAATACTAAATACTATTTGTTATGTATATATATTAAAAAAATTGTTAGAGTATCAATATTAAGTAATAAAAAAATCAACATCAATATAGCGATTTAATAAAATAGTTAAAATTATCAAAACAATGAGTAATATATCTTAGACTATATTTTTAAAAATATTCCAAAACATACTCAAAGTAATAATATAATTTAAAATAATATTTAAAATAATTCATTTACATATAACTCTAATTATTATAACATAAATTGAATTGACTACTTATTTATCATATTAAATTATTTTCAATACAATTTTTTTGTTAAATAAATTGTAATTGAGATTTTAAAAAGGTAAAATCATTATAAAGAGGAGTAAAATCTTCCTAATGGTCTATAAGTTTCTCTTCTGGATTAGTTTTATGTTTCTAGGGAGATATTATAAGTAATTAAAACCAAATGTGAAAATCAATTATTTTTATATAGTATTTGATATCATGAGAATATTTTATTCTAGCCTTTATAGAAAAAAAATTATATTTATATTTCTAAAAAATTTCACACAACTTTGAAATAATGTAATTTTTTTATTATTTTTTACAATTATTATGAATTTAAGACTAATAATAATATTCATATTTTATAAATATATTTTCACTTAATGTTTTTATTGAAATCACGGATCAAAAGAATAATTACATGTTTAAAAAAAATTAAATCATGAAAATTTATTATTTTAGAAAGAAAGTTATTATTTATTTATGGATTTTTAGATATGTATAAATAATATGGTGATTATTTCTATCCAAAAATTACATTCATCCACTCATTCTATATATTCGGAAATGTTCATTCATACTAGTGACTGATGTTCATTCCAACATATTCTAGTTGTCTATTTATACAAAATTCATTTAAATATTATTATTAAAGGTGATGTGTGATAGGTTTTTATATCTATAGTATTTCAAAGGTGAGTGATATTGATCTTTTATTCGGAGGCCAACGATTCTATGTTAATGGTTTTGGTGATAATAAAAATTAATTTTTTTTTTCTGTTTTGGAAAAAAAATATATTTTTAAAAATATAATATTATGTCATTATATTTGTTGTTGTGGTGTATTTATTATGTATTAAATGAAGGATCA
This sequence comes from Viscum album, assembly GCA_963277665.1. Lineage (NCBI taxonomy): Eukaryota > Viridiplantae > Streptophyta > Magnoliopsida > Santalales > Viscaceae > Viscum > Viscum album. The sequence goes on along the minus strand of OY728143.1, from coordinate 1,892,136,787 downwards.
TTAATTCTATTGAAAAATTTTAGAAAATGATTTTTTTTAATTTATAATTAGTTTTTTGTTAGTTTTTTGGTAACTTGGAGTGCAGAGAGACAAATGATCTTATGCTGAATAGTTCAGGAAAAAAAACAAATGATATGATACTATAATACCCCATAGAGAAAACCAATTCATTTGGAACTCAGAGTGGACTACCATAAAAAATAGAACACATCCAACTTCTCTTTTAACTGAAACTCGTCCATTATCTCTAGAAGTAATAAATTGTTTTCATAGAACAAATTAACATTATTGAATTTTAAAGTGTTCATCATTTAATAGATTTAATTTTTATATTTATGTAAAATTTTTATTGTTATAATTATTTTTAAATTTTTAATATCATATTCAATATGAACATTTATGTTTAATTATTTATATTTTTTGGTAGTTAATAGTCAGATGTTTCTTATTAAAAATGATAATAAGATATTGTTGTTTAATTAATTGGGAATTTAAATTTTATAATTATTTTTTATAATTAATTGGATGATTAATGTTTAATACAATTTAGGGTATAATAAAAATTATTTTGAATTTAAAAAATGCATGAGAGGAAAGGGGTCAAATATAACAATTATTCTCTCATTCCATGATATAGAAACCAAATTTGACACAATTTTAGGAGGGAAAATTAATAAAAATTATTTATATGGAAATAAACAATTCTATATTAAAAGTTGGGATCAATACACTCCTATAAATATTGGCGACCATAATGATATTTTCTTCCATATAATATGTGTTTAAGAAACACAAATGGGAAAACAATAAAGTAGAAAAAAATAAGAATTATCCCAAAAATCCATAGAACTTAAAGTAAAGTGAATATTTTTTAAACCTAAGCATGGGAATGAAGTTGTATATTGTGAAAGGCCACTACCCCCTCTCCATCATGGTTATTATTTTCTTTCACATGTTTGATGATATTTTCATCAATTTTTCTAAATATAATATTCAATATCCATGGAGATATATTTAAAAAATAATGTAACTAATACAATACCCAGTTACATATAATTTTTCATTCCCATTTTTCCAAAATCCAAAGTGCTCTCACTATTAATAAAAACATCTAGAGAGTCAAGAATATCAAAATAATTTAAAATAATCACTTAAATTTTAATATTAATTTCAATAGGATGAATTTAGAGTAATGATTTTTTAGACTCAATCCTTATAACTATGAAACAATATATTTTTTAATCAAATTTCATGTTTTCTATTAGAAATATTTATAATAATATATTCTAATAATGTTAACATATTTAAATAAATTGTATAATGTTTTATTTTTTTAATTAGCAGTATTTATAAGTTGTAGGATTAATGAATATTACATTAAAATATAGATTTATATATTTATTATATAGTTTTTATTATGAAGAATATTGTGTTATAATGTTTTAATTAATTGTAAAACCACATGTTTATTTATAATTTTCATGTTTAATTATTTTTACATTTCATTTGTGAACAGTATAATGTTTTTATTAGGAATGTTATTATGTTTCATTTTTAATAATATGATAATAAGAAATTTGATGTTTAGTGATTAAATTCCATGTTTATGAATAATAATAATGAATAATAATATGATATAATAATGTTGAAATATTTTTTAAAAAATTATAATATTTTTTATAATTATGAATATTGTTTTGTTTATTCATTATTAATATTAATTAGGAATATATAATTATAATAATATTATATTTATGGTGTTTTATAGTTAATTTTTTGAAAAATGTGGTTTTTTGTAATTGGTGTCATAAAAATTTTAAATTTATTTTTAAAACTATAAAATATTAGTGAAAAATGCAAATAATACTTTAAAAAAATAAAAACCGTCTAAAAATATAATAATATAAATACCATGGCTTCCTTGAAATGAAATCCCTATCTGGATAGTATAAGTGGATCATGGATCTTGAATAGTTTCACCAAGTTTTTGTAACCCTGAACGGGGCATATTGGGTATTATCCCAGTCAAAACATGGTGCACAAAAGAGATAAATAATTGCAAAACTAGTTTTACTCTCCCGGAGGATATGCTTTATATAATTTGTATGCTACTTAGGAAACATAATTACTTATTGAAATAAAAACCATGAAAAATTAATACATACGGGATGACTCAAAAAAAAAGAAAAATAATAAACAAATTGATAAATTAATGACTTTGGATTCCATGAAATGACATCTCTGCCAATATTATACAAGTGGAATATAGTTCTAGAATAGGTGCTATGACAACCCATATCCATAATACACTTTATTTCTTGATTTTTAACATAAAATATGCACATAATAAAACACATATAATCAAGAATATTAGGGTCATTGGGAAATTAGTTACATATAACATCAAATTTATTAATAGAAAAAAACATTATTATAATCTTCCTTGAAAAGATTATAATATTATATTATTTTAAAACATTATTTGATAACCTAGGGACATACATAAGAAAGAGGTGAGATTAAAATACCATTAAGGGAATAAACAAGGAATAAAATGATAAATGTATTCTATGTTATAGAATATGAATTTCAATGTGACAAAAAAGCTGTGATAAATATAAAATTTACAATGAATCAGGGTTTATGATGATAACATTAATGCAATTGGAAATGTGGTAGCAACAGTAAACATGAAATTATCAACATAGTTGAATGCTAAACACCAATACATTATAACATGGTGGAAAAATACCCATATTTTATTATGATTACTCTAATATCAAATAAATTATATATCATGAGACTAAAAGCATAACTAATACACTAGTGTGCTATACAATTCTAGGCACACCAATCACTTTCATATAATGCACATGCATAAGTGTGCTACATAGATCATTCAAAATAATATAACATTTTTTCATATTTTTTTCCAATAATATGGTTTGTGGAAAAATTAAATTTACTTCCCCAATAAAATAATGATTGTTATGTCTAGATGAATATCCCAGAGTGGAAATGGATATGGTATTCACAATAAAAATGTTTTCCATCGATAAATGTAAGTATAATTTTGGCTGCATAACGAGGAACAATAATGAATAATGTGATGGATTAATGAGAGTAAATGGGGTATCTCATAACACGAAATCAAAATGAATGTAATATTGATATTTGATAACATAATAAAACTTAAAAAATGTGAATTAAAATGTACATCAAAAAAAGTATCACTAAAAAAACACTTGTATTGAAAATTGTAAATTAATTTCAGAAACATAACATTGGTACATAATGAATAATCGGAGGTATTAATGATATTGAAAGGGTAAATAATTACATTGAAATTAATTTTTTATTATGACATATATGGAAAATCACATTACATAAATATTAATGAAATTATAAAAGCTATTAAATAAATAAGGTGTGTAAATAAACAGAATGAGAATATCCATTTCCTTGAGAGTGTATTTCGAAAGGATTTGGTAGAACATATTGAGATCTTGGGGGAACAATGGGAGGAGAGATAGAATGAATTATAAATTATATTCATTATATAATGGTTTTTAGTAAAGAGGAAATGGATCTTGGGTGGGTTTATATTGGAAAAAAGAGGGGAGTTCTTTATTACTATTCAAACGTATGTTTTGGAATCTATAAAATAAATTAAAAAATACAAAAAATCATAACATGGTTCTTCCCATGTATTTTAAAAAAATTAGATTTTTTAATTATTTTATATGGACATTAATTGACCACATTAATATAAAACAATTGGTGGTGTAGAAGTGAGTCAATTTTATACTAAATTGTTTTTAAAACCTTTAAATATAAATTAATTTTAACCAATTCATAAAAAGTATATAGATTAATAAAATGAACTAAAAATCCAATTATTTAAAATATTAAATGTATATTTGTTCATGGATTCCATTTACGGTACATATAACATAAATTATGGGTCACTATGATGTAAAAATACATGATTTATATTTATACTGTATTTAATTTTTACCCAAATATTCTACTACCTCAAAAATTTATAAAAAATTAACAATTGGATAATTAAAATTGGATGATTCCAAATTTAATATTTTTTATCAAGACAATTATATAAATTATATAAATTAAACATTTAAACTAAAATATTATTTTTCAAAAGATACTAGTTTTTAATAATAACAGTTTTCTAACCCATATGAAAATCACATTTTCACTTCATAAAATTATGTTATACATTAAATATAATTTAAAATATTTATTAATAAAATTTAATTAAAATATAATTTATTTAAATGATATTTGAATTTATCAAAAGGAATCTCTTAATAGGAATTTCATATTACTCATAAAATACAATTAATGTTTTATCGAATCAAAATCTTTTTTTATCACTATGATTTTTTTAATAATAAAAAAATTAAGTAATAAATTTTAGTGGTTTTTTATTAATAAAAAATAAATATTCATACCGTTAGTGATGAGATACGTAGCCCCTTATTACACTAGTGGTCACAATAAGCGTAAGGTATGTAATGATGATATTTTGTTAGGGTGGTTTTGTGAACATGGTATAGATCATGATCTTGATGAGCTTCAAATCCACCCATAAATAGCTTCCATCAAGATTTAGTTCTTGAATATGGACAGTGGATTTGTAAAAGGATATTCACATATATAATATCTCCCTCTAAATCTCTAATAAATGGGATTAATAGGTGAGGGTTCTCCTTGTAAAGGCTAACGCTTCATTCGTTTGTGTTAATTAGATTTTTAATAACCCTTAATATATAATATTTATAGTATGGCCATTTTTCAATGAATATATTATCAATGGTCATTACTCATAAATATTTTTTTAAATCACATAGTAAATATGTAAAGTTGTACAAGGGTTTTCTATATATATATTTTATAATTCAGAATTTAATTCATCCATAAAGAGAATTTCATTTATTAAAGATAAATTCACTAAATAATCCCACGTTTTTATAAATTCCCTCAATATTTTTATTTCATTCATTAATATTAATGGGTGTACTTTTGATTCATCTCGTTTTCAGGTTCCCATGTCGCTTCCTCAAAATATTTTTTTTCTGAAAAATATTTACTAGGTATGATGTCCTGTTTTGTTGAAGTTTGTATCAATGATCTATGATATTCATTGGATTCTCCCCATACGAAAGATAATTCTACAATGGTGACACCTATGTATTCATTACATATTTTTTTGGTATGTACTTTCTCAATATGGGTACATGGAACAAATCATGTACTTGACATATGTTGGGTGGAGTGCAAGTTAATAGGACTCCTATATAAAGATATAAATGATATAAAAGTGGATGATGTATCTTGTTCTAATATTTCCCATATTACCCTACAATTTTCTATAATTACATGGTTATTTATAAAGGAACAATTTATCAATGACCCCAGACTCTTGGTCTTATCGAATATTTCTTACATATCTTATTTTTTTCAATATTTTGTGCAATTAATGTGATGATAAATGGTTTAGAATATTTCTTTCTTATCTAGTATAAGATCAATTCCCATCATCTTTTACTCTCTAACATTATTAAAACGTTCTATATTTCAACACCTCTTCCCATATATATCATCAAGGGGTGACATTTGACAACTAGAATGAAATTTTTGTTATGCGATAACTCTACTATGGGAAGATGTTGATCCCAACATCCATGGAAATCCCTTGAACATTATATCATCATATATTTTCAGGGATGAATGATACTATTAGAGTGACTAGAATCATGAGGATTTAATGTACTTTTGAATTTCAGTATAATATTCAATTCTAAATAAATTATTCTCCAAAACCTTGTTGTCAAAATTGCATATTGATCAAATACATTGGATAGTGGAAATACATGCAGTCATACCACTTCCCTTATGTATATATTTTCATATTGGTTAAGGGATTAATATCCCTTAATATAAATTAAAAGCACTAACATGGTAATTTCGTCGACTACCACCCAAATAGACTTATTTTCATTAGGTTCCATGGGGAGTTCTATGATTAAATTCATGGTTGTGTTTTCCCATTTACATACATGTATAGTAAATAGTTGAATTGTACCCTTATATTTATTTCATCCCCCTTTTACTTGTTGTATACTAATAATTGAGATGAAAAATTCAGAACACTCTCTATGTTACCCCAATAGAAATTCATCTTAAAAAAATTACACATAAGAATATTTTAATTGTCGTATCATCCCTTTCTTCAATTTTTTAATTTTCTATTTTTATATTTCATTATGTAAGGTTTTATCATGTTTTCTGGTAATAATTTTCATAATTCACCATTGATTTTATATAACAGTAGGCCATGAGCCACCATTGGCTTCATGAAACAGTAAGGCCAGATCCACCATTAGACTTCCTGTAGTGAGGAAAATTTTTCTTAATTGTATGAAGCATTTGAATTCATAGATTAATGGAATGTATTTTATTTTGATTAAACCATTTGATATTTTCATGAAATTGAAACATAAGTTCATACTCTATTTAGCTATCATTGGATCCCAACTTTTGGTCATGAGTTACTATTAGTCAAATATTTATGTTTATAAAATTTTATTTCTTATTATAATATTTTGTTGTTAAAATAGTTGTTTTGTAAAAATATTCATTATTTTAGGTGGAAATAAATTTTCAGAGTGTTAAAAATAATTGTAATATTATTTCATGATCTATTATAAATGAATATTAACTTTCACATGATGATATATTTTACTACACATTTTCTACATGTATAATCAAAATCATTATATATTTATTTCAATTATTTTATCATTGTAAATTAATTACAATATTTTTACAAAATATATTATTGTTTTATATTAATAATACATAATGAAATGTAAAGCCCAATTTTAATTCAGTATAAATCCATTGAGGTGTTAAAAAACTACTTGTAACAGTCATATTAATTTTTTTTTCATTAATATGTCTTCTGTAGACATTGGACATAGAATTACTCCTAAAGAAAATAATTTAATGGTCATGGAGATTCTTTTCATGGAGTGAAAACACATAATTTATCAGATCATTTATTTAGATAACCTTTGATACATATTTGGCATTCCTACTACTCTCAAAATTGTTCATGATCTTATTTTACTTTTAATTTCTTACTATGTTCAATGAAAGAATCCATAATCAACATTTCATCCTTTATGTGGTGAATAATCATCAAGATTAATACTGATCAACATTCTGATCATATTCTTAATTTCTTGTATTTGTTTTATTTATGAAATCATGTTAATTTATTTTGATATTTATCTTTTCTGGTTTTTGAAATTTCCATAAAAACAATTATTTATCTTTATTTGGTTATTGAACAACATAAAGAAAATCTTGGTTTGTGACTTCTGATCAAAATTCAGGTAATCATTCTATGTTAGTATTCGGTATAAAAGTCTAGGTTGTGCCTCTAGGTTATTAAAATGAAGGGTGTATAAAAAAGGACCCAACACCTTTAAAATTGGGTCTCTTAGTAGGTACTAGTCTCCTCAAATAGTGGAGAAGATAGAGGAGTACACTATTGTATTTTTAATTTGAACCACTATAATATTAGGAGCATTTATTTTTTATTTTCTCTTTATCAAAACTCAATAACATTTCAGTCACTATAGTTTAATATTTCATAAACTCTGATTTGTTTTTATTAATTTTTTTAATATGACTATTCACCAATATATATAAATTTAAAATCCTTAATGATCAAAAAAATAAATCCTTATCTAGATACTATTAGTGGATATTGAACTATCATATAAACAATTAGGGTTAACAACCCCAAAAAATATCATATTGAGTATGAATTGATCATAGAGTGATTCATGAAAATCAGCATTGTTATACACCTAGATTTACACTCCAACGGGATATTCAGTAGTAACTTCACAAGATTTTTATGATCCATTAGTAATGGTAAAAATAAAATTATGATTTTATATTTATAAATAAATCATGTATACCTTATATTGAATCTTATAAATTCATAGGTTATAAAATATCCATTATTTATGAGTTTTCCCTTTAATGGTCACAGTTTCCCTTTTATCTGTTTAATATTTTGAAATTTATCATCTCTAATTTTAAATTTTTGAGATGCAGAATCAAATATAAGAGAATCGATATAAATGTTTTATATACCCATGTTCTTCACCATGGGTTTTTTCGATCCTCTTCATCAAGAAGAATGATTGGTCAATGCTCTTCTTTGTTGATTATCATGAACTCAATATAATCATGATAAAAACTAGTATAGTCTTCCATAGATTGATGACCTATTCAATCATCCATATAGATCACAATATATCTATAATATATATCTTTGGTCAGGATATTATCATGTAAATGTTAATAAGGAGGATATCCCCATGATTACTTTTCTCACAAGGTATGAGAACTACAATATCATAGTGCTGTCATTTGGACTTGCTAATTATCCAGAAATATATATATATTTTTTAATCATGAATTATTTGAATACATTAAAAAACTTGTTGTAGATTTTATTGGTGATATTATTATCTTACCCATAGGAATAAAGGAAAATTAGGTGAATTTGAATACATTTATGAGGACATTATTGAAAGAAAATATATACACAAATCACTAATAATGGTTTCAAATTTTACTAGAATAATGAGTATGAGAGTATATTTAGACACCTAAAGAAGTTGATAATAATTTCACATGTTCTTACAATTCCCGCCATTGGGGAAAATGTTTTATCTATAGTGATACATATAAAGAGGGAATGAGTTCTGTAATCATGAAAAATGACAAATTTATATTATATGGCTTCAAAAACCTAAATATATAGGAGGAGAAATTTAAAAATCGTGATATAGAATTATTTATAGTGATCTTCACGTAATATATTGGGGGATATTGTCAAATGTCACCTCAGGATGATATATATGGGAAGAGGTTTTGAACTCAAACATGTTTGAATTAATTCAGAGAGTAAAAGATAATTGGAATAGATCTTATTCTAGATAATAATGATATATTCTAAATCATTTATCATCACATGAATTGCACCAAAAGTTTGGCAATAAATATATGCAGGAAAATATCGATAAGACCCCGAGTTTGGGGTCATTGATAAAATGTTCCTTTATATATTACAATGTAATTAAATAAAAAGGATGGGGAATATGGGAAATATTAGTACAAGATACATAATCCACTATTATATAATTGATCTCTTTAGATATGGAGTCTTATTAACCAGAACTCTAACACAAAATATGTCATGTACGTTATGTGTTCCATGTACCCATATTGAAAAAGTACATACCAGGAAAAAAATGAAATGATTACATATGTGTTACCATTGTAGAATTATCTTTCATATGAGGAGAATCCAATGAATATCATATATCATAGATATAGACTTCTATGAAACAAGACATCAAACCTAGTATAAGTGTTGTGGAAAAACAAATATTTTGAAGAAGTGACATGGGAACCTAAATTGGAGATGAAACAAAATTACCCTCATCAATTTTAAATATTGAAATAAAAATTTTGTGGGATAGTTTATAAAGGGGGGATAATTTACTGAATATTACTTTAATAAATGAAATTCTATTTATGGATGAATTATATTCCCAATTATAAAATTTGGATATAGAAAAACAATATACTACATTACTTATTACCTATATGATTTAAAAAATCATTAAGAGTAATGACCATTGATTATATATTCATTGAAAAGCGATAATATTATTAATATTATATATAAAGGGTTATTATAAATCCAATTAACACAAACGAATGATGTGTTGGCCTTAACAAAGAGGATCATGCCCTATTAAGCCCATTTATTAGAGATTTTGAGGGAGATATCATAGATGTGAATATACTTTTACAAATATAGTGTCCATATTCAACAAGTAAATCATGATAGAAGCTATTTATGGGTGGATTTGAAGCACATCAAGATCATGATCCATACCATGTTTACCAAACCACCCTAAAAAATATCATCATTACATGCCTTACCCTTGGGGTGATCACAGATGTAATAAGGTTCTATGTATATCAACCCTAATGGTATGAATACTTATTTTTTATCAATAAAAACAATTAAATTTATTACTTATTATTTTTTATTTTTATATTATAAAATAAATCATTTTGATAAAAACATTTTTGATTCTATAATACAGAAATTGTATTTTTTGAGTAATATGAAATTCTTTTTAAGACATTAATTTTGATAAATTCATATATTATTGAAATAAATTATATTTTAATAAAATTTTATTTTTAAATATTATAAATTATATTTAATTTTTAATATAATTTTATGATGTGCAAATGTAATTTTTATAAGGGTTAGAAAACTGATATTATAAAAAAAGTATTTATTTATAAATAATGATTTTAATTTAAATGTTTAATTTATAATATTTATATAATTTTTTTGATTAAAAATTATTAATTTCAGAATAATCCAATTTAAATTATCCAATTGTTAATTTTTCATAAATTTTTGAGATAAATGAATTTTTGGGTAAAAATTCAATACAGTATAAACATACATCATGTATTTTGACAACATAGTTACCATAATTTATGAAATATGTATCATAAATGGTATCAAAGAACAAATATACATTTAGTATTTTTAATAATGTGATTTTTAGTTCATTTTATTAACCTATATACCCTTTATGAATCAGTGAAAAGTTATTTCTATTATAAGGTTTTAAAAATAATTTAGTATAAAATTGACTGACTTCTACATCACAAATGTTTTTATATTAATGTTATCAATTCATGTCCATAAAAATAATTAAAAATACTACCATTTTGTCAGATACATGGGAAGAACCATGATAAGATTTTTGGTATTGTTAAATTTATTTTATAGAGTCCAAAACATATATTTGAAATATATTAAATAACTCCCCTCCTTTTTCCAATGTAAACCCACCCAAGATCCATTTCCTCTTTACTAAAAACAATTATAAAATTAATATAATTTTTAATTATTTCTATGTCTCCTCCCATTGTTCCCCCAAGATCTCAATAAGCTCTACCCAAACATTTGGAAATACCCACTCAAGGAAATGGATCTTCTCATTCTCATTCTTAGTGCACCTTCTTTATGTAATACCTTTTATAAATATATTAATATTTATGGAATTTTATTTACATATATGTCATAATTTAATAATAATTTCATAGTAATTATTTACCCTTTCACTGTCATTAACACCACTCATTATTCATTATGTACCAATGTTATGCTTCTGAAATTAATTTACAATTTTTCATGACAGTGTTTTTTAGTGATACTTTTTTTGATAGACATTTTCATTCCCCTTTTTTATATTGTATTATGTTATTAAATATCCATATTACATCCTTTTTTATTACAAGTTATGGGATACCCCTTTTACTCTCATTAATCCATCTAATTATTCAATATTTTTCCTTTTTATGCAACCAAAATTATACTTACATTTAACGATGGAAAACAATTTTATTGTGAATACCAAATCCATTTCCACTCTGGGATATTCACATAGTCATACCTATCATTCTTTTATTGGGGAAACTAATTTACATATTCCACACTCCATATACTTGGGATAAAATGTGAAAAATTATTAAATTATTTTGAAAGATCTATGTAGCACACTTATGCTTGTGCTATATATGAATGTGATGGGTGGGCCTATAATTATATAGAACACAAATGCTTTAGTTATGGTTATAGTCTCATGATACGTAATTTATGGGATTTCAGAGTAAACATAATCAATAAAGAAGAGCATTGACCCATCCTTCATCTTAATGAAGATGATTGAAAAACCCCATGGTGAAGAACATGGTCATATAAAACCTTTTTATAGATTCTCCTATATTTTATTCTGCATCTCCATAAGTTAAAAAATTGCCATCCAATATAGATTCATGGAAATTAGTAAATCCCCTTGTATAAGATTAATAAAAAATTTGACCACTCATCTTGGAGGAAGAACTTGAAATTCGTCAGGAAGTAAATCAATAAATTCCCACATTATGGGAATGTCATTAAATATGATAATTTTCATAGTCTAAATCATATGTTCAAGATAATATTTCTCATAATGAAAAAATACCATTCCTTAATATGACAATTCCAATAGAGATTCAATATTCTTCTAGAACATGTATAGAATCAGAGGGTGATGTGTGGTGTGGAGGGTGAATTACTACTCCCACAATTTAATACTAGATTATAAAAGTAAAAACATTACATAAATATGATATAATTAAATTATAAAATATGATAGATAATAATATTTTTCAAAAAGAACATTCCAACAAACATCAACTTTTGATTTAATAATTGTAGAATTATTTTCACGATTACATCAAATCATATGGGATGGTGATTTGATGTTCTTAAAGCACATACATGATTTGATAATAAGACATTAATTGAAATATATCATGAAATAAAAAAACTATAGTAGAGGTTACATGTTATTGATTCATCATAAGACATCCCATGTTCCCATATTCTATGAGATTATTAGTTCTCATCGTGATTGTCAGACATTTGAATGATTATTGTCTTTGTCAATTCAAAATGTCTCCACATTAACTACATAGACAAATATATATTACCTTATATAGAACTTTATTTCCATCCCTCCCATTATTTATATTCCATGTAAGTTTTATACATTATTCCATATTTTTCCTATATAAAAATCTCCCATATCCATTATGAAATTTCAGTTGGTGTTTTTTTGTACATTTTATTCACAGATAAAATTTTGTCTTATTTATTTTACCACATTTATCAGATAAAAAATATTTGTTATGATATCTGCCTCTTCTTTGACATATTTGGTCATTAAACTATTTAACAGTTTTTAATCATGATTTTGATTCCTTGTTTTTCATAATCATGGGCTGTCTTAATTTAAATTCAATCGTGTTTGGAATCCCATTTGGGAAGGCATCACATTTCCCATCACATTGGTTGTTTACTCGATTCCTCATATTTTTTTCCCATTTTCTAGAATAAATGTAAAATTATAGATGATAATTTTCCAAATATTAAACACATAAAATGGATACTATGACCATTTAAGGGATAAATCATAAATATTGGATATTCCTTGACCTATGATTTTATAAGATTCAATATAAGTTATCCATGATCTATTTATAAATTTAAAATCATCATTTTATTTTTCCCATTACCAATGGATCATAAAAATATTGTGAATTTACTACTAAATATCCCACTGGATTGTAAAACTAGGTGTATAATAAGGCGCATTTTCATGAATCACTCCATGATCAATTCTTTCTCAATACAATATTTTTTGCGGTTGTTAACATTAGGTGTTTCTATGATAGTTCAACATCCACTTATATTATCTAGATAAGGATTTATTTTTTGGATCATTATTGATTTAAAATTTATATATAGGGTGTGCATATCCATTTTAGAAAAATTAATGAACATAAATCAGAGTCTATGAAATATTAAACTATAGTGAGTGAAATGTTCTTGAGTTTTGATAAAGAAAAAATATAAATTAAATGAACCCAATATTATAGTGGATCAAATTAAAAATAATATATTACACTCCCCTATCTACTCCACTCCTTGAGGAGAATAATACCCACTAAGTGACTCAATTTTAAAGGTGTGAGAACATTGTTTATATACCCTTCCTTTTAATAACCTAGAGGCACAATCTAGTCTTTTATACCAAAGACCAACCAAGAATGCTTACCTAAATTTTGATCAGTAGTCACAAACCGAGCTTCGTTTTAGGTTGTATAATAACCAAATAAAGATAAATAATTATTTTGATGAAAAAATAATTAAACAGACAAGAGAAATCCCAAAAATAAATTAACAGGATTTTATATATAATACCAATTCAAGAAATTTAGAATATGATCAGAATGTTGATAATTATTTATATTGATGATAATTCACCACATATATGATCAAATGTTGATTATGGATTCCTTCATTGAACAAAATAAAAAAAATTAAATGTCAAATAAGATCATGAACAATTTTTAGAGCAGTAGGAATATCGAATATATATCAAAGGTGATCTGAATAAATAATCTGGAAAATTATGTTTTTTACTCCTTGAAAAAATATCCCATACCATTAAAATGAAATCTTTAGAAGAAAATATTTGTCTAATGAATAAATTAAACATATTATTGAAGAAAAATTAATATGACTGTTAGAAGTACTTTGTTAAATCCTCAGTGGATTAATATTGAATTAAAATTGGATTTACATTTCATTATGTATTATTAATATAAAAAATATATATTAATGTAATATATTGTAATCAATTTACAATGATATAATAATTGAAATAGAAATATAATGATTTTGATTATACATGTATAACAAGATCAGTATAATATATCATCATGTAAAATTTAATCTTCATGTATAACAAATCATAAAATAATTTTACAATTATTTTTAACACTCTAAAATTTTATTTCCACCTAAAATAATGATAATTTTTACAAAATAACTATTCTAACAACATAATTTTATAATAAGAAATAAAATTCTAGAAAAATAAAAATTTTCCTAACAGTAACTCATGACCCACCATTGGGTTCCAATTATAGCTAAATAGCGTATGAACTTATGTTTCAATTTCATGAATATATCAAATGAGTTAATCATAATTAAATACGTTCTGTTAATCTAAGAATTCAAAGGCATTATGCAATGAAACAATATTTTCCTCATTATTGGAAGTCTAGTGGTGGATCTGGGCCAACTATTTCATGAGGCCAATGGTGGCGCATGGCAAACAGTTATATCACAATTATTATATTTATCCTCTTATATATTTAGTTTTTTGGAGGCATTTCACTACGGAAAGAAACACATTTAGCGGTGGTTTTTTTTTCATTTCGCTGCGGTTTAAACCGCCGTTAAGTCATGCGTCAGGAAACTATTCATGGTGGTTTCTAAAACCGTCGCAAAATGTTTCGCGGTAGTTTTTAGCGGCTGTTTTTTTTATATTTTTTTTATATTTTTTAATTTTTTTATTTTTAATTTTAGAAATTTATTTGTTTATGTATTTATTTATTTATATATATATTTATATATTTATTTTTCGTATTTATTTATATATTTATTTTCTATTTATTTTTCGTATTTATTTATTTATTTATTTTATCTATTTATTTTATGTATTTATTTTATGTATTTATTTTATCTAATAATTTTATTTATTTATTTATTTAGTTATTTATTTATTTTTGTATTTAATTATTTAATTATTTATTTGTCATATTTATTTATTTTATTTATTTTATTTCGTATTTATTTATTTTATTTATTTTATTTAGTATTTATTTTATTTAGTATTTATTTTATTTCGTATTTATTTTATTTATTTATTTTATTTTATTTATTTATTTTATTTATTTAATTTCGTATTTATTTTTTATTTTTTTATTTTGTATTTATTTTTTATTTATTTCATTTCGTATTTATTTATTTATTTCGTTTTATTTTATTTAATTTATTAATCCATGCATGCACATCCCATGAACATGCACATGCACATGCGTACCCATGCAATATAAAGAAATTCTGCGTTTGGTGAGATTTGAACCCCTAACCTCTTGCATATTTTCCAAAGACATTAACACTCCAGCAAGCTCACCATGTGGTTAATAAACAAATTTTAATATACTTATATATATTAATTGAAAGAACAAATAATACATAAATAATAGATATAAACTCAATAATAATAAATAAGAAATAAGAAATATGAAATAAGGAATAATAAATAATAAATAATAAATAATAAATAATAAATAATAAATAATAAATAAAGATAAATAACAAATAATAACTAAATATAAATAATAAATAAATATTAAATATTAAATATTAAATAATAAATAATAAATAAAGATAAATAATAAATAATCAATAATCAATAATCAATAATCAATAATAAATAATAAATAATAAATAATAAATAAACATAAATAAATAATAAATAATAAATAATAAATAATAAATAATAAATAATAAATAATAAATAATAATAATTAATTAATAAATAATAAATAATAAATACATAATAGATATAAACAATAAATAATAAATAATAAATAATAGATATAAATAATAAATAATAAATAATAAATAATCACTAATCACTAATGAATAATAAATAATAAATAATAAATAATAAATAATTAATGAATATTACATTAAAATATAGATTTAAATATTTAGTATAGAGTTTTTATTATGAAAAATATTATGTTATAATGTTATAATTCTTTGTAAAACCCCATGTTTATTTATAATTTTCATGTTTAATTATTTTTACATTTCATTTGTTAACAATATAATGGTTTTATTCGGAATGTTATTATGTTTCATTTTTAATAATATAATAATAAGAAATTTTATATTTAGTGATTAAATAGCATGTTTAATAATAATAATAATGAATAATAATATGATATAATAATATTGAAGTATTTTTTTAAAAATTATAATATTTTATATAATTATGAATATTGTTTTGTTTATTCATTATTAATATTAATTAGGCATATATAATTATAATAATATTATTTTTAAGGTGTTTTATAGTTAATGTTTTGAAAAATGTGGTTTTTTGTAATTGGTGTCATAAAAATGATAAATTTATTTTTAAAACTATAAAATATTAGTGAAAAGCTCAAATGATACTTTAAAAAAATAAAAAAACGTCTAAAAATATAATAATATAAAGAACATGGATTCCTTGCAATGAAATCCCTATCTGGATACTATAAGTGGATCATGGATCTTGAATAGTTTCATCATGTTTTTGTAACCCTGAAAGGGGCATATTGGGTATTAACGCAGTCATAACTTAGTGCACAAAAAAGATGAATAACTGCAAAACTAGTTTTACTCTCCCTGAGGATATGCTTTGTATTATTTGTATGCTATTTAGGAAACATAATTACTTATTGAAATAAAAACCATGAAACATTAATACATATTGGATGACTAAAAAAAGAAAAATAATAAACAAATTGATAAATTAATGACTTTGGATTCCATGAAATGACATCTCTGTCAATATTATACAAGTGGATTATTGTTCTGGAATAGGTTCTATGACAACCCATATCCTTAATACACTTTATTTCCTGATATTTAAAATAAAATATGCACATAATAAAACACATATAATCATGAATATTGGGGTCATTGTGAAATTAGTTACATATAACATCAAATTTATTAATAGAAAAAAAAACATTATTGAAATCTTCCTTGACAAGATTATAAAATTATATTCTTTTAAAACATTATTGGATAACCTAGGGACATGCATAAGAAAGAGGTGAGATTAGAATACCATTAAGGGAATAAACAAGGAATAAAATGGTAAATGTATTCTATATTAGAGAATATGAATTTCAATGTGACAAAAAAACTATGATAAATATAAAATTTACAATGAATCATGGTTTATAATGATAACATTAATGTAATTTGGAATGTGGTAGCAACAGTATGTGTGAAATTGTCAACATAGTTGAATGCTAAAAACCAATACATCATAACATTGTGGAAAAAGACCGATATTTGATTATGATTACTCTAATTTCCCATAAATTATGTATGATGAGACTAAAAGCATTACTAATGCACTAGTGTGCTATACAATTCTAGGCAGACCAATCACTTTCATATAATGCACATGCATAAGTGTGCTACATAGATCATTCAAAATAATAAAATATTTTTTCATATTTTATCCCAATAATATGGTTTGTGGAAAAATTAAATTAAATTCCCCAATAAAATAATGATAATTATGTCTAGATGAATATCCCAGAGTGGAAATGGATATGGTATTCACAATAAAAATGATTTCGATTGATAAATGTAAATATAATTTTGGCTGCATAATGAGGAACAATAATGAATAATGTGATGGGTTAATGAGAGTAAATGGGGTATCTCATAACACGAAATCAAAACGACTATAATATTGATATTTAATAACATAATAAAACATAAAAAATGTGAATTTAAATATACAACAAAAAAGGTATCACTAAAAAAACATTTGCATTGAAAATTGTAAATTAATTTCAAATACATAAAATTGGTAAATAATGAATAATCGGAAGTATTAATGATATTGAAAGGGTATGTAATTACTTTGAAATTAATTTTTTATTATGACATATATGGAAAATCACATTACATAAATATTAATGTATTTATAAAAGGTATTACATAAATAAGATGTGTAAATAAACAGAATGAGAATATCCATTTCTTTGAGAGGGTATTTCCAAATGTTTTGGTAGAACATATTGAGATCTTGGGGGAACAATGAGAGGAGACATAGAAAGAATTAAAAATTATCTTCATTATATAATGGTTTTTAGTAAAGAGGTAATGGATCTTGGGTGGGTTTATATTGGAAAAAAGAGGGGAGTTCTTTATTACTGTTCAAACATATGTTTTGGACTCTATAAAATAAATTAAACAATAACAAAAATCATTTCATGGTTCATCCCATGTATTTAAAAAAATTGTAGGGTTTTTAATTATTTTATATGGACATTAATTGATCACATTAATATAAAACAATTGGTGATGTAGAAGTGAGTCAATTTTATACTAAATTGTTTTTAAAACCTTTAAATATAAATTACATTTCACCAATTCATAAAGTGTATATAGATTAATAAAATGAACTAAAAATAAAATTATTTAAAATATTAAATGTGTATTTGTTCATGGAGTCCTTTTATGGTACATATAACATAAAGTATGGGTCACTATGATGTAAAAATACATGATGTATATTTATACTGTATTTAATTTTTACCCAAATATTCTACTACCTCAAAAATTTATAAAAAATTTACAATTGGATAATTTAAATTGGATGATTCCAAATTTAATTTTTTTTTTATCAAAACAATTATATAAATTATATAAATTAAACATTTAAATTAAAATATTTATTTATGAAAAAAATACTAATTTTTAATAATATCAGTTTTCTAAACCATATAAAAATCACCTTTTCACTTCATAAAATTATGTTATACATTAAATATAATTAAAGATATTTAATAATAAAATTTTATTGAAATATAATTTATTTTAAAGATATTTGAATTTATCAAAAGGAATCTCTTAATAGGAATTTCATGTTACTCATAAAATACAATTTATGTTTTATCGAATCAAAATCTTTTTTTATCACAATGTTTTTTTAATAATAAAAAAAAGAAGACATAATTTTAATTGTTTTTTTATTAAGAAAAAATATATATTCATACCGTTAGCATTGAGATATGTAGCCCCTTATTACACTAGTGGCCACAAGTAGCGTAATGTGTGTAATGATGATATTTTGATAGGGTGGTTTTGTGAACATGGTATAGATCATGATCTTGATGAGCTTCAAATCCAGCCATAAATTGCTTCCATCAAGATTTTGTTGTTGAATATGGACAATGGATTTGTAAAAGGATATTCACATATATGATATCTCCCTCGAAATCTCTAATAAATGGGATTAATAGGTCAGGATCCTCCTTGGAAAGGCTAACGCTTCATTCGTTTGTGTTAATTAGATTTTTAATAACCATTAATATATAATATTTATATTATGGCCAATTTTCAATGAATATATTATCAATGGTCATTACTCATAAATATTTTTTAAATCACATAGTAAATAAGTAAAGTTGTACAAGGGTTTTCTATATACACATTTTATAATTAGGAATTTAATTCATCCATAAAGAGAATTTCATTTATTAAAGTTAAAATCACTAAATTATCCCAACTTTTTATAAATTCCCTCAATATTTTTATTTAATTCATTAATATTGATGGGTGTAGTTTTGATTCATCTCTTTTTCAGTTTCCCATGTCACTTCCTCAAAATATTTGATTTTCTGAAAAATATTTACTAGGAATGATGTGCTGTTTTGTGGAAGTTTGTATCTATGATCTATGATATTCATTGGATTATCCTCATATGAAAGATAATTCTACAATGGTGACACCTATGTATTCATTACATTTTTTATGTACTTTATCAATATGGGTACATGGAACACATCATGTACTTGACATATGTTGGGTGGGAGTGCAAGTTAATAGGACTCCTCTATAAATATATAAATGATATAAAAGTGGATGATGTATCTTGTTCTAATATTTCCCATATTCCCCAACCATTTTATATAATTACATGGTTATATATAAAGGAACAATTTAACAATGACCCCAAACTCTTGTTCTTATTAGATATTTCTTACATATCTTTTTTTTCAATATTTTTGGGCAATTAATGTGATGATAAATGGTTTAGAATATTTATTTCTTATCTAGTATAAGATCAATTCCCATAATCTTTTACTCTCTAACATTATTGAAACGATCTAGATTTCAACACCTCTTCACATATATATCATCATGGGGTCACATTTGACAACTAGAATGAAATTTTTTTATATGATAACTCTACTATGGGAAGATGTTGATCCCAACATCCATGGAAATCCCTTAACCATGATATCATCATATATTTTCAGGGATTAATGATAATTTTAGAGTGACTAGAATCATGAGGATTTTATGTAGTGTTGAATTTCAGTATAATATTCAATTCATAATAAATTCTTCTCCAAAACCTTGTTGTCAAAATTGTATATTGATCAAATACATTGGATAGTGAAAGTACATGCAGTCTTACCACTTCCAGTATGTATATATTTTCATATTGGTTAATGGATAAATATCGCTTAATATAAATTAAAAGCACTAACATGGTAATTTCGTCTACTACCACCCAAATAGATTTATTTTCATTAGGTTCCCTGGGGAGTTCTATGATTAAATTCATAGTTGTGTTTTGCCATTTACATTCATGCATAGTAAATAATTGAATTGTACCCTTATATTTATTTCATCCCCCTTTTACATTTTTTATACTAATAATTGAGATGAAAAATTCATAACACTCTCTATGTTATCCGAACAGAAATTCTACTTAGAACAATTACACATAAGACTATTTTAAATGTTGTATCATCCCTTTCTTCAATTTTTTAATTTTCTATTTTTTTATTTCTTTATGTAAGGTTTTTTCATTTTGTCTGGTAATAATTTTCATATGTAACCATTGATTTTATATAACAGTAGGCCATGAGCCACCATTGGCTTCATGAAACTGTAAGCTAGGATCCACCATTAGACTTCCAACAGTGAGGAAACTTTTCCTTCATTGTATAAAGCCATTGAATTCTTATATTAATGGAACATATTTTATTTTGATTAACCCACTTGATATTTTCATGAAATTGAAACATAAGTTCATACTCTATTTAGCTATCATTGGAACCCAACATTAGGTTATGAGTTACTATTAGTCAAATATTTATTTTTCTAAAATTTTATTTCTTATTATAATATTATGTTGTAAAAATAGTTGTTTTGTAAAAATTATCATTATTTTAGTTGGAAATAAATTTTCAGAGTCTTAAAAATAATTTTAATGTTATTTCATGATCTATTATGCATTAATATTATCTTTTACATGATGATATATTGTACTACACATTTTCTACATGTATAATCCAAATCATTATAATTTTGTTTCAATTATTTTATCATTGTAAATTGATTACAATATTTTGACATTATATATTATTTTTTTATATTAATAATACATAATGAAATGTAAATCCCAATTTTAATTCAGTATAAATCCATTGAGGAATTAAAAAACTACTTGTAACAGTCATATTAATTTTTTTTCATTAATATATTTCCTGTAGTCATTGTATATAGACTTACTCTTAAGGAACATAATTTAATGGTCATGGAGATTTTTTTCAAGGAGTGAAGACACATAATTTCTCAGATCATTTATTCAGATAACCTTTGATACATATTCGACATTCCTACTCTCAAAATTTTTGACGATCTTATTTTACTTTTAATTTTATATTGTGTTCAATAAAAGAATCCATAATCAACATTTGATCCTTTATGTGGTGAATAATCATCATGATTAATACTGATCAACATTCTGATCATATTCTTAATTTTTTGTATTTGTTTTATTTTTGAAATCTTGGTAATTTATTTTGATATTTATCTTGTCTGGTTCATGAAATTTTTATAAAAAAATTATTTATCTTTATTTGGTTATTCTACAACTTAAAAAAAGCTTGGTTTGTGACTCCTAATTGATATTCAGGTAATCAGTCTAGGTTGGTCTTCAGTATAAAATTCTAGGTTGTGCCTCTAGGTTATTAAAAGGAAGGGTGTATAAAAAATGTCCCAACACCTTTAAAATTGGGTCTCTTAGTATGTACTAGTCTCCTCAAGTAGTGGAGTAGATAGAGGAGTGTACTATTATATTTTTAATTTGAACCACTATAATATTAGGTGCATTTATTTTTTATTTTCTCATTATCCAAACTCAAGAACATTGCACTCACTATTGTTTAATATTTCATAAGCTCTGATTTCTTTTTATTAAATTTTTTAATATGACTATTCACACATATATATAAATTTAAAATCAATAATGATCAAAAAAAATAAATCCTTATCTAGATACTATAAGTGGTTATTGAACTATCATAGAAACACTTAGGGTTAATAACCCCAAAAAATATAGTATTGAGTAAGAATTGATTATGGAGTGATTCATGAAAATCGGCACTGTAATACACCTAGTTTTACACTCCAATGGGATATTCAGTAGTAAATTCACAATATTTTTATGATACATTAGTAATGATAAAATTAAAATGATGATTTTATATTTATAAATAAATCAAGGATACCTTATATTAAACCTTATAAATTCACAGGTTAAAAAATATCCATTATTTATGAGTTATCCCATTAATGGTCACAGTTTCCCTTTTATCTGTTTAATATTTTGAAAATTATCATCTCTAATTTTAAATTTATTCTAGAAAATGGATAGAAATATGAGGAATCAAGTAAACAACCAATGTGAGTGGAAATGTGATGCCTTCCAAAATGGTATTCTTAACATGATCGAATTTAATTTAAGACAACACATTATTATAAAAAATAAGTATCAAAAATCATGATTAACAACTATTACATAGTTTAATAACCATATATGTCAAAGAAGAGGTAAATATAATAATAATAAATTTTATCTGATAAATGTGGAAAAGGAAATAAGACAAAATTTCATCTGTGAATAAAATGTATAAAAACACACCATGTGAAATTTCATAATGGATCTCGGAGATTTATATATATAAAAAATATGGAATAATGTTGCCAATATACCTGGAAAATAAATAATGAGAGGGTTGGAAATAAATTTCAATATAAGGTACTATATATTTTTCTATGTAGTTAATGTGGAGACATTTTGAATTGACAAAGACAATAATCATTCAATGGTCTGAAAATCATAATGAGAGCTAATAATCTCAAGGAATAAGGGAACATCAAATGTCTTATGAGGAGATGGATCATGGTGAATCAATAACATATAAACTATACTATATTTTTTGGTATTTCATTATATATTTCAATTTATGTCTTAATATCAAATCAGTTATTTGCTTTAATAACATCAAATCATCATCCCAGATTTTTTGATGTAATTGTGAAATGAATTCTACATCTATTAAATCAAGAGTTGAATTTTGTTGGAATGTTCTGTTTGAAAAATATTATTATCCACAATATTTTATAATTTAATGATATCATAGTTATGCAATGGTTTTACTTATATAAACTAATATAAAATACTAGGAGTAGTAATTCACCCGCTACACCACAAATCACCATCTGATTCTATACATGTGTCGGAAGTATATTGTATCTCTATTGGAATTTTCATCTCAAGGATTGGTATTATTTCCATAATAGAAATAATATAATGAAAATATGATTTAGACTTTGAAAATTATCATATTTAATAACATTCCCATTTTTGGGAATTTATTGATGTGTTTCCTAAGGAATTTCATGTTCTTCCCCCAAGATAAGTGGTCACATTTTGAATTAATCTTAACAAGGGGATTTACTAATATACACGAATCCATATTGGATGAACAATTTTTAAATTTTGGAGATGTATAATCAAATATATGAGAATATATATAAAGGTTTTATATACCCAAGTTCTTCACAAAGGGGTTTTTCGATCCTCTTCATCAAAAGAATGATGGGTCAATGATCTTCTTTATTGATTATCATGAACTCAATATGATCATTATAAAGAACTAGTATAGTCTTCCATAGATTGATGACTTGTTCAATCATCCATATAGATCACAAAATAACTCTATGATATATCATTGTTCAGGATATTATCATGTAAATGTGAATAAAGAGGATATACCCATGATTTCTTTTCTCACAAGGTATGGGAACTACAAGATCATAGTGCTGCCATTTGTACTCGCTGATTATCCAGAAATCTATATATATTTTTTAATCAAGAATTTTTTGAATACATTGACAAACTTTTTGTAGATTTTATTGGTGATATAATTATCTTACCCATAGGCATGAAGGAAAATAAGGTGAAATTGAATACATTTCTGAGGACATTATTGAAATAAAATATATACACAAATCACTAATAATGGATTCAAATTTTACGATAATAATGAATATGAGAATATATTTAAACACCTAAAGAAGTTGATAATAATTTCATATGTTCTTACAATACCAATCAATGGGGAAATTTTTTTATCTATAGTGATACATATAAAAAGGGAATGAGTTGTGTAATCATGAAAAATGACAAATTTATATTATATGGATTCAAAAACCCAAATATATAGGAGGAGAACTATAAATATCGTGATATATAATTATCTATAGTGATCTTCATGTAATATATTGGGTGATATTGTCAAATGTCACCTCATGATTATATATATGGGAAGAGCTGTTGAAATATATCATGTTTGAATTAAGTCAGAGAGTAAAAGATAATGGGTATAGATCTTATACTAGATAAGAATGATATATTCTAAACCATTTATCATCACATGAATTGCACCAAAATATTGGAAAAAATGATATGCCGGAAATCATCGATAAGACCCATAGTTTGGGGTTATTGATAAATTGTTCCTTTATATATTACCATGTAATTAAATAAAAATGTTGGGGAATATGGGAAATATTAGTACAAGATACATAATCCTCAATTATATCATTGATCTCTTTAGATATGAGTCCTATTAACCAGTACTCTAACCCTAAATATGTCAAGTACGTGATGTGTTCCATGTACCCATATTGAAAAAGTACATACCAGGAAAAAAATGTAATGATTACATATGTGTTACCATTGTAGAATTATCTTTCATATGATGAGAATCAAATGAATATCATAGATCATAGATACAGACTTCTACGAAACAAGACATCAAACCTAGTAAAAGTGTTGCGGAAAAAAATATTTTGAGGAAGTGTCATGGGAACCTAAATTGGAGATGAAACAAAATTAACCTCAACTATTTTAATGATTGAAATAAAAATTATGTGGGAAATTTTATAAAGGGTGGATAATTTACTGAATATTACTTTAATAATTGAAATTATATTTATGGATGAATTATATTCCCAATTAAAAAATTTGGATATAGAAAAACAATATACTACATTACTTATTTCCTATATGATTTAAACAATCATTAAGAGTAATGACCATTGATTATATATTCATTGAAAAGCGATCATATTATTAATATTATATATTAAGGGTCATTATAAATCCAATTAACACAAATGAATGATGAGTTGGCCTTAATGAGGTGGATCATGCCCTATTAATCCCATTTATTATAGATTTTGAGGGAGATATCATATATGTGAATATACTTTTACAAATATAGTGTCCATATTCAACTACTAAATAATGATGGAAGCTATTTATGGGTGGATTTGAAGCACATCAAGATCATGATCCATACCATGATTACCAAACCACCCTAACAAAATATCATTATTACACACCATACCCTTGGGGTGATCACAGATGTAATAAGGGTCTATGTATCTCAACCCTAATGGTATGAATATGTTTTTTTATCAATAAAAAACAATTAAATTTATTACTTATTATTTTTTATTTTTATATTATAAAATAAATCATTTTGATAAAAAACGTTTTTGATTCTATAAAACAGAAATTATATTTTTTGAGTAATCTGAAATTATTATTAAGACATTACTTTTGATAAATTTATATATTATTGAAATAAATTATATTTTAATAAAATTTTATTATTAAATATTATAAATTATATTGAAATTTAATATAATTTTATAAAGTGAAAATGTAATTTTTATAAGGGTTAGAAAAC
Organism: Viscum album; assembly: GCA_963277665.1. Lineage (NCBI taxonomy): Eukaryota > Viridiplantae > Streptophyta > Magnoliopsida > Santalales > Viscaceae > Viscum > Viscum album. The sequence continues at coordinate 1,892,110,318 of OY728143.1, read as the reverse complement.
TGATATTATAAAAAACAAGTATTTATTTATAAATAATGATTTTAATTTTAATGTTTAATTTATAATATTTATATAATTTTTATGATTAAAAATTATTAATTTTGGAATAATACAATTTAAATTATCCAATTATTAATTTTTCATAAATTATTGAGATAAATGAATATTTGGGTAAAAATTAAATATAGTATAAATATACATCATGTATTTTGACGACATAGTTACCATAATATTTGAAATATGTATCATAAAAGGTATCCATGAACAAATATAAATTTAATATTTTTAATAATGTGATTTTTAGTTCATTTTATTAACCTATATACCCTTTATGAATCAGTGAAAAGTTATTTCTATTTTAAGGTTTTAATAACAATTTTGTATAAAATTGACTGACTTCTACATCACAAATGGTTTTATATTAATGTGATCAGTTCATGTCCATATAAAATAATTAAAAATCCTACCATTTTTTCAGATACATGGGAATAACCATGATAAGATTCTTGGTATTGTTTAATTTATTTTATAGAGTCCAAAACATATGTTTGCATAATAATAAATAACTCCCCTCTTTTTTACAATATAAACCCACCAAAGATCTATTTCCTCTTTACTAAAAAAATTATAGAATTAATATAATTATTAATTATTTCTATGTCTCCTCCCATTGTTCCCCCAAGATCTTAATAAGCTCTACCCAAACATTTGGAAATACCCACTCAAGGAAATGGATCTTCTCATTCCCATTATTAGTGCACCTTCTTTATGTAATACCTTTTATAAATATATTAATATTTATGGAATTTGATTTCCATATATGTCATAATTTAATAATAATTTCACAGTAATTATTTACCCTTTCACTATCATTAACACCTCTCATTATTCATTAGGTACCAATGTTATGCTTCTGAAATTAATTTACAATTTTTCATGACGGTTTTTTTAGTGATACTTTTTTTGATAGACATTTTCATTCCCCTTTTTTATATTGTATTAAGTTATTAAATATCCATATTACATCCTTTTTTATTACAAGTTATGGGATACCCCTTTTACTCTCATTAATCCATCTCATTATTCATTATTTTTCCTTTTTATGAAACCAAAATTATACTTACATTTAACGATGGAAAACATTTTCATTGTGAATACCATATCCATTTCCACTATGGGATATTCACATTTTCATACCTAACATTATTTTATTGGGGCAAATAATATACATATTACACACTCTATATACTGGGGATAAAATGTGAAAAATTATTATATTATTTTGAAAGTTCTATGTAGTACACTTATGCTTGTGCAATATATGAATGTGACGGGTGTGCCTATAATTGTATAGAACACTAATTCTTTAGTTATGTTTTTAGTCTAATGGTACGTAATTTATGGGATTTCAGAGTAAACATAATCAATAAAGAAGAGCATTGACCCATCCTTCATCTTGATGAATATGATTGACAAACCCCATGGTGAAGAACATGGTCATATAAAACCATTTTATAGATTCTCATATATTTGATTCTGCATCTCCATAAGTTAAAAAATTGACATCCAATATAGATTCTTGGATATTAGTAAATCCCCTTGTATAATATTAATAAAAAATTTGACCACTCATCTTGGAGGAAGAACTTGAAATTCGTTAGGAAACACATCAATAAATTCCCACAGTATGGTAATGTCATTAAATATGATAATTTTCATAGTCTAAATCATATGTTCAAGATAATGTTTCTCATATTGAAAAAATACCAATCCTTGATATGACATTTCCAATAGGGATTCAATATTCTTATAGAACATGTATAGAATCAGAGGGTGATGTGTGATGTGGAGGGTGAATTACTAATCCCACTATTTAATATTGGATTATAAAAGTAAAACCATTACATAAATATGATATAATTAAATTATAAAACATGATGGATAATAATATTTTTCAAAAATAACATTCCAACAAACTTCAACATTTGATTTAATAAATGTAGAATTCTTTTCACGATTACATCAAATCATCTGGGATAGTGATTCAATGTTCTTAAAGCACATACATGATTTGATAATAAGACATAAATTGAAATATATCATGAAATTCAAAAAACTATATTAGAGGTTACATGTTATTGATTTATCATGATCAATCTCATCATAAGACACCCCATGTTCCCATTTTCTTTGAGATTATTAGTTCTCATCGTGATTGTCACACATTTGAATGATTATTGTCTTTGTCAATTCAAAATGTCTCCACATTAACTACATAGACAAATATATATTACCTTATATATATAATTTTATTTCCATCCCTCAAAATATTTATATTCCATGTAAGTTTTATACATTATTCTATATTTTTCATATATAAAAATCTCCCAGATCAATTATGAAATTTCAGTTGGTGTTTTTTTGTACATTTTATTCACAGATAAAATTTTGTCTTATTTATTTTACCACATTTATCAAATAAAATTTATTGTTATAATATCTACCTCTTCTTTGACATATTTAGTCATTAAACTATTTAACAGTTGTTAATCATGATTTTGATTGCTTCTTTTCATAATCATGGGCTGTCTTAATTTAAATTCAATCTTTCTAGAAATCCCATTTGGGAAGGTATCACATTTCCCATCACATTGGTTTTTTACTCGATTCCTCATATTTCTACCCATATTCTAGAATAAATGTAAAATTATAGATGACAATTGTCCAAATATTAAACACATAAAATGGATACTATGTCCATTAAAGGGATAAATCATAAATATTTGATATTCCTTAATCTATGATTTTATAGGATTCAATATAAGTTATCCATGATCTATTTAAAAATTAAAAATAATCATTTTAATTTTCCCATTACCAATGGATCATAAAAATATTGTGAATTTACTACTAAATTTCCCATTGGATTGTAAAACTAGGTGTATAACAAGGCCCATTTCCATGAATCACTCCATTATCAATTCTTTCTCAATAATATTTTTTTCCGGTTGTTAACCCTAGGTGTTTCTATGATATTTCAATATCTACTTATATTATCTAGATAAGGATTTATTTTTTTGGATCATTATTGATTTAAAATTTATATATAGGGTGTGCATATCCATTTTAGAAAAATTAATGAAAAAAAATCAGAGTCTATGAAATATTAAATTGTAGTGAGTGAAATGTTCTTGAGTTTAGATAAAGAAAAAATAAAAATTAAATAAACCCAATATTATAGTGGATCAAATTAAAAATAATATATTACACTCCCCTATCTACTCCACTCCTTGAGGAGAATAATACCCACTAAGTGAATCAATTTTAAAGGTGTGAGAACATTGTTTATATACCCTTCCTTTTAATAACTTAGAGGCACAACCTAGTATTTTATACCAAAGACTAACCAAGAATTCTTAGCAAAATTTCGATCAGGAGTCACAAACCAAGATTCGTTTTAGTTTGTATAATAACCAAATAAAGATAAAGAATTTTTTGATGAAAAAATCATAAAACAGAGAAGAGAAATCATAAAAATAAATTAACAGGATTTCACAAATAATACCAATTCAAGAAATTTAGAATATGTTCAGAATGTTGATAAGTATTAATATTGATGATAATTCATCACATAAATGATCAAATGTTGATTATGGATTCCTTCATTGAACAAAATAAAAAAAATTAAATGTCGAATAAGATCATGAACAATTTTTAGAGCAGTAGGAATATCGAATATGTATCAAAGGTGATATGAGTAAATAATCTGAAAAGTTATGTTTTTTTACCCCATGAAAAAATATCCCATACAATTAAAATGATATCTTTAGATGAGAATCTTTGTCTAACGAATACATTAAACATATTAGTGAAAAACAAAAAATTAATATGACTGTTAGAAGTACATTGTTAATGCCTCAGTGGATTAATATTGAATTAAAATTGGATTTACATTTCATTATGTATTATTAATATAAAAAATATATATTAATGTAATATATTGTAATCAATTTACAATGATAAAATAATTAAAATAGAAATATAATGATTTTGGTTATACATGTAAAAAAAGTGCAGTACAATATATCATCAGGTGAAATTTAATCTTCATGTATAATACATCATAAAATAATAATACAATTATTTTTAAGACTCTACAAATTTAGTTCCACCTAAAATAGCGATAATTTTTACAAAATAACTATTTTAACAACAAAATATTATAATAAGAAATAAAATTCTAGAAACATAAAAATTTTACTAACAATAACTCATGACCCACCATTGAGTTCCAATGACTGCTAAATAGCATATGAACATATGTTTCAATTTAATGAATATATAAATTGAGTTAATCAAAATTAAATACGTTCCGTTAATCTATGAATTCAAAGTCTTTATGCAATGAAACAATATTTTCCTCATTATTGGAAGTCTAGTGGTGGATCTGGGACAACTATTTCATAGTTCCAATGGTGGTGCATGGCACGCTGTTATATCACAATTTTTATATTTATCCTCTTATATATTTAGTTTTTTGAGGCATTTCACTACGGCAAAAAACGCATTTAGCGGCGGTTTTTTTCATTTCACGACGGTTTAAACCGCCGCTAAATCGATTGGCGGCGGTTTTGAAAAATCGCCGCTAAATTGTGTGTCGGAAAACTATTCGCGGCGGTTTTCAAAATCATCGTAGAATGTTTCACGACGGTTTTTTAGCGGCAGTTTAAACCGCCGCTAAATGATTTAGCGGCGATTTTTTTTATTTTTTTATTTTTTTATTTTTTGTTATTTTTGTTATTTTTTATTATTTTTAAATTTTATATATTTATATATTTATTGATTTTTCATATTTATTTATTTATTTTATTTATTTATTTTATGTATTTTTTATGTATTTTTTTATTTTATGTATTTTTTTATTTATTTATTTTTTTGATTTATTTATTTTATTTATTAATTTTATTTATTTGTTTATTTATTTTTCATATTTATTTATTTTTCGTATTTATTTATTTTATTTATTTTATTTCATATTTATTTATTTTATTTCATATTTATTTTATTTCGTATTTATTTTATTTCGTATTTATTTTTTTTTATTTTTTTTATTTTTTATTTATTTATTATTATTTTTATTTATTTAATTTCGTATTTATTTTTTATTTTTTATATTTTTTATTCATTTTGTATTTATTTTATTTACTATTTTATTTATTTATTTATTTATTTCGTATTATTTTATTTACTTTTTTTATCCATGCATGCACATCCCATGCACATGCACATGCACATGCATACCCATGTAATATAAAGAAATTCTGCGTTTGGTGAGATTTGAACCCCTAAACTCTTGCATATTTTCCAAAGACTTTACTAGTCCAGCACGCTCAACATGTGGTTAATAAACAGAATTTAATATAGTTATATATAGTAATTGAAAAAACAAATAATACATAAATAATAGATATAAACTCAATAATAATAAATAATAAATAATAAATAATAAATAATAAATTAGGAATAATAAATAATAAATAATAAATCATATATAATAAATAATAAATAAAGATAAATAACAAATAATAATTAAATATAAATAATAAATAAATAATAAATAATAAATAATAAATAATAAATAATAAATAATAAATAATAAATAATATATAAAGATAAATAATAAATCATAAATAATAAATAATAAATAATAAATAATAAATAAACATAAATAAATAATAAATAACAAATAATAAGTAATAAATAATAAATAATAAATAATAAATAATAAACAATAAATAATAAATAATAAATACATAATAGATATAAATAATAAATAACAAATAATATATATAAATAATAAATATTAAATGTTAAATATTAATTATTAAATAAATAAATATTAGATCCGTGACCTGTCAAATCAAAGATCCTGAAACGATCTTTGTCCTGAAAGGTGAATGTGTCCGAATGGACAGACGGATCGGAAGTTGTGACCATTTAAAAAAAGCTGATGGGGAACAGGTGCTAGAAACGAGGCATTGAAAAACATAACAAACATGATACCCACTAAAAAGGCCATAACATATGATCTAGGAGTGCATGTGGGCTCCGCGACAAGTCAAACTGAAGCTCATGGAACGATCTATGATCTAGCAGGTGGAGGAGGCCGAACTGACACACTGATCGAATGTGAGGTCTGTTTGAAGACAAGTTCGACGGGACACCGGTGATGAAAACAGGGTTTTAGAGGCCTTCATTGGGGTTTTTTGGGTCGAAAAACACAACAAAGGTTTTCTTTTATCATATTAGTGCGTAGCTCTCTTCGCTGGCTTCGATTTGATATGTGGTAGAGCCCAAACGGACACCCGGAGCGAAAGTTATGACCGTTTGAAGTTGGATAACTTTTTTCAACTTTCTTATAACTCTAATATCTTCCATACCTTAGACTGTCTCACGGTTTTGATTATATGTGCCTCTATATCTCTTCATGAGCTTCTACTTGACTAGTCGTGGTGCTTCAACGGACACCCGGATCAAAACTTATGGTCGTTTTCGTGTTTTCGGGGTTTCTCGTGGTTTATTTTTTAATTTTTTTTATTTCATTTCGCTGCGGTTTTACCGAAACCCCCGCTATTTTGCTGCGGTTTTTTAAAAAATCGTTGCTATTCCTCAAATAAAATTTAATAAAATTAAAAAAAATTAAAAAAAATTAAAAAATTTGCCGTTTAGCGGCAGTTTTTAAAACCGCCGCAAAATGGCGGCCCTGAACGCGTTTCGGGGCGGTTTTAAAAACCGCCGCTAAAAAACCGCCGCTAAATGGCGTTTTTCTTGTAGTGTGGTCATTTTTAAGAAACTATATAGAAAATTATTATGCGTTTAAGTATAAATGGATATTTAAGTATATGGATCAATTTCCAAAATTATGTCCTTTATAATGTTCCATCAATTCTTAATCATGTGACCTTTCCTCCTTTTGTACATCAATCGCATTATCTATTTCATGTTTTGTTATAAAAATAAGTGATAGAGAAATTACATGTTTTGATATGTGATTTTTTTCTGCTGGATGAAAACATTTCTTTTGATAAACATACTATACATATTATTAACCATAGAGATAATGATTTATAGAATAAACTAATTTAATAGGTTATGGTTTTGTGGAAAAACCATATAATTCAAGAAGTAACATGGGAATCTGAAAATACTATGGATGAAAAATATATGTACATTCTATGTATAGAATAAAATTGCACGGGCACCATTTTAAAAATAGGGATACTATTAAAAACCAATTAGGGTTATGTTAAATCATTTTCAAGCCATAATAATATACATTAATAATGGTTTATTTTGTTATATTTATTATCTTAACAATATATTTTTTTATTGGAACAAAAAAAATATTTCTAATAAAGTAGTTTTTCATATAATATATAGATTTTTTAAAATCATTTAATTTGAAATTATAGATTTTTATTTTAACTAAATTATCATTATTTTTTAATTAATTATGTAAAAATCATATTTTGACTATTTGTTGATATTTTTTAATATTGTTTCTTCCAAAAATTATGAATCGCAGTTATTAATATCAAAAAACATAATGTATTAACAAATTAACATACTATTTTGGTTAATTTTGAAATTTTAGTGGTTTTTGTAATTACAAATAATAGAATAAATTTTTTAGAATCAACATTATATATGAATTTAGAATTAAAATACTTTTATTCATAAAATGAAGTTTTATGAAAACATGTTTCTGATCACATGTTATGGGATTCAGTTCCAATTTAATTAATCCAATTATTTGACTTGAATTAGATAAATAGATCACATATTTATAATCAGAATTAAAAATGATCTTAAATAATTTCATCTAATTTTTTTCTCATAATAATTTGAAAAAATACTTAAATCTAATTATTTCGGTTAAAGATGTAATATTTATATCTTGGGAAATATTAATAGATATAGGTTAAGATAATCAAGGAATCTTTTATAAATAATATTTTGTACTATTATTTCAATATAATAATATACCATATATATAAATAATCTATTTTGATACTTTTTCTTTTAACATTTCATTCATATAATTTAATTCATTAAAACATTCCATGTTTTTTCTATCCCTCACTTATAAAATGAAAACCCCTATCCATTTACAGCAAACATAAAATGAAATTTTATTAAAAAAATTACCAAAAAATAACTTCCATATATCCCTAACCCCTTCAAATAGATATTTGGTGGATTTGAAAACTTTTCTATAAAGGATTTAGGTATAAACCTATAGAGTTTTTCTGATGAAGCGGTATTATTCTTAACCGGAGATTTATCCATTATTTAGTTTTCTTCCACCTAATCATATTATTTAAATACTATGATATAATAACACAAATGTGTTAAAATTTATAACATGTTTTGTATTTTTTCATAACCTATTCCCATCTCTTTTCTCTATCCAATGGGAAATCAAATCAGCATTCTTGCATAAGAAAGACTACCAACTCGTGAAATGATATTGTTTTTTGTTTAACGTATTATCACATATAATTATAATGATATATTCAATTAATATATATGATATTTATGGAATATATAATTTTCTATAAAGGTAATATATCATTTAATTTATTACTATTCCAACTATTGAAAAATGATAACTATATTACTTTATACCAGTAGATTACCTCCTCTTCAAAGTGTTGTGATTCATTTTTTTTGACATGATCACATAGGTGATATTTGTAAGTGTATATAAATAAAATGTTTTTTTAATTTAAATATCATTCTTTAGATATAATAATACTTAACATCTTTTATCCATGTTCATTGAATGATTGAAATTTTACTCATGCATACATATTCATACTATCCCCCTGATTGTAACACTATACACTTCTCCAAACTAAATTTCATGGTTTATTTTAGATCTAAAATTAATATATAAAAATTATATTTTTTTCATTGTTATTAATATATAAATGATTAAATAAGAACAAGATTATCTATAGTGAATGTACCAATTTTATTTCGAAAATAAGCGACAAATATCATCAAATCATCTAATGTGAACTTAATTGATGATTTAATTGAATATAACATCCCAATAAATAAAATAAATTGAAAAATAATAATAAATTTTTTTATTAATAGTGTATATAATTAACATAATTTTATTATTTAGGAAGATAATCATTTTATTTGTTGATTTAGACTCAAGGTAACATATGCATTACCTTTAAAACAGTATCATAAATGTATTGATGATTTATTTTATGAATAATTTATTATTTTTACATATTCATAAAATTATTCTATGGATGTGGTCATTTGGGAATAAATGAATTTTAAATTATATTCAATGTAAAATTAAACATTCTTTAAATAGTTTTTAAAAATAATAATGAATATGATTTTAAATGTAAAATTCTAACAAAAATTAAAAAGGATTATTAAATTTCAATGTATAAGGTGTTAATTTTTTTTCACTTAAATAAAGATGTTCTATAATTTTATATTTAATTATATTATTCTCTGATTTCTTCAATTAAATAAAATCCCTTCCCTTTATTATTGGTATTGTAATATGGTGTATTAAATGAAATGGATATTTTAATATCTGGAAATATTTTTCATTTGGGTGGAATTGTTTTTATATCTGTGATGATGAAAACGATAGATACAATTTATTATGATTATGTTTCATTTACAAGGAATCTATTATAATGATAGTTAATATTTATATAACTCATGATTAAGGGTGAGACAGATATATCTCATTATGAGTGGAATGATCGTTATAACTCTATAATGAATTTGGTAAGAGGATTTTGTAAACCAATAAGGTGTATCCTAAGATATTATCGGAACACCTAAAGTAGTATATTATATTTTTAATATATATTTTATGTTTCACATTTAAATGATTTATTGTGTTAGATATATTAATTATATATAAATTTATGGGATAATATAGAAATCTTATGACCTATCAAAGTAAGTTTGAAGACATTGATCTTTATTATGAATGAATTCAGGGATTTTTACATTAATTTAACATAATTCAACATAAGATATAGATACCAATAGTTAAATCTTAAATTTGGTAGCTTTACTAAAAACATTAAATAAGAAATACATCATCTTTTTTGGAAACTTCCTTGACATGATCATATTATTCCTTCATACATAACAATACATGGGATAACCTAGGGACTTCAATAATAATGGGGTAGAAATAAATACAAGAAAAGGCATAAGTATGGAACAACTTGAATAATGTAAAAAAATTTATAAAATAGTAATATCAATGGGTTATAAAATGACAAAGAATCATAAAGATGAATAATAAGTCATTATATGACTTGAAATCTTAAAGGAAACTTGGGAAATGTTGAAACAACATAATACACTGCATCATAATCATTAGTGATGTCTAACATCCATGATATGATGATGGAAACAAAGTCTTGAAGTTTTAGGTTCAGTTCCTAATATGTATAATTATTTATCATTGGACTAAAGCATTACTCAATTCATAGGAGCTCAATATAATTCTTGGCACACTCATCACATTCATTTCATTATTATGTTTAAGAGTGACACATAGATCATAAATCATGGATTCAATTCCATAATATATTATTACATGATCAAATATTTTTTAATATATACATTTAAGTACCAAGTCATGATATTAGGTGTATAATGGAGGATTACCTTAATAGGAAATAGGAATGGGTATTCACTACCCAATTATTTGGAATATGAAATTATGCTGAAATTTCAGCAGCATAATTAGGGGTATGAATATTCATGGGAAAGAATAATTAGAGTAAAATTTTTAACTATTCATCTAGACATAAAATGGACACTAAGGGGAATATTTATGAATATATCCCAACATTAGTATATGAATATAAAAAACATAAACTAAACAAGAAGCATTAATAATGAGGTGAAAGAGGGGAACAGTTACCGTGAGAGTGTGAATCCAAATTCTTTATAGTAACTTCTTCAGAGAATAAGGGAATGTTCAGAGGTGTCTAGATAAGGGAAAATAGAGTAAGGACATTCTAAAAATATTTTTAAAGAATAGAAAATGGATCTTGGGTGAGTTTATAAAAAATGACTGTGGGTTTATTTATTATTTTCTAAATGTAGGTTTTGGATTCTATTATTAAATAATCAAAAAACAAAATATCCATTGGTTTTTATAATGGTTTATTTAAAATGAGTGTGTTTTTCACTATTTAATATGTTTATGGGATGAAATTAATAAAAAAACCATTTTGGATGTGACATGGTGTCATATTCTTTAATAAATGATTTTATAAACAAAAAAATATATTAATGGTTTTATAGGAAATATAAGGGAATATAAAATTAATAAAACTAAAATAATATAACATTATTTTAAATTTAAAAAATTTATATGGTCTGTTTTACCCTTTATAGTATTTATTACATAATATTTGGTTATTATGATGTAAATATACACACTGTATATTTATAGCGTAATAAATTTTAACTGAAAATTAGACTATCATAGAATTTAAGGAAAAATTAACATTTGTATAATTAAAATATTCTGATTCAAAAAAAAATAATATTTATTTTTTGATAAAAAAATACTAAATAACTGTATTTTTATTTAAAATAAGAATCAACATTTATTGAGAAATTGTGGGTTTTTTTGACAATATGTGTATGATCACCCATATGAAAATTAAACTTGACTTCATCAAAATTATATTCTCATTTATATTTATGAAAAAATATTTAATAGTTATATTTCAATATAATAATATTAATCTAAAAAATCCATTAATTCTATAAAACAAATCCATTAATTGAATTTGAATATTTCATAAAATACCAATTGTGATTTGTTGGAGGAAAATAAATATTATTTATATGGTAATAATATTAAAATGAATATATATCCACTATTCTAAAAAATATACATACCCATGTTATTAGGGTCTTGATACATATATCATTAATACACCCAGAAACTCCAAAATGGTAAGGTGAGAAATGGTATTATTTTCATGAGGTTAGTTTAGAATACATAGATTGTCTTCGGATCTCGATGATCTTGAACATAGGCCCTAAATGGTTTCTCCCATGATTTATTTATTTGATCTAATAAATGTATTAGTCATGTAAAAATCATAGTGATTCTATATACATATTAATATCCAATTATTGTGCTTTATAGGTGTTTCCCTCGGAATTCGGGGATGACCTCCTTGATGGGAGATTCAAACGTTCCGATCGGTTTCTAACGGGTTTGTTTGTATAAACGGAAACATCCAATGACTTCAAATCCATTTGGACCTACTTTCCAAAGGTAGGTTCTCATTAGTTTGTGGACTGATGAGGCTTAGGAATTTTCATTGGTCGAGAGGATGAGAGGTCAGACTCATCACACCTTTTTGAGGGGAATTATTGTCTACTCCGGGACACTCTTTATAGATTTAAGTTATGTTTGTGAATCCTTATTACATTACCAAGTATAAAATGAGCATTCCATCAATTTTGAAAATCAATGATTAAATATGTATGAAATTTAGAGAATCTTTTATATGTATTCGAGGTTCTTCATCAATAGAGAATCATCTGTATCTATTTAGAGATTCTTGGTCAATGGTATCCTTCAAAACATTTATATAAAAGTCTCCTGGTCATTATGATGACCAGGCTTGTTTTAAAGCCACTCAGTGGGGCACTTGAAGTTTATTGTCATTCAGAAGGGCATGGATTATTTCAGAGCTGGGATCGAACCCCTATATGGGCTACCAATGTATCCTTTGATTTGGAAAAGGAATCAGAACCCACGTAGTTCGAATAAGGGAGTATGATGTTTATGATTGATGGCTCAAATAAGGATGTCATAATTAATTTTACCCTCTAAGCTCACGTGAGTCATGCTCGGTGTGAGAAACAATAGGTATTGGTAATAAAATAGGCAATTGGGCCATGAATGATGTAATCATACGAAATAGTTTGGGGCTTATGTATGTATGACTGCCCAAATAAATGAAGGTTAGGATTTACTTTAGGGAGAAAATCCAGGAACAGGGTCCATAAAGGTATATGTGCTTTATTGAGATTTGAATACTCTAACATTGGACATATTCCTGAAAAGGAAACCCAAATTAGGAGAGTATTGATAATTGGGTTTCACTCCTGCGAAGGAATCCCAAATCAAAAGTAAATTAGGACTGGTTAAGAGAATTTAAGGGACTTGGGGCTTACTCCTCAAAAAAAGCCCAAGTTATGACTGGGAGTTATTCCTGAAGAGGAAGCCCAGGTTAGGGGAATTGGGGCTTACTCCTGAAAAAGAAGCCCAAAATTATGACTGGGACTTATTCCTAAAAAGGAAGCCCAGGTTAAGGGAATTATGGTTTGGGGCTTACTCCTGAGGAGGATGCCCAAATTAGGGGACTGGTGCTTACTCTTGAAGAGGATGCCCAAATTAGGTGATTGGGGCTTACTCCTGAAGAGGATGCCCATATTTGAGGATTATGGTTTGGGGCTTACTCCTGAGGAGGATGCCCATGTTTGAGAACTTTAAGAATTTGGGGCTTACTCCTGAGTAAGATGCCCAGGTTAAAGGACTTATAACTGGGGATTATTCCTGAAAAAGAGACCTAGGTTAAGGATTCTCTCATCTTAAAGGATGAGGTTGAATGAATGAACTCTCAATCTTTTTAGTGACATAAAGATGCAAAAATCACTATGTTTTGAGAGATATTCCACATAATTCCTTTTAGATAAGGAAGTCAAATCAAGAAATCATGCCATTAATGCCTTTGAAGTGTTTCCTGAAGACTGAATCTGGAATAGGAAAGGTGTAATGGATTAAGAGGGGTAAAATGGGCAAGATGGGCACCCAAAAAGGAAGGGGCACACAAATCTTGGAAGGCGCGCAGGTACTGTGTGGGCACGCAAGTATTGGTCGCGCAGGTATACCTGCGCGACATGTGTGGGGTACTTGCGCGATGTTCAACCAGCATTGAAATACTTGAACGACTCTTTATTAAATCCTTTAGAATCCTCTTGAGGTTCTTCCAGAAAAGGGACTTGCAAGTTCTATTGAAGGAGTAACGCGATGCGCAAGTGTGGCCACTTCCCTTAAGGGCTGGCCACTCAGGCGCGCAAGTGCTGATGAGTTTCAATACTTAGTCTTTCCTTCCTCTCTTTAGATCTTCTGTTCTAGGTAAAAAAATTACCTTAGAAGTGTTCTGGAAGCTTTGAGAAGAGACTTGGGCATCTGGAGATTCAATCCAAGTTTCTGAAAGAAAAATCCTCACGAATGGGGGGCCCATAGGGTCTATTTATATGCAGAAGAAGACCCCAGGCAGTTACTGGGCGGTTATCAATTAGGCCGCGCAAGTTACTTGCGCGCCAAAGTGTGTCGCGCAATTCCACTTGTAAGACCATGAGGAAACTTGCACGGCATATGGGAAAATTTATCCTTGTTCATCCCTTTGTCTATTTTTGATGTTTTCTTCAAAGGTCGAACCATTTTAATCTCAGATCTTCCCCTTTTCCAATCATTAGATTCTGTGACGAATGGAGCATCAACAAAAGTCCCCCCTCAGAGTTGGATCCAGAGAGAAATAGAGGATTTGACTCTGAGGAAATTGAATATATCCAAAGGAATAATGGCGCGCAAGTGTTCCAATGCGTAAAGGGTGGTACGCCAGTGTGCGTCACACAGGCCTTAAGCGCACTGGATACGGCGCGCAGATAGGCTTCATGGCCTATAAATACAAGACCTCACCTCCATACAAAGCATCTGGATTTCCGGACTACAAACCTCTCGAGCTCTCGTCGTGCAGGTCATCATAGCCGCGCAAGTTTCTATGTTTTCCAATATTTCCTTGATGGTGTTCTGCTATCAAGGTATCTGGATTTGCGCGGTTTATACTTGCGCGTTAAACACTAGCGCGGCACACGAACACTTGGGCTCCAATTTTTAGACTTGCGTGCCTTAATGCCTTATCCATTTTTTCAAATTTCTTCAGAAATTTTATGAAAAAATAAACCCATTTAAGAGTTAGTTTATTCATCTTTTGTGTAGATTCAGTGATTCCCAAGGGAATTGGAACGGTTGATGAACTAGCTAGCAAGCAGATTGATGACATGATGAACATCATTGGCCATGATTACTACGATATCTATGACAGAACTCTCCTAGATTTGGCTATGTACTTGAAGAAATATCATCCAAATTTTCCACAGAGCATCAATCTGCCTCTGTGTGGTCATGGTCATGCGCAAGGAGTCCATGTTCCAAATGTAAAGAATTATACAGCTGAGATGCAGCTGCACTGCTACTCCTCTATTTCGGTTATGCTGTGCATTAAGAGAAACAACAATGGTGTGAACTTTCAAGTTCTCCTTCAATGCCATTTCCTTGCAGATATGAAAATGGAAAACCCATGGGCTGAAATGTTTTCCGCTGCCGGTTGGTGGAGAGAAGACAAACATGGAATTAGAGCAATATCTGAAAAGGTTACTCTCTCCAAATGGATATTTACTTCCAATGCTCCATTATCAAATCCATGTATCCATCTTCCAAGTCTCTTGGACAGAAACAGAGTCACAGTTTGATCAGCAGAAAATTTTCTCAAACCACACCCAAGAACATTCTTTTTCAATTGTTCCGAGAAGAGCTGGTTTCACTTCACCTCTTATTGTATCCAGTTGAATGAATGAATTCCAGGTGGTTGACGAGGAAGCTCGGGGTGCCGCAAATCAAATGAAGAGTTATGTTTAAAGCCTTTTGTTATTCTTGGAAAAGAGAAGAGACTTCAGTCTGTGGATGTCCTTCTATCTCATGTGTATCAATGAAAAACACTTTCATCTTCAAATATTTGTACCTGCATTTTCTTACTACCTACTTCAAATTTACTTAATCCAATGGGCCTAGTAATCATAGTTTGATTTTTACTAGTATTATTACAAATAAACCTACACACTTTGAACCTTTAAATTGCTCAATATTAACTAAATCATACTAAATGTATGTTTAGTGAGCTGGAACTTGACTTTTATTCAGAGTTCCTTTGACTTTTGTGGGAAGTTTAAAGTCATGCACGACAGACATAAAGGGGCTAATGTTTAAGGTCGAAATAGCTTTGACCAAAATGGATAAAAGTTGATTCAATTCCTTGAAAATTTATCTGAAAACATATTACCATACCCAAGTATTAGGGAGAAAAAAATGTAAACTACAACTTTAAGAATATTTGAATCTGAGGAATGATATGAAAAAGAGATAAAAAGGCATCAAAACAAGTAGATTCCAAAGAATGAAGTTACTATTATTTAACAAAACCCATTAGGGGGTTGAATTATGCAGGTCCACCTAAGAGCATTGGCTGTATGGTCAAATAAATAGCATCTTTCGGCTGAAAAGTCTGTTATGTGGACTGTTTATGCAAGGCCGCCTATGGGCACGTGCTGCATAGTCAGGAAAAAGAACTCTCAGAAATTTACTTTCCTAGTGCTAAAAGCCAGTGAAAGTTTATGGAGATTCAAATCTTCTAAAGTATAGAGTTTTCTATATGGAAAGAGGTACTTGAATATGGAGAAGATATTTCCGAACAAGACTATCGAAGAATTGAATAGATATCACTCAAACGAAGGTCTGACCCAAACGCAGGGAAGAAGAATATGGAGAGTATAAACCATAGACATGAATACTTTCAGATCATGAAAAAGGACATGAGACAAATATGTTAAGGATGGCTATTTTTTCGTAGATCCCTACATACCGTCATTTACGATGAATAATGACAAAAGAGGCATTATTCCCAAGAATGAAGTTAATATCATTTAATAAACCCGTTAGGGGGTTAGATTATGCAGGGCCACCTAAGGGCATTGGCTGTATAGTCAAATATATTGTATCCTTCGGCTAACAAGTCTATTATGTGGACTGTTTATGCAAGGCCATCTATAGTCACGTACTGCATAGTTAGGCAAAATAATTCTCAGAAGTTTGACATTTTTGTGACTAAAAGTTCAGAAAAGGGTTATGAAAATCTGAAAATATTTAAGGTTAGGATAATAACACATAAAGATGGGTATTTTCCAATGTATATAGAGATACATAGGTCAATGATAACAATAATCATGTTGTGGCTGGGTCCTGAATTGAAATTTTAGACTTCACTATGTATCTCATAAGAATGAGAATCAAGCCATACGTAGTTCTTGAAATGCAGTTTAACGTCATACATGATGAATGTATGAGAGATATTAGTTTAGGGTCATAGATTTAGGACCACAATAATGAATACACAGTGTGTGTTTTCATGAGGACTTTTCAGCCAAGGGACTGAAAGTGAAATTTGGTGTTAGGCCCAAAAGACATGGGGCTGGATTCGATGGATACTCGAACGTTCCTACGTATCCCATAAGGATGGGAATCAAGACCACTTAGTTCTAAATATACCCTTTGTACAAATTTGGTTCGTACATGTGAAGGGTGAAAGGGGACTTTAGTACAATGATGGTTTAACCCGAGATAAAAAGTTTAGGCATTACCATGTATTCACATGGTCTTTTTGAAATGAAACATGATTGAAAAATCACATAAATAATGGTTCCCACTCAAATGAGGAAATCAAAGAGTATTGTAGTTTATTTTCATACCAGACAAAAGTGTTGTATAGTTTAACGTCGTATAACAAGGACGAATGTGAACCAATGTAAAGATATTGATTCTTGGGGTCATTTCATGAATCCACATCATATGAGATGGGGGTGAACCGTTGTGAAGAGATTGGTTTTGGGATTGAACCCTGGGAGTTTGCCTACATACCCAGCCTAGAAGGTAAGGATCAAAGTCCGTGTAGTTCAATTAATGAATGAATTAATGATCAAGTTGTTCGTGGAGACAATGAACTAAAAAAAGTTGTTGGGACTTACACATGGTTAGTGGCCCAAATATAGTGTTATAGTTGAGGTTTGCTCTAAGCTCACGTGAGTCATACTCAGTGTGAGAAAGAAGAGGTAGCAACAACCTTAACGATGCACAGTTTAATGTCATGTAGCAGGGAAAATATGAAGGGACTATGCAGTTTAAAGTCTTGCAGTTAAGACTGTTGGTGCTGCACAGTTTAGTGTCATGTAGCAGGGACAATGTATCATTTAATGTCATGTAGGGCGTATCATGACCTTTCTGTACAATTTATCGTCATGTAGTTATGACGACGGGGAAAATAGAGTTTAACATCATGTTGGATGAAGGGGGGTGGGGGGACTGTGAAGTTTAATGTCATGTAGTGAGGACAAAAGAGTGCACCATTTTAACGTCTTGTTGGTCGCATTGGGGATTTTTTCCACAGTTTAACATCATGTTGGATGAAAAAGGGACGATACAGTTTAGCGTCATGTTGGACGAAAGTGCGAACAGTTTAAGGTCATACGCATAAACCGTGGATGGTGAAGTTTAAAGTCATACAGGACCGTTGATGCTTATGTAGTTTAACATCATTCTGGACGTAAGGGACTTTTATATAGTTTAGCGTCATGTAGTTACGAAGTCACAATTTAACGTATTGCTGGACGTAAGGGACTTGCAAACAGTTTAGGGTCATATACATGGACAGTTGAAGTTGTAGTTTAAGGTCATACGGGACCTAGTTGCAGTTTAAGGCCATACTGGACCATTTAGGGAATTTTTTTTTCATAGTTTAATGTCGTGTGGGACGAAGTTGCAGTTTAATGTCATACTGGACCATTACTGTATAGTTTAACATCATATAGCAAGGACGAATAGGTGATGAACAGTTTAGTGTCATGTTGCGGGGACATATTCTGAATAATTTGTAATTTATACAAAATATTTCTTAAAAAATCTGGCATTAGATGGAGTAGTAATGAGTTCTTCATCCATCAAGATTAATGAATAAGCTCCATTGGAGTAGACCCTATGTATTGAATAAGGTCCATCCCATTTTGGCTCAAGCATGGGAGGTTTCTTTCCTAGTATCATTGGAGTTCTAAGAACTAATACCAATTCTCCCAGAATGAATGAACGAAGACGAACTTTTTTGTTAAAAGCTCGTGCTATTCAATTCTGATAGATTTCTAAATGATGCAAAGTGCACAATATTTTCTCATATAACCATTCCAATTCATTCAATCTCTTTTGGGATTGCTCATATGTAGATAACCGATCACAAATGGATACTCTGAGTGAGGGAAATTGAACCTTAATTGGCAAGACTGCTTCCGTTCCATATACAAACGAATATGGATTTGACCGCGTTGCATTGCGGGTGGTAGTCCGATAAGCCCATAAAGCATGAAAGAGTTTATCAGGCCATGACCTCTTATCATTATCCCCCATATTTTGCAGTATATTTGAAAGAATTTGGTTAAAGGCTTCTATTTGGCCATGGCCACCGCATGATATTGAGATGAATGGTTGGATTTAATGTTGTATTCTTGATAAAATTTCTTCACCTCAGAAGAACAGAAGTTGGTGCCATTATCTGTCAATATGCTATGAGGGTCACCAAATCTAGTAATGATGTTAGACTTGATGAAGCTAACAATGCATTTCAAACTGACTTTTTTAAGAGGTATTGCCTCTACCCATTTGAAAAAGAAATCAGTAGCCAGTAAGAATGTACTTAAACTGTTTGGCCGTAGCTGAAGGGTAAGGTCCCACAACATCCATTCCCCATGTGGAAAATGGCCACGAGTATTTAGCTGTATGAAGCAACTCTGGAGGTTGATGAATGAATTTGGCGTGTACTTGGCATGAATGACACTTCTTTGTGAAATTAAAACAATCTTGTATCATTGAAGGCCAAAAGTATCCAAGCCTTCAAATTTGATCAGAAAATCTATGTCCAGACTGGTGGGCACCACAGACTCCTGCATGCACTTCTTTCATGGCAACCATTGTCTCTTCACCATCAATGCAACTGAAGAGAACTCCATCAAAACCACGTTTGTAGAGAATTTTCTATAGGCAGTATGGGCTATCATAAAGATTAAAATTGACCACACGTCGCCGAATTTGATCTTTCTCGGCTCTATCAGGTGGAAGTGTTCCATTTTGAAGGTATTCCCTGATAGGTGACATCCGTCCTGTAGTATGACCATACGGTTCAGGAATGGGACTAATTTCATTAATTTCCTGTATTTCGGCTTGAACATAAGGTGAAACTGCACGACGGTGGGCAATACTGATGGTTGTCTCATCCCGATTTGGATATGCTAGAGGTGTGGCTATATTAGCCAGTGCATCAGCTTGAGCATTTTGTGATCTTGGGACATAAGAAAATGTCGGTTCTGAATGAAATTCCTCCATTAACTCTCTGATGTAATCATACAAAGGGATTAATTCTTCTTTTCTGATGGCATAATCCCCATTGACTTTTTTGATTACCAAGTCTGAATCACCTTTCACCTTTAAGTGATTCACTTGTGCTTGAAGCGCTAACTCCAAGCCTGTGATAAGAGCTTGGTATTCGGCTTCATTATTGGTACCACCTTCCCACAATAAAAATGAATAAGGTAACACTGCCTTATATGGAGAAATGAGCATAATTCCTAAACCAAATCTGTTGAATTTAGTATTTTCCAATTTCTTCCCTGTTGGACTTCTGGAAGCACCATCAAAATACATTTCCCATATTTGAGGACTCTCTTGAATAGAGAAAACTACCTCATCAGGGAGTTCAATATCTCAGACGTGTATTCCACTGAAGGATGTTCAGCTAGGAAATCATCCAGAGCTTGGCCCTTTATCGCCTTTTAAGACACATATTGAATGTTGAACTGCTGCAAACTAACTTCCCACCATGCTAGACGTCATGTAATCATTGGGCGACTAAGGATGAATTTGAGAGTATTATTGCGAGATACCAATTGGACCTCGTGATGTTGCAGGTAGTGTCTCAGTTTCTGAACTGGAAAGATTAATTCCAGGTAGCACTTCTCAATACATGAATAATGGGTTTCTGCTTCAAGCATAGTACTACTGAGATAGTAGAGGCTATTTTCATTCCCAACATCACTCTTTTGAGTAATAAAGGCACCCAATGATCACTCTAGAGCTGTCACATAGAGGATAAGTGTTCTTCCTTCAATAGGTGGCATGAGTACCGGTGGACTCAAGAGGTATTTCTTGAGAACATCAAATGCTTCTTGACATTTTTCAGTCCACTGGTAAATGACTCCTTTTTCAATAATTTGGTAATGGGTAAACTTTTTCCTGCCAAATTGGTGATGAAACGCCAAATATAGGCTACGTGTCCTTGAAATACTCTTAATTCATTCAATTTTTGAGGAGGTGACATACCAAGGATTGACTTGGTCTTCTCAAGATCGACTTCAATACCACGATGGCGTACAACAAAACTGAGAAATTTTCCTGAGGTTACCCCAAAAGAACATTTTAAGGGGTTCATCTTCAAATTATGTTGTCGAAGCTTGTGGAATATCACTTCCAAATAAGCCAAGTGATTAGAATGTTGTTTGTATTTAAGCACCAAATCATCTACATAGCACTCAAAAAACGTCTGTAAGAAAGGTTTGATGATACGATGCATGGCTCTTTGATATGTTGCACATGCATTCTTTAAACCAAAGGGCATCACCCGGAAACAAAACACACCTTGAGGGGCTTTGAAGGCTGTGGATTACTCATCTTATGGGGCCATTTGGATCTGATTATATCCGGAATATCCATCCATGAAGGAAAGTACTTCATAACCAGCCGTCGTATCAATTAAGAGTTCTATAATCGGAATTGGGAAATCATCTTTATGACAATACCGATTAAGATATCTGAAATCGATGCAAACCCTAATTTGTCTGTTCTTCTTCTTTACAAGGACAATATTAGCCAACCACTTGGGATACTGAACTTCTATGACGAAGTTATCTTTAATCAGCTTATCCACTTCAGCTTCAATTTTGGAAGCATAAGTTGGGTGTGTTCTTCTTACGGCTTGCTTAAATCCTCGATGTTATTTTCGTAAACCCAAATGATGTGTAGAAACATCAGGATCAAGCCCATGCATTTCTGTATATTTCCAAGAAACAATATCTGTATTTTCTTTAGAAAAGAAATATACATCTCTTTCTCTTCAAGGGTCATGGCTGCACTAAATAAAGTAGGGTGTGGATCTTTCTCTGTACCCAGATTTATTTCTCTGAGTTCATCCACAGTGATAGAGATACCCTCTTCAAATGATGGAGGATAATCTCTAAGATCTTCCTCTTCCTCTTCATCATGTGCTATTTCTTCCGTTTCTACTTGCATTGTAGATGACAAAACGAAATTTTCATGACCAGAAGAGATGTCAAAATTTGCATATTTTGAAGAAGAAGCTTCCATTTCCTACCCTATTGACGATAAAGGGTCTTCTATGGGAAATAAAGAGGAGATGATGGATTGAGAATTGACATCATTATTCTCCTCCGTGTTGCTATAACTTCTTCTGGCCTGATTGGCAATGTATAGACCTGTTGGATTTCAGCAGATGAAATGAAAATGTCATCACTGTTTGGTAGGTTACAAATTTCTCCCATGTTGTCTTGCTCGATTGCCCTTATTGATATTATGGATTTTTCCATAAGAGTATTTTGATTTGGTCCTATTTTGTCAATTTGACTAATAGGTAACACATAATCTGTACTCACATGTGTAAATCTATTTATTGGAATCTTCTCCAAACCATATGGAGCATTAAATTTAGTAATTTCCTTTATTGTAGATTTATCTCTTCCCTTTATGTGATAAAATTCCGCCTTAATGTATTGAGACTCACATGTCTTGAACGGGGCCTTATCACCATACAATGTTCCAAAATGACCATTGAAAAAGTATTTGAGACATTGATGGTATGATGAATGGATAGCTGCATGCTGATGTAGCCAGGGTCTTCGAAGTAAGACGTTGAAAGCTGAGTCTTGATCAACAATCATGAAATCCGAATTGGATACAGGATCTCCAAACTGAGTTCTGAGTGTAAATTTGCCCAGTGGTTCTTGTTCAATTTTATCATATCCTTGTAACATCATGGTAGAAGGAGATAAATCAGATTCTGTGAGGCCCAATCGATGAAGCGTACAAATGGGCATGAGGTTGACTCCTGAACCATTGTCAATGAAAGCTCTTAAGATATCTACAGCATTGATTTTTCCAGATAAGTACAGAGGTTTTAGGTGTCCATGAACAACATCATCTTCATCTTTATCAGTAAAAGATATCACTGCATGGCATTCTGCAGGATTATTCTCTATGTGATAGACTTCAGCTACAACAATTTCAGCTTCAAACTCCTAAGGACTTGACAAAGCTTCGATGAGTGCTTCTCGAAGATCTTTTGACGGATTCAAAGCATCCAAAATTGATAACTTGGATGGTACATGGGCCAAGTGTTTCGATATATCATACTTTTGAACTAGAGTTTTGCGTTTCCCAACAGGAATATGCGGTTTAGTAGGTACCCTGGAAGCAGATGCTTTGCAAGCTGATGCATCTTGTATTAGGATAGAAGTTGGCAACATCCTTGGTTTTGGAAGATTAGACCGATTAGATCCATTTACTTGCTGAGATAATGAAGACGGAACTTCAATTGGTCTTCCAAAATAACTGTGCCAAGACTGAGTTGGCTATTGGCAGAAGAACTTGCTTGTTATTTTTTAGCTCGCTGATGGGCTCTACCACGAGTTTCTGCTGCATACACAGTGCTAGCAGGGGTAGAATTGGAGTAGTGGCTTTGGAACGATCCATGTATTCCCCTGTATCCTGAACCTCTGGAACTTCCTCGTATTCCCTTATTTGATACAGGGAATTCAGGCTCATAAAAATTGAAATTAAGACTGGAATACGGATCTGTTAATTGAATCATATTAACAAAACTGAAGATTAACTCTTCGTCTGATAAAGATTCTGCCTGATTAGCCTGTTTTGGTTGTGCCGTTTGATGGGGCGGTGCTCGTGGCTTTGAATTAGATGGCATAATGTCTGCCAGAGTCAAAGACAATTTAGGCTTTGACACATACTCGTCTTCTTCTGATTCTTTTTCCTTCTTTGAATTAAACAGTTTCTTTGAGGACTTTCTCTCTGACGAAGAGGGTTTTACCGCAATATTCATGGAATAAGAAACAATTGGTTTCTTTAATTGTGTTCGAAAAATGGCATGAGTCCGATTGAATGTCTTTCTGACCATCCAATCATCATACATCTATGCATTTCTGCTTTTGACTTCTTGCCATTCACCTTCATCCTCTGGAACTGTAGCAGTAACACATGCTACTTGAGTCGAAGAACCATGAAACTTGACTTGTCCCAAGTCGAACATCTTTTGAAGGATGTCTTTGAAGACAAAACGCTCTAGGATGGGATGACCCAACATTTGATGAAGGGGATATTAATTGGGATGATCTTCATCTCCTTCCTTGTTTGGCCTCTTGGGCACTGGTAATTGAACCAAATTATTTTCCAGAGCTGAAATGAAGTAACCAGGAACTTGCTCATTTCGGAAAGAGTATGTTTTACTCTTCAAATCCTCAAATTGTTTTCATCGTTGATCTCTTTGATCAATTGGACAAAACGGCCTTTCTTGTTGGCATTCAGGAGGTGGAGCCCTTCGAGAAGATGAAGGTTTTAAAGTTGAAATAGGTACATGCGCTTGTTTAATCATAACTCTAGCATTTTCTTCTTTACACATTCTCCATCCTAGAGCTGATGGAATTACACGAGATTTAGACTTAGCCTGTATAAGGGAATCCTCAATCCGGTGAGCGATTGAATTAAGGTCTCGAACCCTCTTGTGTATTTCACAGGGATCAATGGCGTTCGTAATTCATCACACAAATTTTCCACACAGATTGGCAATAGCTCCTCCTGAGGGAGTGCTAAACTCAAGGAATATTTTAATCCCTTCCAGCGAGAAATGAAATCAGAGACCCTTTCATTATCCCTTTGCCTGCAGTTTGTAAGATCGAAAACTGTCATTTCTTGCAAAGTTGAGCTGAACTAAAGAAGGAATTTTTGGCGAAGATACTCCCATCCGATTATTGAATGGGGATTTCAAGCTTGTATATCAGACAAAATCTGGTCCTTGGAAGGTTCGTACGAAGCATCTGAGTTTCACTGCTTCTTGCTGCTCTGGAGTTCCCAGTATAGGATCACAATAAGACACATAATGTGTCAAATGTTGTTCAGGGTCCCCTGATCCATTGAAAGTAGGGAAAACAAGGTTTCCAAAACTGGATGGAGGAGAAATTAAATCTACACTTTCAGGGTAAACATTCTTTTCTGGTTAAACATGCGCCCGTTTCCCTTCCATACATTCTAACCGAGCTGTTAATGACTTAATAGTAGTTATTAACTTTTGAGAAACATCGCGTTGAATTTGGTCTTGGGTAGGTGCAATGACTGGAGCTTGGACAGATGAGGTGGTTGGTGCTACAACAGATGGTAGCACTGCCAACCGTTGTTGCGCTTGACCCGTAGGATTAGACCTCTGAGGGTGTACTGATAAAGGAGGATATTACTGATCCATATCAGTAGCATCAACAAATTCCTTCGGCTGTCGGACTCCAGTATTCTTAAGAAGAAGACTACTCTGAAGTGGTTCTGCATTCAACCTTCTTAATTCTTTCATTTCTTCCTCCTGTTGTGCAAAACTTTTCTCTAATGAGAGCGATTGACCTTCTCCAGAGGACTGATATGTAACCTGATTCTCTCCCCTCCCTTTTTTGGCTACATTTTGGAGAGAGCGAAGTGGATTAACTAGGTTCTGATTAATCCTTTGACTTCATTTACGCACACCTTCTTCTTTTGTATCGGTGCGTCAATTTACATGAGCATGACGCTCTTCATCTGAGTCCCCTGAGTGAGCCTCCTCTGGTGGATTAGCAACAATGACATTGATGACATTTATTGATGCATAATGCATCGCATCCCTTCTATCAACATTTCTGTGATATTGTCTTCTTTCATGTCTTTGATGAGACATTGCCTTTTGTTGATTGAATCCTTTAGGAACTTCTTGACGAGCTATAACATAGAGGGAATCTCCTGATAATTTGCCTCTTAGTTCCTCTTGAGGCTTCTTCCCCAATCGATAAAAGACCGACATTATCTGAGGAGGGGACTGATGATTTGAAAGAGTCCCTAGTCTCCTGAAATGGGGATGTTCCTGCTATTTCTGCTCAACTCATCGAATCCCATTTGTTGATTCTGAGGGTTGGGATAAAGGAGTCCCCAGTCTGACAAGCTGGGTTGGCTCTTGACATGCAATGTTTGAGATCTTCTTAAATTCTCTCTTGATCTTGCGAACCATAGTTCGGAAATTAGCTGGATGTATTAACCTGTATCTACTTTTACCACTTGGTTCAATAGACCGTTGGATGATTTCAGAAACATCTGTCACTTGATGATGTGTTCGCTCCATACGAGAGGCTTGTGAAATATTCTCTCCTACTTGATGTAGGAGCAATTCCACAACTTGTTCTCTATATTCTTGATTTTGAGAGGAACTAGTTGAAGCATGTTCTTGAGCAAGCTTTTGATTACAAACAAAGCCCATTGACTGTGGCCGGCCATGGGCAATAACATTGCATGAGACCATTTTTTGCGGGAATTGATGACTGGAAAGAACTATGAAATGTAGTGCTCCATGAACACCTCATCCTCTGATATGAACACCAAATGGGGCATTGGCAATTAACTAACGCAATTTTCTTAGTACACCAAGGCATGAACATTGAAGGGTTCTCTGCTGCTTTTCAGCTTTCAGATACCGAGAGACTGATAGAGATTCCAAATCAATCTGACGTTGTAGCCCTTCTATTATCTTAAGATGATTTTCATATTCATAATAAGATAATACATTCTTCTTCCATTGTAAAAGAGTTTTCCATATGTTGAGACGAATATCATTGATTCCATCTTCCGTCAACATCTTTGGAATGTCATACTGGGAGTCAGCCAAAGGCCAATACATGACTGGTACCTCACTTTTCGCCAGTTTTCTCCTCATGTTCAGAATTTCCTATTCACCATTAAATATAGATTATTCTACCTGTTTTGACCAGAGTTGGTTTTTCCTTGTTGCTTTATTGGATTCAACAATATTGGTAGAGAGATCATTGATCAAACTAGAATATGCATGACTTAGGGGTGGTTCGGAGAATGACCTACACCCTGGGATATCTTCTGATTGAGAAAGTATTTCAATTGCTAGAGATAAAGCATCATACATGACTGGTTTTGCATTTGAAAGTGCCTCATGATAAGAAGGCTTTCTCGGCACTACATTGTCCACTGGAGTATTTTCCAGGCAATGTGAATCACTACTGCGGAGAGGACTTTTGCAGCGAAAATCATCATCATGGGGAGGACCACCATAATGGGTTACAGGAAAAGATGAGATCTCTTGCTCCTTGGTCTTCTGACCACACAGAGGGTTCATGTGGCTCTCATCTGAAGACGAAACTTCATGATTGACCAAATTGTCACGAAGAAAGTCTTCATGAGGAAGTGTCTGTTGAAGACCTTCGGAATTAATGTTTCTGTTATTGAGAACTGAGGGAGTAGAATCTTGAATTCCAATAGATAAATGCCTGAGGGCTTCAAGAACTCCTGCATCGAGCAAGGCCTCGTTACAGATTGGCCTTTGATCTCCTGACTGTGCTGGGTAGATTTTCTTCTTAGATGCCTTCTTACTCTCTTTGGAAACCACTTGTTGAAGAAAGTGTTTGCTCTGAGTAGGTGTATGTGCCTGATCAGGAAAGATGGTCAGGTTAGGCTGACGATCTCCACTCAAATCAGGTGCATGATCCTGACTTGGTTGTCCGTATGATATGGGGGAGTATGCCCCATGACCCTCTTGGACTGGATCAGATGTGTGTGTCTGTTCCGGAGTGAATCGTTGATGTGTGACTCCACTACTAGGGATAGATTTATGTGTCTTTCCCTGAGATGATGCTGAAGCTGTTATGATATCCTGGCCAGCATCCAGAATATGAGCAGGAATTTTCTTCTACTCATTCACCATTGACAAAATATGCTTGGTGACTTCAGCTGCCAGAATGGGGATATACATCCATTCTGGGATTGGGGTAGGTGTATGTGCCTGCTCCTGTCCTCCTTTTCCTATCAGTGAATCCTAACAGTACTCAAGTGTGGGGGCAGAGAGTTGAGTCTGCCTCCTGTTTGTCGTCAGAGCTTTCCGACTGACTTCTCCATGCGCTGCCAAGCGAGACTGTTGGTAGGCTTGATTAGTAATAGCAGGTGTATGTGCCTGCTGATTACAATTCACCGAATTTAGTTGATGAGATCCATCATTTGTAGTCAGACGATCATGCTGATTAACTGATGATGTATAAGCAGGTGTATGTTCCTGCCTATAGTACTTCGCCGGAATTTCATGGCGGGATTGGCGTAGTGCTGCCAGACGAGTCTACTAGACATCAGAATTAAAACAGGCAGGTGTGTGTGCCAGCTTGATTTTTTCCACCTAGTTAGGTTGGTGGACTTCTCTGGAGATGGAAGGGATGAGAACCTGCCCACTATTGACCAGATTCTTCCTCTGGCGATTCTTCTTCCCTGCTCGAGTTCGAGGAACCTGAGCCGAACGCCTGTAGTCGGTACCCTCATCATGTTGAGGGCGCACTACCGCACGAGTCTGGTGGTGATTGTTGATGGGAGCCCTTGGGAAGGACACCTGTCTTTTTGAATTAAGTCCCTGAGGGACCTGCTCATTCACTTCCTCAGAGTAAGGGAGCGAATGGAAATTGTCTTCCGAGGATAACGACCCAAACCGGTTTGAGACGGTAGTCATCACCCCCTGCCTCTTGATCATTGGTCATCGTTGTCCGGACGACCTGTGTGATTTGTTCACTTGGAGGGCCTGTCGGGCAGCTCCAGAGTTGGGATGGTACCATGTTGACAGTACTCCTTAACCAGTGCATTTGATACCCAGCGTTGAAGACACTGAGTAGGCGATGTCATCATCAAAGTAGATGTCGATCCAGTAGGAATAGCAGCAGTGGTATTTGCAGGTGTAGTATTCACAGGTGTGAATTTGAGAGCAGCCATTATGAAAATACAGAAGATCTTGGAAAAGAGTTCCTTTTTTATATAACAGACATAATCAAGATAAATTCAGCCACTTCATCTTTTGGATGACTACACATGTCAATGATTGGTTTTGTTAGCCCTCTTATTGAGTTTAAAATAGGGGATTATCAAATAGGTAAAATATCATTTTAACTTGGTTAGGGATTCACGTCGGGTTCACCATTTTTTGTTTCCCTCGGAATTCAGGGATGACCTCCTTGATGGGAGATTCAAACATTCCGATCGGTTTCTAACGGGTTGGTTCATAGAACCGGAAACATCCAATGATTCCACATCCATTTGGACCTACATCTCAATGGTAGGTGCTCATTAGTTTGTGGACTGATGAGTCTTAGGAATTTGCATTGGTCGAGAGGATGGGAGGTCGGACTCATCACACCTTTTTGAAGGGAATTATTGTCCACTCCGGGACTCTCTTTATAGATTTATGTTATGTTCGCGAATCCTTATTACATTACCAAGTATAAAATGATCTTTCCTTCAATTTTTACAATCAATCATTAAATATGTAAGAAATTTAGAGAATATTTTATATGTATTCGAGGTTATTCATCAATAGAGAATCATCTGTATCTATTTAGAGATTCTTGGTCCATGGTATCCTTCAAAACATTTATATGAAAGTCTCTTGGTCATTATGATGACCAAGCTGGTTTTAAAGCCACTCAGTGGGGCACTTGAAGTTTATTGTCATTTAGAAGGGCATGGATTATTTCAGAGTTGGAATCGAACCCGTAGATGGGCTACCTACATATCCTTTGTTTTGGAAAAATAATCAAAACCCACGTAGTTCGAATAATGGAGTATGATGTTTATGATTGATGGCTCAAAGAAGGATTTCATAATTACTTTTACCCTCTAAGCTCACGTGAGTCATGCTTGGTGTGAGAAACAAGAGGTATTGGTAATAAAATAGAAAATTGGGCCATGAAAGATGTAATAATAAGAAATGGTTTAGGGCTTATTTATGTATAACTGCCCAAATAAATGAAGGTTATGATTTACTTTAGGGAAAAAATTCAGGAACAGGGTCCATAATGTTATATGTGCTTCATGGAGATTTGAATACTCTAACTTGGGACTTATTCCTCAAAAGGAAACCCAAATTAGGAGAGGATTGAAAATTGGGTTTCACTCCTGTGAAGGAATCCCAGATCAAAAGTAAATTAGGACAGGTTAAGAGAAATTAAGGGACTTGGGGCTTACACCTGAAAAGGAAGCCCAAGTTATGACTGGGACTTATTCCTGAAGAGGAAGACCAGGTTAGGGTAATTGGGGCTTACTCCTGAAAAGGAATCCTAAAATTATAACTGGGACTTATTCTTGAAAGGGAAGTCCAGGTTAAGGGAATTATGGTTTGGGGCTTACAGTTGTGGAGGATGCCCAAATTAGGGGACTGAGGCTTACTCCTGAAGAGGATGCCCAAATTAGGGGACTGGGGCTTACTTCTAATGAGGATTCCCATATTTGAGGATTAAGGTTTGGGGCTTACTCCTGAGGAGGATGCCCATGATTGAGAACATTAAGAATTTGGGGCTTACTCCTGAGTAATATTCCCAGGTTAAAGGACTTATAACTGGGGATTATTCCTGAGAAGGAGACCCAGGTTAAGGATTCTCTCATCTTAAAGGATGAGGTTGAATGAATGAACTCTTAATCTTTTTAGAGACATAAAGATGCAAAAATCACTTTGTTTGGAGAGATATTCCACAGAATTTCTTTTAGATAAGGAAGTCAAATCAATAAATCATGCCATTAATGGCTTTGAAGAGTGTCTTGAAGACTGAATCTTGAATAGGAAAGGTGTAATGGCTTAAGAGGGGTAAAATGGGCAAGATGGGCACCCAAAAAGGAAGGGGCGCACAAATCTTGGAAGGCACGCAGGTACTGTGTGGGCGTGCAAGTATTGGACGTGCAGGTATACCTGCGCGATATGTGTGGGGTACTTGCGCTATGTTCAACCAGCATTGAAATACTTGAGCAACTATTTATTAAAGCCTTAAAATCCTCTTGAGGTTCTTCCATAAAAGGGATGAAAAATTTCTATTGAAGGAGTAAGGAGGCACGCAAGTGTGGCCACTTCCCTTAAGGGATGGACACTCAGGTGCGCAAGTGCTGATGAGTTTCAACAATTAGGCTTTCCTTCCTCTCTTTAGATCTTCCGTTCTAGGTAAGAAATTACCGTAAAAGTGTTCCAGAAGCATTGAGAAGAGACTTGGGCGTCGGGAGCATCAATGCATGTTTCTGAAAAAAAAACTCCTCACAAATGGGGGGCCCAAAGGGTCTATTTATAGGCAGGAGAAGACCCCAAGCAGTTACCGGGCGGTTATCAATTAGGTCGCGCAAGTTACTTGCGTTCCAAAGTGCGTCACGCAAGTCCACTTGCGCGACTATGAGGAAACATGCATGGCATATGGGAAAATTTCTCCTTGTTCATCCCTTTGTCGATTTTTTATGTCTTCTTCAAAGGTCTAACCATTTTAAACTCAGATCTTCCCCTTTTCCAATATTTAGATTCTGTAACGAAAGGAGCGTCAACAATAGGTCTTAGTCTTAGTATTTTAGGCCTTACTACTTTTGTTCATGTCAAATTGGATTTATTGAAAACTTATATTTATACTTATCATATGATCATAGTTCAATGGATATATTATCAAGGGTTATTATGCTTTAAGTACTTATAAATACAATAATATCTCATGAAACCCTAGAATTTAATGTGTTTTCTGTAACCATATTCCATAATTAGACATTTAATTAAATTAAATGGGGAATTATATTTATAATAATTCAAGTCGTTGCATTCATCCCCCATTTAGAAAAAGTTCCATTGAAATTTTAATTTCCATCAATAAAATAATTTTCGGTAACTTTATTTCATCACCTCAAATTTTTCCCACATTAGTTCATTAGAATTTTTATTTCTCTATAGAACTTTTACTTGGTGCATTGATTTATTTTGTTGAACTTGTTCTCTATGATCTATGATCATCACTGGATGATTTTTATAGGAAGATAATTTTCAAAGTGTACAAAAATTTTATTTATTTCATGTAAAATATATAATATATAATTATTCAAGAGGTATTCATGAAATATATCATGTATATAATATAGGTTA
The DNA here is from genome assembly GCA_963277665.1 of Viscum album. Taxonomy (NCBI): domain Eukaryota; kingdom Viridiplantae; phylum Streptophyta; class Magnoliopsida; order Santalales; family Viscaceae; genus Viscum; species Viscum album. The sequence goes on along the minus strand of OY728143.1, from coordinate 1,892,078,039 downwards.
TGTGGGAGTTCCAGTCAGATGGTCAGTTCAGCGATGTGATTAAAGATCATAAAGAGACCTGTGTATCAAAGACTAAGCAATAATTTCTTCCAAAATATCATTAATTTATTCATAGGATATATTATAAGTAATACCACGTGTCCCATATCAAACTACAGTTCACATCGATAATTATTAACAAAGCTCATTTATTTACTATGACCTACCTTAATGTGATGCTGGGTGATTTAGACATTTTCCATATTTTTTTATAATATTTCAGGACCTATATGTTTTTTTCCTAAACTTATTTCCATTTTATATATGATCAACAACTCTTCCCATGAAGGGATTAATAGGGAACTATTTATATTCTTTACTCAAAACTGTTATTGTATGATAACTCGACCATAATAGGATGTTGACCCTATCCACATTAAATGCCAATTAAACATGTAATCAAATATAACCAATTTTCAAGATAGTACTTTGAGATTGACCACAACTTTCAGGATGCTAAGTCATGAAAAATTTCAACTCCTTATTTAGATAATATAATAGACTCTCCTATAAAATAGAGGTGAATCTTGAATATTGATGGGATACAATCGATAGTGGTGTTCCATGAATCCTCACCACTTGTCTAATTTATATCATTTCAAGTATATCAAGTGAAAAATACTGTAAAATTACATTTAAGTGAGCAATATTCATAATGTGATACACCAAAATAATATTGCATTTATCGTCATGATATATTATGAATACCAAAGACAGAGTCCCTAGTGACTTTTCCCATTTCAATTTAGGTATGGTTAATGGTTAGATCATCCCCTTGGATCATCGCCATTATAAATTCACATATTTTACAATGAATCATATATAATACAATATGTGATTAAAAATAAAAATATTTTGATTAAATTGATAACAAAAAGTGCAAAATTTTGATAATATAAATGAAAAAAATATTAACAATAAATATATTGATGAAATAGTAGGGGTGAAAAAGAAACAAACTAGAGAAAAATGTGAGATGAGGTCTGTTCGATACAGTGAAGACCAATAAATAGACCAAGAATAAAAACCATTTGAAACCATACAATCAATATGTCTTATATATAGAGTGGTTTCTCATAGGTAAAATCAATGAGACTATAAAAATTATTTTATATATATAAATATCTAAAACTACTTATATAAATTTTAGAACAAAACATCTAAAATTTCTATATAATGCATATTATTAAAGGAAAACATTTAATATAAGAATAAATTAATGGAAATTGAAGTGATTTATCTTAGGTAAATTTTCTTAGTAGTTTGGAAATTAGTACTCCCATAATGGAATTATGATCCCTGATTTTATTCGACGTTATTTATATTTAGTTTTTTTATTTTTATAAAGGAATAATGTGATTTCGTGTATGATATTAATATAATTTCCAAAAATGTGTGCACAAATTATTCGATAATAAATCCAAATTCCATGTTATTTTATCACTTACTTATAGAAAAATTCAATAAGTTACAAATTTTTACAGTGTAAAATATTTTGTAAAATTTTAGGAGACTCATCTACGCCACTTATTTTCAATTTTTAGATATAAAGGTAGAATATGGGGTCACATTAACACTATTATTCCCTTTTTAGGCCACATGGAAAGAATTAAATGAAAAACACATGGATTTATAATTTATTGTTTATATAAGAGATGTAAAAATTCAATTTCATCATATTATTGAAACTAAGAGAGGAAACTAAATATTTCAACAAATTAAATCTATTGTAGATTGTTATTTATTTTTGGTTGTGAAATATATGTGGGTTTAATATAGTATGGAATTAATTGATGCTGAATAAGACAGTAATAATTATTATAATGTTGAAGGGATAGAAAATGGGACTGAATTCATTAAAATGTGTGTTTTATTAGAGATTTAAATGAAAATTATGAAGTGCCCAGATCAGTGTGAATCACTGAGAGGGGGAGGGGGTGAATCAGTGATCCTTTAAAACTTTTTACTAATTGATTCTTAATCAATTAAACCTCTATGGCTTGTTAAGGCATCGATCCACTCTTCTTATGTCTCTCAACCTTTCCCGGATAATGCAGTAATGAAAAGGCATAGGACACAAGGATTTACACGGTTCGGCACCAAAGGCCTACATCCTTGCCATGCTCTCCCAGCATGGATTCTCCCATTATAATCTGTTAGTATTACAATGGTCGATACAGCTTCCCACCGTATCTCTCCTGCGTCCCACAGGAGGGTCTTTATACTGCGTCCCACAGTGTTACCAGAGTCCCACTGGCCTGCTCCAGAATCCCACTGAAGACTTCTTCTCCCTGAGTCCTACAGGGTCTTCTCTTGGCTCCTCGAGTCGCACAAGTAGCTCTTCTCCTCTTTAACTTCTTCAAGTAACTTCAGCAGCCTGGGATAAAGGCTGCTGGCCTTGCTCTGTACCTCTGCTCACTTGTGGTGAACAGGTCTTCTCGTCTTGATCAGGATTTATCTCCTTCTTCTCAGGATGACCTGGCTTCTCTCCAACTACTGAATACTCAGAAAACTGATATCTTTAACTTCAGTCTGGTCCAGTCTCACTTTAAAACAACTTCATGCACTGAGTGCATGGCATCTCTGCTTCCTCATGCACTGACTGCATGGCCTTCTCAAATTCTTCAAGAACCTCTGGTCATGGTCAACTCAAATGCACACCACTGATTTGGCTCTGTTCACGTGTGCACGTGCATGCATGCATGCATGCACTCTCCTCTTTCTCCTCTTGGTGCAATAAACCCTCAAAGGGTGTAGTCACTTTAAGCACACACCTTCTCACTAAACATCACACACTTTATTCTCTTTTTATTACACACATAAATGTGTGTTATACACTAGTGTGGATATCTTCTCTTCTTCTTAGTGTGTACACACTTTAGTTTGCACACACACTAAGGTTCCGCCTTGTTGTCTTTTTGCACACACTTGTTTCACTTTGCACACACTTGAGACTTGGCCTTTCACTTTCTTGCTTGCACACACTTGGCCTCGGCTTACTTCCTTCACTTTAGCACACACACAAAATGTGTGGTCTTCACTTGGTGCTTATGCACACACTTGGGTTCTAAGGCCCTCTTGTCTTCCCACTTGGATACGGCCTTTCTTCTCTTCTTGCACACACCCAAGGCTACGGCCTCTTGTTCATTTGCACTTATACCACCCGTAGGGTGTTTTCACTTTGCACACACACAAGGGGTAATGTGGCTACGGCCTTCTTGGAATCTTCTTGCACACACCTGAACTCCCTTGTCCTTCAAAGGATGCGCGCAAGGTCTCGGTGCAAGGGGCAGCCGCGCAAGTGCGGGCTTCAACCGTGGGCGCGCAAGGTGCTGCGGCCCCGGGTTCTTCCTACCTCGCAAGGGGAAGGCGCACAGGGTTCTTCTCCAACCTCTTTCGTGCAAGGTATGAACAAAAGGATCCTTACGGAGCTATTGGGAGCTCCGGGCTTCTTCCGCGCAAGTGATGCATGAAGTAATTCTTCGCGAGGCACAAGAGCTCTCACGGGACTTCTCAAAGTTTCAGCAAGCAGCAGAGAGCCTCGGCCTCTCTTTTTACAGGAAGAGGAATGCCTCAAAACATCCGCGTGGTTAAATCTTGAATCACCGAAGATTTCGGATCTTCAAAATCTTTCCAAATCTTGAACTTTCTCCTCGGTTCTCCGCGGGTTCTTCTCTTTTTATTTTCCATCACATTTATGCGTTTTTGAACACATGCATGCCTCTGTTAATACCTGTCCATGCAGATCAACAACACCCAATGGCCTCGCACCTTCAGTTGCTTCGGCCGATCATCGAATTCTCCTCTCATTGCATGCAAGCCAATTTTTAGGCATGGATCTGTTCAGTAGGTCCAGATGAGCTCAATGGAGCCTTCGGCTTCGGAAATGGTAGCAGGGAGCTCAAAATCCTACATTCGGGAGGCCTCTGGTTCAGCGACGTCGCGGGAGGTGCCTCGGCCGAGCTCGAGGTAGGAGATGGACCGGGAGCCGTTGGATCGGGCAAATGCAACACATCGGACGGCCTGGATCTGGACGGAAATGGCGCGATGCATCGGGCGGCCGAGATCTACCGCGCGATCACTCGGACGGCCAGGATTCGCTCCTGGAATTTTTTCCGCGTCCCACATCGAAACCGCGGCCGATTTTCTCGCGGCTTATCAACCAAGAGCTGCCGAGAAGCGCTCAGTTGAACTTCTCCACTCCCGGTGCCGCCCCGCACCGGGTTCTCTCTGCGGGCGCGCTCTTGCGCCCACTCTGCTCCCTGCGGGCGCGCTCCTAGCGCCCACCATGCACTGCCTGACACCCGCGGGTGCGCTCATGCGCCCCTACAGCGCTCCTCCAGGCGTGCCCCAGACGCCTATGCGCTGTCTTGGGTGTGTCCTGCCGCTCTGGGCTCGCCCCACGGGTTCCCCCATGTGTGTGGTGCCTAGCGCCCATGCCTTGGGGTTGAACCCTCAAGGTGTCCATGGCTGGCCAATTTTTTGGCAAAGGAATGAGGAACTTTGTCAAATACAAAGTTCTCCTATGAGTATAAGCCATATGCCACATGCCCTTCAATCCATTCTTCTCCTTCATCTTCTTCTTGAGAATTCAAACATTAATCTTATTGATTGGAAACAACTCCTCCATTTATAATTCTTCTTCATCATCTCATTTTCAACTTAGGAGAGAATTCTCAAGGATCTTCATCAACCGAACTCCTGAATCACATAATTCTTCAATGTTCTTCATTGATCTAATCAGAGATCAAGTTGGATCTTCTTCAAATTCACATGCACTAGGAGATAGTGCATGGACTTCTTTAATCCACTTCATCCACCTAGAACTTATGGATGGATCACTTTCAACTCCTCATGCATTGTCACTACAATGCATGGTCTTCTTATCATGTTGTGACTTTGTATCATCTTGATACAAGTGCTTTGAACTTATGATCAGCTTAGCAATCGTCTGATTTAATGATGATACTCCATCATCATCCATTCTTCAATTAATGTAACTTAGTATCATCTTGATACAAGTATTGAAACATTAAGATCAGTTCTTCAATCGTCTGATATCCATAGAGAATGTTTCAACCACAACAGCCTATGTCACTTAGTGAATCTCCTAAGTGACATGTCTCTAAGTACCATGGCCATTCTCCATTCATCACCAACACCATCACATCCTTTTTCATTCACATATTGAACCTCCTTGACATCCATCCATTCATTCCTTGACAACAACATACCTCATTGACAACAAATGCAACACAGTGCACTTCAAATTAATCCATTTATCAGAAATCTAGAAAATATAATTTTATAAAATCTTCAAAACAACAATAATATTATTTTGTTTAGAAATAAAATCTATTCACTAATTTGGTGTTCAAAAATTTAACAATATAATGATTATTTTCTATTTGGATTCAAAAGAAAATAAATTGAGGATATTTCATAGAAAATTAATGACATAATGGTAATAAATAATCATATTAATAAAACTTATAATAGACTGGAAAACATAAATAACATTGCATAATAGTTGAAAATGAGATCAAATCCTCTTAAAAAGGATATGGTGATGAAATAGGATATAGAGTTACTCAATTAAAGAATCATCCCCTTAATTTTTGAAATAAAACCTGTTAATATGTAAAAATAAATTTCAAATAAAGATTGAGTGTTTATTTTATAAAATTAGTGATATTATCTCCAAAAAAATTGAATAATAGAGGGGTTTTGGGTTTGACTACTAGAATCCCAAATAAGCAATATGGTAGGATAATTTTATTGTTCCCTTTAATATCTAATTTCTATATATTTTTTATGAAAAATTTAAAATTTATTCATTGAAGTAAACTATATTCATAAGTAAATACAAATATAACATTATGTCCAATTCATGTAAAAAATTACTGGTCCCTATTGAATTCGGACCTACCAATTCATGACATTTTTATTGTCAAATTAATAATACATTTATTTAATATATATTTATTGATATGAGAATAGAAATAATTGACACTGAGAAATAAATGTTTTCGATTTATATAATCACATTTGAGTAATCCATCTGAAATATAGATTTTGTGATGGAAAAATATAAAGACGATTCCGTAATTATTAATAAATTTTTTTCACATAATTTTAAACTTTGAAAATGAAAATGGTTATTTAATTTTAAATAATGGGTTATAGGACAATTTTAGTAATGTCACTATGACTAATTAGATAAAAAGGATTTGGATCATCTAAGGGTATTCCAATTTCGACAATGGGTTTTGATAGAAATCATACTGGTTAATTGACCTATCAATTGTCTTTGGGAATATTAATTAGGGTTCAACTATATTAAGGAATTCAAATTGGATTTAAATTTACATGTCAATAGGAATATCATTTATCTTTTCATTTTAACACATAAATTTTAGTTTCCATCTATTGTATTTTATTTTAATATGTTTGAATATTAAATTGAATTTTTATGTGTTGTAGTTCAAAATAATGGTGGGGTATAAAAACACTTGTTGGTTAATAAATAAACCAATATTTTCTTGATAAAGATGATAATTATTAAATAAGTATTTAATATAGATATTATATAAAATAAAGGGTAATATATATATTTTGGTTATTTAAATTATATTATGAAATATTTCATTATAGATTGGGAATAATAGGATTCCATATTTATTGAGTTTCTAGAGAAACATATCATTGTGCAGGACCCCTATATGATTTTGGGTTTTTTCTATAAACTTTGGACATTCCCAAACATGAATAGTATCCTTTATTGAATGAAAATAATATATATATAATTCGAAAAATTTATTTTATAAAATAATATCTTTTCCAATGAGAGATATTCTCCTCAGCTATATTTCTGATGAATGTGAATTCTATAACAATTATACTTATAATAGGAAGCTCAGAACCCAAGTATGTATTCTCTTGATTTTCATGTGAGATGATTTATTTTATTGATTAATGATTGTCCGTTCATTTAGTACACCTATAATTTATCTTTAAAGATGGGTGAAGATACCATTTTCTATCCATTTTCACAATAGTGGTGGAATCATATTCATTCCACAACGTGAGGTATCCATGTTGCTTTTCCATTTCCACTTCATTAAATTTTTTAAATATTTTTATAACAAATGGATGAGTTAATTTTACATGGATCATAGTTTTATCCCAATGGTTAAAAAATAACATTTATCAAAACCACACCATAATATGAAGGATATGGATTTTTTCTCGAGGCTCTATCCGAGTTGCGATTCACCCAGTCTGAATGCAGAGGGATCCACATGAATTATTTAGCTACAAAATTAAGATGATGATTTCCTATAATACCAAAATACATAATCATTGTATAATCATATATTGATTTACTACAATACCCATTTTGGATTCAATTTACTGGTTTTTCAATATCATGGATAGTCACATAAGCTGATTTTTGGCTAAAACCATTACTATGTCATTCCAATGTGTTTCTATTGGTTCAAAAAATGTGTATTATTTTTTAAAATATGAAAATAAATTTACTTTGTAGATGGTCAGAAAGGGTTTGCATTATTCAAACAAGAAGGACTTCCCAGATTCGTACTTCTCATGAGAATTTGGTTTTAAAAACATTATCAGTATCTATCCATAGAGTAATGTCGATGATAAAGATTCATAATTAATGATTAATTCCCACACTATATTCGTTAACATAACATATCTATATCCTATATTGATTAAAAAATCCTATATAAAATCATCTTTATGAATCATGTATTGCATTACACTCCATACAGGGTAGAATTTATAGGAGAAATCTAGCAGTTTCTCAGAACCCATGCTCATCTGGTAGGCTTCCCATGTAAAAGATCCTAGTATAAAGTCATATAGGTTAGATTATTGTTTGATGTAGGTTTACAAATAGTAGTTCCATTTCCATCTATAAAATTATATCTATGGTCCAAATCTTTGAATTTAGTAGGCATCATGATAATCGATGTATCCATTTCCCCTTGAACGATAAGTTTATTTATATTGACGAATATGTGGATTTAAAATTTTAAATATGAGGAGTATATTTCTAGTTTCCTAATGAGAAATTAAAGGGTGAGTTAACAATATCCATATAGTAACAATTCACAAAATAATTGGACATTTATTTCATGAGTGTACGCCAAATGGGTGACTCCACAAAACATGGATTCTATGATTTAAGAATGTTTGGAAGTATTCATCTCAGGAATTAAATATCCTATATTTTCACATTGTTAATCCTCCACATAATTTTTTCCTTGATCATTGGGGTTTATATAAATTGAAAATTATTTCTAAAATGATACAATACAACCAAAAAAATTATTGGGGAATATAATTCAACTAAATATTAGAAAATAATATTGTGTCTAATCACAAATGTTTAATATTGTAAAGAGATGATATGGATCATTTATTTTTTGGGTTAGTGTGAAATTAAAATCAATCTTGATTTGTTTCACTCCCCTCTAGTGGGAGGACAACATAGGACAAAAATAATAGTGTCAGGGATTTATCAAAGAGAATTATTAAATCCCATACATTATAAGGGATTGAGATGGTTCATTGTATATATTTATTGATGATAATGAAATGTGAGTTTATAGAAGATGTGTTGATATAATTTAAAACCTTGTAATTATAGGTTTAAGTATTAGTTGTTTTTGGGAATGATTTCATGTTTTTATTCTCTAATTAATTTAGATTCACACACATATTGGGGAGTTTCATGAACAATATTATTTGTATAGTCGTTGGAAATATTTTTTTATTATGGATAATATTGTAACTATATTCTAGAAGAGAATAAAATTTTATCCTTTTGAATCACCAAAACATATAATAATTGATCATGAATGGTTTTTAAATAGTATTTTAATATGGGTACTATAAAATTATGTGGTCTATTAAAATATGACTACCCAATATCACCATCAATCAATTGGAATTTTACATCTATCAAATATAGTGATTAAATATATCCTTGAGAAAAATATAAGCATTATAGGAAGGATTAGTTATAAAAACATGATGATGATATATGGGTTTAAGGAATATACTTCATGTAATTATTAGGAATTTATATACTCTTATTGATGTAAGGTAAAACATACAAAATTCAATGGGATATCATCCACACAAATTGGGTGGTAAGAACTATTAACTAAATCTATAATGATGGTTGAAAGAAGACACTCTTGGAATTGTATGAGATTTTTGAGATCTATATGGATTCATATGCCAAAAAAATTATATATCAGGAAGGGACTAGGAATTGGAATGATCATCACATCCATAGTAAAGTGATACACAAATTAGATATTGTGATCTTATTTAAATAATTTTATAACTTAATTTTATGTATCTCTAGATCAAGAAGGTTAAGGCTATTCACAGGGGAACAATATATGGACTCGGCTTCCTCATGAAGAATATCTATGCCTAAAAAAATTATTATATTGACACATTATATAAACGTAACACACCCCATTTCATCCTATGTATGACATGAAATGGAAGAAATAAAAAACAAAAAATTGAACAAGGGAGTTATTGAATATCATGTAGCACAATTTTTTTGATATATCAAATTCTAATTATATATATTTTTTAAATTTTGTGGTCATCCATCCACAACCAAAAATTTAATAAGAATATGGATAAATATAAATTATTATAATATATTAAACCATTTTATCACATCCTATATATTTTGGTTTTTGGGGTAGATTGAAATGTATGGAAATGTGATGGAATCTCTTAGTGAAATTTATTTTTAGAGCCTCATACATGATCATGAGAATTAATTATAGTAGTTTAACCAGTGTTTATGATAACACTATAGGGAACATTATAGTGTATTGTGATTATATTTTGATAAAATAAATTAATGTAATCCTTTTTTGAGTTTCAGGAGATATTAAAGTATAATATTTATTGAGTTCGCTCACTATAAAAAATAAATAGGTATTTTTGAATTCATTCAAACAAATATATAGGATATATAGAGTTAATTTGTAGTCAATCCATATAGTAGTCATAATGTGGAAAAGGGAAAGAAGTACAATATCAAGACATATCAAGTTCCTTTTTCAAAATGGAGGATGTACAGTGTTATGCTATCGTTATATATGGGATTATTCCTTATTATACGAATATTTAAAGTAATATAATCATTGTGTGATAGATGTTTTAACATTTGGGGTGAAATCCACAGAGACCTAAATAAGGAAAATATCAAAATATATTAAAATATATTAATGGAAGTGATATTTTTTCATAGAATTATATCATTTATATGTTATTCAACAATAAATTTTTTATCTCCAAGGGATACCCAATTAGCCACCCCCATTTACAAGAGAGGCAATATAACCTATTCAATCCTTATTTTATCTGTATCATGGGATGTCATCTATATTCGTAAAAACCCCATATTATGACCTTAATCATCCCTTATATTTTTTTAGTTTATAATTAAATTTCCAGTGTTTTTGGGGAACATATTTTAGAGCGAAACGTTTGTAACACCCTCATAGTTTATGAAATTTCATTCTCTAATTAATTTAATCTATTCAATATTTTTCAATTCCAGTAAAACTGAATATTTATTTAGTTATATGAGAGAACAATGATACTATTCTATTTAACTCTAAAAAATTTAAGCTTTCTTATGCCATACACTAATATAACATCACTCTTCATGAAACACTGACTTGGCTTACTTTATATGTAACATCAAGTTTCTACGAAAAAAAAATTAATTTTTATAATTACTTAAATGTGGAAGTCATAAAAAATACAGTAGACATAGTAACATTAATAGTAATAACTAATTTTTAAATATTATTTCACATGGTTTTATAGGGGAAAAATTATTGATAATAAAACATATTTTTTTTAATTCTTTTATATGTATGAAAATACTTTTATGTCAAATGAAAAACTTTTTATGTCCCTATGTGAACAACAATACAATTAATTATCGAAAAATTATAAATTTATTCTGATAAAATCAATAAATTTTAGAATATATATTTTCAACATTATCTTACGGTGAATATTTTTTTTTTGAAATATCATTTTTATATGTATAGTGAAAAATAATAAATTTTAATTCAAAAATGCCTTTCCTATAATTTATTTTAATTCTAAAATTAGATTTTATAATTTTATCAAATTATAATTAGATCAATTATAATTAAATAAAACCCAATTCGGTGATTTTAACTGTAACGCCCCGACCCCAGTTACCCAGAGTCGGTGCATTATTACATAACATTGGCATGATCACAAGAAAGATCAAATCTCGAAAGACCGATTGGTTTAGTAGCCTTGGAAACACTAGATATATTTATAAGTTTTACATTACATCATAAAATGAAAAACTACTACAACAACATAATGTTTCCACAATCCACACTATTAACCCCTCATAAAATCCCTGCAGGTCATTCATAACTTAATTCTTCACATCCTGGGAAAAATAAAACATAGAAAAGGGGTGAGCTCAAATGCCCAGTAAGGATATCAATATAGCGGAAACTTTCATAAATAAGAATAAACATTTAAGGCAATGCATTACTAAAACAAAAGCCTTTTAAACTTTAACTTCAACATAGTATGGCAAAAGTAAAATGAAATAATGCAATTTACTTATTCACATGGATATTCTACTAATCGAATAATCACATGCAAAAATCAATAACCACTTTCATAATGTTGGAATGCATAATGCCAGACTATCATAACCACATAGCCAAGGCCTCGTTCCAAGACTACAAATAAGATTTTGTCAAGGCCTTGTGCCAAGACACTAGTTTGTCTCATGAGACCTACCGATGCATCGAGGAGCTATAGCGGGCTCCACCCGTCACATATTAAGTCCAATGCATTCCCATATGAAAAGGTTTAAACATAACATAAACATTCGTATTAAACTAGCATACAAAATGTCAATACTTTCACCATAAACCATGAATGGTATATAAAAAAAATAGCACATCCACAGTCAAACATATCAAAAAACCTTCAATACAATATAAAAGTTTTGTATCATATTGTATCATACTCAAATAAGCATAAAATCCATTAAAGGATGTTGACATAGATGAAATAAAAACTCTTTTTAAAGAAATATCTCTTTCTATTTTGAAATCATTTAAGAGACATATATTTATAAAATAAAACATTTTATTTGAAAATATTCTTATAAGCTTGTAAGGGAAGCTTTGACGATTTTATAACGGCGGAAAATAACTGCACCCGCCGTATAAGTTAAAAAAAACATTCTTATCTTAATTCTGTCGAAAAGGTTAAAAAGAACCTTGTTTGGAAAACGACGGAAAGATTCCTCTTATAAAAAGTCAAAATAAGGTATAAATTACTTTAACCCATATTCTTGTAAAAATGTTTTGAAATACATTTTGAAGAAACATGGATGTGGATGATAACGAGATCCCAGTAGATTATTACGTATAAACATCCTCGGATAATGAAGAGATTGTGAAATAACCCTTACCTTGTATTTTTCCTTGGTTGGGGTAGGTTAACCTCCTGTATAATGGTGAAATAGTTGTTATTAAATTATACAAGAATCATATATATTAATATGATATCATATATGATCTTTTATCATTGATTTGTTAATAATATCATAGAATTATCGTCGTTTCGGGAGTTAACTTACTCATTTTCTTTTATATGTTTTGTTACATAAGCCATTGTTGTTGTATCTTATTCATATCCAGAATGATATCCAATCCTTAAACATCATTTTTAAATCATCAAATGATAATTATACTTGAATGGATACGATGGAGAATGAATCTCATCGCGTTCGTGGAGACGGTAGTCCGTACGTACGCACGAGCGACAATATCATTCTTTTGATATTAAAATAATATATAAATGGATGGTATATCATATATACAGAATCATTAACATGTTATATTTATTATTTACATGAGTTACACATCATTATTATACCCATCCAAATAATATTATATTGAATAACAATTACACCACGACGTGGAGACGGTAAGCCGTACGTACGCACGTATGGTGACATGTTATTCAAAGGGTGGATAGAATACTGAATATGATTGTACCATATTTATAATAACATCACAGTATATGTGAGATACTGGAGTTATTATTTTAGAATGGTAAGAACAAATGAAGAAGAAGTGGAAGAAGAAATGAACTTGGAGAAGGGTGGTGAAATCATTACCTCTTCTTCGGGTTCTTCCTTTTGATTTGATCAAAAGGGCTCCTTAGGTTGGCTTTCTGATCAAACTAAGGCCTCTACGTTGTAGTGAGGGATGTTGGGAGAGTATTCGGGCAGAGTTTGGCCGAACCAAAAGGCTTTGAAGGTGTGAAGATATGAGAAGGAGGAGTGCCCTTTTATAAGAGGGGTGAGGGGCACCTTTGGAAAAGCTAGAAATATTAATTTATAATAAATTCATATTCGGTTTCTAAAGGCTCCAAAGTTGATTATTCAAAGGTTAAGGTGGGGATAGGTCGAAAACCACTCAACCAATAGAATTTAGACAGGTTTGGGTACTTATATTAACCTTATCTTTAAGTATTAACTCTAAGTTAATTAGTTTCACTTTTACAATGTCTCTTTGTATTTTTATATAATATGGTTAATAAACTTACTATATACATCCAAACGACCCCCAAGTGGTACATTAATGATGAATCTATCATGATATAAGTCTCTTGGCCGAACCTTAGATTTTTAGGAATTTAATATCAATTAATAATATAATATTTGTTTAAGAACTCTTTTATGTCAATTTTGACACTATTCAATAGTTGATTTTTGTGAAACTCATAACAGATTGATTACTTCGAAAAAAGTCAATTAAATAAATCCTAATATATCATATTATCCTAGAAAATTAGTTTAATTCATTAAAAGTTTCATATTATATTTATTTGGGTATTTATAATATCAATCATTTTAATTTTTCACTATTATAGTAATTACTGCATCATCATTGTGTCCTATATAAAATAAATAATTTAATGTCTAAAAATTATAAATAAAATATCGTTATGTAGGAAATATTTTTAGCTTCCTAATGAATATTTATAATCTATAATCCAACATATATAACACTATGTAACAATTGTTGTTCTAAAAGATATATGCTTCTGTCATTTTTGTATTTATTTTAACTAAATTAAAATAAAGTGTCATTATCACATACAAGTGAATCCATGGGGTCCCAAAATAGACCCAAAGATTCCCATGGTCGACCATGTATCAACAAATAGGGTTAAGACACGTTTTAGGGTAATTTAGTATTATTATAATATTATTTGTTTAACCCTTATTTACCGGATTTACCCTTAACCATGGTAAATAAAATATTTACCGCAGTAATTATTCAAAATGTCTAAAAATAAAAGTTACCTATTTACACAATTTGAAAATCCTGATTACAAATATGGAATCCATTTTCCTAAATTCAAAACACAGAAGTGGCAGAAATTAATTTAAAATTAATTCCCACTGTCAAAACAAAAAGCGTGTTTTTAAGAGATAATAACTATCAAAAGATTGACACTTGTTTATGTTCGGTTTAATTGTAAAATTATGTCCAATGACCAACATTATATTAAATGGTAAAAATATATTCTAAATATACTTTAAAACCACTCAAATTCATAATTTATCACTATTAATTATTTTGATTAAAAAAGTCGTTTTTAATTAAAATTTAGTAATTTTCACTATTCATCAAAATATAAAAGTTATCCGAAATGTACCAAAATTTCACCTTAGGCTAAATTAGATATTCTGAATCCAAAAATGAAGTCTATTTTGAAATATAAAATATATATGATTTCAAAAAGTAGGTGTTACTATACATAACGGCTAGTTTGATTAGTTATGGTGTGTTAGAACTCGGTGTTGCGTACAACACACGCTATCACATTATTCAAAGAGAAGCGTACCGTAGAAGCTTGGGGTGTTACATTATCCCATCCTTCAAATAATTGAGTCCTCGCAATTTCTAGGGTATTACTGCATAAAAAGACTCGGGTGGTTCTTCATCATAAGTTCCTCGGGTTCCCACGTTGCCTCTTCCATCTTATGGTTTCTCCACAAAACTTTTACCAGACGCGTCGT
This sequence comes from Viscum album, assembly GCA_963277665.1. Lineage (NCBI taxonomy): Eukaryota > Viridiplantae > Streptophyta > Magnoliopsida > Santalales > Viscaceae > Viscum > Viscum album. The sequence goes on along the minus strand of OY728143.1, from coordinate 1,892,062,822 downwards.
CCGGTTTCTCAGCACTTGTTATCTCGTATCAAGAATCTTGACGGGCTCTTCGCAATAAGACAGATCGGGTTCCAGTTCTAATTCCTCATAGGTGAGTACATGCGTCGGATCAGGCATGTATTTCCTCAATAGAGATACGTGGAACACATCGTGAACTTTGGAGAGACTTGGCGGCATTGCCAATCGGTAAGCTACAACCCCAATTCGTTTTAGAATTTCGAAAGGTCCGATGTACCTGGGACTCAATTTACCTTTCTTACCAAAACGTATGACTCCCTTCCACGGAGATACCTTCAGAAAAACATGATCACCGACTTGAAATTCCAAATCCTTCCTTCGATTATCGGCATAGCTCTTCTACCTACTTTGAGCTGCTTTGATGTGATTTTGGATTACTTTCACCTTTTCCACTGTTTCCTCCACCAGTTCTGGGCCTACAAGTTTTCTTTCACCAACGTCATCCCAACAGGTTGGTGTACGACATCTCTTTCCGTATAACGCTTCATATGGTGCCATCTGAATACTCGAATGGAAGCTATTGTTATAGGAAAATTCTACCAGAGGTAAATATTGATCCCACATACCCTGAAAGTCAAGTGAGCAAGATCTCAACATGTCTTCTAAGGTTTGAATAGTCCATTCTGATTGTCCATCTGTCTGAGGGTGGTAAGCAGTGCTCAAATGAAGTTCAGTATCCAGGGATTTCTGAAGACTTTTCCAAAATCTTGAAGTAAAACGGGGATCACGATCAGAAACAATCGATATGGTTACACCATGAAGTCTCACAACTTCATTAATGTATAGTCTTGCTAGACGTTCTAGGGGTAGATCTTCTCTTATAGCAAGAAAATGTGCTGACTTGGTAAGACGATCAAAAATAACCCATATTGCATCGTTCCTTCTAGGAGTCTTTGGTAGCCCCATGACAAAGTCCATCATAATATTGTCCCATTTCCACTCCGGTATGGGAAGAGGTTGCATGACTCCTCCAGGCTGTTGCCTTCCAGCTTTCACTTGTTGACAAACCATACATCTTGACACCAAATCAGCAATCTCCCTCTTCATGTTGTCCCACCAAAAATGTTCATTCAAATCTCTATACATTTTGGTGCTCCCAGGGTGTATAGAGAAATTGGAACTATGAGCATCATCCAGAAATTCCCTTTTTAGATCAGGTATATTGGGAACACAAAGTCTCTTCCCGAATTTCAAAATTCCATCTTCATACACAAAGTCTCTCAATCTCCCATCATTCACAGATTTAATATTCTTTTGTAATTCTTCATCATCGGTCTGAGAACTCTTAATCCATTCTAGTAAAGATGGTTTGGCAACCATTTGAAAAAGCATTGATGTTTCACCTTCCCTGGTTATTCCCATGTCCATCTTCACTAGATCCATAAAAATTGGATCCCTTTCAATTCTCATATTGTTCAAAACTCCATGGTCTTTTCTACTCAAAGCATCTGCCACCTTGTTTGCCTTCCCTGGGTGGTAGTGTATCGTACAATCATAATCCTTGAGTAATTCAATCCATCTCCTTTGCCTCATGTTGAGTTCTTTTTGTGAGAAAATATACTTCAAACTCTTGTGATCAGTATAAATCTCACATTTTTTACCATAGAGGTAGTGCCTCTATATCTTCAAAGCAAAGATCACTGCTGCTAACTCGAGATCATGAGTAGGATAGTTTTGTTCATGAATTTTCATCTGTCCTGATGCATAGGCAATAACTCTATCATTCTGCATAAGGACACAACCAAGTCCTTTCTTCGATGCATCACTATAAATAACGAACTCATCATTCCCCGATGGTAGAGTCAATATAGGAGCATTGACTAATCTTCTCTTCAGTTCTTCGAAACATTCTTCACACTCTTTTGTCGAAACAAATTTAACCCCTTTACGTGTGAGCTTCGTTAATGGGTTAGCCAATCGGGCAAAATTCTGGACGAAACGTCGATAATAACCTGCCAAACCAATAAAACTGCGTACCTCAGTTATACTCGTAGGTGCTGGCCATTATTGGATTGCTTTGGTCTTAGAAGGATCAACATAGATTCCATCTTTGGAGACAATATGGCCAAGAAAAGAAATATCATGAATCCAGAATTCACATTTGCTAAACTTCCCATATAATTCATGCCTCCTCAGAGTCTTCAAGATAATGCGCAAGTGATTTTCATGATCTTCGTAGGTTTTGGAGTATACCAGAATATCATCAATAAATACCACCTCAAATTCATCGAGATACTCCTTGAAAACTCTATTCATCAGATCCATGAATACAGAGGGTGCATTAGTCAATCCAAACGGCATTACAGTAAACTCGAAATGCCCGTACCGGGTTCGAAATGCTGTCTTCGGAATGTCTTCCTTCATCACACACAACTGATGGTATCCAGATCGAAGGTCAATCTTTGAAAAGTATTGAGCTCCATGCAGTTGGTCAAATAAATCATCAATACGAGGTAGGGGATACTTGTTCTTTATCGTTATGGCATTGATCTCCCTGTAGTCGATACATAACCTCATAGATCCATCTTTCTTTTTAACAAAAAGAACAAGGGATCCCCATGGAGAAACACTAGGGCGAATAAATCCCTTATTACTCAATTCCTCTAGTTGTTTCTTTAGTTCGACTAACTCTACAGTGGCCATTCTATAAGGGGTCTTCGATATAGGCCTTGATCCAGGAATCATATCAATGGAAAACTCAACTTCTCGTTCTGGAGGATGTCCAGGTAAATCTTCTGGAAATACATCTACAAATTCTTTCACAACAGGTACATCCTCTATTTGAACATTCCTTTCCTCACCCGCAGTTATTTCATTCTCTTCCTCCCCAATAATTGAATTTAGTTGAGCTATTGAGGGTGGATCTAAATAAGAATTAGGTGGTGAAGATTCTGCTCTAAAAATAAGGTGTTCCTTATCATTATCATCAAGAATCGTAACCTCTTTCTTCTTACAATAAGTCTTCGCATCATAGTCCGAAATCCATTCCATACCGAGGATTATATCAAACTCAATCATAGATATGACGATGAGATCAGCAGATAAAGAAAATTTATGTGCTCTAATGGGGACTGATTCACAAAACATTGTTGCAACGATACTTCCCTTAGGAGTTTTAACTGACAAATCCCTTATTAAATCAAATTGGAAATATCTAATTTTCTTAGAAAACTGGGAAGATATGAAACAATGCGATAATCCAGAATCAAATAATGCATTTTTTAAACTTGAGGAAACCATTAAATTACCTGCCACCACGTCTTTCGGAGCTTCTACCTCAGCAGTAGTGATAGCATAAGCCTGGCCTTGATCCCTCGGCCTTTTCTGAGGTAAGTTCTCCTGATGCTTAGGGCATGAATTTGCATAATGCCCCATCTCCCTGCAATTGTAGCACTGAACGTTGGTAGCTTCCTTCTTCCCCTTGCAATCATGAGCTTGGTGGCCTTTTTCACTACACTTGTAACAGACTCCCATTCCCTTCAAGCAAGTACCAGGATGTTTCTTCCCGCATTTACCACAAGATGGATATTCAACCTTTCCCTTCTTCCCCTTATTTCCATTCCCAGATTGATCAGCAGGTCTCTTCTTCTCTTGCTTTGCTTTAAAGTCATAAGACTTAGAGAATTCCTTTTCGGTCTTGATAGCACATGAGACAATGTCTTCGTACGATGAAAAGGATTGTGAGACTAATGCTCGACAGAGAAATGGTTTTAACCCATCATAGAAACGATCAATCTTACTTCTTGGGTTGCGAATATAATCTCTAACATACCTCGCTAACCTTGTAAAGTTAGCCTCATACATTGTGACATTCTCATCCTCCTTCTGTCTCAGACTCAAGAGTTGCCTTTCCATATCTGCTCGATGGTCGCGAGGGAAGTATTTTTCTAAAAACAGATCTTTGAACTCCCTCCATTCCATATTTGATACTTCATCATCTTCCTTCATGTTCTGAATCAATGACCACCATTGATCAGCATCTCCAGTGAGGCGGTAAACTGCCATGATAACTTTTTCCCTTTCACTGCTCCCCAAAGCCTGAAATACTTTCTCTAGGGAAAATATCCATTGCTCAGCTACTAAGGGATTTGTATTCCCATTGAACGTTGGTGGTTGTTGCCTCATGAATCGATCTAACATTGATCCTCCACGCTGCGGATCAGGGTGCTCCATACGGGTAAGGTTATTATTCATAACCTGAGTAAGTTGTCCCAGTATGGTGATTAGCTGATCAGCACCAGTTGCATCACCAGCCCCACTATAATTATCTTGAGCAGGAGGGCAATCCCTACATGGAGTGCGTGCATTGATACAGTTTCCATTTCTTCCACTAAGGGCCATTTCTAAACAATGGCATAAACTAGATCAGTTTATGAATACATAATCTCATACTTATAAAACACTTAACATAAATTGAACTATTTATGGATATAATCCATAATCATAAAAAATGTTTTCTTTGAGGAAGAATATACTCATAAACCCTTCATAATGATTTGTAAAGAAAATGAGAGTTATCCTAAGCATATCCCCCGGGAGTGTCATAACCAAGAGTGCAGCAAGGCCCGTTGTCGTGCACCAGTTCCCGTTCGAGTCTAGCTCAAAGCGGTGTTTTCGAGTTTTACCCCTTGGTACATCTGTGCTAGAGCCGCCTCTACCTGCTCGTATCCAGACAGGGATGTATTGCTCGGAAAACTCACAAAATCTCTACAATACCAAAATTCTAGGAAGTTCTTCTATACTAATCCTCAAAGTTCATCTTAGGTATACGTGCTCTAATCAGAGTTTATCTAAATCTAGCTTCCAAGGTTTGTACTAAACTTCCTCTGATACCAACTGTAACGCCCCGACCCCAGTTACCCAGAGTCGGTGCATTATTACATAACATTGGCATGATCACAAGAAAGATCAAATCTCGAAAGACCGATTGGTTTAGTAGCCTTGGAAACACTAGATATATTTATAAGTTTTACATTACATCATAAAATGAAAAACTACTACAACAACATAATGTTTCCACAATCCACACTATTAACCCCTCATAAAATCTCTACAGGTCATTCATAACTTACTTCTTCACATCCTGGGAAAAATAAAACATAGAAAAGGGGTGAGCTCAAATGCCCAGTAAGGATAACAATATAGCGGAAACTTTCATAAATAAGAATAAACATTTAAGGCAATGCATTACTAAAACAAAAGCCTTTTAAACTTTAACTTCAACATAGTATGGCAAAAGTAAAATGAAATAATGCCATTTACTTATTCACATGGATATTCTACTAATCGAATAATCACATGCAAAAATCAATAACCACTTTCATAATGTTGGAATGCATAATGCCAGACTATCATAACCACATAGCCAAGGCCTCGTGCCAAGACTACAAATAAGATTTTGTCAAGTCCTTGTGCCAAGACACTACTTTGTCTCATGAGACCTACCGATGCATTGAGGAGCTACAGCGGGCTCCACCCGTCACATATTAAGTCCTATGCATTCCCATATGAAAAGGTTTAAACATAACATAAACATTCGTATTAAACTAGCATACGAAATTTCAATACTTTCACCATAAACCATGAATGCTATATAAAAAAAATAGCACATCCACAGTCAAACATATCACAAAACCTTCAATACAATATAAAAGTTTTGTATCATATTGTATCATCCTCAAATAAGCATAAAATCCATTAAAGGATGTTGACATAGATGAAATCAAAACTCTTTTTAAAGAAATATCTCTTTCTATTTTGAAATCATTTAAGAGACATATATTTATAAAATAAAACATTTTCTTTGAAAATATTCTTATAAGCTTGTAAGGGATGCTTTGACGATTTTATAACGGCGGAAAATAACCACACTCGCCGTATAAGTTAAAAAACATTCTTATCTTAATTCTGTCGAAAAGGTTAAAAAGCAACTTGTTTGGAAAACGATGGAAAGATTCCTCTTATAAAAAGTCAAAAAAAGGTATAAATGACTTTAACCCATATTCTTGTAAAAATGTTTTGAAATACATTTTGAAGAAACATGGATGTGGATGATAACGAGATCCCAGTAGATTATTACGTATAAACAACCTCGGATAATGAAGAGATTGTGAAATAACCCTTACCTTGTACATTTCCTTGGTTGGGGTAGGTTAACCTCCTGTATAATGGTGAAATAGTTGTTATTAAATTATACAAGAATCATATATATTAATATGATATCATATATGATCTTTTAACATTGATTTGTTAATAATATCTTAGAATTATCGTCGTTTCAGGAGTTAACTTACTCATTTTCTTTTATATGTTTTGTTACATAAGCCATGGTTGTTGTATCTTATTCATATCCAGAATGATATCCAGTCCATAAACATCATTTTTAAATCATCAAATGATAATTATACTTGAATGGATACGATGGATAATGAATCTCATCGCGTTCGTGGAGACGGTAGTCCGTACGTACGCACGAGCGACAATATCATTCTTTTGATATTAAAATAATATATAAATGGATGGTATATCATATATACAGAATAATTAACATGTTATATTTATTAATTACATGAGTTACACATCATTATTATACCCATCCAAATAATATTATATTGAATAACAATTACACCACGACATGGAGACGGTAAGCCGTACGTACGCACGTATGGTGACATTTTATTCAAAGGGTGGATAGAATACTGAATATGATTGTACCATATTTATAATAACATCACAGTATATGTGAGATACTGGAGTTATTATTTTAGAATGGTAAGAACAAAGGAAGAAGAAGTGGAAGAAGAAATGAACTTGGAGAAGGCTGGTGAAATCATTACCTCTTTTTCGGGTTCTTCCTTTTGATTGGATCAAAAGGGCTCCTTAGGTTGGCTTTCTGATCAAACTAAGGCCTCTAGGTTGTATTGAGGGATGTTGGGATAGTATTTGGGCAGAGTTTGGCCGAACCAAATGGCTTTGAAGGTGTGATGAAATGAGAAGGATGAGTGACCTTTTATAAGAGGGGTGAGCGGCACCTTTGGAAAAGCTAGAAATATTAATTTATAATAAATTCATATTCGGTTTTTAAAGGCTCCAAAGTTTATTATTCATAGATTAAGGTGGGGATAGGTCGAAAACCATTCAACCAATAGAATTTAGACAGGTTTGGGTACTTATATTAACCTTATCTTTAAGTATTAACTCTAAGTTTATTAGTTTCACTTTTACAATGTCTCTTTGTATTTTTATATAATATGGTTAATAAACTTACTATATACATCCAAGAGACCCCCAAGTGGTACATTAATGATGAACTGATCATTATATAAGTTTCTTGGCCGAACCTTAGATTTTTAGGAATTTAATATCAATTAATAATATAATATTTGTTGAAGAACTCTTTTATGTCAATTTTGACACTATTCAATAGTTGATTTTTGTGAAACTCATAACAGATTGATTACTTCGAACAAAGTAAATTAAATAACTCCTAATATATCATATTATCCTTTAAAATTAGTTTAATTCATTAAATGTTTCATATTATATTTATTTGGGTATTTATAATATCAATTAATTTAATTTTTCACTATTATAGTAATTACTGCATCATCATTGTGTCATATATAAAATAAATTATATAATGTCTAAAAATTATAAATAAAATATCATTATGTAGGAAATCTTTTTATCTTTCTAATGAATATTTATAATCTAAAATCAAACATATATAACACTATGTAACAATTGTTGTTCTAAAAGATATATGCTTCTGTCATTTTTGTATTTATTTTAACTAAATTAAAATAAAGTGTCATTATCACGTACAAGTGGATCCATGGGGTCCCAAAATATACCCAAAGATTCCCATGGTCGACCATGTATCAACCAATAGGGTTAAGACATGTTTTAGGGTAATTTAGTATTATTATAATATTATTTTTTTAACCCTTATTTACCGGATTTACCCTTAACCATGGTAAATAAAATATTTACCGCAGTAATTATTCAAAATGTCTAAAAATAAAAGTTACCTATTTACACAATTTTAAAATCCTGATTCCAAATATGGAATCCATTTTCCTAAATTCAAAACACAGAAGTGGCAGAAATTAATTTAAAATTAATTCCCGCTGTCAAAACAAAAAGCGTGTTTTTAAGAGATAATAACTATCAAAAGATTGACACTTGCTTATGTTCGGTTTAATTGTAAAATTATGTCCAATGACCAAAATTATATTAAATGGTAAAAATATATTCTAAATATACATTAAAACCACTCAAATTCATAAATTATCACTATTAATTATTTTGATTAAAAAAGTTGTTTTTAATTCAAATTTAGTAATTTTCACTATTCATCAAAATATGAAAGTTATCCGAAATGTACCAAAATTTCACCTTAGGATAAATTCGATATTCCGAATCCAAAAATGAAGTCTATTTTGAAATATAAAATATATATGATTTCAAAAAGTAGGTTTTACTATTCATAACGGCTAGTTTGATTAGTTATGGTGTGTTAGAACTCGGTGTTGCGTACAACACACGCTATCACATTATTCAATGAGAAGCGTACCGTAGAAGCTTGGGGTGTTACATTAACCAATTTACCTTGAAATTGGAGATAAAAACATTTCATTCATATAATCATTTTTCAATAAATAAACTACTTTCAAGAAATGTTTACGAGATTAATTTTAAATTAATCTCTACCAATTATGTGTTTATAATTTGTAAAAATGGATTCAATATTTATAATCTACATAATTAATAATTTATATTACGTTAAAATTCGTATATTACCAAATATGTCAGTGAAATTATTTGAAATTAAATATCGCGATAAATAAAAAATAGTTTCTGTAGTTCTAAACTTTAATCCTAATGGGAATTGACTTGTAAAATTCTCTAAAAGCCATTTTATGCCAATATGTAACCCATATAACATATTGTTTCAGATTATATTTGTTATTGAGACACTATAGCATTAAATGGGACAATATATTATGTTAAGTGCAAAGAAAGGCAAGAGAGGAAACTTCCTTACCTTTAACACTTATAATGCATTGAGATATCGATAAAAGGCCACATTATTTTAGTTTTACATATTGCTTTGAAATGAAAATAATTTTTCCACATCATATTAAATTATATTTAATTTTTATAGATTAATTATTATAATTAACTTTTTATGGAATGCCAAATTTGGTAATTATTTAGATTATAATTAAAGAAAAAAATGAGACTAAAAATATTAAAATCAAATTTAATTGATTGAATATTTTCATTCATTTTTCTAGATGATTATATCATAATAACAAAGGGATTACATAATATATTCAAATTCAACATTTGTATTTATATTTTTAAATTTAAATTAAGTAAATAATCTCATTGGTAAATTAATTTTATTTTTTAATAAAGGGTATTACATTAAAATAGATTTGAAATTTTGAAAAACCTATATTTTTCTAAATTAATTATATACTCTATTAAATATGAAATAATTTATTTTCCTGGAATAATTTATATTTTAGGATGAATGGTTTGACCTTAAAATAGAATAATCATTTTTTCACACTTTTCTTTAATGATTTTTTTGGCATGAGACATACATTTTATTTATAAATTATTTCCAACACACATGAAATTTATTTTTTGTAAATTAGAAATCATATTAATAATTAATTAGTTATATATATTCTAATAAATCAAACTTTTATTATGAATAATTGTAAGATTACATAGGTTTGAAAACTAGTTACCTTAATTAAAATCAAAAAGATAGTAGTCGAGAAATATTGATATTATTGAACAAATTTATAAATATGCAATTATATATTTTTGTTCTAGGTTTGGATACAAAATAATTCACAATTAATCCTTTATTTTTATTTTTTTTCTCACATGAGGTATGGTAGACCACCCAATATTGATTAACTTTTGGTATTAAAAATAATGACATCCTCCTCCGGTATAAAAAGGCATTCACTCATCCCCTAACACACACATCCCATGCGACATTATCTAATACCAACTCTTAATATATTCTCTCCGCTTCTATATATTAATAAAATAGGACTATCTATGTGAATAAACCATCTATGGAATCCCTTTGGTGCAAACCAAATAGAGTTACTAAAAGAAGATGTAACATCCTTCAACTAGCAGGTTTTTATTTATTTCTCCACAACCTCATTTATTCTTATTTTATGATTATATAACAACATTAATATCCTAAATATACATGATTTTTTCATTTAAATATTTTTTCCTTCACCTACCCACACTTCCTTTAAATGGGTAACATATTTACAGTTCATGTGTATGATAAACTACTACATCGGGAAACAATGTTGTTCATTTTTATGTTACCACCTCTCATGGTTCGGAAATATTATTTGAATTATGATTTTATATGATATTTATTAATTCATTATTATTATTATATTATTATATAAAACAATACTAACTTATTTCAATTATATTTAAATATGATATCTTTTTTTGCTAACGTATGGACCACCGCCTCTTTAAAGAGATATGATTCATTCACAATTTTCATAGAATGTATTAAAGGCATATTTAATAAAAATAAATGTTATATTCGAAATAATAATTATTATGGTGTGAAAATATTTATATAATTATATTTCATTTATATTATAAGTTTCAATATGATAACAAAACTGAAATATCCTTCATGCGTACGTACGACCTACTATTTCCATGAATGGTGAATTCTATTTTAAATTTATATATATTATATATTTTAATAATGATTTATTTAATTATTATATATGATATATATATATATCATATTTTAAATTTTTTAAATAATTAAATAATTATTTATGGAAGTTGATCATGAATAACAAGTCAAAATATATAGAAAAACAAAGCGGATAATACCTGAAACATAACATTAATAAGGAGTTGCTAATAAATGGGTTATATAATGTAATAATAAAATCCTATATTGTATTAGTTATAAATATATAGTTATGTGGTAAATTTTTAATAGTGATATATTTATTATACAGGAGTATAGAATCTGTATGAAGAAAGTCCATACTTAAGGTATGGTTTTCTCATCTCACCTTAATTTATTTGTGATATATGATATTTTCACCACTCATTCATGGTCTATGGTGGATATATCTCTCTATAAAGATTTATATATTTAATTTATGATAATTTATGATATTATGTGTTTATATTGATGTTATTTTTTAATTTGGATCATGTTTCAAAAGTTAATCAAGTACATCGGGGATTTCTAATCTCACATTTTTTTGAGACTTATGGCTTATACACCACTCAATTTTTTGTGTGTGGAGTATACAAAGAAAATGAATGAATTATAATATTATGATTATATGATTAATTATAATTTATATATCCACTTTATGATCTCTGTTTCATTGATTTTATGGTTCAATATTTACCAAATCAGTAACGTAATTTTGTCTTAGTTTTCCTTATTTATGGAACATGACATGTTATGCACCCATATTCTTCAACGAGGTCTATATACTTCCCCAAGAAATGTTATATAATAGTTTAATTTAATTTCAATATATTTTATGATCCATTTAAGGTTCTTATATAATTGGAATTATGATTCATTATTACCAATGTTGTAACATTTTATTGTTACAACCTCATCATTTATCGAGATTGATTATGATTTTTCTTCGATTGATGAAATATTCTAATTCACTTCTCAGGAAATATCATCACTATTATTAACATATTAATATTCATGAAATATTTATATTATGTTACCATATTTAATATCAGTTATACTTAACATTATTTAGAAAATATTTTTAGGGAAATCTGACTTAATTTATTTTTTCAGCCAGAAATCGGTCTTATTCAGTAACCCCATTTTTTACAAATACTTTCAAAAATATATTAAAAATGATATATTAATATCATTTTCAAGGAAATGTATTTTAATTAATTTTTTTTCAGTTTTTTGAAGTGTTTTATAATATTCCATTATTGTTTTTCATGGTTATTTGTAATGAAATAGGTTCTCAAAATGTTTTATCATTTAACAAGTGCATATAAATGTGTAAAGGATTATTTTATAAAGAAATGTTTTAAATGATTTTTAAATCCATATTAATTATATTTAAATGTGGTTTGCATTGTATAGGATTTTGAGAATGTTATATTATTATTTTTATTATGTGTTATTTCAAGTAATATTTAAAAATTGGTCTATATATATTACTACATACTTTGATATAGTTATGCTTTACTATGGATATGTTGCAAGAATACCATTCATATTAGTTATCAAAATGGTTTATGTTTGGGTGGAATGATTTTTATGGAAACCTTTTCTTTTCAACAAGTAAATAATGTTTCTAAGATAATGACATGAAACCCATTTCTCTTCTATGGGTTATACCATGATAAATGATTATGAATCCTTATTCATTTGATTTTTTATAATATGATAAAATAATTATGGAACTAAACTAATTTTAATTTTTTATGATACAATTAAATTTCTGTGATTCCCATTTCACTTCATGAGTTATGAAATGATGTTTAGAAAACCCTTCCCTTTTTATGAATCATGATATAATTAATTTATTATTATCATTGATAACATGTGTGAATGATTTCATTATGTGATTGGTGGTACCTATATATCCTTCCCATGAATTTTGTAATAATAAATGTTATGTTATATAAAAGGGTATATGGGTTGTAGCCCAATAACAAAACAAAATGGTGTATTAGAGGGCAGCTGAATCATGAATGACGAGGATACATATGAGGGAATACATAGACTAAAACACAAAGTTATATTGGATGCATTTTGAATCCAAAAAAAGAGGTAATATAAAAGGTAATCCCAAAACCTAAACAATATATGTCAGATGATGTAATCCCCAGATGAAAAAAACATGTTTACAAAAGAGGTCATCCCAATCCAAAAACAATAGGGTACTCAGGATGTCATCTGAAGCCTAAAACAAGAGGTTACACGATAGGGAATCCTAAAACCAAAAAAAGAGTTAGTACTAGATTTAATCCCAAGCCTGAACCAATGGGGTACACAGAAGGGGATGCCAATCTAGAAACCAAAGGTTACACGATGAAAGAATACCAATCCTAAAGTAAGTAAACATGAGATTATCCCTTGTATAACATATTTATAATGTCTTGGAAGGTATCCTTTATGTTGGATCATATATTATTACATGTATACAATAATTACATTTTTCATTATGCTGTTACTATCTCATGGATTGTTCTCTTTATTCCCTTATGATTCTTGTCATATGAACCACCAAATATTTTTCTATGACTCATTATTTAAATATTTTTTTATCAATTTTTTAATTTTATAATATTATGATCATATTTTTGTACCCTTATTCAAATGTTATGTTTTAATATCTCCCTTTTTACCCTTAATGAGAACCTAATATCACCCATTTATTATGTTTCCATTCACCAAGTAATGATGAATGTTTTTAATTAAAAATACAAAAGGGGATATCTTTGTGTTAATCCATGAATATATTTCAACAAGAAAGATGATTTTTTCTATGTATCCAATGAAAATAAATTATTAAATTTATTGATCATTCAATTTTTTAATGTCCCAAATAATCATCTATATTGGTGTAATATCCATGTATGTTATGCATGTGTTCCTATTGTTGGTATCGAAGGAATGTTTTATTTAGATTTTTAAAACTAAGATGAGATAATATTAGTGAAATATGTAGGTTTATTGTTGAGGATATGTATAGGGATGTCTCTAGGGAATGTATAAGGTGTATTATATTTTAATGTGGGTGTTATGATATAGGAATCATATATTTAATTTGTAACTAATTTTGCATTTATGTTATGTGTTTATCGCACTATGATTTCTATTATTATTCAATAGTAGAAACTAGAAGGAACTTGGTTAACACTAAATGTTTCATACGTAGAACATATCGAAATTATTGGAACATATTTCCAAAGTGGAAATCGCATTATGTGAGTTAGGATGTTTGTAAATGTATTGGTTGTACTTCTTGAGGTAAAAGTACCAAAAATTGACATGTGAAAGGTATGGTATGTTATAATAATATTTTTTTTATTTAAAATAAATATGTATGATTGGATTGATGTTGGGGACCCTTATTACATCATTTATATTTCATATTATTAGAATGTGTTATTAATGAATAAGATGATGAATCCAGTGTAATGATTTAGGAATAAGGATAGATTATCGAATTGTATATATTTCAGAATTCAATGATTATTTTATATTTACAATGAATAATATAATTATTTTTACGATTAGTTTAAATTAATAATTGAATGGTAAATTTTGATGAGAAATTAATAATTTGAATAGAGACTTAAGAGAATATTTGTATTTTGATTAAGGGACGGTAACACTTAAAGTTTTATTATTATTGAAAATATTGTGTTTTTCATGGATAAAGAGATTATTGATATGGATAATTAAAGTGGGATTGTATTGATTTATATTGAATGTATTATTGATTTTTTGAAAAAATGGCCAATGATTTAATGAATGAAGCATATATATTATTATATTTATATAATATATACAATATTCTTTTTAATGAGGAATTATGAATGTTTTATAAGAGGAATAATTCTTACATGGGTTATGACCACGTTTCAAGAGAATATATGATGAGGGAATTCAGATTTTTTTAAAGTGAAAAAAAGAGCTGCATTAAGATATCAGGAGGATCAATGTAAAGTTGATTTAGTGACCTTATTTTTAATGATGTGGATTTTCACCATTTTTATGGGGTAAAATGTAAACTACTTATGGAATTTTTATGTAATACTTTAGATGTGGTTTTATGGAATGGAATATTATCTCACCACGTGAGGATTTATGAATATTGGCTAAACAGTAACTGCAATTTTGTTGTGATAAAGACATGTAGAATAATCCATCATTATATTAATTGATATCATGATCTATTAATACATTAGGAAAAAAAATTCATCTTCATTTCATGGAATAAGATATGAAGTGTAAATTTATCAAGGTACATCAAAGGGATAGAATGTTGTAAAATCATGTGTTTTTATATTCTCATGAAAATTAAGAAACTTTTTTAAAAGGCATTTGAAATAAAATGTTTTCTTTTTATCATTATTTTTAATGATATTAATGTCCCATTTCAAGCCTCTTTGGTTTATGGATTTTTAATTATTAACATTATATTAATCAACATCATTTTTGATATCAGAGATCTTTATCACTCCCCATAATTATTTACACTTTTCCACCATGCCCAAATCATAATAAATGTTTTCTTATGTGGAAACCTGGTTATGAGTCACTATGGGGAACCACAATTCTTTCAACTGTCCCTTTTTAATCGAAGTTTTAGTATTTATTTTTATGATGTGGTTTTATATGAACAGAACATTTTGGTATTAATCCTTTGATAACCCAGAAAAACATTTATGGAAAAAATATTATTAATGGGGGCGGAATCTAATACCCTATGATTTTTTATTTTTTTCTAATGAATTTATCCTCTTCAATATTTTTAATTTCATGAAAGACTAAATATATCTACTATTATATGAATGAAACATGTCATTTTGGATTTTTATCTGCATTGACTTACAAAAATGTCATATGGTACACTAAGATAATATTATGAAAAATGAAACACTGACTTGGATTACATTACACACAACATCGAGTTTCTACCAAACCACAATTTATTATTATATTTATTAAAATGAAAAAGTTATAACATAAGCCCAAAATTAGTAAAAAATTAGTAATAAATAATTTTTATATATTATTTATAATGGTTCTATATTAATAAATCATATTGATAATAAAATATATAATTTTTATAGAAGTCATTATATGTTTGAAAATATTATTTTATCAGAAAAACTAGTTTTTTATATAATTCTATGAACAATAATAAAATTAATTTTAGACATTCATATAAATTTAATATGATAAAATAAACATAATTTTTTAATTCATAATTTAAAACATAATATAGGTGTAATTTGAGGGATTTTGTTTGAAAAAATAATTTTTTGGATCAATATTGAAATTACGAATTTTTTATTCAAAAAATATTTTTAATATAATTTATTTATATTGTTAAATTATATTTTTTTTATTATAGATAATTTAGAAAACTTTTATGTCAATTAGTCCATTTTTGGTCATTAGAAGCAATTTAACATTGAAATTGGATATAAAAACATTTCAAACATTTAAAAATTTCGCATTAAAACATGCTTTTGAGGGACTTATTTATGAATATTTTTAAATTTGTTACACTTAATTCAATGTTTAAAATTGGGAAAAATGGATTACATATTTTGAACCATTGTAATTTATAATTTCTAGTAATATATACTTTATTGACCAAAATGATTAGTAAAAATTATTAAAATTAATTACATCGATTAAGATAGAAGTCAGTTCACATAGTGGTTAAAAATAAATTGTAAGGGAAACAATAACAAAGAAATTTTTAAAAGTTCCATTCATGACAATATTTCGACCATATACTCTCTTTGTTATAATTATATGAGTTATACAAATACTATTTTATGAATGTGGCCTATATAATATGTTAATTATATAAAAAGGCATAAAATGAACCTTTATTAAAGTTATCATTTATAAAGAATTGAGATATAGAAAATAAACCAAATTAGTTTAGATATACACATTATTTTAACATTTAAAGGATTTTTGGTTATCATAGGGATTTATAATTAATTTTAATAATTGAATTACTTAGATTAACATCATAAGTAATGCCACATGTGGTAATTATTTAGGTAACAGTGAACTAAAATAAATGATAATAAATATAATAAAAGCTAATTAAATTGATATAATTATTATTTATTATAATAATTTAGAGGAATATTTCATGTTAAATATGTGTTAAATTAATATATTCAAATACCTTCTTTTTCATAATTTTTTTACATTTAAATTATGTAAATAATGTAAAAAATTGAGATTAAGGTTATTTTATAATAGATGATATTTTATTAAATTTTTTAAAATTTAATATAAATCATATATTCAGACAAATAATTTTTATATTTTAAAAAATATAAATGATTTTCTATTAATAATATAATTTATCATTTATAGTTAACATATTTTCATTTAAATATAAAAATCATTGTTAGTATTGTTCTATTTGAAGTAGTGTTTTGCGCCTTACTAGCACTTCTTTCAAAATTAACATCTAACAGATGTGGGAATTATTTTTTTAATTCGTTATAATATTTACAATTATTAGGTTTTATAATATCTAATAAATTTCACTTTAATGTGGTTCTAATTTTAATATTACATAGGTTACAAAACTAGTTACCTTAATAAAAAAAATTATAAAAGTGGAGACACATTGAAGTTTATAATCAAAATTATAAAAATGAAATTATTATTGATTGGAATGGATTGAATAGACCATAAATCCTTTATAATGATCTATTTCTATGTTTTTAGGAAAATTGTGTATAAAATACATCCCAATAGTGTTTATAGTTTTGTATCTAAAATAATTCCACCCCTCCTCCTAAATGAATAATGAAATCACTCTTCCACTTCCTCACACCTATCAGGGAACTATGGTTGTCACACACACGATTTTATTTTGAGTAATATATGTACTAATTTTTTTATACTTTTTTCCTTGGGTTACAATTTATTTGTTGGATAAAATTAAGAATATTTGGGTAAAAAAACGGTGGCATGAAGTTAGTGGATGACATGTCAAACCATGGGTCATTTCCCAAGTAACATTATAGACAAATAATTTTTATGGAAATAGGATTATCAAATAGTTATAAAATGCGTTTAAAACCATTTACGAAAACCATATGAAATTTATTTCTTGAAAAGAAAGGGGATCCTAGTTTCTTTATATATTGGAAAACCATGTGGGCTAACCATGCGACCCATATTGGTAATTAAAATTTGGGCTTTCTTTTTTTTTCTCCATGATTTTAACCCCAAAACACCCAAAATAACCCCCATTGTAATTTATACCTTAGGAGCGCCCCTAAATTCCTCTAATCTTTCTTAGTCTTTATTTTTGTGAAACTTTTGGTATGATTTCTCCATAAAACATAAATTAAGTACCTTATTTCTACCCCCATCTATATATTATTTACTTCCACCTAATTTATGGTTTCATTTCTACAGATTATAGGGTCAAATTTTTAGGGTTGGATATTGATTTTTTTGGTTTGATATTAAAGATTTATGTTCAATATTTCCTTTATATAGTTACTTTTGTTTGAAGTGGTGTTTTAGAAAATATTTCAAGAGACTTATATACCTGAGGTAGGTGGTTCAATTCATAAGAATTATTTTATAATTTTATTATGATTTCTTGACTGCTTAAATGGGTTCTATGATTTATGTGTGTGGAGAGAATGGGATTATTGAAATGTTTTAATATTCTTATTGATTGATAATTGGATTTATAATGAAATTTAGTGTGTTTCATGTACAAATCCTTGATTTGCTTCTTGATGGTGTTTTATAAATTATATAATCTGTTTAATAAATTGTTCAATGGGAGAGAAACATGTTTTAGAATTTTCTTGGAGTGTGTTTTGGATTAAAAGTGGATTTAGATATATAAAATAGTGATTTAATAATAAGGTATATATATTCATAGCTAATTTATGTGAAAGTGGTGGCGATCAATGTGTTATGTGAAATGTGAATTGGGACGAAGGATATCCTAGGTGACTATGTGGTTGGACTAGGACTAGTATTCTTGTGATTTAGATGTTAATTAATCCAATATTAACATAGCGGTATTAGAGATGTCAACACAAACTAAAAATCGATGATTATTGGAGACCATTGGAATCTAGGATATTACTCTTATCTAGTGGCTCGTGCTTGAGAAAAATGTTTAGTGTGGTCAGAATACCACGTTTCGCTGAGATACGAAATATTTATTATCCCATAATTAGAAAGTTCTTATAGGGATATCACATGACCTAGCTGCATATGGTGATATCACACTTACCATCGGCATACACTAATCCTTTTCATTACATTAGAAAAAACGCTTGTTTCGCTTGTAAATTGATTTTGATGAAATTTTTTCATGTAATTGTTTTATAAAACATGCATGTTAGTTTATGTTATAATGTTTATATCATGGATCCTATTTTTTGTGTAGAATTAAACAGGGTTTTGTCTCACACCCTACATACACCTTTTTCTGTAAGTATACATGGTTATATTTGACACATGCAAAGGAAATTGAGAGGGGTGGTGGTTTATTTTCATAGTTTTATACCCATGTAGTTGTTGTGGTGGAAGTTTGATGATGATGGCACTCCTGTTTCGTAGTAGATTTTGGGGTACTGTCTTTTTCCCATTTTTGTATACTTTCTGTTTGGTTTAAAAGTTGAAAACATGAAACTGAAAATTCATATGTCATTCTTGGTTATGAATGTTTATTTTTAGTTCATTTATAATTATTGGTTTCTTATATTCATGTAATCTAGTAAAATAGTTCACAAGTTATGTTATTGATACCCAAGAACTTGTTGTCAGCCTGTGGTGATTGAGAACGCCCCTTGAACCATACAATGTATAGGGTCAGGCATGAGATTAGATGACATCACAACTTGGATTATGAAAAAATGGTATCAGTTAAATGTACAATTTTTTTTTATGATAATTGGGATGAGTTGGAATAGATATCAGCTAAGACTATAAGGGACTGAGGTTCTAGTTGTGAGTGGTGTGTCGGGCCAGAACACTTCATAATATATCATTAGTTTTCATAGGATATTGGGATTCCATTTTGACTTATCCCCCATGTGTGACGTGTAGGCTACAAACATTTGTTGACACTTGTTTTAGGTGAAGAGGTTTGGTTTTCATGACATAGTGATGGATTTGATTTGTTTTAGTTTGTGATATGTTGGTATTTTTTTCACTGTTTATTTTTTTTGAATGGCTGTACTGATGGTTTTTACTGTGATTATTTATTTTGGTTGTAGAATTCTTCCCCAGACACTTCCTATAAATCTACAGGATTAGCTCAGTGAGAGTTCTCCCTCACCAATTCATAGATTAGTGGAATATATGGTCTGGGTTGTCCATGCATTGGGACAGGGGCGAGTTCTGATCCTGCTCTAGTTAGAGAAGCTGAACTAGCTAAAATGATTGAATAATGATTAATATAATTTTAACAACAAGCCTCATTATTTCCAATGTGGCACAAAACCTTATAAAATAGAATAATTTACTGAAAATATATAGAGTTTATTCTAATTCCTCATCACTCTTAAGGATTCTATGGTAAATTCACCTCATTCTTTCTAGAATTTCCCATTCCGAGGTTGTGGGACTCAAAGGATGAGGCTTGGAAGAATTAATAGAGGAACTAGAAAGACTCCGAGCCTATATTCTATGACCATCATTGTACTATGTTATTGGAATATTTTATATTCCCATGAATTTTTTGATATTGTTCAGGGGGACCAGTTAGTGATTGAGTATGCCAACAGCTTTGTGGAGCTAGTTTGGTATGCACCAAAAATTGTTTTCATAGAGTAGATAAAGGCTCAATGGTTTGAGAGGGGGTTTTAAATATAGATATGTTAATATGCATTTTAGTTTATGATAAAGACCTATGATTATGTGGTTGGTTTTGATTTTATGTTAGAGATTGAAAAAAAATGTCCTTGTGGTTACTCTGGGGCTATTTCAGTGATTTGAATTGTCTTTTCATATAAGAAGAAGAGGAAGTGGGGTGAGCAGGGAAAGAAGGGTGTTAGCTACTCATGTCATCCTTATTTAATGACATCGTCAGTGATTTCCGATGCTGGATCAATTTTTGATCCATTAGTGTAAGAGGTTCAGGATTGTACAGTCGGCATAACCTCTCTCTCCCTAATCATACCATCATTGTGGTAATATAGGTCACTTGAATTAGTTCTATAGGAAAACTCATTCCTATTAGAGTGGAGGAAGATTTTTATCTTCCACAAGGATGTCTGATCATTCAGAGCCATATAGGATGGTGGGATTTTTGTACAGTGGTCATGGAGTTATGATATGATCGTATTTTAGTTATATTCATTTCTAAATAGAGACACGGGCTGTTGGTTATATTCAGACTCAGGTGGATACAAATCATCTTCATGTTGTTGACTAAGAATATAAAAAATTGGATATAGGGCCTTCGATAGTCCATGGTACTATTTTGATTGAATTGTATCTGGATATTGTTTTTTTTGATACTTGTGATTCCGTTTCATTTATATCATCCCATATTGTGAACTTGTTGAATTTGACAACTGAGCTCGTTTCATTTTTTGATTGAGTTTGAAATGTATTTTTCTATGTTGTGGGAGAAATTTTTTAGGTGCTTATCTTATGCCCTCACCACGTGATTGGAAATCTATAATTGGATTTTATAGTGTCCCTTACATTAAATACAAATATTACTTCAACATTAAAGAATATGTGTTACATAACATAACAAAAACCACTACATGATCTTAAATTTTTAGTGTATTTTGAAACTGGGAAACATAAACAACTCGTTCATAAAACACACACATTGAATCCTTCTTGTTTCTTAATTACAAGACTCTTTTTGACATATCTTAATTAATACTCTTTTTCATGGCCTGGTGAAAGGAATCATTTTATAGGGTGAGCAAAAATTCTATTTAAGGGTGAACAATGTAAATATCCATCATATCATAATCATAAGAACATAAAATTTGAAAATATTATCCTATATATAAATGATAATAATATCATGTCATGGGATAAATCATAAAAGTGCAATGTAATAACAACATTCATAATATAAGACCTGAAATTTAATGAAATAAACACACAAGCGTGGAAAATAGTTTCATATTAGTCAAGGCTCATTTCTGAGACCATCATAGCAGACAAAGTCCATTACTGAACCGAGTTAACTCGTCGATATAGCCCTATTTCACATATTAAGATTCACTTTACATTCCAATCATGTCTAACTAATGAGATTTTAATCATTACCCAATTCATTTGTGGGAGGTATAGGTCACACCCTTCTCATACAGAATCAAATCTTATGTGTGCCACAAAAACATAAAAACATTCACCATAACATAACCAATCAAATAAAATGTGTTTATTAATCATCATTCCATCATAATTGATATAAAATAAATGTATTTCATAAATAAAACATAATAAAATCATTTTTATAATTCAGTTTTAATTATTAACCTATTTTAATAGTTTCATCATAAATGGAAAATAATTTTTAAAAAACACATGAAATTAATTCTTGAAGAATATATCTTTTCTCTTCAAAAATGTTTTCCATCCACAAAATGACAAACAATTTTAGAAAAATAATTTTATTTTAAAATATCCTTGTAATATTGTAGGGTAATATTCATGTAAATAAGGCATTATGAAAGCATAAAAATCCATTCATTCCATATAAGTAAAAAACATTCTTCTCGAACTTTTTCCAGAAAAGTCAAAAGTACCTCATACCGAAAATGATAAAAGTTTGAATTCATAAAATTTAGTAAAAATTCACCAATGAGAAAAATTATAGTGGGATATAAATAATATTTTTAAATAAATAACGACTAAACATGGACATGGATGATAAATATACCCCCAGTAAATACTTACAAATAAACAATCTTGGAAAAAAACGATATTTTCAAAGTTATCCATTATCATAAGTCTGATATGATTTGTATGTATCCAAACCCAAGTATAATGATTTAAATGATGTTAATTATTTATTATAGAATCATATTAATTTTTATGATAACATTTATGATCCTGTTTTCATCTGTTTATTAGTTACATTTCATTGTTACTCGTTATTTGGGTATTAACTGCTTTATATTCTTACACATGTCTTATAGGATAACCACATATTAATATTTTAATATTATAGTTATATTATTTAAAGAAAATTATTAGTATAATATATATCATATTTATTCATTCAATGCTTTTATATAATAATGATTCAACAATGATTATGTAGAATGAATAGCATTGCATCGTGGAGAGGGTAAGCCTTACGTACACATGAGCAACAATATCATTCCCATAATTCATGAATGGTACTAAAGTAGATGGTGTATTGAATATCTGAATAAAAATTATTATTTATTAATGAGATTTATATATTTATAAATCCCATCATTATACCCATCCATGTATGGTTGTGGTGAAAAACAGATTACACCACAACGTGTAGACAGTACGTTGTACTTACGCATGCGTGGTGATTGCATTTTTTCGTATGCTGCGTTAAAGGTGGACTATGGTTCTTTAATATTTATAATAAAATATCAGTATATGAGTGATTACAATGTTATTACATTAGAACGAATAAACTAATTAAGTGGAAGTAGAATAAGAAAGAAATTTGAATGAATTCCAAAAGAGATTACCTCTTCCTCAACATGCTTCCTCTAAATCTCTTCTTAGAGAACTAGATATGTTATTTGAAGATAAAAAAACTATTTACTGAAAATAGGTATGTTTAGAATAAAAATGGATAGGGGATGGATGATCATGAAGGATCAAAATGAAGTGATGTGGTGAGGGAGGAGGTGCTCTTTTATATTTGAGGCAAGGGGTACTTTTAGAAAATCCATTAATAATAATTTATAATAATATAAAAACATATAATAAAACCTCAAAAATGACCCAATATCAATGATGATATGTGATGTGATTCAACTATCATCAAACAATAAATTTTTGACAGGTTTATTTTCTAATTTAATCCATTTTATTTTAATAGAAACTTAGTTATTCTATTTAATTTTAATAGTGGTAATAACATTCTAAATATTTAAGGTTTATAAATATATACTAATATGTTGTTAGTTTAAAATAAATAGATATTATATGAAATGTTAGATATTATAATTATCACTTTTTAATTTTTCAATTTTCCTAATATTTATAAATAATTTAATAAAATGGTATTTTTATAAAATATAAATAATGTCAATTTTGACAGTATTCCTTAAATTGAGTTTAAAAAAATCCAAAGAGAAGATAAAATCAATACAAAATATTAAATACAATCCTAACATGTCATATGTACCTAGAAAATTATTCCAGCACATTAATTAGTTCATATGTTATTTCTTTTAAATGTTAACCATTTATTTTATATTTCTATTAATAAAATACAATTTACATCACTATTATGTCATCATTAATGTTAATTATTCAATATCTAAAAATCATAAATAAAATTATATGATGTAGGTAATTATTTTATATTTTCATATACAATATATAATCTATATTATCTCCACGTTATCAATGTATTAAATTTAATATACTTATATAAAATGAGATTGTGACATTTTGTCGCAATCATTAGTTTTAATTACATTCGTGTTATATTTATAGGTATGTGGCCATTATGTTATTCCATTTAAAATAATAGATGAAAAGGGATAAATTTAGTCATCAAATAGGTTTTTTAATGGTGTTTATGTAATTTTATAATATTGTTTTTCCCTTTAATTACCCGATTTACCTGTAACAACGATAACAAAAATAATTAATGAAGTTACTATTCATAATGCCCCTAAATAAAATTATCCTCATAATATAATTTGGACCTAATGATTCCAAATATGGAGTCCTATTTTTTAAAATTCAAAACACATAATTTTCCATAATTAATTTAAAATCAATCCCATTTTCAGAATGAGAGAATGAGTTTCTTCAATGTAAAAACATGGAAAAAGATAGAAAAGTTATTTTATATGATTTCATGGTAAATTAAATGATAATGAAATAAATTATATTGAATGATAAAAATATATTATTTTTATAATTTAAATGCATTTAATATTATAATTTTACCATATAAGTTATCTCAATAAAGAAAGTGGATTTCACTTAAAATTTAGTGTCTTTTTACTATACATAAAAACATGAATGTTATATGAAAATATAACAAATTCAACAAAAGTAAATTATTATATCCATAATTAAGAGAGAATTTTTATGTTTTCATACAAAAATTATGAATGTATCAGAATATTAATTTAAAAAGGATTCTCCATTCAATGAAATAAGATTACCCTTTTTAAAAATTGTTTTCTATAAAACAAATATCGTTTATTCACACCCTATTATTAAAAAAATCCATCTGATGAATAAATAACATATTTTATTAAGTATATAACATATATATCTCATTAAATTCGCTAAAAATTGTAATTCTATCAAAAATAAAGTATCAAATTTATATTATTCATAATCAATTGATAGCCATATAACTCAAAATGCATTTTCATTAGATAGTTATAATTATTCCCACTAGCTCCAAATCTAGGATATTAAATAATTTTATACTAATTGAATATAAAAGTTTGTTTAAACTCACAATTACATGAAACACAATATACATGAAGAATAAAAATTATTTGAAGAATTGTTTTTCATTAAACATCCATGTGTTATATTCTACCGCCTTAAACTAAATTTTACCCTCTCAATTCGTCACATGGACACAAACAGATGAGGATACCTATCCCTCATCATATCCTCAAGTTCCCAAGTAGCTTATTTAATTTTTTGGTTCCTCAATTAATCTTTAATGAAGTGTGTGGTCTTGTTTCATAGAACCTTTTCTATGCGATCAATAATCTCAACTGGTTGTTCTTCATAAGAAAGCTCATGCTCAAACGGTACAACTGATGACCTTAGTACATAAGAAGGATCGCATGTGTACTTTCTCATGATAGAAACATGGAACAGATCATAAAAATGAGGTAGATTTGGTGGAATCCCCAATTAGTAAGTTCCCTCCTAACATGATCCATAATTTCAAAAGGGTTGATGTACATAGGGCTCATCTTTCCCATCCTTCCAAATATCATTACTCTCTTCTATAGAGATATTCATAGAATCCATTTATCACCCACTTCGAACTATAGGTTTTTTCCTCAGTTTTTAGCATACCTTTATAATTGATTGTGATATTCTCTTATGTGTTGTTGAATATACCCCACCATTTCTTTTGTTTTATCAATAAGATCAAGTCCTAATATCATTCTTTCATAGACTTCGTCCAAGCATGTTGAAGTTCTGCACTTCTATCGAATGAGGGATTAATAAGGATCCATCTGAATACTAGAGTGAAATATATTATTATACAAAAATTACAATAATTATAGGTGTTGATCCCAATCACCGTTAAAATCCATATAAAAATATCTAATCATGTCTTCCATAGTTTTAATTGTACTCTAATACAAAGTTTCTGTAAAAGGATGATAAACAGAGTTGAAACTAAACTCTGTATCTAGTGCTTGCGGAAGAACTTTCCAGAACATCGAGGTAAACCTTAGATCCTGATTTGATATAATATAATGTGGTACTCCATGAATTCTTACCACTTCCTTTACTTATATCCTAGAAACCTGATCAACAATGAAGTCAACTCTAATATAAATTAAGTGTGCTGACACCTTAAGGCTATTAACTATAAACCAAAAATAATTATTCAGATTGGATGTTTTAGGCGGTCCAACGACAAACTCCACAGTGATGTTTTCTCATTTCCATTGTTGTGTGAGTAATGGTTGTAATAACCTCTTAGAATTATGCCACTCATCCTAAACATAATAAAAATCTATGCATTAAGAGACATATTCGGTGACATCACTTTTCATTCCATCCATCCAGAAGTACTTTTTCTCATTCATGTACATCATTGTGCTTCCAGGGTTAATAGTGAATGAAAAAATATGAGCCTAAACCAATAAATTCTAATATTATTCTGGTATGGGAGGAATAAAATCATGGTTCCTAAACCTTATTATTTTATCATAATCAAGGTTTAATTCAGGAACATTTCTCACATTCTTTTATAACTATACTTATTCCTTCTACACCTCTTTAATATTCAATTGTATATATTATTAAACATAAAATTGAGAAAGATAATATTTCTACCCTATCATTAAAATTTCCAAATCCATCCTTTTCAAATCCATAAATACTGGATCTTTCATGATCCTCATCATGGATAACTTAACACGGTCTTTTGGACTCAAAGCATCTGCCTCATTGTTAACATTCCCTTGGTTGTAATGTATTGTGCATTTGTAATCATTAATCAACTCTAACTATCTATATTGGTGAATATTAAGGTACTTTTGTGTGAATTAATACTTTAAATTTTTATGATCAGCATAAATATCACACCTTTGACCATAAAGATAATGCCTCCATATGTTTAATTCAATGATTACCGCAGTTAAGTCCAAATTTTGAGATGGGTAATTTTGGTCATGAATTTTCACCTGCCGTGAGGCATAAGCTATCACAATATCAATTTTTATGATAAAACATCCCATCCCTTTCTTGGATTTATCACTGTTGATCAAAAACCATTGTCCAATACAAGGAATTGTGAGCACATGTGCATTATCTATCATTCCTTTTAACTCTTTGAAATTCTCTTCACATTACTCTATCCAAATAAACGTAACTCTCATTCTATTCAACATGGGGATTCGATTAGATAATCTAGAAAAATAATTTAAAAAACATCAATAATATCCATCCAAAAAAAGAGATCATCTTATCCCAGTTTTTTTTGTTGGTCTCAACCATCATTCAACAACCTATATTTTTCTAAATACATAGATATCATATCTTTTGATATTATGTGACAAAAAATTGAAACATTATGTATAAAAAAATTCATACTTGGTAAATTTGGCATATATCATCTCCTTTCTCAGGGACTTCAGTACCATCCTTGAGTGATCTTCATGTTATTCATTTATATTTAAAAATAAAATATTATCTTCTATAATCACTACCAAAAAATAATCAATATAGTTTCTAGATACTATATTCATTATATCCATGATGATTTTAGGGGAATTAGTAAGACGAAAAGGAATCACTATAAATTCATAGTGTTCATACCTTTTACAGAATTTCTCCTTTGGTATATCCTATTTTTTTACCCTTAATTGATTACATACTGAATAAAGATAAATATAGGAAAATTATTAATCTTCACATAGTTGGTCAATAAATCATCAATGTGAGGAAGATTTTATTTTTAATTGATATTGACCATGTTATGTTCATGAAAATCATTGTAGAGTCTCATTGACCCATATTGGTTCTTAACAAATAGAAAAAGTTCTCCCCAAGATGAAACAATAGGGCATATGAATCCCTTATCAATATTCTCTTAGTGTTTATGCTTCAATTCCTAATACTCAATTGGTCCATTCTATAAGATTTCTTTGAAAAAGAAATAACCCCCTGTATGAGTTCTATTAAAAAATCAACATAAAAATTTTGTTGGAAGTCCTAACAATTCCTCCAGAATGACATCATCAAAATCACTTATAGTGGGTATATGCTTAATCATGAATTTCTCTCCAACATTTCTAGATAAATAACTTTCATTTATTGGAATCGAGACCCATAAGATG
This sequence comes from Viscum album, assembly GCA_963277665.1. Taxonomy (NCBI): domain Eukaryota; kingdom Viridiplantae; phylum Streptophyta; class Magnoliopsida; order Santalales; family Viscaceae; genus Viscum; species Viscum album. The sequence continues at coordinate 1,892,034,268 of OY728143.1, read as the reverse complement.
GAATAAATTTCTACTGGATGGTTATATTCATCCTTACATAGATTTATGATCATTGATTGATCTCAAATAAGAAATGTAACATCCCTTCAATAGAAATTGATATGAGCGCTATATAGGAAATAAATTCATACCAATAATGACATCAAATTCCACTATACGAAGGATAAAATAGTCACCTTCCCCCAAATTTGAACCATTAAAGAATTATAAATATTTGATATGAGGATTGTTCCATTAGTAGTTGTCAGATATAACTCATCATATTATTTTATAGGTAATATATCTAAACCCTATGAAAATTCTTAAAAACTAAAAGAGTGGTTGGATCCATAATCAAATAAAACATTTTCTATATTAGAAAATATGTTAATTGTACATTTCACCACTTCATTATCATAATCCAATTCACTGATAGTGATTTTATGTAACATTTATTTTTATTAGGCCTTATGATTTTGTTGACATCTATAATCTTAAATAATCCTTATATTAAGGAATTGATTGGCTTAATTCCTCATTTCCTTTCACTTGTAACATTGAAGTGTAGGAGGTGTATTTTATGTGGCCTTTTCATCATCTGCGCCATTAGAAATATTTTTAAAATCACATCAACACTAAACTACCTAGTGAATTCATTTTCCACACATAAAACATTTAGTGGTCCCTATTAGACTATTCCCTCCATGTTTCATTCAACACATTACGCACAAGGGAAAAACTTGTCTTCTTTTCAGAGTGGTCTTTAGATTTTATATTGAATTCCATTTTTCTTTTCTTATAAAACCCATATAACTTATTTGTGACCACAATATCCATCTCAACATTGATATAACTTATAAAAATTTCTTCATAGTTATTGAATACCCTTATGGATAATTCCGTTCAGAGAATTTGTTTCAAGCCACTAAAGAATCGATCAATTTTACTATCAGGTTTGATAATAATTTCAGAAGCATACCTTGAAAGTATTTTAAAATTTTATTTTTTTTGGTACCAATGGATTAATCATCCTTATATTTATGTTTATGTAAGTACTTATACATATTTTATTGAGAAATACGAGAGAAGTACTTGTTAAAAAATAAGTCCTCAAACTCCTCCCATTCTATGGACACAATTTCATCTCATTGTCTCATATTCATGATATGATTCCACCAATGATTAGAAGCACCGTCTAAACCATATAATATTATGGTGAATTTATTTTTTTCAGAACATTGTAGATTTTAAAATATCTTTTTAGTGGTACTGATCCATTTTTTAGTCACTAATGCATGAGAAGATGCACTGAATGAAGGTGGTCATTTCCTCACAAAGTATAAAACATAATTCTACTCCCTTATTTACTATTTTGGATTTCTAGCATCATTCATAGATTTAGAATGTTGTGTGATCATGGATAAAAGATTTTTCATTCCATCTCCCAAAACATTTGCTTTCTTAAGGGGAATAATAATTTCATTTGCCATCACATTCTTTATTAACGTGATTTCTTTGGATTCCAACAATTGACTAAATCCAATAAGTAGAGTGTGAGAATACCTAATCGTAACAGGAAAACCACAAAATCAAGAATAAAATTTCAATTTAGGACACTTTAGGTTTTATCCATGTTTATTATGGGTAATTTCTAAAACACATGGATTTTATCCAAAAAAAGACAAATCCTTAGGGTTCTTACATTGGTTTTCTCATTCTAGATTCCAAAGGTTAACTACCCCTTTTCTATAATAACAACAATAAAGGCCTAAACATTACATATACATTTAAATTCGACATTGAAGAATATTTATTAAATAACATAACAAAATCCACACCAGGGAAATATAGGTTTACTGTCTTTAGAAACTGGGAAACATAAACAACTGGTTCATAAAACATCTACATTGTCTCGCACTAATTTCTTCATAAATAGACTCATTTTTGACTCCTCATACTTAATAAAATTCTTCATGACCAACAAAATATAAACATAGGTAATGGTGATCTCAAATTCTCAGTAAGAGTAAAAAATAGAAATAATAATCATATCATATTCCTAAGAAAAAAACATTTTAAAATCATATCATACATATAAAAGATCATAATATCATGTCATGGGATAAATAATAAATGAAAAATGTAATCTCAATAGTCATAATATAAGAAATGATATTTCATTGCATAATCACGCAAGCATATAAAATCATTTCATATTAGTGAAGGCTAATTTTCGAGACCATCATATCAAACAATGTCCATTACATAACTGGGTTCAGTCTTCATTCCATCTCTGAATAATTAAACTATATTTAAAAGTCATTCCAGCCATTTATATATCATGAGGTATGAATTTTTCTTAGTTCATTGTAGGTATATATAGGTACCATCCATCTCATAATGAAACAATTCTTAGGTGTTCCACAAAAAAATTAAAACATTCACCATTGCATTACCCATGAAATAAAATGGGTTTCTTTACAATCATTCCATAATAATGGATATAAAATAAATTGATTTCATAAATAAAACACAATAAAATCATAGTAATAATACTATTATAAATATAAACCTATTTAAATATTGTCATCATAGATTGAAAATAATTTTTACAAAACACTTGAAATTAATTCCTTAGGAAAATATCATTTCTTCTTCAAAACCATTTTTCATCCACAAATTGGCTCACAATTTTAGAATAAATTATTATATGTGAAAATAACCTTATAATATTGTTGGGGAAACATCATGTAAATAAGTTATTATGAAAGCGTAAATTTTGTTTTCCTATCGTACAAGTTAAAAAAAATTCTTCTTGTACTTCTGTCAGAAAAGTCAAAAGTACCTCATACCGAAAACGACAATGTATTTCATTCACACCATCTAGTAAAAATCCACCCATGGATAATTTTGTAGAGGTAAATAATTAATAGTTTGAAATACATATTTAGGAAATAGGTACGTGGATGATAAATATACCCCAAGTAAATACTTATGAATAAACAATCTTAGATAAAATTGAGATTTCTGTAGTTATCCCTTACCATATGTTCATTATGAAGCGTACTTATCTGAACATCATAAATAATGATTAAAATAATGTTACTGATTTTTTACATAATCATAATAATTTTTATGGTAACATTAATTTTCAAAATTTCATCTATTTATTAGTAATATTTCATTTTTACTAGTCATTAAGGTATTAACAGCTTTATCTACTTATTCATGTTGTCGAATAATTTTTTATTCATCTTTTAAGGTTATATTTATATAATTTATACAAAGATATTATATTAATATAAATAATATTTATTCATTGAATTAATTTATCTAATCAGTCTTTAATGATGATTTTGTTTAATGAATCACATTGCAAAGTGGATATGGTAAGATGCATGTATGCACGAAGGATGATATTGTTCCCATATTCGTTGAATGGTATTGAAGTGGATGGTGTATATTATTATAGAATCAAAATCAGAAATATTAATAATATATATATAGATATAGTAATTCTATAATTATACCCATCCATGTAAGTGGGTGTTGAAAAATGGATTACACCACGACGTGGAGACGGTAAGTCATACGTACGCATGTTTGGTGATTTCATATTTCAAAGGATGGGTTGTAGGCAGACTATGGTTATTTAATATTGATAATAATATATCAGTATATGAGTTATACTGATGTTATTACATTATAATTAAACAACTAATGAATATAATGTATACGAAAATAGATGTTTGGAAGAACTTTTAGAAGATATTACCTCTTCCTCGACATGTTTCCTCTAAATCACTTCATAGAGAAATAGAGTTGGTCATTGAAGATCACCAGAGCCTCCAAAATAAAAATAGTGAAGTTTAAATGAAAGGAATATTAGTTATGGCTAAGAATAGAGGCTCAAAATTACGTGAAGAGGTGAGGGACGAGGTTCCCATTTATAATTGGGTTTGGGGGTACTTTTAAACACACCATAAATACATATTTATAACAAAATTAAAACTTTCCAGATAAAAAATGCCAAAATTTCCCAATTTTCACAATGAGATGAGATAGGTTTGTAATCCAATGAAACAATACATTTTGGGAAAGTTATTTTGTCAATTTATACCTTATCATTTTAAATGAAGCTTAGTTATATTATATAATTTCAATTGTTGTATTGAAATTATAAATATTTAATGGTTATAAATATTTATATATATTTTGATTATTTACCATAAATTCATATTGTATGACATTTAGGATCTATAATTATCAATTTTTAAATTTTATGTAATTTTTTATTTTGATAAATTTTAATAAAATATTATTTTTATATATTATTAATAGTGCCAATTTTGACACTATTCAATTATTTGAATTTAATAAAAAATCCACACTAAAGATAAAATCCAACTAGAATCTTCAATACACTCCTAACATTTCATTGTCTCCTAAAAAATTTGTGGACCACATTAATTAGATCATATGATGTTTCCTTTATTATTATTAAAATAATTTATTTGATACTTCTATTTATAAAATAATTTTTCCATAACTAACGTGTCATCATTAATTCTAATCAGGTAATATATAAAAATTATAAATAAAATTATATTATGTATTTAAATATTTTCTTTTTCTATAGATTATCTATAGTATATATTATCTTACAGTTATCCATATAATAAAATTAATATACTTATATAAAATGATATTGTGAAATTTTGGCACATTTATTAGTTTTTATTACATTCATGTCAAATTCATAGGTAATAGTCCATCAAGTGACACTATTTAGAAAAATAGATGATATGGATTGAAGTTAGTAATCTAATAAGATTTTTAATGGATTTGAGGAAATTTTATAAAGTTATTTTTACATTTAGTTACACTATTTACCTTTAACCACAGTAATAAAAATAATTACCAATGTTACTATTCAAAATTTATAAAACTAAAAGTAGACTATTAATATAATTTTTACTTACTAGTTCTATACGTGGAGTTCTATTTAAAAAAACACAGAAGTTGCAGTAATTATTTTAAAAGCAATCCCATTTTTGAAATGAGAGAATGGGTTTTTTAATGTTTAAACATTACAAAAGATTGATATGTATTTATATATGAATTAAATGTAAAAAATGATATTGACATAACATATATTGAATTATAAAAATATATTCAATTTATACTTTAAAAACATTCAATATTATAATATAACAATATAAATTTTCTCCATGAAAAATTTGTTTTCACTTTAAATTTAGTTCGTTTATAGTATTGATAAAAACATAAATGTTATAAAAAAATATCATAAATTCAACCAAATTAAAAATTTATATACCACTATAAAAGATAATTTTTATGATTTCAAATAAAAATTATTAATGTGATAGAATCTCATTTTAAAAGGGGTTTGTCATTCAAAGGTGTAATATTACCTTTAAAAAATAGGTTTTGATACACCAAATAGGTTTTATTAACAACCTATAATTAAAATATACATTGGAAGAATAAAAAAATATTTTATTAAGTATATTACATATATATCTGATTAAATTATTTAAAAATAGAAATTCACTAAAAAAATAAAATATCAAAATTATATTTTACATAAATAATTTATATCCAAATAATTCACAACGAATTTTCATACGATAGTTATAATTATTACCACCAGCCTAACATATAGGATATAATGATAATTTAATATTAAGGGTCCCTCTTGGATTTTATAAACTCATAATTTCTTTCATCTAAAGATTCTTGAGGAATAAAAATTATTTATTGAAAATTTTTCAAAAAAACATCTGGGTGTTACAGATTTCATGTATTTGAAATGGACATTTTTGATTTAATATATGATATGGATTGGATGATGCATTACTAGGAAAATATCAATAATTATAAGTATTGGATGTGTTTCGTGGTACCTGAGGGAAGTACTGATGTTTTTCATATAGAATGAGATCCTCATTTGGGTCATCATAGACCACCCATCCCAGAATTCTGTAATATTGTTTTTCATTTATACTTGACCATGTTAGAGGAAAATGGTAGTGATCTAGATGGTATACTACCTCATGTGGTGGATGAGTTCCGAGAGGTATTTTTTATGACCATTTAGGTTTCCACTGATTTCGTATGTTGAGTTCTCGATAGATTTGGCTGTAAGAATGCAGCCAATATCTATTCCCTCATATCATATAGACCCCACTATGTTGAGGGAATTAAAGATACAAAAGGATGGGTTTGAATCCAAAGGATTCATTTTCCTGAGAATCTCTCCTTCTGGATCCCCATTATTTTTTGTGATGAAGGAAGAAAGATATCTAAAGTTAAATATCGATTACTAAAATATAATAAAAATGAAAATCAATAACAAGTATCATGTCCCCAAAATTGTTGAATTTTTTGACCAGTTAAAATGGGAAATGTGTTTTTCCCAGATTGTATTACATTCTGTTTAACACCATATTAGAGTGAATGAAAATGATGTCCCAAAAATAGATTTCTGAAGTAAGTATGGCCATTTTGAGTACTTGTCATCCCTTTCAGTCTGAAAAATGATCTAGTTGACTTCATAGTGCTTATGAATATGGTGTTCCACCAGTATGTCGATTATTTTGTTGTAGTATTCATAAACAATATCATATTTTATTCAAAATCATCAAAATATCTTGAGAGGCATATGCAGATCCTATTGGGAACCCTTTTGAATCATCAAATATACTTCATGTTATCAAAGTCTTCAAACTGTATTAAAAGGAATTTTTTTAGGAGTAGTATATTTCAGAATAAGGGGTTTCAATGGACCCTAAGAAGATCTATGAAATTATGTCCTAGGAGAAATTGAGGAATGTGTTTGAGATCATAATATTTATATTTAACAACACAATCCTGACATAAATTAACTTTACATCACTTTTTCAGAATAATTACTAAATATTATAAATAGACAACTGATGATCGTACTACTGTATTGCCTTTTGAACATGGAAACATAAAAACTGTTACATTAGGGATCTACAATTTGTATCACTAGTTTCATCCATATTCGAACCCCTATTAGACACATTAAACATAACACATATCTCCATAACCTAGGGAAAGAAACATAAAAATGGGGTGATCTCAGATGCTCAGAAAGGTAAAAAAATGTAGATATGTAAAAATAAACATGATCATAGGGGTATAAGAATATGATCAAAACATTTGAATATAACACCCTTCATATCAATAATTTGAAACATGTACGATGGCATAAATCTTGATCGTTCAGAATACATTAATCAAAATGAATTAAAAAAATTAATCCCTAAAAGATAAAAGTAGTAAAAAACACAAATTATGGGAAAACCTATATAATATGTTTCATAGTATCCAAAAAATCTCTACCAAGATCATCTTAGTAGTATGGGTTATGTCCCTAAATTATCTTGGTAGTCATCATTCACTCGCATATCCATCTTAGTAGAATGACTTCTTTTCTCATACCGTCTTGGTAGTCATGATTCACTACCATGGACATATTTTTATTCATGGATCACTCCCATAACAATATTATTATATCTCACGAGATATAAATATTTACCCCATGCATTTTATAGAGATATATGTCCCACCCATCTAACAATGAAATTATACATACAAGTGCCACAAAATCCCAAACAATCATATTATAACCCATGAAATGGAATGGGTATCATAAGAATTTAATCATATAATAACCTATCGAAAAAGATACATGTTTAATAACCATTTCACTAAAACAAAACCCATGAAAAAAAATACATTTCATAAAAATATAACTCATCAAAGGGAAACTGGGATTATAAAGATGATTATATATAACAAAAACTATTCAACGAATGAATATGAATGGAACCTTTTGACATGTTCCAAAAAGGCATGAATAACATCAACAAATGTCATCTTATATGGGAAGTAATTTTAAAATAATATGTACAAATATTTCTTCAGGGAAATATCATTTCTTCTTTTAAAAATGTTTTTTAATACACAAAACATTTTGAAAATAATAATTATATAAAATACCTTAGAAAATTATAAAGAATACATGAAAAAATTTTGAAAAAATTTAAACATAAAAAAATAAAAAATAACATAAAAAAATTTTAATACTATTTTTCTTTCAAAACACTTTTAAAACATTAAATTAATTCTAGAATTATTTTTAAAAACTCGTTTTCATGAAAAAATATTAATAACATACAAATTATGTGAAAACCTTTTTCCATGCAATTTTTTTAAAATGAATATATTTAATATTAGGAAAACATATTAATTTTTTAGAAAACTTTACTCTTAAATCGTTTAATGGTTGATTCAAGGTAATATAGATCATGAAGGAAGATAATCCTAAATACACTGAACATTACTTTTTCACTGTAAAATTTTAGAAAGATTCCTTGAATGGAAAACCTGAAGAATAATATTTATTAAAAAAAATTTGTTTAAAAAGGTATCACATGGGTAAAAAATTATTCTATATATCAAAAGAGAATAATATAACATTTTGAGAAATTTTTTAGAAGACATGGTTTTGAGTGAGGCCATATTTTTTACTCAAGAGAAATTTAAAAGTCATAATTTATTAATAAAGCATTATTAACTATCATATGTTCCATCATTTAACTATCATATGTTCCAACATGTGCCAATTAGAATGAATACATGAATATATTATAAATAAATATATGAGGGTAAATATTTTTATCTTGAGATATGGATCATAAAATTTTATCAATTAAATCATAATGATAAACAATCTCAAAAAGTGTTGATATGATTTCAATAAACTCTTAAACATTGTAATTTTGAACCATACTACCGAGATAATAAAATGAAGTTAAATTTATCTTAAAATATCATGAAATTATGTATATTAACTTTATATCATGTGAATTTATGTATATACACCTAATATAATAATCAAGGTGCATAACATCAAATATGCCTTAAATAAAGAAAATGGTTACAAAAATTACATTACCGACTAGGTAAATTTTGAATCCTAAACCTCACGAAAGATGAATCATAACATTTTTATATAAATACATATATTTATTAATTATATTCATATAATTAATTGATGGTAATTATATATACCATACAAAATAAATGAGTGGTGAATACGGAATATTTCTGACGGAAATAGGGAGTAAGATGAAATTCTGTTAAATTTTGTATTGACTCTCTTTGTGCACAAACAAACCTCATTTATAACAAATATAAAGTTATTATAAATATATAAAATAACCATATTCTTGAATATAATACCATTAAATTTTTTTATCATGATATTATATTAATCTCCCGTTAATAATTTTATGTCATGTTTTCACTTTGGGCAATATCTGCTTGGTACTTCACATGTGTCTTAATTTGTCATATTTGTGTTAATTATATTTATATCATGATTTCAATAATGTAAAAAATTAATTATATATAATTTATATTTGTTATATAAGTATAATATAAATCCATATAATATATATGTACCAAAATGAATACATCGTTCATAGAGGCGATAAGTCGTACATATGCATGAATGATATTTTCATTTAATTATCATATTGAAGGAATGAAGGTAAAATAAATAAATGCATATATACGATTATTAAATTATCATTATTAGATCATATATATCACATATATATATATATATATTCACTAAATCCATCCATAATAAATTCCATAGAGTGTATGAATGAATCACATCACTTTGTGGGGGCGGTAGTCGAAACTATCCAAACAAAATATTCATATTAACACAAAATAAAATGTATAAAGATAAGTGTTAATAAATAATTAATGATGAATAAATAAATAATATATATAATATATAACATATATAAACATATTTTTATCATAATTACCACCCTGATAGGAAGACAATGAGAGAATGAACAATCATCGTTTAGTGAGGTGGTAGTCGACAGTACACGTAAATAATATGTTTTTTACCCATTAGATGGAAGTGTGTATAAGTGAAGATAAAATAAATAGCTTAAAAACATAATAGTTTTTTATACTATTTTTGTTATAAAATCATGTAATACTAATATTTTATGGAGTTGATAATGAAAATAAAAGAAAGTCGTTTGAGGGTGGTTGTTACCTCTTAATCGGGTAAATATTTTTTGTTTGTGTCAAAAGGATTCGTTAAAATTGTATATTACCAAGGGTATGATTCAAGTTCAAGGTGGTATAGAATTTTGGGATATATTTTGGAAATGTTTGGTCAAATATAAATGGCTAGAGAGTTATGAAAAAGTGGGTGGAGATGAGGCTTTTTTTTAATAAAGGAGGAGAGACACTAATGTAATATTTTTAAATAATGGAACCCCACCAATTTTTTTTATTTAAATTCGATCAATAATGATAAAAATAAGACAAAAGTTAATATGGTGTACTAATTGATCCATCCGATTGATTTTATTAAAATTTATAGGGCATTTGGGATGTCAAATTTAAGGTTCAGTCCTTAGTTACATAAAATTTCATCATAATCGTTGTAATTAATTTTATTTACTTCACTAATATTGTCTGTAAAAAATTATATTGACCATATTAAAAATTAGAAATTATTATCATTCCAAATATGGAATCCATTTTTTCAAATTCAATACATATAATTGGAAGAAATTAATTTAAATTCATTCATGTAGTCTGGTCGATAATACAAGTTTTAAATGTAAAAACATCGAAAAGTTTTTAATGTTTTTATTATCAATTTCAAAATGGAATCTTTTCCAATGGCCTAAATTTGATTTCATGATAACAATATTATCTAATTAAAAATTTTAACTATTTAAAAATATAATTTTACATTATAAATAAATTAAATGAAAAAGAAATTTTTAACTAAAATCTAGTATTTTAACAATTTAATAAAAAATTAAACACTGTAGAAATATACCATAAATTTATCCTAACATAATTTTAATGTTTTTACACTGTATTATTTTTCAAGTACTAAATCTATTAATGATCCAAAAAATGGAATTGAATTGGGTTTACCATTAAAAGGCTGTAAAAATAACAGTATTAAAAATATAGGTTTTTAGAATAAAATTTTGTTTGTTGTTATCATATGTCTATGAAACATGTTAGAAGAATATTAAAAATATTTTATTGAATATATAACATATATATTAAATTTATACCACTAATTAATTATAATTAAATTAATTTATGATTGTTAAAATGATTTTTTGAGTATAATAATAGTTTTATATAAAAATACTACATTTATAATCAATAAGTTTTAATATTATTTTATGTGTAATTAATACCTAATTAATTGATTATTTATTTTGTATAGAATATAAAATTTAATAAGTTAGTTAATAATATTAATAAAATCTAATTTAATGAATATGATTTATATTATTATATCTTTTTTTAAATAATATAATATTGTTCTGTCAAACACGGCTATAAGTGTTATGCAAGCCATTGAGGGAAGTCTTTATTGTGTATAATGCATGATAAGA